>OY282558.1:155161023-156374773 GCA_958295665.1 Tipula vernalis
AAGGTTTAAGGTTTAAGGTTTAAAGTTTAAAGTTTAAGGTTTAAAGCTTAAGGTTAAAGGTTTAAGGTTTAAAGTTTAAGGTTTAGGGTTTAAGGTTTAAGTTTAAAGTTAAAGTTTAAAGTTTAAGGTTAAGGTTTAAGGTTTAAGGTTAAGGTTTAAGGTTTAAGGTTTAAGTTTAAGGTTTAAGGTTTAAGGTTAAGGTTAAGGTTTAAGTTTAAGGTTTAAGGTTTAAGGTTAAGGTTTAAGGTTTAAGGTTTAAGTTTAAGGTTTAAGGTTAAGGTTTTAAGGTTTAAGGTTTAAGTTTAAGGTTTAAGGTTTAAGGTTTAAGGTTTAAGGTTTAAGGTTAAGGTTAAGTTTAAGGTTTAAGGTTTTAAGGTTTAAGGTTTAAGGTTTAAGGTTTAAGGTTTAAGGTTAAGGTTAAGGTTTAAGGTTTAAGGTTAAGGTTTAAGGTTTAAGGTTTAAGGTTTAAGGTTTAAGGTTTAAGTTTAAGGTTTAAGGTTTATGGTTAAGGTTTAAGGTTTAAGGTTAGTTTAAGGTTTAGGTTTAAGGTTTAGGTTTAAGGTTTAAGGTTTAAGGTTTAGGTTTAAGGTGTAAGGTTTAAGGTTTAAGGTTTAAGGTTTAAGGTTTGGTTAAGGTTAAGGTTTAAGGTTTAAGGTTTAAGGTTTAAGGTTTTGGTTTAGTTTAGGTTTAAGGTTTAAGGTTTAAGGTTTAAGGTTTAGGTTTAGGTTAAGGTTTAAGGTTTAAGTTTAGGTTTAAGGTTTAAGGTTTAAAGTTTAAGGTTTAAGGTTTAAGGTTAAAGGTTTAAGGTTTAAGGTTAAGGTTTAAGTTAAGGTTTAAGGTTTAAGGTTTAAGGTTTAAGGTTTAAGGTTTAAGGTTTAAGGTTTAAGGTTTAAGGTTTAGGTTTAGGTTTAAGGTTTAAGGTTTAAGGTTTAAGGTTTAAGGTTTAAGGTTTAAGGTTAAGGTTTAAGGTTTAAGGTTTAAGGTTTAAGGTTTAGGTTTAAGGTTTAAGGTTAAGGTTTAAGGTTTTAGGTTTAAGGTTTAAGGTTTAAGGTTAAGGTTTAGGTTTAAGGTTTAAGGTTTAGGTTTAAGGTTTAAGGTTTAAGGTTTAAGGTTTAAGGTTAAGTTAAGGTTTAAGGTTTAGGTTTAGTTTAAGGTTTAAGGTTAAGGTTTAAGGTTTAAGGTTTAAGGTTTAAGGTTTAAGGTTTAGGTTTAAGGTTTAAGTTTAAGGTTTAAGGTTTAAGTTTTAGGTTTTAGGTTTAAGGTTTAAGGTTTAAGGTTTAAGGTTTAAAGTTTAAGGTTTAAGGTTTAGGTTTAGGTTTAAGGTTTAAGGTTTAAGGTTTAAGGTTTAAGGTTTAAGGTTAAGGTAGGTTTAAGGTTTAAGGTTTAAGGTTTAAGGTTTAAGGTTTAGGTTAAGGTTTAAGGTTTAAGGTTTAAGGTTTAAGGTTTAAGGTTTAAGGTTTAAGGTTTAAGGTTTAAGGTTTAAGGTTTAGGTTTAAGGTTAAGGTTAAGGTTTAAGGTTAAGGTTTAAGGTTTAAGGTTTAGGTTTAAGGTTTAAGGTTTAAGGTTTAAGGTTTAGGTTTAAGGTTAAGGTTTAAGGTTTAAGGTTTAAGGTTAAGGTTTAAGGTTTAAGGTTTAGGGTTTAAGGTTTAGGTTTAGGTTAGGTTTAAGGTTGTAAGGTTTAAGGTTTAAGGTTGTTAAGGTTTAGGTTTAAGGTTTAAGGTTTAAGGTTTAAGGTTAAGTTTAAGGTTTAAGGTTTAAGGTTTAAGGTTTAAGGTTTAAGGTTTAAGGTTTAGGTTTAAGGTTTAAGGTTTAAGGTTTAAGGTTTAAGGTTTAAGGTTTAAGGTTTAAGTTTAAGGTTTAAGGTTTAAGGTTTAAGGTTTAAGGTTTAAGGTTTAAGGTTTAAGGTTTAAGGTTAAGGTTAAGGTTTAAGGTTTAAGGTTTAAGGTTTAAGGTTTAAGGTTTAAGGTTTAAGGTTTAAGGTTTAAGGTTTAAGGTTTAAGGTTTAAGGTTTAAGGTTTAAGGTTTAAGGTTTAAGGTTTAAGGTTTAAGGTTTAAGGTTTAAGGTTTAAGGTTTAAGGTTTAAGGTTTAAGTTTAAGGTTTAAGGTTTAAGGTTTAAGGTTTAAGGTTTAAGGTTTAAGGTTTAAGGTTTAAGGTTTATATTTTAAAGTTTAAGGTTTAAAGCTTAAGGTTAAAGGTTTAAGGTTTAAAGTTTAAGGTTTAGGGTTTAAAGTTTAAGGTTTAAAGTTTAAAGTTTAAAGTTTAAGGTTTAAGGTTTAAGGTTTAAGGTTTAAGGTTTAAGGTTTAAGGTTTAAGGTTTAAGGTTTAAGGTTTAAGGTTTAAGGTTTAAGGTTTAAGGTTTAAGGTTTAAGGTTTAAGGTTTAAGGTTTAAGGTTTAAGGTTTAAGGTTTAAGGTTTAAGGTTTAAGGTTTAAGGTTTAAGGTTTAAGGTTTAAGGTTTAAGGTTTAAGGTTTAAGGTTTAAGGTTTAAGGTTTAAGGTTTAAGGTTTAAGGTTTAAGGTTTAAGGTTAAGGGTTTAAGGTTTAAGGTTAAAAGTTTAAGGTTTAAGGTTTAAGGTTTAAGGTTTCAGGTTTAAGGTTTAAGGTTTAAGGTTTAAGGTTTAAGGTTTAGGTTTAAGGTTTAAGGTTTAAGGTTTAAGGTTTAAGGTTTAAGGTTTAAGGTTTAAGGTTTAAGGTTTAAGGTTTAAGGTTTAAGGTTTAAGGTTTAAGGTTTAAGGTTTAAGGTTTAAGGTTTAAGGTTTAAGGTTTAAGGTTTAAGGTTTAAGGTTTAAGGTTTAAGGTTTAAGGTTTAAGGTTTAAGGTTTAAGGTTTAAGGTTTAAGGTTTAAGGTTTAAGGTTTAAGGTTTAAGGTTTAAGGTTTAAGGTTTAAGGTTTAAGGTTTAAGGTTTAAGGTTTAAGGTTTAAGGTTAAGGTTTAAGGTTTAAGGTTTAAGGTTTAAGGTTTAAGGTTTAAGGTTTAAGGTTTAAGGTTTAAGGTTTAAGGTTTAAGGTTTAAGGTTTAAGGTTTAAGGTTTAAGGTTTAAGGTTTAAGGTTTAAGGTTTAAGGTTTATGGTTTAAGGTTTAAGGTTTAAGGTTTAAGGTTTAATGTTAAGGTTTAAGGTTTAAGGTTTAAGGTTTAAGGTTTAAGGTTAAGGTTTAAGGTTTAAGGTTTAAGGTTTAAGGTTAAGGTTTAGGTTTAAGGTTTAAGGTTTAAGGTTTAAGGTTTAAGGTTTAAGGTTTAAGGTTTAAGGTTTAAGGTTTAAGGTTTAAGGTTTAAGGTTTAAGGTTTAAGGTTTAAGGTTTAAGGTTTAAGGTTTAAGGTTTAAGGTTAAGGTTTAAGGTTTAAGGTTTAAGGTTTAAGGTTTAAGGTTTAAGGTTTAAGGTTTAAGGTTTAAGGTTTAAGGTTTAAGGTTTAAGGTTTAAGGTTTAAGGTTTAAGGTTTAAGGTTTAAGGTTTAAGGTTTAAGGTTTAAGGTTTAAGGTTTAAGGTTTAAGGTTTAAGGTTTAAGGTTTAAGGTTTAAGGTTTAAGGTTTAAGGTTAAGGTTTAAGGTTTAAGGTTTAAGGTTAAGGTTTAAGGTTTAAGGTTTAAGGTTTAAGGTTTAAGGTTTAAGGTTTAAGGTTTAAGGTTTAAGGTAGGTTTAAGGTTTAAGGTTTAAGGTTTAAGGTTTAAGGTTTAAGGTTTAAGGTTTAAGGTTTAAGGTTTAAGGTTTAAGGTTTAAGGTTTAAGGTTTAAGGTTTAAGGTTTAAGGTTTAAGGTTTAAGGTTTAAGGTTTAAGGTTTAAGGTTTAAGGTTTAAGGTTTAAGGTTTAAGGTTTAAGGTTTAAGGTTTAAGGTTTAAGTTTAAGGTTTAAGGTTTAAGGTTTAAGGTTTAAGGTTTAAGGTTAAGGTTTAAGGTTTAAGGTTTAAGGTTTAAGGTTTAAGGTTTAAGGTTTAAGGTTTAAGGTTTAAGGTTTAAGGTTTAAGGTTTAAGGTTTAAGGTTTAAGGTTTAAGGTTTAAGGTTTAAGGTTAAGGTTTAAGGTTTAAGGTTTAAGGTTTAAGGTTTAAGGTTTAAGGTTTAAGGTTTAAGGTTTAAGGTTTAAGGTTTAAGGTTTAAGGTTTAAGGTTTAAGGTTTAAGGTTTAAGGTTTAAGGTTTAAGGTTTAAGGTTTAAGGTTTAAGGTTTAAGGTTTAAGGTTTAAGGTTTAAGGTTTAAGGTTTAAGGTTTAAGGTTTAAGGTTTAAGGTTTAAGGTTTAAGGTTTAAGGTTTAAGGTTTAAGGTTAAGGTTTAAGGTTTAAGGTTTAAGGTTTAAGGTTTAAGGTTTAAGGTTTAAGGTTTAAGGTTTAAGGTTTAAGGTTTAAGGTTTAAGGTTTAAGGTTTAAGGTTTAAGGTTTAAGGTTTAAGGTTTAAGGTTTAAGGTTTAAGGTTTAAGGTTTAAGGTTTAAGGTTTAAGGTTAAGGTTTAAGGTTTAAGGTTTAAGGTTTAAGGTTTAAGGTTTAAGGTTTAAGGTTTAAGGTTTAAGGTTTAAGGTTTAAGGTTTAAGGTTTAAGGTTTAAGGTTTAAGGTTTAAGGTTTAAGGTTTAAGGTTTAAGGTTTAAGGTTTAAGGTTTAAGGTTTAAGGTTTAAGGTTTAGGTTTAAGGTTTAAGGTTTAAGGTTTAAGGTTTAAGGTTTAAGGTTTAAGGTTTAAGGTTTAAGGTTTAAAGTTTAATGTTTAAGGTTTAAGGTTTAAGGTTTAAGGTTTAAGGTTTAAGGTTTAAGGTTTAAGGTTTAAGGTTTAAGGTTTAAGGTTTAAGGTTTAAGGTTTAAGGTTTAAAGTTTAATGTTTAAGGTTTAAGGTTTAAGGTTTAAGGTT
This sequence comes from Tipula vernalis, assembly GCA_958295665.1. Taxonomy (NCBI): domain Eukaryota; kingdom Metazoa; phylum Arthropoda; class Insecta; order Diptera; family Tipulidae; genus Tipula; species Tipula vernalis. The sequence goes on from OY282558.1 coordinate 155,165,850, forward strand.
TAAGGAGGTTTAAGGTTTAAGGTTTAAGGTTTAAGGTTTAAGGTTTAAGGTTTAAGGTTTAAGGTTTAAGGTTTAAGGTTTAAGGTTTAAGGTTTAAGGTTTAAGGTTTAAGGTTTAAGGTTTAAGGTTTAAGGTTTAAGGTTTAAGGTTTAAGGTTTAAGGTTTAAGGTTTAAGGTTTAAGGTTTAAGGTTTAAGGTTTAAGGTTTAAGGTTTAAGGTTTAAAGTTTAAGGTTTAAGTTTAAGGTTTAAAGTTTAATGTTTAAGGTTTAAGGTTTAAGGTTTAAGGTTTAAGGAGGTTTAAGGTTTAAGGTTTAAGGTTTAAGGTTTAAGGTTTAAGGTTTAAGGTTTAAGGTTTAAGGTTTAAGGTTTAAGGTTTAAGGTTTAAGGTTTAAGGTTTAAGGTTTAAGGTTTAAGGTTTAAGGTTTAAGGTTTAAGGTTTAAGGTTTAAGGTTTAAGGTTTAAGGTTTAAGGTTTAAGGTTTAAGGTTTAAGGTTTAAGGTTTAAGGTTTAAGGTTTAAGGTTTAAGGTTTAAGGTTTAAGGTTTAAGGTTTAAGGTTTAAGGTTTAAGGTTTAAGGTTTAAGGTTTAAGGTTTAAGGTTTAAGGTTTAAGGTTTAAGGTTAAGGGTTTAAGGTTTAAGGTTAAAGGTTATAGGTTTAAGGTTTAAGGTTTAAGGTTTAAGGTTTAAGGTTTAAGGTTTAAGGTTTAAGGTTTAAGGTTTAAGGTTTAAGGTTTAAGGTTTAAGGTTTAAGGTTTAAGGTTTAAGGTTTAAGGTTTAAGGTTTAAGGTTTAAGGTTTAAGGTTTAAGGTTTAAGGTTTAAGGTTTAAGGTTTAAGGTTTAAGGTTTAAGGTTTAAAGTTTAAGGTTTAAGGTCTAAGGTATAAGGTTTAAGGTTTAAGGTTTAAAGTTTAAGGTTTAAGGTCTAAGGTTTAAGGTTTAAGGTTTAAGGTTTAAGGTTTAAGGTTTAAGGTTTAAGGTTTAAGGTTTAAAGATTAAGGTTTAAGGTTTAGGTTTAAGGTTTAAGGTTTAAGGTTTAAGGTTTAAGGTTTAAGGTTTAAGGTTTAAGGTTTAAGGTTTAAGGTTTAAGGCCAAATTTATCGAGATCATTTCTGATCTCGCGGTTTATTCGCATTCTTTATGTGGCTCCCTCTTTGATGGGACAGAAAATTATTCTAACGATCCCGCATGTCTGTCTTCTAGCGATAGCTGAAGGCTAATTTGTTGGACTATTAATTCCAACGGAAGGAGGCCTCTTTTAGGGAGATAATAACTGCATTGATTTATGACGAGGAACACATTCTTATTAACGGCTGAAGACAGTTTGAGTTATGGGTTCGCCTTGCCACAGTACCGATTTTATCTTGAAGGCATCCCAAATTTTGAATTCAATTAGTCTCTTGCATATTGAGTCATTCATTAAAAGCTTAGAGATAGATAGATATAGATACCAATAATGACGAATTGTCCAGATAGGACAAGATGTTCCATAACAAGTTCCACTAAAGACAATTTCGAGTTGGTCGTAGAAAGCGACTTTGAGCAGGCATCTCTTTAGTGGGGCATGAACATTCTCAAATGTGACGTTAAACTCTGGCCCATTAAACCTAACTGTACAAATTTGATTATGGACATGCATCAAACAGGTCAGGGACTGACGACATATTTATCTTTGCTATTGATGGACAGAGTGTTAGTCCGCATAGCGACTGTAATCGGTGATATCATTGCATGCTCATTGTAGTTTTCTGCAAGAAATAAAGGTACTAAATTCCTGAAAACTGTTAAAATAGTCGACCAATGAGTTTAAGTTTCCGACTTTTACTAAACTACCCTAAACCAAAGTGAGTAATTTAGGTATTATTGGCAAATGAGCCCTTAGTGAAGTTTATAGAGTCGATTAGAAAACTGAAATAGACAAGATATCTATTTAGACGACTTCAACGATTAGTCTAGCCAAATGAAATTAGCTACAGAAAGAAACAAAAATTTAGGTCGGTATTCCAATGACGTGAAGACAAATGTAGATAGTATATGATATACTGTTTGGCTTCATTAATTATAAGTGCCAACCGTATCCCCGTAATTTGGAAAACTGTCATTCAGCTGAAAAATGTATAAATGAATTTTTCACAAGTTATTTAACTTTTAACAAGCAATTTTAGAGATGTGTACATATAATTTGATAAACCCATCGGTTAGAGATTCTAAAAATATTGAAAATTGTTTAAGACGGATTATATTCTTCAAACAAGCGGCAAGGTAATTTCCACTGATTAAATATATGCAAAAAAGAACATTTATGTTATTATCATCGTATAACTGAAGTAACTAAAGTTGACGAAATATCTGTTCTTTGAAGGGTTTCGAGCCGAACCTGAACCTAAAGCAAATTAAACTTCGATTCCAGCCTGAATTCGATCACTTTTTTTTGTCTCTGAACTTGAATCCGAGCCCGAAATTGGCTATTGATTTAATTATTTTGAAATATGATTATCTCTTAAAGCTTTAGTTACAATATATTCTGTCCCATAAAATGTCACAGGAACTACCTATCAGATCGGACGAGGAAACGTAGCCATGGTTTGCCATCGAAAAAAAAATATATCTAGAGGCTATATATGGATTTGGTCGTTAAAATATAAGTCCGAAAAATATATTTATAGTTCTCGTCTTCATATCTGAATGATTATATTTTCAATGCATGGTTTTTTAAGTATTACATCTCGATTTTTTTCTGACAGTTGCATTGTAACATGCAATAAACTCTTTCGAATTATGTAAACTAAACAAAACTTGCTAATAAACCGACATAAACCTAAATTGACACAAATCAATATTCATTATGATTTCCTTGCCAATCATTTGGCGATATCTCATTAAATGTTACAACAAAGACAAGATAAATATCTTGCGTAATACTCTATCGATCTCCTTTGCTAGAGTCATATTTTCGTTTTCAATTCAGTAATCAATTAGTACAGTATTACATACATACATACATAAATACGTATAATATAATATTGCAACATATACCTTTGTAAGAGTAAATAAGATATATTTTTCCATTTTTTAATAGACTTTTATGAATCTGCGCACATTTTAAATGTAAACAAAAGAATCCTTTTGACGTATGACAATGTAACGAGACAAAGATAGATGACCAATCTGTTTTTCCATCTTAATATCTGCGCAAAATATAAAAAGAAAGAATTGCGATGAAGAAAATATCAAAATTATAATACAGAAAAAAGAAAATGAAGAAATGAAGATGACTAAGTGCAAAATTGATGATTTTTTATATTAAAATAAAAAAAAAATTGTCCATGTCGTATTTATTCTGTTGTCTTGTCGAGATATTTGAAATCTTTATTTAACAAAAAATAAAAAAATAAAAATTGTGATATTATTATTTATGGTACAGTCGAAGGATATAATTGCAATCTTCCACACACCACAATCTAAACAAAACAATATTTAGACTGTGATCGTAAACATTCACTGTACATTATATAAGTATAAATACAAAAGAATGAAAAACACGGAACACTTAACATAATATGTCACTTCTTAAACACGGCGACTAAAGATTTTTCTAAAACTGTCAAGAGCGTCAAGTACGAAGAAAACCCATATCTAATCATTAGAACACAATTGAGATGAAATTTGCGCGCAGACTAAACTTTAAATTGTTTATGTTCCAATTTTTTTTTTGTTTCTTGTTGTTGTTACTCTGCCACTCGTAATTGAATAGAAATTCCTTAAACGAACAAAAAAAAAATCCTTCAAAATCACAACAAAATTAATAGATTTTCAAATGGCAAACTCGACAAAGTAAATAAATTTTCCATAAGTTGTTTCAAAATGGTAAAAGTACGTTACCTATATGCTTATTTTAATTGGAAGCTATCTAACGTAGAGAAAAAAGCTAAACAATCACTTTATGTCAGTCATATGGTATATAGTCGTAGACTGTCATAAAAATTGTAACATAATTTGATTGTTGTTGTTGACTAGTGCGCGCGGCTAGGTGACTCGAATACTTATCGAGTACAATTTACTTTTTTTTTATTTACTTTGAAAATTATCAATCATAATTTGATTTGTTTTTTTTTCTGTTAAATGCAGCATTTGTTCGAAATAGTTTCCAATGTCTGCTTGGTCTGAGGGAACAGAATTTTTAAGTGGGTGATTAAAATATGTACTCGTATGTACATTTGTAGAAATTACAGTTTTTTCCGTATATACATACCTACATAAAATTTAATTGAAGTGACAATGCAGGTGAATTTTTGACGGTTAACTTATTGTGACGCTGGATGACAGTTTTAAAGGTGTGAATTGGTTTTGAATACAATTTTTGTTAATGCAGTTTGCTCATTATTCTACTCTGTGATATTATCTATGACTGCCACAATATTTCGAACATCTACTCATTTTGAGTGCCTCACCTTTTAGATATCAATTTGATAAATTGCGTTTAAATAAATATTTCTATATACGCGTATGAATGAATTAGTTATCTTTAATCTAATTCCGAAACTGGTTTACCTGTTGGAAATATATTTGTCGGGTCTGGCTAGGTAGACTCAGTCGTCTGGCCACATTTTGATTTCTCCATATATATTAGCGTTAGTTTATCGAGACACACGCAATACATATAATGGATGGTCTTCAAAAAAAAAAATAAAAAATCGGTATTTTTACCGCCGTTGGACCTGAAGCCGTTAATGTATTTTAGTCATTTAACTTAACGGAAGATCAAGAGAAAAAAATATCATGAGATGGTACATGCCTTTGAAACGTTTTGTAAGCCGTGTAAAAAGGAAGTTTACGAAACGTTTGTCTTCAACAACCGAAATCAAACTTCGGTTCTTTTTTAGTTTGGGAGTAGCGCATGAAATTGTACAAACTCGATTCCTAGAATGTGTTGATTTAGCCCTATCTAAAACTATTGAGCATGCTCATGCCGGAAATTATAAGTTTTATATTGATTCAATCGTTTCTAACCTATAAGGCATTAAGCACTTCGAGTTCAACAAATGTTTATCAATTTTAAACTCATCATCACATGGTGCATCAGCTAGGTACTGCTAACATAGGTACAATAGAATTATTATGCATGGTCAAAGCATTTCAGAATCTTTTTGTGGCAAGCACGGTTATTGAAACTGTTACGTTATGAATTAGCGAATTTGGTTAAAAGATGAATCACTGAGAAAATTAATAAAGATCTTTCGTGAAACTTTGAATGTTTTGCTAGGAGGTCAAAATTTAAGCATAGTTAGCCAAATACCGTTTGCAATGCTGCTCTCTTTATATACAAGCCGATGAAAAAGGAGTTTCATAAAAATTAATTGGTTTACTATACGAATTTAATTGAAATTTAATTCTCATTTTCGGGCACTGGCGATATTCATTTTTTTGAGTTTTTCTAGCTAATAAACATCAGGTTTCTAAAATTGGCTTTTTGAAAATTTTGAGCATGATTTATCAACTTTTGTATGAACTAAATAGTCTTAGCTATTGTGAGTTTGATTTCGTATCGTTTGCTTTTTTGAGGTCAAATATTGCACTCAATTTTTTATCTACTTCTGAAGAATCGATTGATTTCAAACTTTGCATACAAACTTGCTTTCGAAGACAATACACATTTTTAACAATTTCGGATCAAAACAAAAAATCACAGGGAACAATTCTCATGGCTATATAAATAACGCAATCACGTATTTAGTTGTAGCGGTTTGCATGCATTTAGGTACAATAGTAAGGGTAATGGTAAAAGTAATAGTAATGGTAATGGTCATGATAGTGGGTAATGGTAATGGTAATGGTAATGGTAATGGTAATGGTAATGGTAATGGTAATGGTAATGGTAATGGTAATTGTAATGGTAATGGTAATGGTAATGGTAATGGTAATGGTAATGGTAATGGTAATGGTAATGGTAATGGTAATGGTAATGGTAATGGTAATGGTAATGGTAATGGTAATGGTAATGGTAATGGTAATGGTAATGGTAATGGTAATGGTAATGGTAATGGTAATGGTAATGGTAATGGTAATGGTAATGGTAATGGTAATGGTAATGGTAATGGTAATGGTAATGGTAATGGTAATGGTAATGGAAATGGTAATGATAATGGTAATGGTAATGCTAATGGTAATGCCAATGTTAATGGTTATGGTAATGGTAATGGTAAGTATATGCAATCTGCTTACATTGAGAAGATGTTCAGTCAAATTCCTAAAAAAAACCACAGTAAAAAATCAAACATTTTGGTTTTTGTACTATAACCTATCGTACAGCTTCGGTTTCCTATCAAGCCACGCAACACTCAGTATGAGATGATTCCTTTCGGATTATCATAACCTTGATAAGAGGTCATTTCTATCCAAAACTTCAAGAATTTTTGCTCAATAGGCATACTCGAGCCTGTATCAATTAGTTTACTGGTAATGGTAATGGTAATGATGATGGTAATGGTAATGGTAATGGTAATGTTAATGGTAATGTTAATGGTAATGGTAATGGTAATGGTAATGGTAATGGCAATGGCAATGGTAATGGTAATGGTAATGGTAATGGTAATGGTAATGGTAATGGTAATGGAAAGGGTAATGGTAATGGTAATGGTAATGGTAATGGTAATGGTAATGGTAATAGTAATGGTAATGGTAATGGTAATGGTAATGGTAATGGTAATGGTAATGGTAATGGTAATGGTAATGGTAATGGTAATGGTAATGGTAATGGTAATGGTAATGGTAATGGTAATGGTAATGGTAATGGTAATGGTAATGGTAATGGTAATGGTAATGGTAATGGTAATGGTAATGGTAATGGTAATGGTAATGGTAATGGTAATGGTAATGGTAATGGTAATGGTAATGGTAATGGTAATGGTAATGGTAATGGTAATGGTAATGGTAATGGTAATGGTAATGGTAATGGTAATGGTAATTGTAATTGTAATTGTAATGGTAATGGTGATGGTAATGCTAATGCTAATGCTAATGCTAATGCTAATGCTAATGCTAATGCTAATGCTAATGCTAATGCTAGTGGTAATGCTAATGGTAATGGCAATATTAATGGTAATGGTAATGGTAATGGTAATGGTAATGGTAATGGTAAGTATATGCAATCTGCTTACATTGAGAAGATGTTCAGTCAAATTCCTAAGAAAACCCACAGTAAATGGTAAGTATATACAATCTGCTTACATTGAGAAGATGTTCAGTCAAATTCCTAAGAAAACCCACAGTAAAATATCAAACATTTTTGGTTTTTGTACTATAACCTATCGTACAGCTTCGGTTTCCTATCAAGCCACGCAACACTCAGTATGAGATGATTTCTTTTCGGATTATCATAACATTGATAAGAGGTCATTTCTATCCGAAACTTCAAGAGTTTTTGCGCAATAGGCATACTCGAGCCTGTATCAAGAGTTTACAAATATTTTTCCAATCTATTTGGTTAAATGATATTGGGATGACGAACTACCTCAAAACGTTGCAAACAAATTGTAGAGAAGAGAATTGTACTCCTATTTTTTGTAAGTATTACGAAGTTCCTTTTGCTATAAAGGATAAAGTTCATAAAGAAATTAATCGTTTAGTGGTTAATGGAATTATTAGTCTGGTCATGTTTAGTCAATGGACCAGCACTATAGTTTGTGTTCCAAAAAAGAATGGAGTGGTCCGTATTTGTTGTGATTTTAGAGTGTCTATGTTAATAAAGTTCTCAAAACAGATCAATATCCATTATGAAAAATGGAGAATATTTTTGCAAAAATGGCAGGATCCAAAATTTTTTGTGCGTTAGATCTCAGTGGGGCATATCAACAAGTAAAAGATTCAGAAAAATCAAAAAAGTTTTTAACTATTAATACCGAATGGGGATTAATTCAATTTAATCGTCTACCTTTTGGTATAGCGTCGGCTCCAGCAATTTTCCAACATATAATGGATTGCATTCTGAAAAATCTTCCAGGCGTGTCATGTTACCTTGATTATGTGCTAATTGGAGCACCCGATTTTGATTCATGTGCTAAAATGTTAGAACAAGTTTGCTTATGTAAATTTAGATACGTGTGTCTATTTTAGAAAATCTGTGTCATATTTGGGTCATGTACTATCTGAAAAGGGGATCAGTTCAAATCCTGACAAAATTAAAGCCATACAAGCCGCAGAACCACAAAATATATCACAACTAAAATCTTATCTTGGTCTTTTATGTTTTATTCACGTTTTATTCCTAATATGTCTTCAGAATTCAAAATCTTTTATGATTTAACGAAGAAGGAAAATGGATTTTTTTGGACTGATGAATGTTCTAAAATTTTTGAAAAGAGTAAAGTGCTTGTAACATCAAATCAAGTGTTAACTTTTTACGATCCTTTTAAACCAATAATCTTGACGTGTGATGCAAGCCCTTATGGCGTAGGTGCCGTTCTTTCGCATCGCATTGGAAATTCGGAAATGCCTGTGTTTTTTGCATTTTCCACACTAAGTTCAGCAGAACAAAAATACGCGCAAATCCAAAGAGAAGCATTGGCAATAGTGTTTGCTGTGAAGCGGTTTCATAAATACTTATATGGACAAAAATTTACGTTGGTCACAGATCACCAACCGCTAAGAGAAATTTTTAATCCGTCTAAGGGATTACCTGTTCTTGCTTGTCATAGGCTGCAAAGATGGGCAATTATTTCATCCGCTTATCAGTATGATATTGTATACAGAAAAGGATCTCAAATAGGAAATGCTGATGCATTGTCCCATTTACCATAGTTTTTGCAATTCGCTAAACAGTATCACATTGATTACGAAACCCTTTAGAAACAGAAAAAGATCCGATTTTGTCGAAAGTTGTACAATATTGTGTCTGGCTGGTCTAATCATGTCTCAGAAATAGATGTAAAACTGTATTTTTTAATCAGATCCGAATTGGTTATTGAAAATAATTGTATCATACGAAATAATCGAATAATTATTCCAAGGTCATTAAAAAAATATGTACTTAACCTATTACGTGTAAAAATCATGTGGGTATCGTGAAAATGAAAATGCTAGCCAGAAGTTATTGCTGGTGGCCTAATATCGATTCTGATATAGAAAAGATCGCAAATTCTTGTGAAGCTTGTGTAATGACGTCAAATGCACAGAAAGCCCATGTAATACCTTGGTTTAAAGCAAATTACCTATTCGAGAGAATACATGTTGACTTTTTCTACTTCAATAGTGAAAAATTCTTAATTTTGGTCGACAGTTTTTCCAAATATATTCAAGTTTGGTATGTACGAGAAACGTCTGCACAAACAGTAATTAGTTGTCTACGATCATTTTTCACAATATTTGGGTTTCCCCATAGGCTAGTCTCGGATAATGGACCACCTTATGATTCAAAAGAATTTTTAAGTTTTTTGGAAAAGAATGGTTTTTTGGTTAGTAAAATTTCCCCGTATCATCCAAACTCTAATGGTCTTGCCGAAAGGGGGGTAAAAACTGTTAAGGATTATCTAAAAAAACTACTTTTATTAAAAAGTTCCTTAACTATTGAAGAAAAGTTAGATAGTTTTTTATTTACGTATCGAAATATACCAAATTCAACAACTGGAGTGTCACCAAATGAGACAATTTTTAAATACAAACCAAAAACTAAACTTGATTTGTTAAAACCAACAAATGTTGAAGTCGTGGTCAGAGAGCAGTATGAGAAAAGACATAAACCAAAATTTGGGAATGGTGATAAGATTTTGTTTAAAAACTTTAATTCAAAATCGGTTATAAAATGGATACCAGGGCGAATCGTGAAAGTAATGAGTCCAGCTACATATTTAGTTAATGTGCGAAATCAAGTTCGTTTTGCTAATGAAGACCATTTAAAGTTAAGTCATCTTAAAGATTCATTTCATCCAGGTACTGCACTGAGACCAGCGTTTGAAAGTACTTCAATTTCGACATTCGAAGCAAATGTACCCATTGTTCAAATTAATGAAAATGAAAGAGATAATTCGTAACCTTTGAGACGCTCCACCAGGGACAGACGTCCTCCCGACCGTTTAAGATTTTAATTAAGCCGGGGTAAAAACATTATGTTAATGTAAATTGTATTTGAATAAAAGTTTGGCAGTCTTGCTGTAACATTCGATCCGAATTATCACGTAGTAGAGGGTAAGACCGTCAGAATGAAGCTAATTGCTGCAAAAACGAAAGTAGCTTCAGTTAAAACTACGTCGTTTCTCCGTTTCGAAGTGAATGCGGCTACTCTACCCTATTTGTACGATTATCAGAAATAGTACAAAGATCGGTATGTTTATTGGGTTTACCAAAAATGTATTATTACATTGATACATTGGATTCGTTAATCAAACCAGCCAAGGTATCTTGAACATATCGACCATGAGCAGGTTGAGTCCATGGCAGATGCACCTATACTCAGTAATATGAGAATAGTTTTTATTAACCATTTTTCGGGCCGCTTTTATATTTGCTCCATTATCACTAATAATCCGAATAAAATTATAAACCCCAACGTCATTCAACGCCGCTTCAATTTCCTCGAAAAGTAACTTAGCCGTATGACGATTCTCCTTAGTGTGGGTAGATTTGTAGAAAACGGGCTTGGGTGTATTGATGACATAATTTGTTATGGAGTCCCTGCGTATGTTTGACCAACCATCCGTCTGCAACGTCAGGATAGAGGCGCCGGCAATTTGCGCTAAAACTCGCTCTTCGACGCGATGGTACTCGATGCTTAACAATGGATTAGAAAGTTGGTATCGTGAAGGAACTTCATATGACGATCGCAATTTCTTGAATAAATCGATCCAAGCCGAATTTTTAGTTAAGCTTAGTGAAGCACCAGAAACGAATATTGCTCGAGCTAATGAAAATGATGTAGTAGATTATTATACTATGCAGCAAAAGAAGGTGTAGTAGATTAATATTGTACATAAAGAAGTATAATCCAGTTGCGTCACAACTTTTATTGCAATTAGATTAGTTGAGTTGCTTCGAAAGTATGTTTTTAATTTATGTTACCGATATTACCACGGTAACAACACTTATCTACACATACATACTTACACAAATTACCTATTTTACCGGTAATATTACCCATGAGAATATTACCATTTACATCACTAGTAATGGTAATGGTAATGGTAAAGGTGAAGGTAAACGTAAATATATAGTTAAAGGTAAAAGTAAACCTACGAAGATATCCATTTTTTGTGCACTTATACCACAATGTTTATTTAATTTGAATTTTAAATAATTAAAGACGAAGGGGAAACTGGCCAGTTTCACTGCAAAACGATTATTTTTTACACGATGCTGAAGGTACGGCGGCTTTCCCAACAACATTATTCAAAATAGTAAATATTTATTTGTAAATGTTGAACCGCAGATTCCTTTTACCAACAAAACTCAAAATTTGATGGACAACTTTAAACGAAAAGTTTTAAATGTTGAAATTGAGATGACTGTTTGGCAAATTAAGTAATTTAAATGTAACCAACAACGACCTACGTGTGATATTACAAATAAAAGCGCGTGTCGCAATGTTGAAATACCAAATAAGCTTATGGAAGTTGTTAGTTTTGAGCCTAAATTCAATTTGCCTTATTTCAATAAAGCAGTTATTCCAAATGTTAAAATGTTAGCCCAAAACTGAATAAATTATTCAAAAATTGACAACGAACACCAACGCGATACCGTGTTATTTTATGTTTATCAAAAAATTTCTGTCTATGCATGAAGGGGAAACATTTACAGGAATTGACTCTGGAAGCTAAGAATTTCTTGAAAATTAATCAAAATATCGTTGGGCGCATTCAATGGGGCATAGAAAAAATGTCATTAAAACTTTCACATTGCCATGAAATTTTCAATTTATCATGTTCGTTCAGATCTCAAGTTGTTGATTTTACTTAACATGTTGCTAACAGTTGGCTAACCTGAATGTACCTATTGTGTTAAGCGCTAATAAGGAAAATATGTCGGTAATTATGTTGAAGTCGAAGTATGACGCAAAAATTATGGATCTACTACAAGACCAAAATACATACCAAACGTTAAATAAGGATTCAAAAACTTCATATCACTACCTAAACAATAAAAAGATTCGAAAACTATTTTCAAATAACTTTATAGACAAGGAAACTAAACAAAAACTAATCACCTATACATCAGTGGTACCGACGTTTTATGGACTTCCTAAAGTACATAAAGATAATCACCGGCTGAGAACCATTATATCATTTATCAACAGCCCCACAAACAAGACATCTAAATATTTGGCTGATTTGTTGAAAGTAGTAACTGATTATTTAAAATACAGCTTTAAAAATCCATCTGATTTAGTTGAGTTTGTTAAAGAGCAGATTATCATACAGCCATATATGCTAATTACTTTTTACGAATATCAAGCTCGAATATACACCACATTCCCAGAACAGAATTTTTAAGATCTTTTGGAATTTTGTTTAAAATCGAGATACCTGTCAATACTGTGTTTGGATTTATAAACCGCGTGAAAAAAATAACCACTTAAGTCGATATCTTATTTTACAGGAACCGTTATGTTTTTAGAAATGGCTCATATGGCGTTATATTTTTAGAAATCAAACCATGCGTGTCGCTCCTCTAAATTCTGCGCATTAATCCAAGAATTTACAAAGAATTTTAGAACGAATAATACTCAAACCGTGAAACTAACCTGGCCCTATTATGATTTCTTGAACATTAAAATGTTCTGATACACTCACACTTGCCTCAATATTCTTATTGTGACTATAATTTAATAGATTTAAATTAATCTGCAAAAACTAAAAATCCGCTGGAATTCTAATGACTTCGAAGGATATGATATGAAAAAGTTTAAGTCTAAGTTTAAAACAGTGACAATTAAAACATTTCTTTCTTCATTCCGTAAAAAGTTTCCTAAAATTCAGGATAGGTTTCATTTGGGTTGGGTACGAAATTCTGTTTCATATAATTCTGTTTTACAAAATTCTGTTTTACAAAATTCTGTTTTACAAAATTCTGTTTTACAAAATTCTGGTTTACAGAAATTGCAAAAAAATTAATGCAGGATTCATTTTTTGAAGAATTATAAAACCTTAGGTTTCATGATGTGTAAGCGTATGTGTGTAACTGTACGAATGAATCTGTTTATGCATGTGTTTGTGTGTATATGTGAATGTGTTTATGTGTGTGTGTGCATGTATTTATAGGTGTGTTTATGTGTGCCTTTAAGTTTGTGTGTGTGTATAAGAGAGTATGTGAAGGTTTATTTGGGTGTGTGTGTGTGTTTGTGTGTGTGTGTGTGTGTGTGTGTGTGTGTGTGTATGTGTGTGTGTGTGTGTGTGTGTGTGTGTGTGTGTGTCTTTTTACCTGTAGGTGTGTGAACATCTTCGAAATACACTGCCTGCCCGTGTAATTAGTAGTGCCGGAATTTTACCGGTTTGATTTTTCTTTTGGAGGTGGGGTTTGATTTGACCTTCTTTATTATATTTATGTTATGAACCACTATTGGTTTTCCCAAGGGGTGCTCAAATCTAAACAATCGGTGTACACTTTCCTGTTAAAGTTACTTATTAAATAACAAAGTCGTTTTCATTTGTAAAACAATCCTTAGCAATCTTAAAAGTCACGAAAATCAATCAAAAGTTAAAGCAGTCAAAAAACCGTCCCAACATTTATTAAAAAAGTAAGAAAAATGTCAAACAGCCACACAAACAAAAACCAAACAGTCTACACAGTCCCATTTGCTTTTTTTTTATTTTCCCGTTATTTTTGTCACGTTCGAATACATGAGGTTAGTCTCATTTGTACAATTTGAAATGCTTTAAACACTACTACTTTAGACATCGTTGTAATATTAATTAATAAAACTAAAATTAAAATTAATGAACAAATGAATTTGTTTTGGAGAGAAGTGGAAGAATCAGCGGGTGGTATTTTACCCACCAATCTAAAAATAATTTTGTAGCAGCAGGGGTACGCTAGCTTTATCGTACTGATGCATTTCGATAAAGACGATTTCATCGATATTCAGAAAGCTGCTTCCGAAAGCAAAATCCCCTTTAAAATCAATATCGGATATAAAAAATATTTGCAGCATTTTAAAATTTTGATCAATGAAAAGGGCATAAACTATTTCAATGAGAAACTTAAAGAGGCACAAGGGTACGGTAAATAGGGTTTCAAACGGAAAAATCATTGCAACCAAGTTTCAAGTGTATCTAAGTTTACTATGCATAAAAAGCAACATTTAGAAGATGCAAGAGGAAATACCTCAGAATTTAGCTCACTATAGAAGAAATGGAAATGGTGGAAATTGAGAAGCTCTCAGGTAAATTATTTTTTTTTTAATTCGTTATATTGATGATAATAAGTTCGAATGTGTTTTACTTTTTCAATTTCGATAAAATCTTTGTTATAATTCGGAAGCTTTACAACCAATTCTAAATTAGCTGTGTTCTAAATGAAATTTCAACTTACCGTAAAGTGCCATTTATAATACCCGGGTTTACTTTTATTAAATAAATATAAAACCTGTAAATATATACCCAGTATAATATATCGTTTCAATAGGCAGGCCAAATTATATTTCTGGTCTTTTTTCTGGTATTTTATTGTGGGGGGTATTATACGGCCTTTACGGTATATGCATTTTTTTTTCTTTTTTTGGAAAATATTGATGTTTCGTTTTTTTTTAGATATTTCCAACTTAAATTTAGACAGCATAAACAAAAAATTATGCAAATTACCAATAATTGGATTAAAAACCAATTTAGCATTTACGTTGGCACACATTTACTACAGCAGTTTTTTGTGAACATCATCAATGTTACAAAAACAGATCTAGGTTTACATGCTGAAATAGTTTGTAATCATTGCGCTAGCACTGTAAAAATCCAAAATAAAAAATCGGCAAACAACTCTATCGTCTGGGTTATCGCGAACTTCATGAGACACTGTAAAGGACATGCCACAAATGCTTTAAATGAAATTATGGTAAAGGAGAAAAATGTGGGTAGGAAAACTGAAACGATAACGTCGTATTTTGTTAAAAAAGGCCTTATACAGTTTACACTGAAAATGGAACTTAAGAAAACATTTCTCAAGATGGTTCTCTCATTAATTTACCACAAATTTTGAAAATAGCTGAAGGAAATATGAAACTAATGAACGTGGATCAAGACGTGGATCCCTTGGTTGATCAAGATTTTGACGTATGTATAAAATCTAAGATTGATTAATCTTTTGATCATTCAGAAATTATCATTGTTGATGATTCAGGATCCATAGTACAATCAACTCATCAAGTTACATCTGCAGAAAAAACATATGAAAACGCAAGTAACACTGTTGAAGACAAGGTTGAAGATGATGCATTTATCATTAAAACAAATTCTCAAAATATTAAACCTTCAGAAAATAATAAGACCCGACCGATTAAAACTTGGATTAAAAAACGCTATTCGAAGTTACATGATCGCTCAAAAGACTCTACAAAAGAAGGTACACCAACTAATTACAGTGCTGATGATGCTTTCATTGCAAACTTGGGAAAAGCGATGGATGGATAAGCAAAAGAGTCGATTTATCCGTCCCAATATTTAAGACTCCAACTTCAATATCAACTAATCATCAAGACCCCGATACTGTTTGTGAAGCTGTTTGTAATGCTTCAGATGGAAATATTCTTAAGGATGAAAATGAAATTTCATTTAATTATTTTAAGCCTACTAAAACAAGTAAATTGTTGGATTCCAAATATTCTCGAAAAAAAAGGCTCCAAAGAAAAATGCAAAATATGGTTTGCGGGAATCCAACTTATATATGTAGATGAATTTTTCCCACTTTTAAATAAAATGAAATTATTGATTAAGCAAAACGAAGAACTGCGCAGAGCATTGTCAGAAAAGATGCTGCAATTTAACCGTAATCAAAATAAAGAAATAGTATCGAACAATTATTTTTTTCAATTTTTAACCGATTTAAAGAATGTAGCCGTAAAAAATGAAGGAAAAACTAATGGGAAGAGATACGATGAAAATTTAAAGCTATTGTCGCTTGTAGGCAATTCTACGAAATTATTTCACAAAATTTACCATTACCATCAATTACTTCAGTATCGCATTATATGAGATATGAAATTCCGACTCCACTTGAAGGTTCTTTAAGGGTTGATGACTTAAGTAACTTTCTCCGTAAGTTTGATCTTCATAATTTCGTTTGAATCAGTGATGACCAAATCAAAATTATTGAAAAAATTGAATATGATGTAAGCACTAACCAGTTGATAGGATTTGTACTTCCAACATATAAATCAACAGGATTACCAACTCCTCTCTATTTTGAAGCAACTTCAGCTCGTAAAATTTATGAAATTTTTCAAACTGGGCAACAATTAACATATATAAATGCTGTAATCGCACGACCTTTCCAAAAGAATGGAACAACAGATGGCCCAAGATTTTGTCTGTGTGTTTATGGAACTGATAATAAGTTTATTATTATTATTATTATTTGGGGGGGGGGAATGCGGGCGATTAGCCACTTCGCACTGCGACCTAAAAGATCTATTGTGCTGGCCCCTGCTTAATTATCCGTCCAGTCAATATTCAGGTTCTTGGTTGTCCCACTCTCGTATATTCCTACTCCTGCCCCGTATTCCGTTTGATTTTACTCTTATGAGTTGCTGGAAGTTGCAAATCACCTGTAGGTCACCCAGCATTACTACAGGAAGGCTAAATAAAACTGGAGGGTGCCTGGTATCCAGAGTCTGCATATTTTGGGCTGATTAACCTATCAGCCATTCATCTTTCGGCATATGCTGCTCCACCTTAGATTAGGTTTTTTGTCAAGGTTTTCTCCTTTAGCGCCGTACTTTAGCCTGTGCCAAATGGCCAAAAATGTGCCAAATGGCCTTAGTTACCAGTGGTTGCCACGAGGAGGCAGTACGTACACTTGCGAATTGTGAACAGGTTACCCCTTACACAATTGTACCCATCACGCAGCTGCCTAATGACAAGACCAGAACAGCTCACGTGATGCGCACCCTACTGGAAGGTTACGGAGCTGGTAGATTAATCTACTCAACTTTGATCTCCCCTCCAATAGACGCCAAACCACCTGATAATAAGTTTGAAAGCACTACTGTTATAAAGCGATGATACCATATCACAGATCAACTAAACAAACACAATTTAGGAGCGCTGGGTAAATTAAATTATTTCTCATATTTAAAACAAACACAATATAATACAAGTAAACATAGACGGTCGATTCAAAATTCTCATTTTTATTTAAAGGCATTTTTGGCGAAGTTCTACAAACTTCGTCTGTAAAAGTATGTACAAGGAAAACTTTATGAAAATGTACACTTAAATTCGAGTTTCGATCCGACCCATAGATTTAAAAGATAAATTTTTATTATTATATCCATAAGTTGCATATTGGCAAACTAAATTCTTTTTGAATCCATGTCTAAAATATTTGTATTTTAAATTCATTTAAGAATTTATTTAAATTATTTTGTGAGCTTTTTTATTATAATAAAACTTATAATAAAAACATTATTTGGTTCAAGCTCAATTTTAAAATTTGTTTAAATTTTTTAATAAAAACCCCATTTCGTCGATTTATTTCGTCATTTCAATTAGATATATAACTTGTTCTTGTAGCCTAGAGAACGGAATATATCGTCGTAAATCAACGGTTTTACACATTTTTTTTTTTTTTTAAATTGAGGTAAAAACCAAATAAGGGCTTTATCATTTAAGAATGTTTTCAAAACATAAGAACATTAAATTAATAGTAACTATATTTGCTTATTCAACATAGGGTTTTCAGGTGACAGGGATACTCGCAGTCTAAAGGTTATGAAATTAAAATTGCCGCCAAACTCAAATCAGGTTCAGCCCACAAAAACAGAGTGGAATGAGTGGTTTAAAGCTGACTATGCTACAAATATTCAGTACATTCAAGATACTGTACATATTGGAACGAAATTACGAACGCGATTGTTAAATGAGAAAAATTAATCATGGGAAAATATGTCGTAACACCGAAACATTTACGATCTGATCAGCTCCGTCTCTAAGGATAGTCACCGTTTAAATTCTACCGATATAAATTTCAGTGACAAAATTAATTTTAAGGCTGCCCATCCCTCATGAATTTAGTTGTACGGCAGGTATTGAAAAAGTAAAGGGGAGTGAAGGCACCATAAAGTATCTTAAACTAATGGAGTACAGCACTCAATCATATCTAAATAAAGATATTATAACGATCGATAGGATATATTATATATGGTATGTAATATTTTTCCTTAGACTTTGGAAAAATTCGATACAAAAGCACAAATTCCACAAAATGGAAAATTTTGTAACTGACAACGTCTATAACTGCATCGAATTAAATGGACATGGTCTAATAAATACAATCATTAAAATGAGAAATGAAGATCTTGATGAAGATCATCTCTTCCAACCATGGCTGTACAGCAGTGAAGCTTTCGAAAGTACTTCCGTGATATACGTTCGATGACTACTACTCACAATACAGTGGTACATTTTAGCGTACGAGTTTAGATTTAAAATCTGAAATAAAATTCAAATTAACTCACGGCCATGAAGATGAATCGTACCATTTTAAAAAGCGGCATAGAGGTTTTTAACAAGCATCAAATAATTGTCAGCGAAACCTAGAAATGCCACTATATGTAGTGCCATTAGCTTAAGTACACTATCTGTTGAAAATGGACAAGACAAGGAAAATATAACAATACCATTTAGCTTAAAACGATTAGATTTAAGTGAAATTTTAGATGAACCCTGAAGAGATCGAAATCGAAAATGAAATAATTGAAGACCTACAAAAAATACCCGGTATTGAAAATTTTAATTTGAAACAATATGTCTTTACAGGTAACGAATCATATATAACTATTAGTAGGTAAATAGTTTATATTCTATTGTATCTCGTTCCAGGATCAAATCATGAGGAGCAAAATCTATATCCAAAGTCTCAATTCTGTTTCGTTAAAGTGAAAGAAAATGACCTGGAGAAACTTATGAAAATCAGGACGTCCTCCTTGTGCTGGTTATTTTCCAATAACAATAAAAAAATTAGTTCAGAAAGACGCTTACGATTTACCACTAGGAATATGTAATTGAGAAAAACTAACTAAATTGGGAAAATTAATTCGAAAGCGCAATACATAATTAGAATCTGTTTGATATAAAATAAACAATAAATATATGAACTATTCTAAGCAAGATACTAAGTACAACCACCAATTTTTTATTCGAAGTCAATCTCGGTCGAAATTTTTTTAGATAATTTAGTCTTAAGTTGGGCATATCATTGAACAGAGATTAAAGATTTGCAACCCGTCATCACCTAAAATTTTTCTAAATTCATGTGTAATCTTTTTCTCTTCTTCTTCTTCATCACAAAACCACATTCTTGCAGTAAGATTTGCTATGAAAGCTCAGTCTACCAGATTTGGTTGCAATTCTGTTATGGATTGAGGCAAACAAGGTTCATACAATCCAAACAAGTGTTGTATCATCACCGGTAAAAAAGACACAGCATCTTTTGAGATTTGTGGTTCCAGTGTAGGCAAATTTAAATCTGTAGACTTGTTTGGTTAAACGATAAAAACTAAGTATTCTTGGATCGGTCAAATTTTCGAATTTCAACGTTTCTTCTATCTTTGATTCTTCCCCCATAAATAGAATGTGGGAGCTTTATAATAAGTGTTCCACTATTATTTCCATGGCATGTGTTCGGCGGAGCTTTATGAACTTACGCCTGGCCTGTTCAGACCAACACGTACATTAAGACTTAAAGTTCGAAGGAACAACCTTGAACTCTAATTTGCAAAAACCAATAAGTACAACAACTCTTTTTTCATTCGGACTCAATACCAAAACTACAATAATTATTCAAAACTCCCAAACCTTTATAATTTCCTGTTATAAAACCTATTTTCTACCTTAGTCCTTTCGTTTCCTTTCGTAATGCTGTGCGTAGTGTGTTGCCACGTTTTCACATAAAGACACATTAAGGAAGAAATTCCTTACTGGGAACCGTAGTAAAAAGTCTCCCAGTTGGCAACTTTGGGATAGTACAGAATTGTTGGCTTTTAAAAATATAGTAGGTCTGTCTTTTTTCAAAATTTAAAATAGGAAAAATTTAAAAAAAGTCATTATTGATCCACAAAAAAAAATCAAATAGTCTGTGTTAAAAAAGCAGACAGTCACTACAATCCTTAATGTTAATTTAAACAGTCAAGAAAAGTCATAATTTTCTTAAACAGCCGTAATTTTTTAAACAATGACTGTTATTTTAGGAAAAAGTTAAAAGAAATCCGAAAAGGGAACTACAGTTAAAACAGTATTAACTTTCAGTGCAGTGACTTATAAGGTGTACAATATTTTTTAGATTCATTTACCCCTTGGGTTTTTCCCTCGCGCTGAAGTCACTGTAACTTAACCAAAGTTTCTTTGGTGAGAAGCTGCAAATAGCAGACCAGTAATCATTTGAGCCCACCATAGGTAAGTTGATGTTCTTCGGAGTCGGGCAAAAGAAAAACGCGTCTTATGAATCTCTCCCTTACAGCCCGGGCCCTCGGACGTATCGTCGTGTGCGAACCAATACATGTGTGTACGGAAATATACATGCAACTTCACCTTGTTGCTGGTTTAACCAAGTACATATCTATCATTGATATGGGGTCAAATGTCCATCATCCCTTATATCGTTCGTTCTAACGTTGTTGCCATTCAGAATTCGATTCGCCCTAGCCGTTGTTTGGGATCCGTTAAGGAGTAACTTGTATTGCTTCCTTGCCAATAGATCAATTTGTCACATTCCCGCTACTATATATGCCGCATCATCTGGTACCGAGCGAAATATACGGATCAATCTTAGCGCACACCGTCGTTATGATGCATCCACATTTCTCTTAAACCTGATCTTAGAATTATCAACATGGATGGCAATGGTTTCACGCATTTTCCTGCTCGAGATTAATACCACCTCCGCCTAATGTTCGGCTAACATCAGTCCTTTCTTGGATAACAACTGTTGAATAAAGTCTATGACCTCGTTACAAATATTTTCTGCTTCGGTCTTAAATTTGGCAACCAACATAACCGCAATGCCCCAACATTTTCTTCCTAACTTATGAAAAATCTAAGCCCACCATTATACAAAATATTCGAAAATAATGGACTCAGCGCCGAACAGTAAATATTTTTGTGAGTGACCACTAATATAGTATATTTAAAAATACAGAATTTTGTAAAACAGAATTTTATACAACAGAATTTTGCAAAACGGAATTTTTCATAGCAGAATTTTTCGAGAAATAAAAGTTTTGAAAAAACAGAATTTTGTAAAAATAGAATTTTTTAAAACAGAATTACCTACAGATCCTGTTTCATTTATTTTGGAAATAGTTTCAATTAATTCGAAAAACGTTCCGGCTCTCTGAAATATAACTTTCTATGTGTTTCGTTTCGCCGTATTTTCTTTGGTCCGTTTCAACAAATCGTTCGCATTCAAATCTCTCATTCTATGATGTTACATTTTTACTTGATTTTATGTTAACAACTTTATCACACTTAAACAATTATCCGTTGCTCGGCCTTTGTGCTTCACTTATATTCCAAATAAAATTCATTTACACTTTAGTTCATTTATATGCTGCTTTTCAATATCCGCTCGCTATTATCTTCGTTTATTATTGATTAAAATTTTTTTTCCACGTATACCAACAAGTATTTTCCTCTAGCAACACTTTAATTCGATTCACATTTGCAATTACTCTGAAATTACTTCCATTGAATTGACAAAATCTGATATGATATTGAGCAATTCGGACCCTCAACCTGATAGATGTTGAAAAGTGGCTTGTGAATTTATTGCGATGAAATAATGAACAATATCAAAATTACTTTTCAACAAATTTGTTTCTATTCGACACTATTGATTTCATGTAAACTAAATAAAAATAGTTACCTGAATCTATACAAACTTTATTATTGCAACTACTGATTTTTCTTCATATATTACACGAGTATAATATTCCCTCTTCAGTAATAAAACCATCAAATATAATTACGAAATAACATAAGGAAAAAAACCAAAGATTTTTTTTATTCTTCTTATTAGAAGAATCTAAAATAAAAAAATAAAAATAAATAAATTATGCTTATAAAAAATAATAAACGCCCTGTCACGATTATTGCGCGTGCTAACTATAAAATATACATAATTGCCTTTTTGATTTTTCTTATTATAAATATGTACACGTAAGTATATATTAGGTACATATGTACTGCACATATACATATGTCCATATTTTATTTAAAAAAAAAATGTTTAGAGATGAGATAACTACTAAAATACGCGATTATTTTTAGAGGAGTTGCTAGAAATCGTTAATGCAAATAACTAGGTTATGTTTCCGAAATATTTCTTTGAAGAAAAATCATGTTAGTAATTGAATTGAACATGAGATGCGTGACTACAATTCGACAGCGCAATTAATTAATTGTGAAAATAATCTATAAGCTTACAGGTTACTATTCCATATTTGGATACAAAAACTGCAGCCGTAATAGTCTAATAGTTTCGATATTTTATAATTCTACAAATTTTTTGCTTTCTGAAATACATTTATTTGTATACGAAGCTGAGTAAAAGCTCGAAAATGGTGATAAGTATAGTTAACTATTCCAGTCTTGAAAGCTCAACTAAATGGTTCTAAATCATCAATACTGATAAGACTGAGTTTAAACCGCATAGTAAGTCAACAGTGTCCGATAACTCGTAAAGGCCAATTAGGTGGAAAACGCACTCAACCATAAAGTCTTTGAGTTAAGGCGAAAACAATTGAACTTTTTGATTTTGTAGTAACCACAAAGTGACAATAAAATATACGGAGACTGTTTTCAAATTTTTTATTTTTTATCTATAAATTGAAATTAAGTCTTTCCATTAAACCATTAACAAAAAAATAAGATCTCTACTCCTTTTAGTTTTTGAGTTATCTTGTCTTAAAAAGTCGTCTCGCTATTAAGCTGGAAATCCGGCCAAAAAAAAAAATATTCCGTCAACAAACCACCATTGGAATCCCCAAAATCAAGCTGCGTTAGGTAGCCAGTAGTCTTCAATTAAACCTCGTAACAGTTCCAAAAATAGGCAAATAAAATTAATAACTTTCAACAGAGTACAAGCCCCAAAATCTCATCTTCATACGGACAAAATGAAGATCACACGGAGAAAAAAATGCAGAATTTTTTTTTTTGCCGATCAGAAGCTGTTCGCAACTGAACAACGGTACAATCCTTAAAATGACCGTATTTTGTGAAAAATAGCTCTCGGGAAAGCTTGAACTGTTAGCAGAAGCCAAAAATCAAAATCTTTTATGGTTTGGGCTGCTCAAAGCTACCTTTCGAATTCATCGATGAAGGGGTCAAAGTGAATCTAGTTATTTATCGCCGTCAAATTCTCGAGGAGGTAGTTCTTCCATAGAGTTGTGAGCATTATCCAAACAATGATTGGACTTTCAAACCATATTCTTCTTCGGGTCACAAAGCGACATTGACTCAACAATGGATTCTAGAGGAATTTCCAAACTTTATCGATGTAATTTTACAAAAATTATTAGTTATCTGAAAAGTAGTTTAAACAGAAAACTTGACCCTCGACTGATCCAAGGTAATTGAAAAATATGTAATTTGCTATCTGTATGTTTTAACAAACCATTATTAATTTGTAGGTGACCTCTCCGATGAAATAAAATGGAACTTTGATGTCCTTAATGGTTTTTAACATTGTTGGAGGAATCTTCAAAAAATCCAATGTAACTCGCAAAGGGAAATTTTAGTAGTATATTGATATGTGGGGCTTTATTTTCATTAGACACCCATCCATTAGTCTTTAAATTTACTACAATGGAACGTGAGGAAACCATTTCTGAACTTTATCGTATAAGACACACACCTAATTTTTTTTTTGTGGAGAAAGAACCTTATAAAAAATGCATAGGGAGTATAAGTTAGAAAAGTGTATGGGGTAACCAGAAGTACGAGACGGTACTGACCTGAGAAAAGCAGTTGAGCTTGCTTGGAGTAAATTACCGCCCGAAATCTTTTTTTAATTATTTGGAATTATGCCGAAATTATATGCTGGCATTGAAAGAAAATAAAGGAAGTCCCCAAAATATAAATTTACTTTACTTTTATTTATTAACTTGAAGTTTGTAAATTTTTCAAAAAGTGGTACAAAAGTTATGAAACAGCACCTCTATCGCTCTGTGTTTATGATATTAGACAAGTGGGCTGCCACTACCGAGGGGCAGCCCACTGAGGAATAAAGGGTGTTAGTGGCTGAGAGAGAAGAGGAACCACGAGCCTGAAAGATGGCGGACCCAGGGCCAGGTAGAAGTGGTCGGCAACAAGCATGCCAAGGTACTGACCAAGGTAAAGTTGAACCCAATGAGAGCAAAGCAATGCTGTTTAGCGGTGTCTTGAGAGAGTATGTGTTTATTCTAGCCGTAATTGACAAAAGTCAAAAAGATGGGAGCATCACGTCGGAAAGAGGGAGATTGGTCTACAACATAGTGATTCTAGAATATCTGAAGGTGGCCAGGGGAAATCCGCGGTCCCCCATTTTGCAGAGATGCAGCATGGTACCAAAGGCGTGTGAAGTTGACTGTATGCACTGATTAGAGATTGGTGAATCTATATAAAAAGGCGATAGATAGTCAAAGTAGGAAAAATGTGACCAAGTGCGAAGCCTTCGGCCGTATTAGTCAGCAGTATTCCCAGCAGATCGATGACACGTGCCTGGCTGCCATGTGAACTAGCAACCCTGCCTACTGTTTTAGATCAATCACTCTCAATGTGTACAACAAGTATGGGGCAGAAGTGTGTACGGGAGGCCAACCTAGGAATTTCAGCAACCCAACCTGGGAATGCCGGCAATCCGCTCAGGACTAATATAGCTACTAGCAATGTACAGGGAGAGGTTGATAACACAAGGAGCTGGCCAACCAGGGAAAAGGATGTTGGCAGCTTATCCAGGTGGGCTTGCAATTGCAAGCTCACTTCGGAGGGCACAGGGGGTAGCGAGAAGGGCAATGCCCAAATTTAATATTGCCCAGCGATAGTGAAAAATATATATATCCAGCAAACCTGGATGCACATCACACTATCTGAGGAAGCACGGATATCAACGAAAGAGGTAAGTTACTTTTTTGATATTCGATGAGTACTAACTGTTCAGTCTCTAATATGGGGCAGAAACCTACATTTATTACTAAGTAGCAATAGCCGGAAGGTTCTAGATGTGACCCTTGCCTTAAATAATATTTTTAATATGGTTCCAAATAGGAGGGTGGATAAAGAACACTACTTTTCTGACCATCAATATTTAACCTATAGCCTCGTTGTTCATCCTAGTTCTTCTAAAAGGAGCAACACCAGCAAATATGTATGATTATTGCCGTCAAAAGCCCCATTGACCTTGTAGTGTTGCTGGCCCATTGGCTAAGCCTAGGGGAAATCAAAAACCAACATTATGGTCCAGGGAACTTGGGACCTACCGTAGGTCTTGCAAGACAGCCTTTAATAGGGCTTGTAGGACAGCATTTCTCCACAACATCTGCAACCGTTGGATAAGATGCTGTATCATTGGATGCGAGAGAAGAGTAGAGAGTACATGTGAGGAGGATTGTTTCTTTTGTTCGAATATTAAAAATAAGGCAACATTTTTTATTTCAGTGTGTCATCATCAGTAGCGGCTTTAATTTTAGCTGAATAAAAATTGTAAAACTGATTTTGGTTGTGTATCTGAAGGGATCAAAGCAACGGAAATTAACAGAATTGGTTGAAAAATATGAATCTGAGGTTATAACGAAGATAGCGAAATTGACTATGATAAAAAATCAACAGTCTCATCACTGGTTTCGCAGTCGTAATTGAATGATATGAGACTTAGGCTTCATTTCTTCAAGACAAAAATTTGCTAGAACCCAAACACAAAATTTTTTTTTATCGTACCAGAGACTCAGAATTTCGCAAGTATTTCGTGTAAGATGAGAATTCATCCCTAGTATTTTTTTACTGATATTAAAGGACCTATTAATCCATTGAAAGGGAATTGTTTTGAAGCTACAGATTGGCGGCCTTTTAAAGATTTATCTAAACGAAGCAAAAAGGCAGTTTTATTCCGCTAGCTCAACTGTCAGTCAGGAAAAATATGAAGCGAGGATACTCGGACAGCAGTCTGGCTTCACTAAACATTCTTGTTATTTGTGCTTGTGGGAAGTAGAAATCGAGCAAAGCATTAAAAGAAAATAGATTAGCCAGTAAGACCATCATTTGTATTTGGTTCATGTAACATCATTCATAAATCCTTAGTGGATACATCTTAAATCCTGACGCCTCCTCCCCGCATAAAGCTTGGCCTCATAAAACAATTCGTTAAAGCTCTGGATAAAACAGGTAATATTTTCAATATCTTGAAACGAAATTCAAGAAAATATCAAGGCTAAGTAGAAATAAGGACAGCAGAGGCTAAGTAGAAATAAGGACAGCAACAATGTTCAGAGATACTACCTTCAGTAGTAAATTGAATCGAACTGAAAAAGCGGATTGTAGCAGCAGTGTCACAGAACTTTTAGGAGAATACGAAAAGTCCAGGGTACAAAGAAATCGTTGCCTAGGTAATTAAAGACTGGGATGTTTGATGAAATTGAAAATACAATGTTTTCACCAAGATATAAAGGTAATGGAAACCCGCTACCCGGGCGGATAGGATGTAAATATGATGGTAGATTTCCATTAAATGCTAAAGAGAGACACAAAAAAAATCATAGAATACATAAACGAAACCCGTTGCGTAGATCAGTTGATGAAAGAAAACCCGCTATAGTTATAAAAAAGAAAATGACTGAACAATTTACATCTTCATAAATCATTTCCCTAACCAAACAGCCCTGTTAAGTGCTATATGATGAACGTTCGTGAAACATCCTCGCTATCCTTGTTTTCGTATCTGTACATGGCCTGTTCAATTTGAGATGATAAAACATCAGAAATTTTCCCAATAGTTTTATTTTTAGATTTTTAAATCGTCAGCGTACATAAGAACTTCTGAGTTAGATGGGCAACCAATCATGTCATTTACAAAAGTATTAAAAACGAGTGGTTCCAGGTACCATACCAGACTACCTTCCAGACGATGCTAAAAACTTTCTGAGAATGCAGTTGTTAATTTTGACATACTGCTTTCTATTAGTGAAATAAGATTGTATCCATTGAGATTCAGATTTCTGCGATATGTTGGTTGAGCTTCACACCAAACTGTTCCATTGCTTTCCTTATATTCCAAAAGGTACGATTGCTCCACAGTCGTCTTCAGGAATGAACTCTGATAGATTTGGCTCTGATCATCAGATACTAGATCATTTGTTTTCCAATGATTTGTCTTAAGTGAAATTTTAGAGACTTTACTGCCGCCTCCGATTGAAATCCCAATTAATCCTATCTTTTGCTAGGAACTTAGCTATATTTCCCGAAGCATTATTCAATAGTTGGTAAATTTCTTGCACTGCCTTTACACTGGTGCAGATGAATAATGTAATGTATGCTTTCTGTGGCCTTGGTCTCGTTTATGATTTATGAAAATAGGTTCTGCATAATGTCCATAAAACTTATTTCAACACTCCTCCTCAATTTAATTATTTGTATAATTTAATATAATCCGCATCGCTCGCGTAACATGATATGCCGCTTTGCCGGCAATGGTTTTGTTAGTAAATCAGACAACATATCTACTGAACGGCAATATACGCATGATACGAATCTTCGTTGCACGTGATCTTTAACAAAATGATATCGCGTATCCATATGTTTTGTTCGATTTGACAATCTTTCCTCTTCTATTAGCTTCAAACAGCTTTGGTTGTCTTCGTAGATTGTTGTCGCTGTTTGAACCTTCGCTTCGGACAATGCGATGAACTCTGCTTCTGTAGATGACCATGCGACGCAATTCTGCTTTCGACATGCCCAACTTACGATGCCACCATTAACAATAAAAATATAACCAGTGTTTGATTTTCGATCCTTTTTATTTTCGGCCCAGTTGGCGTCAGCATATCCGTAGAAAAATTTGTCCGAATTGTCATCACTGCCTAATGCTAATTTTATATTCGCAGTACCCTTTAGATATTTCAACACCCATTTCAATTCGTTCCAATCTTGTTGACGTGGTTGTTGCACTCGTTGCGCTAATATTGATAAACTCGCCGAAATATCCGGTCGTGTATTCACGGATATGTAAAACAAACACCCGACGAGTTTCTGATAATCTGTGTTTGTCAGCAAAAAACTATCATCCGCATCGGATTTATCGTAGTTCACATTCATCGGAACGTTTGAAACTATCGCATCACTGAGACCGAAATCCGCAGCAACCTTTTGAATGTATTTTGAATGACACAAATGATAAATGTTTTTTGCGTCCTTGATGATTTCTATTCCGAGGTAAAATTTAATTTCACCCAGATCTTGCAATTCAAATTTTGATGCGATGATTTCCTTTATTTCGTTACCTGTTTTTATTGATTTCGCTGCCACAATCATATCGTCGACATAAATCAGAAGAAATGGCCATTCGCCGTTTTTCTTTTGTGAGTACAAGCATTGATCTGCTTTGCTTTTACGAAAACCCGCATCGATCAATACTTCATGAATAGCGTCATTCCATGATTTCGCCGCTTGTTTTAGACCGTATAGACCTTTTTTCAAAAAACAAACGAGTAGATTTTGTAAATGATTGCCTTGGAAACGACAAACGTGTTGTTTTTCCCTTGAGACACACTTCGCATTTAACCTTGATGCCGCAATCTACAATTTGCATGCCGTCAACTAATCTTTTTAAATACATTTGCTTGATGGGAAGTAAGGGGCGCCGGTTTAGATGGTCTTATTATACTAGCCCAAATGCCAACTTCACCTGCACGTGGTACTTCCTGCTAATTAACTAACGAGGCTCTGGCGACCGAGATACGGCGGAATAACCGACTACCGAGAACATAGCAAATGATGTTCTCTTTAATGACCCACTACCAACTTGTACTGGTTAGGTTGGTAGTTGATACATAACCAGTTTTAAAGCAATGAGTTCAACGCAAAAAGGAAACAATACCCCAGGTGGTAAACCAACTACCCAGTTGGCTAATCCGCCCTCTTACGAGGCTGGCTCAATGGATTCTGGGGTGAGCCAATCATTGCTAAACTCATTCGAAAGAAGTTCAATGTTGTTAAGATCACCAAACAATCATACTAACTCTGCAAATCAGCAGAAAGACGAAAACGCTGAACTCTGTCGAAAACTCAGTGAAGTAGAGGTACTTTTAACGCAATTAAGAAGCGAAATTGAAAATCTGAAAAAAGAAAATGAAGAATTGAAGAAGCCCAAACCAATGGAGATTTCTGAAAACCCGCTAACTTGTTATAATGAAACAAGTACTCACACTAGTTATAACAATGAGTTCCATACTGATGAAGAGGATCTCATGAGAGAAACAGATTGGGTACTGAAAAGGAAGAAAAGACCTACCAAAAAACGAAAAGCAGAATTCTCGCCTGAAGTTGGAGATCATTCGCAAGCTAATGTATTAGTAACTGGTGATACTAATACCAAACCAACTCACCAGCAACAGCAACAAAAGGTTGTACCGAAAGAAAAGGCTCCTCCGCCAATTAATGTAATCGGCATAACAGAATTTGCAAGTATACAATCTATAATGAAATCAGTGACAGCTAAGGAATATAGAGTAGTGTCACTAAACAATAACGTGTGGAAAATCAATACACCAGATTCCGACACATATAGAGCTCTAGCAACAAAGCTCAATGCGGAAGGTAAAGAATGGTTCACATACGAAGATAAAAACGAACGCGCAATTAAGGTTATGGCCAGAGGCCTTCATCCAACGTGTACGAAGGAGGACATAATTGAGGACCTAAAGGCAAGAGATCTGCAAATAGAAGATGCAGTAAACATCCTAAAACGAGAGAGAGGTGAGAACAATCAAGTCAAAAAAAGGGGGCTTCCACTCTTCATGCTTACGTTTAACAAAAAGGAGAAAGTTGAAAACATCTTCAACATCAAAGCAATTCTCAACATGAGGGTTAAAATAGAACCGCTTAAGAAAAACACGAGGCTAATACCTCAATGCAAAAAATGCCAAGGTTTCAATCACACGCAAAAATATTGCAGACGGGAGCCAAGATGCGTAAAATGTGCTGGAAAATTCAACGCGAAAGAATGTACAGAATGTAGAAACACCCCTGCAAGATGTATAAACTGTAAAGGGCATCATCCTGCAAATTATAGAGGCTGTGAAGTAGCCAAAGAACTTCAAAGACTAAGAAACAAAACGCATCAGTTTCCTCAAAACCCTAGGGTTACCAGAGAAGAGAAACCAACTAAAACCCAAGCGGAGCCAAAACCACCAGGTATTGGTACAGAGCGGAAAAGTTATTCACAAATTGTACAGCAATCATCTAATGCTACGAATGATAATCCCCTTGAAAGGATTTGTCGAAGCATAGAAGCCATAAATATAAGGCTAGCAAAGCAAGAACGTGGTCTAGAAGCTTTATATAAGCGACTAGATATGCATCAAACCTTGAACGAGGCAACAGCCCTCATATACTAAAATGAGCAGATCACTAAGAATTGTCACCTGGAACGCGAACGGACTAGCGCAACATGTTCCAGAGCTAAAAATTTTTCTAAATTTAGAAAAAATAGATATCTGCCTTATATCGGAGAGCCATTTGACAAAAACATCATTTATTAAAATACGTGATTATGAATGTTACCATGCTGTTCACCCAGGAGGAAAACCCAGAGGAGGATCAACAGTAATAGTGAAAAAGAGTCTCAAACACTATGAAGAACCTAGTATAGAAGAGGAAAGTATGCAAGTTAAAACCATAAAAGTTGAAACTAACAATAATAATGAATACAGTATTTCCTCTATCTACTGCCCTCCACGCTATAATCTAAACAAAGAAGATTATAATAGACTCTTTAGATCACTAGGATCCAATTTTATTATTGGTGGTGACTTTAATGCAAAAAACACCTATTGGGGATCAAGACTTACAACCCATAAAGGAAAAGAGCTATTCGAAGCCGGACGAATAAATAACTGCGAGTTCCACTCTGGAGGTAAACCAACATACTGGCCTGCTGATATAAATAAAATACCAGATCTCTTTGATTTTTATGTAACGAAAGGGATCTTCGAGGATTACATGTACATCGAAAACAGCGAAGGGATATATTCCGATCATACACCTGTTATCATGACACTCAGCACAATGATAATTAATAAGGATAACTTGCCTAAATTAACAAATAATAGAACTAACTGGGACCTATTCCAAGAACTAATTGAAATGAAACAAATCTACGAGTGCCGATTAAAACACCGGTACAGCTGGAAGACGAACTAGAGGTATTTAACAGTACTATTCAACAAACAGCATGGGAAAGTTCTCCTGCTAGTCACACCGAATCCCGTAGGAATCAAAATTTTCCTATTGAGGTCAGGGATTTAGTTAGAAAGAAACGGAAGGCAAGAAAAACCTGGCAAAGGACACGCGCCCCGGAAAACAAAAAAATCCTCAATTTTCTATGCAATAAACTAAAACAACTTATAAAAGAAATTAAGAATGAAACTATCAACAAGTACTTAAATGGTCTCACCGAACATAAAGATACTGATTACTCTCTTTGGAAAGCAACAAAGGGATTAAAAAGAACTAAAATGCATGTGCCACCTATTAAAAATGGGGAAGGAACCTGGGCCAAAAGTGACAAGCAAAAAGCTATTTTATTTGCAGCTCACTTGGAAGACACCTTTCAACCACTACCTAGGCAAACAGCAGATGAAAACATAATAACAATTAGCAAAATTGATGAATATAATATTCGATGTGTAACATTACAGGAATTAAAAAATGAGATCAAGTGTAATTTGAACGCAAAAAAAGCTCCAGGATATGATTTAATTACTGGACAAGTCGTAAAAGCCATTCCCGAGAAGGGACTACGAAAATTGGTTCAAATTATCAATGCTGTCTTCAGACTAAAATATGTCCCACGGCAATGGAAGGTTGCTGAAGTAATTATGATCCCCAAACCAGGCAAACCAGCGAACGATAAAAAGTCGTACAGACCGATTTCACTACTTCCTGTAATTTCAAAATTATTTGAAAAATTACTGCTCAAGAGACTCAAGCCAATAATAGAAGAGAGAAATTTGATTCCACCACACCAATTTGGTTTTAGAGAAAATCACTCTACGATAGAACAAGTTCACAGAATAACGGATATAATCGAAGACTCACTTGAGAATAAGAAGATATGCTCCAGCATCTTCTTAGATGTAGCACAAGCTTTCGACAAAGTTTGGCACCAAGGACTTGAATTTAAATTGCATCGAGATCTACCTAAGCAATTCTATCAAATTCTTAAATCTTATATCGCAGACCGACATTTCCGTGTAAAATATAACCAAGAGTACTCTGAACTAAAGAGAATATCAGCAGGCATACCACAGGGTAGCGTACTGGGTCCTATATTGTACATCCTGTACACCAGAGATATGCCAAATACAGAAGGTGCCACCATAGCAACATTTGCAGACGATACAGCTATTCTGGCGACTGGAAAGTGTATATCAGAAGCAACGACCAAACTTCAAAAAGCAACCGACACAGTGAGTAGTTAGACAAAGAAATGGCGCATTAGCCTAAACGAAGCAAAGTCGGTTCACGTAAACTTCACAAACAAGAAAGTTAACTGGATTCCAGTGAAACTTAATTCAAGGCCGGTTCCAAATGCAAATACAGCCAAATACCTCGGCATGACTCTCGATTGCAAGCTTAGATGGAAAGAGCATGTTAAAAAGAAAAAAGAAGAATTGAACATTAAATATAGGAAAATGTATTGGCTAATAGGTAGAAAATCTGAGCTTACAATACATAACAAATTGCTATTATATCAGCAAATACTTAAACCAATATGGACCTACGGTATTCAACTTTGGGGTTGTACCAAGAAGACAAATGTACAAATGATTCAATGTTTTCAAAACAAAGTGCTGCGTGGCATTGTAAACGCACCGTGGTACATTAGAAATGATAACCTCCATAGGGACTTAAACATGGAATATGTAAGTGAAGAAATACAAAATCATGCGAAGAAACACATTCAGCGGATATCTCGGCACCAAAATGCAGACATACGAAGTTTCTTGGATACCACCAATGCAGTAAGAAGACTTCAAAGGCAGAAACCTTTGGAATTGGGCAGTTGTATTTAATTCGGATAGAGAAAAATAATTACTATGTAAATTCAAACGGGAGTAACCATTGGGCTACTGCCCGTCAAATGTGAATCTTCATTTAAGAAAGATAAATTACTAAATGATTTGTAAATCAGTTGTAATATTAAATAAAGGAAAAAAAAAAAAAAAAAAAAATTTGCTTGATTGCATCTGGATCGCGATGGCCAAAAATGCGATTCCAGTGATGAATGCAATTTTCTTTATGTTTTCGTACCGCATACACTTTGTTCGGCTGACGCAATTTAAAGAAATTCGATTGAGCGTCTACTACTGCCACTTGTTTGTCTCCGAATTTAATTTCACACGTTTCAGAATTCGAAATGAAATTCACTGCATAGCCCTTTTCCAGCAACTTTTTCACCGACAACAAATTTCTTTGAATACTCGGTACGTACAAAACATCTGTTACCGTTGCCACGATCGACACACCATTTTCATTGACCATTTCGATGAGACATACGCCTTTTCCCTTGACATCTACGCTTTCACCGTTTGCAACGTTTAAACTCTTGCATTCCGCTTGATCTAGTGAAACGAAAAAACCTTTGTTGCTCGAAATATGTTTCGTAGCACCCGAATCGAGAATCCATCCATCACAATTTTTTTTCGATGAAACCACAAATAAAAAATTGTGATTTTCTTCAACTTTATTTATTTTGTCACTGATCGATGCACTTTCCTTTATTGTGTGTTTCTTTTCCACGATTTATATTTACCGCATTTACTCTTTACATGGCCAGATCGTTTGCAAAAGAAACACTTAATATGTCTTTAAATTTCGCCGTAGTTTTTAATGCCGAATCTGTATTTTCGTTGCCGTCCACCTATTTACGACGTTGATACTCAGTAATTAATTTCGATTGAACCAACGACAATGTGACGTCTGCCTCTGGTCGTGCCTCTAGTGCAACAATTAATTTATCGTAACTGCGCGGTAAACTGCTTACGATAACACCAACATGCCAGGTACGTATTTCACAATTGCTTTTCGCCCAAATCACTTAATTTCTGGAACAAATTCGTGAGCTCATTCAAATGCTCTTCGACGTTTCCACCTTCACGCATTTTTAAACCATAAATACATCGAATTATGCTCATTTTATTTGTCATTGAGTATCTTTCGCAGTGGTTTTATTTCGAATGTAGCACAATTGCTTGTCCTCGACCGACAAACCAATCCACGCCCGAGCCTGATCATCGCGAATTTGCCAATTGTTGATTGCTTCCGCATTGGCATTATCTTCCGTTGGTTCTGGTTTTGTTTCATTTAAAACACTCCACAATTTTTCTTTCATAAGCAATAGCTCTATTTTATACTTCCACATAAAATAATTGTCGTTGTTCAATTTTGTTATAAAGGCTTTATTTGTGTCCGCCATCTTAACTTTATTCACTCGCCCTTTCCTTTCCGCATAAACTGTTTTTTATACTTCTTTTATTTAAACTTAATGTCGCTTGTTCAATATCTGGGCCCATAACCTGTTGGAATACACGACTAGCCAAACAGAGTACTTAATGCAGAACAAAGCAAACCACCGTAATCGGAAGTAAAATGAAAGAAACTTTGTCTTGCGAGAGACCATTTATGTACTTTAATATTCACAAAAAGACTAAACTCTAATACATAAAAACAAGAGAGAGAAAAATAAAATGCAAAAACAAAACGCCTACTTCACCTCAATCGATTCTGGACCGTCAACAAATAATTCAAAGTATCCATATAACTTATTTCAACACCCAGTCCCCTGGACCACCATACTGGTTTTTGCCTACCCCTAGGCTTAGCCAGAGGGCAGGCAGCACGAAAGGATCGGTTGCAAGCGCTAGTAACGCTAGCCACTATATCCTCCAGCTCCCCAACGGTCGTCGAGGGTATCATAGCCATATTCCTTCATGTTTATCATATCGGCCGGATTGACCGCGTTTTATTTTCACTTGGACATATTTTATTTATACCGGCTTTATTTTACTTCTATTTTTATTTTAAAGGTAAAATAAAATTTTGACAAGGTAAATATAAATTGTAAATACCTTTTAAATTTATTATATTTTATATGTCTCAGTTATATGAGTATACCCATTAGCAGTTTATTCCCAAACGTTACCCCTGTACACAAATTAAATTGGGTTCTCAAAATATGTAAATAAAATTTATTTTTCAATTTAATAAAAAAAGGATTTAATTTAATTTTAAGATAAATTACAAATTTTATTTCGGAATATAAATTATAATTTTGATGTTGTTGCGATGGCAGCTCAAAATGAAAAGAATTTACATTGAAATTGTATTCGGGCAGGAATTGAATCAGGTAGTAAGGTATGTAATTTAAATTTTATGTGGATTTATATAATATTAATTTATAATTTTTATTTTAGGGAATATGATGATGAATGATGATGATTTATTTTAGGTTGACGTCAGTAGAATGATGCCAATGCTTCTTTTTCAGGTATTGAGATTTAGGTAAAAGGGATATGTGTGACGTAAGTATGCTGCTTTGATGTTAAGGGCTCTTCTCTGAACATACCACCGCCATTGACTCATTAAAGTCAATACTAGGAAGTAGGCATAACTTGTTGATTGGCCGTTTCAGATTTTTACCATTGGGAAGTTTGACAGTGACTACTCGGGTTAATTTGTCGGTTCCAGGATGTATTTCGGAAATTATGGCGAGTGGCCATTTCGATTGAGGCAGGTTCTGTTCTCGCAGTAGAACTAAATTACGAACCTTTACTTCGTGATTCAGAGTGTGCCACCTATAAAATTTATTTAAAGATGTGATGTATTCCAATGTCCAGCGCTCCCAAAAGCCTTGGATCATAGATTGAATCAACTGCCATCTACTTAAATGACCAATTTTGATATGTTGAAGATTCGGTTCCGGTAATAGGGTAATTGGTTGGCCGATCAGGAAATGTCCGGGAGTAAGGGGATTGCATTCATCGCCATGGAGATCTCCAAGAGGCCGGGAATTCAGGAGGGCCTCTATTTGTTTGATGAGGGTCAGGAATTCTTCATATGTAAGGATGGACTCTCCAATCACGCGACGTAGGTGATATTTCGTTGACTTAACGGTTGCCTCCCACAAGTCACCAAATGTAGGTGCTGCAGGTGGAATAAAGTGCCACTGGATACAATTATTGGTGCACCAGTTCACTATATCTGTTTGTTTTGCTTGGGTGAGGTATTGATAATAAAATTCGCGGAGTTGATTGTTTGCTCCAACCAAATTGGATCCGTTATCGCAGAAAATCTCTGATGGAACTCCTCGAGTGGCACAGAATCGTTTGAGGGATGCTACGAAGTCGTCCATATTCATATCAGAAACCAAATCTAGGGTGACTGCCTTGGTTGACATACAAACATATACCACCAGATACGCCTTAAATGATTTTGCCGCACGATGACGATAGATTTTAATAGTGAATGTGCTGGTGGATTAACGGTACGCAGGTAATTGGCCCATTAGTTGTTGTTGGACCACAGCCTTGTGTCAACGGCAAACTATACATTGGTGGATGATGCGTCGGATGAGTTGTCTTGCTCTTGGTATTATAATCCGTTGCTTGATTATGGTGAGCAATAATTTAGATCGAGCATGTAAATATTGGATATGTTTCCCCCGGATCATTCTCTCAATTGTGATGTGGCTGGATGGAAGTATAATTGGATGCTTTACATCGTATTCCATATCGGCCAATTCGAGTCTTCCTCCCAATCGCAGTAGTCCATGAGCGTCGATAAATGGAAAGAAAGAATACAAATTAGAGGATGTTTTCAATGGTAAATTTTTCAAAAAAAGTAAATTCGGCGCGCGTATTTCGGTCGCTGTTATTTGGTTTAACATGCGCTTATGCTGTTCTAGCCTCAGATTTCGAATATATCTTAATAATAGAGCTGTAATTCTCGGTTATTTTCGGTAACTTGATATACTCTCCGCCAATTCATCGACAATGGAGTAAGGCATCGGAGACGCAGATACACGAAACTCGGTCATCGTTTCGTCGCTGCCAGATATCGATTCAGGCTCCGATAATTTGTTCGGGAATGTAAATGAGTTTTTTAATAGGAAATCA
The DNA here is from genome assembly GCA_958295665.1 of Tipula vernalis. Classification (NCBI taxonomy): domain Eukaryota; kingdom Metazoa; phylum Arthropoda; class Insecta; order Diptera; family Tipulidae; genus Tipula; species Tipula vernalis. Next base: position 155,203,398 of record OY282558.1, read on the forward strand.
AGACCATTAAACCAAAGCTTATTCGAATTCAATTCTTGTGGTGAGATTCCGCGTGTCACGCAATCGACAGGATTATGAATTGTTGGGACATGGTGCCATTGATTCCGATTTGTGCAGGTGAGAATATTGGAGGTACGATTGGCTACGTAGGTTTTCCAAACTTTGGGTGGTTTAGACAGCTAATCTAGTGTGATAGAGGAATCAGTATACAAATAGATTTTCGGCTGAAATGCTAAAGACATCGAATTTTGAACTAGTTCTAATAGTCGTACTAGTAGTGTAGCCGCGTTTAATTCCAATCTTGGAATGGATACCGTCTTTATTGGGGCTACTTTCGTTTTTGCTGCTATTAGGTTTATCTTTACGGTGGTTCCTTCTATTACACACGCATATATCATGGCCGCATATGCCTCTTTGGAAGCATCGGCAAACCCATGGAGATCTAAATCATTCGTTGAGCTGACTTCACGTTGAACACCACTCCCGTGCAATATCTAGAGGAAGTTCGTCATCCCAACCAATACCCTTAAGCCAAAGGGATTGGAATAATATTTTTAGCCGAACAGTGACTGGTGCAAGTAGACCTAAAGGATCAAAAATCCTAGACGTCTCGGAAAGAAACCTTCTCTTTGTCAACTTATTCGATTCTGGTAACAACAAGCGGAAGAAGAAGTTGTCCTGAATAGGGTAATATTTGATACCTAAAACAGATATTATATTAGTTTCGTCGGTAATTTCAAACGCGGAAAGTTCTCGGTTTTCAATCGGAATGTTGGTCAATAACGTTGGATGGTTCGCTAACTACTTACGTAGGTTAAACCCACCTAACTTGAGCAACGATATCAGTTCACTTTGAAGCAGTAATGTTGATTCCAGTGTTTCCCAACCAGACATCAAGTCGTCCATGTAGAAATCGCGCTTAAGGATTTCGGAGCCATTTGGAAATTGGGTAGTAAATTTATCGGCTATATAATGCAACGATCGAGTGGCTAAAAACGGTGCTGATCCAGTACCATAGGTGACAGTACGTAAACGAAAGTGCTGTACCTTTTCTAGGGGGATTTCTCTCCAAACAATTCGTTGGTACTCTCTGTCCTTAGGATGTATCAGAATTTGCCGGAACATCTTCTTGATGTCGGCTGAGATTCCAAATTGATGTTGACGGAATTGAAGTATTAATAGTATATTAATTAGGTTTTGTTGGATGGTAGGACCTACAAGAAGGTTGTCATTTAATGATTCTCCGCTGGTCGTCTTAGCAGACGCATCGAATACAATACGGACCTTGGTCGTCGTACTGGTCCTTTTAAACACTGGATGGTGGGGCATGTAATATATTTTATTTGATGGTTTCGCTATCTCTGATTCGGGTACGAGTTCCATATGCCCTAAGGCTCGATACTCTTGTACAAATTCGGCATAGCTTTTCTTGAGTGTGGGAATGGAGTTTAATTTTTTCTCCAGAGAAAAAAATCGTCGTAGGGCTTGTTGATAACTGTCACTCAGACTTAGTGGATACTGGTTAAATGGTAGTGACAGTAACAATCGATTGTTCTTGAATACTACGTTATCGTGGAAGGATTTAAGATATTTGTCTTCTTCAGCGGTCAAGGTGTTTTGCGTAAGAATCTCCTCAGTTTCCCAAATTCGCTAGAGGGAATTATCAATACTGGCCAATTCGGATTGATCGGAATTTAATTGAATAAGCATTGATTTTGAGGCAACTTTATTTGGAGAATTGAGGTTAAAATTTCCGCCAATAATCCAACTAAATCTGGTGTTGCGAGCAATGGGCGTACCTTCAAAATGCACTATCTTCCCCATAGTAAGCGCATGGATTAGATGTTCACATCCAAGTAAAATATCTATTTTATTTGGTTGATGGAACTCGGGATCAGCTAGCGGATTAATTCCTTTAAAGTATGAACCACTGGTATTGATCAATTGGGTTGGAAGTTTGGAGCAAATCGTAATTATGATATAGGCTGGGGTCGAGACAATATAATTAGGTTCAACACATGATCTAATTCTTAGATTGGATACACCTTCGGACAATCCAGCACCTGAACCGTTCAAAGTATCAATTGCAATACTAGCCTTTGCTCTCAGAATTCTCAAATAACTAACACATGTTTCAGTGATAAATGAATGTGTCGAACCAGAGTCAAGGAGGGCACGACATTTTGTCCATCTACCAAAACTGTCCTCTATTTGAACTTGAGCTGTTGGTAGTATTGATATTGTTGGCGGCTTAGGATTAACGTGATTTGAGATAATTTTGGGCGACAATGATTCATTATGAATCTCCGGTATCAAATAGGTCTTCGCCAGTTGAGACGTTGATGAACTTGGCTCCGAAATATTAATGCTATCTCTATACTGTTACTGTTTGGGGGATCAATGCCTTGAGCAACGTGCAACAAAGTATTATGCCGTTTATTGCATTTTAAGCAGCTCCTGGTATTTTTGCACTGGATGACGACGTGCTCATCCGATAAGCAATTATAGCAACGGTTTGCATTTTTAATTAATTCCCGACGGGCATTAACATGCATGTTTCTGAATTTATCGCATGAATACAGTTTATGGTTTTCATTAACACATACGGGACAGCGAGGTTGCTGTGCTACGTAAAATGTTTGACTCTTGGAAGACGGATTGCTTGCAGCAGGGCCTCGTTTAGACCCGGAGTCACCTAAAGCATTCATCCTTTTTGACAAAAATGTTAAAAATTGGTCAATTGTAGGAAATTCGTTTTCGGAGGTTTCATATTTCCATAATTGCCTTGATTCTTCATCTAGTTTTTCGGAGGCTAGATAAATAATCCAAGGATCGCGTGCAGATGCTTCTAGACCTAGTGATTTTAGTCCACGTGTCGTTTCATCTACGCTTCCATAAATTTTCATTAATTTAAACCCTGATGGTGTTGAAGTAATTTTCGGTTGTGATAGAAAATCATGAATGTATGCTTCAACAATCACTTTCTTCTTATCATGTCTGTTTATAAGTCGTTTTAGGGCTTCAACATAATTCGCGTCGTCTACGCGGAAATGACATATGGTGGAGTAAGCTGGACCTAGCAATTGTCCCCGCAGATATTTAAACTTCTGAGCGGGCGACAAAGAAGTGTTCTCATGAACTGTGGAAGTAAAGACATCATAGAAGGCCTGCCAATGCTTATAGTTCCCGTCAAACGTAGGCAATAACAGTCTCGGTAGCTTAAAATCGGATTTGAAAGTATTTCCGGACATTGAATGGTCAGCGGAATCTTCAATCTTAGGAATTGGTTGAAGGTTAATAGCTCGAATTAAAGATTGGATTTTTGATATCAATGGGAAATGTTGATCATCGAGATCCAACATATCGGACTCCGCCTTATCGTTCAATTGGAATATTTTATCCTCAGTCTCGACGAACTGATTATATAAATCATTAATCTTTGACAATCGAGCATTAAGCTCATGAAATTCGCAATTTTTCCCTTTTAAGTTAATATAATTAGCCAACTTTGTTAACTGGCCTTTGATCACGGCCTTACGCTTATTTAGGGCTGCAATTTGATCGTCACTAGACATAACGAGTTCGATAATCGAACAAACTTGGGTTTATACAGGGAAAGCAATTAACATGAAAATAAATGCTCGGGCAATTCACTTTATTTTAAATAAACTAAAACGGTTTACCTGGATATCGGAACCTGATCGGCTATCTGGTTTCCTTGGTTAAAAATCTAACGTGTTGTGGACTGGATCAATATAATATAACTCTCCAATACTGCTGGTAATTTACATACACAATTGGTTGTTTAATCCGGCTCGAAGGACCAAACTTGTATGTACACAAATTAAATTGGGTTCTCAAAATATGTACATAAAATTTATTTTTTAATTTAATGAAAAAAGGATTTAATTTAATTTTAAGATAAATTACAAATTTTATTTCGGAATATAAATTATAATTTTGATGTTGTTGCGATGACAGCTCAAAATAAGAAGAATTTACATTGAAATTGTATTCGGGCAGGAATTGAATGAGGTAGTAAGGTATGTCATTTAAATTTTATGTGGATTTATATAATATTAATTTATAATTTTTATTTTAGGTAATATGATGATGAATGATGTTTGAGCCCAACAATTTTCGAATCAAAAAAAATAAATAAAATTAGAAATTTAATTATTATCAAAATTTATAGTGAAAATTGTATAGACTTATCTTGTTATAATAGGTTATGTTATTGTTTTGTTGACAACACAAATGTAAATATCTCTATTTCTAAATAATTTTGTAATAGCTGAAATAATAAATTAAATTCACAGCTGCCACCTATTGTAACCACTGATACAATATTGATTGATCTTGCAATTTATACCAGTAGATAATGCGCCTCGACTAAACCAAAATTGCCGCGAGTTGAACCATAATAACATTCGGCTTAACCAATCAAAATTTAATACGTGTTTTATTATTATGGCACGAATTAAATAAAAGCCTCTTACGGGGTTCCAAAATAAGTTAGTAAGATCAAATCAGAGTTGTGCAGTGGTGTTTTGGCGAGCAATTATCCAAATTAAAAGAAATTAATTAATAAGCTGCCATTTTGTTGAATATAAAATTAAAATAAACTTAGTTAAATTGGAAAATAAATTGTGTAATCAACCTAAAATAAAGTTCTTGTTGTTTTATTTATGAATAACGTGGATATTTATTCAGAATTTGTGCTGTGGCCTGCGGGTGAAGTTGAGAATAATAAGAACATAAATTTGGTGCTTAGTAAAATCTAAATTATATGACAGCTTGTAGTGTAGTGTTTAAGTGCCATAGTGAAGTGAACAGTTAACCAACTAATATATACAGTCCATTCAGTACAGAACATTTGGTCATGACAAATCAAAATGTCATTACGACAAAATATCATTGTCATATTCGTTAGTGTGTGTAAAATGAGGTGTTACTCGACCAAAAAAACTAGAGTAGCAAAAATTGCACTAGTGCAAAACTAGTACAAAAAAATTTTACCCTCAATGCATCTTTTTTTTTTTCAATGAGACGGTTTGACAGCCAATAGAGTACTATTTTTACTATTCGAGTGAAAAATTTTCTACAATCGAATTCGACATTAGTAAAGAAAAAATTCTATATACCTTATTTTAAGCTTAGTAAAAAATATTGTCGGTACTGGAGGCCCTTATTTATACAGTACGCTTTGGTTTGATAAACATTTGGTTTAATTTTAACGTACTTGTATAACTGGATGAATAAAGAATATTAACAAATATTTTCTTTGCTATAATATTTATCCAGCGGCTAAAATAACCTGTACCGACCGAGTCTGGAGCTTGTGTATCAAAGAAGTGTTGGCTGTGAGGTGCGGAATCTGTCTCTCGATCTGAAGAATGAATGATTCATTATGTTCACGTGACCGTGTACAATCCAATAATTTTCTCCTTACTAGAACAAACTTGCCAGACCACCCTACCACCCTTATAACGCATGTGTTGAAATAAAAAATAATTGTTTGTTTTTATTTGCAAGTCCGAATTATAAAATGACGTCTATAATATGTAAATTTCTACAATAATCATGACTTCTATATCTTATAATGTATTTTGCAGTTTTCTTCATTTCATTGCATGTGCAATAAATGGAATAAATTTTCAATAATGTTTTCAAACAACACAACACAACAAAATAATACAAAATATAAAAATCAAGAAAATATATTTGGTTTTTATTTATAATAATCGCAGCATTTTGATACAAATTAGAATATAAAATTTATTGGGTTGGACAAGAAATTCATGGATGAAGAATTTGTTAGGTTTTTTGTTGTTGTTGTTTTTGAGTAGATCACGATTTTTTTTATACATCTATTCATCCGCGCGGTGTATTTGAAATCGAAACACAAAATTATTTTACGTTTGTATAGTGCATAGTGTGGATGTCGATTTATCGTGCGGCTAACGAAATAATTTTCCTCACCCCATTTTTAATGATTTTTATTTTTTTATTTTGTGATACTCGTATGTATACATATCGCGCAAAAAAGTAGTATTAACTTCAAACTTTAAATAACAACAAAAATAATGAAAATAATAATAAGAAAAATTACTTTAAATATTAGCACAAGACATGCATATATATGTACAGTATTAACTGAAAAATAATAATAAAACTAAGAAGTTGAAAAAAAAAAGTGGAGACTATAAACTAATCATACAAATACAAATAGTTTTATAAGCGCATGTATAAAGTAGAAATAATTTTTTTTTTTTAGAAGGGCATACGCCCAGGCCTGAGGCTATTCATAAAATAATAATAATAGTAATAGCGTAGAAAAAAAAAAAATTGTAGTTTACTTTTAATGTTTTGAAATTACTTTGAATTTTTTTTTTTTTTTTTTAAATGGGAGATCTATTAAGATCATTTTCTTCATGTTTTTCATATATTCTCGTATAAATATATTGGTCAGATTATACAGTGTCGTGGGTATTCATTGTCTTGTTAATTTATATACAAAAATAAAACTATCAGATGGTAATGAGTTTGATTTGATATGCATTTTGTAACATATTCATGTTTTTTATAAAATATATTATAGTGATGAGGATATGTAGATTGTGTATGGCTCGGGTTGTTGCAAAAGTTTACATTTTTAATACGCTAATATAAGACAGTTCGTACGCAAATATATAAAATCAATTAATTAAAACCATTAATCTTCGATATGTCATAAATTGGCAAGGGCAAAGCTCCTGTATATTATATACCATTATTATGATATCTCTCAAATTTCATTTCAAATATTTCGCTTTTTTTTTGGTTTGTTTGTATTCGCTCTAGACGTTTAGATAACCGTTAATATGAAGGCCGGTTAAATAAAAATTTCGCGATCCATTTTTTTTTTTTTTGCGTTTGCTAAATAAACAACAAATGGCCTGGGTGAATGGTGAAGAAATGAAACTAATTTTTGTTTTTGTTGTGTTTAGCTCATTGATTTAGTTGATTAGATTTTTAACACATAAAGACCTTCTAAACAAAAAAAAAATCGCTTTGCTTAATTTTACAAATCAAAATAATACAAAAATTTCCTCTTTTGAAAGAGAGATAGGTAGATTTCATTTTGTTATATTTTGGTAACGTGCACGCAACCATGATCTATTTAAGTCACTTATAATTGGCTTTGATTAAGCAGTGCCTTGGTTTTGTGTGTACAAATTGAAATAACTTTGCTTCATATAACACAGAAATAATGTCACAAATTTTGGGAGTGGGCTATGTAAATATACACATTCACATTGTGCCTTCACCTTCGTTGAGTGAGTATTTTGCGAAACACTTTCCTTCTAATTAAACATATATGTGTTACGTTCGATGTCGATCAACTTAGCATAAATATGCCTATATTTCCGCGTATCTACTTAGTATTCTGTACATCATAATTTTTGTGTCAGTTATTTTTTCTTATAAAGGAAATAACTAATTTTAAAATCAAATGTTATAATGATATATGATATATAAATGTCATAAAAGTGGTAATTTATTTAAAAATTCTACTTATACCTGTATAACACATAGAGAGATAGTTGTTAGTAAGTTTCTTATCTGTAATTTCTTTGTTTTGCTTTTCTTCACTCACTGCCATACTATTGTAACTATATATATACATATTTTAATTGAAATCTTGTTCAATTTATTTATAAATATGCTTGCATTATACATTAACCCTTTCGCACCATTGATGGATTCCGTGCAATATTTTTTCAGACTTGTTTCTCAACTGTTGTATACATTAAAACTGTTAGATTATTCGAAGCTCATTAAAATTTAATAAATGCAATTTTGAGTTTTAGTTTTTTTTACTGCGATATGAATTATTTATTACATGTGTGCATGTGTAGCTGACTAAAGCTGTTACATATTTATTTATCGATATGTAAGGAATAACTCATCTATTGGAAATTTTCTAGAAAATTTAATCGGTTTAGTAAGTAATACCATAGAAATGCGAGTTTCTTATAATTTATGTGTAATAGCTGTCTTGGAGCGTTATAATTAGCATATTATTTGATGCGATTGATTTTTAGGAATTAATGAACCGCACCATATACATATTTTGCCGTTGAAGATAACCTTTTCTGGGGCCATCAAATCATGCAGATTATTTATCAATTGAAGAAAAGCGCGCGCACTCTGAAAAATATGTACCAACATTTTTTTATAAAATATCAGATCAAAAGGAACTAGCTGTACCCTGCGCGCGTTGCTACACTATCAACTAAAATAAATTTGAAGGAAAGACATTATACAAATATTCAATTCATTTTGAGTCATTTTATTGATTTTGTTCATTTCGAAAAAATTGTGACATTTCAGCGTTTCGTTTCAATTCGATATTTATTGAAGTGCTGTGGGATATACAATATTTCTTGTTTTTCCATCTCGTGCGTAAACGAATAAATCAGAAGGTTTCCCGACGCGTGAGCAGGCCACATAGTACTGCCCATGTGAGAAGCATGGATTCTTCAAATTTAATCCACACACTTGCAACGATTGTCCTTGTGCTTTGTTGATAGTTATTGCGAAATCGAGTCGCACCGGGAATTGCAAACGATTGAATTCGAATGGCATATCTATCGGAATCATTGGGATATGTGGCAATAGTACGTCTTCACCTTTGAATTTTCCAGTCAAAATTGTTGCCTCGATAACATTGCTCATAATTTTCTTGACTGAGAGTCTGGTTCCGCTGCAAAATCGTAGTGGATTTATGTTTCGAAGAAGAATGATGGGTACGCCAATTTTCATTGTAAGAACGTGCGGTGGTATGCCTGGCAAATCAAGCAAATTCAAGAATTCAATTGGATAGTTGACAACTTCGTCTTGATTCACCACAGTATCGATGGATTTATACGTTGTCGTTTTGCCGGGTATTCCGTTCTGAATAGTGAAGTTGATGGTATTGACGTCGATAGCACGCGTACTGAGCCACTGATGATTTTTGTAGTTCTGTGCAATGTTTGGGAAAACTTTTTGCACCAATTCGTCTGTGCTTTCTGTGATCTTACAGAAGTTTGCTGGCAAGGTGATACATTGCGTAGATTCATCAATTTGCATTCGCCCATTTTCAATATCCATTAATTGTTTTACAAAATTTCCAGCCGATGCATCCCGTTGTAGTTGTACACGCATGTTGGTTTTCAAAGTCAATTTCTGTAAATGACGCCATAAAACTGATGATTTGAGACATTCATTAAGTTCATCAACGGGTGTTGAACGTGGTATAACCGGCAGTATTTGTCGAAAATCACCAGACAATAAAATGAGTGCGCCACCGAAGATCCGTGCGTTTCCTCTCAAATCTCGCAGTGTACGATCAAGCGCTTCCAATGCTTTCTTGTGAGAAATTGTACATTCGTCCCATATGATAATTTGATACGTTTGGAGTACTTTGCCCATTCCAGACTTTTTGCTGATGTTGCATGTTGGTGCCTCAGTGTTTTGTAAATTCAACGGCAGTTTCAATGCTGTATAAATTATACAATGCAAATTAAATCTAATGAATCTCATCTTTTCAGATAGCAAATATAGAAATGAAAAATTACAATTATACAAGTTATATAATGAAAGCCAGATAAGCTGTATTTCTATCGTAATCAGATAAGTATAAAGCGTTATAATTATTTAATAAAAAATTGATTCTTTGTGTTTCTTCTTATTTTTTTCAGGAGCCGTCGCAAACATACTCCGCCCCGTTAACGAATTTTTCGTTAACCTAATGGTAACTTACATAGTTTGGATACTGGTCTCGTTAATATAGATGACGACGTCTTCAATGAAGCTACTCTAATGAAACCTTCCGCATCTGGATAAACCTTGATTATTCGCCCGTACGGCCACTTGCATGAAGGCAGGTTTTCATCTTTAATAATTACGATGTCCCCTTCTTGTTGGTTGTTACTCGTCTGTTGCCATTTGTAGCGCTGCTGTAATGTATTTAGGTAATCATTCCTATACCTTTTCCAGAATGATTGTATTCTGGATTGAATCATCTTCCATCTTGAAGCGAATGAAACACCTGTTGACTCCTCTTCCGGTACCGCACCTGTCGCGGACCCGATCAAAAAATGGAATGGCGTTAATACATCGTAACTAGCGTCGTCGTTGATGACTGCGTACATCGGCCTGGAATTCAGGATACGCCCTTGATTGGGTCGCCCTTGATAGATGCGCCTTTACTGACTTTATGGCAGACTCCCACAGACCGCCGAAGTGGTATAAATTGCCATGAAACTTCAGAGTCCCTTAAATAATCTGAAATTATAGAATTATGGTGAATATTTTTTATCAGATCAACGGCTTCAGCCAGTATTCGTTTCGCCCCGACAAAATTTCTTCCATTATCTGTGTAGACGTGTTTTGGTACACCTCTTCTGGCTGCAAACCTCTTGCATGGATGCTATGAAACTTTCGCTTGTTAAGTCACTCACTGGTTCGATGTATACCGCTTTGGTCGCCATACATACAAACAAGCATATATATCCTTTTACGAGTTAAGCCCCTCTACCTCGTTTAGTTAAAAGGGATATCGGCCCAGCGAAGTCGATACCACAGTTGCTAAACGAACGCGCTGGTGTCACTCGTACGCTTGGTAAATGCCCCATTAATTGTTCTGTCGCTTTAGCCGAATGTCTGATACATTACGCATTTCTTAAGCTCGTTCCTAATCTTGCTACGCCCCTTGACTATTCAGTATTTGTGCCTTATTAGACTGTTAACCAACGTCGGTCCTGCATGTAAATATTGCTCATGATAAACTCCTATCAGCAGTTGAGTAAAACGATGATCAGTAGGAATAATAGCAGGATGTTTGAATTCGATGTCTCCCGCAGCATTCTTCAAACGTCCCCCAACTCGCAATATCCCACTTTCATCTTGGAATGGTGTCAACGATAATAATTTAGAACCATTCTCCACTCGTTTCGATCGTTTCAGACTTGTCATATCGTCGTTGTATGCATCTGCTTGTACGTGGCGTAATAGAATTTTTCTGCCGTTCGCTATTTTATGGCAGGATAGTTGTTTTACTCGTCGCATGTCTCGATTCTTTTGTCTGGTGTTTTCAATGAATCGCAATACATAAGCCAAAACTCGTTCAATTTTATGGAGGCTGGAGCGATTCTGAAACAGTTCCGTCAAACAATTTTCTTCGACGTTAGCGTGAAACGCAGCAGCATTCATTTTCGTTTTCTTTTCTTCTCTATTGACTTCTTCTTTTCCAGATTCGAATGCATTCCGATTAGCAGGCTAAGCTCTCGATTCCAACTTTAGCCATTCAGGCCCGGACCACTACAGCTTATACTCCACCAGCTGGCTAGGATAAATTCCTCGACCGGCATGATCTGCTGGATTGTCAGAACTCCGCACATAATCCCAACAATTTCTGGGTAGACTTGTCTGTATTTCGTTTATTCTGTTCGCGACGAATGTCTTCCATTTCGATGGGTAAGCGATAACCAAGCGAGCACTACTTGGGAATCAGTCCATGCGAAACATTTCGCTTCTTTTTTGACTATACATTTTATTGAATCCATCAACTTCGCTAATAAGAGGGCCCCACAGAGCTCTAGTCGCGGTAGAGGTATTAGTTTTGTGGGTGCGACTTTCGTTTTAGAAGTCACTAGATGTACAATTATTTCGCCGTTTTCACCTCTCGACCTGCTGTATATGACTGCCCCACATGCCTTTTCACTCACGTCGCAAAACCCGTGCAACTCCATCTTGTCGTCGTGGACGTGAACGAATCTGGGAATTTTTATTTTTTCAAAGTGTTGAAATTCCGATCTAGTTTTTGTGTATATGGCGACTAAATCTGACGGAAGTGGGTCATCCCAATCGAGTTTCAAATACCACAGTTTTTGAAAAATGATTTTTAGTATGATTATGGATCGAGATACCCAGCCCAAAGGATCAAATATTTTGCACGTTTCGGACAGCAATTTTCGTTTTGTTATGACTTGCTCATCTCCATGTTGTACCTTGAAACTGAACATATCTTTGTTAGGGAGCCACTGAATTCCCAACACCTTTATTCCTTCTGAATCTACAAAATTTCTATCCGTGTTCACCTTTTCGTCGTCACTCAATTCCGGCAAGTTCGACCTCCATTTTCGAAGCTTAAAACCACCACTCCTCATGATTTTCTCTAGATTTTCCTTTAGCTCGCGTGCCTCGTTGACTGTTTCACAACCGGATATAAAATCATCCACGTAGAAATGATTGGTCATGCGATTGGCGATATCTGGAAACTTATTTTTATGCTCGTTCGTTAATTGCCGCAGGAGATGCGCCATACTGCTTCATTGCTACTAATGTAGCGTCCAAGTTGGTATTGGTTGATTTCATCGAACGGTGCAGCCACATTCCCTACTCCGAAGACTGCCATGTCGCTTCCTTGGCTGACATATTTGCAAATGTATTTGATCGACTTCACTGAATTGCAATACTCAACATTAATGTGTGATTTGAAGGTCTTTGAGAGCAACGGTAAATATGGCATAACCCAACGATTATCGTCTTCGACCATCAACGTTCCGTACTTTCAGAACGATGGATTTGCCGCCATCCACAACTGATCGTCGACGATACATTGGGTATCCGTCATTGCCAGTGATGATATCAGAAACCAAATTTCTTGGATATCGTATCGTGCATTTCCCATCAGACATACATGGTGAATTGTTATTGAATGCGCCACAAGTGGTCCATGAATCATATTTTTGGTAACGACGTCGAATAAGTCTGGATCAATGTCCTTATCTGGTATTTCTGCTGAGATGATTTGGTCAATTTGATCTGACGTAATTTTGTTGAATAACCAAACCAAAATATGTGCATGTGGCAATCCTCTTTTCTGCCATTCAATGGAATGCATCCAGCAGCGTGTCTCTCCAAAAACGTGATGCTTGATAATAAAAGCCATCAAAGATTTCAATTTTTGTTTAAATACGCGTGCGGTAATGTCATGGCGATCCGAAGATGATTGTCCAGCTAATAGAAGTTCTTTAATTTCATCCCATGTTGGATTCCATGTAAATGTGATGAACAAATCTGGACGACCATATGCGCGAACGTATGTCATCGCATCTTGTGCGTATTCATGCATGTGCCGTGGACTCCCCGTGAATGTAGGCGGTAATATGACCATTCTTCCCAATTCGTTTGGATTCACGTTACCATCATTAACGATTGCGTCTCGTAAATGGATGTACTCTTCAGAACGCAACGCAACTTGCCTTGGCTCATCAATATTCAAATAAGTTAACCAAAAGCCAAAGTATGGAAATCCTGTCAAAAAGGACCAAAAATTTGGTTTGGGGCTAAACCACTTTTCTCGACGTTTTGAAAGTCCCTGAGTCTAAAAAAGCAAAAAAAAAAAATGTCCGTCCGTCTGTCTGGACTTCTGGTTATCTGAATGTCTGGACGTCTGGATTTCTGAATGTCTGGATATCTTGATGCCTGTACCCGTGGTATCTCGAGAATGGCTAGTCCGATTTAGAAATTTTTTCGCCAATCTGTTTCTATGGTCAAGGCGGAAATTTGAATAGCTTTTGCAACCAGTACGACGAAAGGGTCGGGTACGTGCCATACGAATTGACCCGAAACACCTGGTTATAGAAATATTTACCAATTTGATATATATGCTGGTTTGAATATTGAGTTGGGCATTGAGTTTGGCGTTGAGTTGAACTTTAAGTTAAGGGTCAATTTATGGGTTGAGTTGAAGTTGAGTTAATGTGAAGTTGGGGTTGGATTAAGATATAACGAGCAGTTGGTCAATGTTTTAAATATGCTGGTTTGAGGATTGAATTGAAAGACAATCGGAATATGGCCAAGTAGTATGGATCATTCTGACTATTCCTGAACCGATTATGATGAACTTTGACATCTGCGTTGGAAATAGGAATCTAAAAAGATTTTTAGATAAAGTTCTGGAATACGGCCAAGAAGAATGAAACTAGCCTATTCCTTAATAGATTATGATGAAATTTGACATGTCCGTTGTGACCAAGTATGATGAAACTTGGCTATTCCTTAACTGATTGTGTTGAAATTTGACATCCGCGTTGGAAATGTGATCCTAAACTGATTTTTGGATGAAATTCTGGATTCTCTCAACCAAGTATGATGAAATTTGGCTTGGGCATTGGAAATGGGACTTTGCCTGTTTCTCAACCGATTATGATGTAATTTGACATGTGCATTGGAAATGGGATTCCAAAATGTTTTTTGGCTAAAATTCTGGAATGTGGCCTATTTCTCAACCGATTATGATGAAATTCGGCGTAAATGGGATTTTAAAATGATTTTTGGATGAAGTTCTAGAATATTGCTAAGTATGGTAGAACTTGTCTATTTCTTAACCAATTATGTTGAAATTCGGCTTATGTATTGGAACTGGGATTGAAAAAAATTTTTGAAAAAATAATATTTCTAATTTCGAAATTCTGCATTACCGTTATTAGTCGCTTAAATACTGGCGCGTGTCCGCCACGCACTATATTTTTCTAAACAAGCCCAAACTTAGCGCTCTGACAGCAAATACTCAGAAAAAATAAACCAAAGTTTAAAGCGAAGGATTGGCTCGAAAAGTTTCTAATGAAATTTGAATATTGTTACCGAGATCCTTTGATCGTTTAGCCATTGAAATAATATGTTTGCGATTGCGGTTTTAAAGAAACTTCAACAACTGCATGATTCACAGAAACATAAATAGGCAACATTATAGGAGCCATAACTCTGACAACCTCGTCTAAAAATATTTTTTGGCTCATATTTCCTTCTAATTTTAGAATTCCAATGCACATGTCAATTTTCATCATAATCGGTTAAGGAATAGCCAAGCTCCATCCCATTTGGTCATTCATATAATTTGTTAAGGGTTCAATTTGAAAAGTAAAAGGTTCAATTTGGAATGTAAGAGGTCTAATTTGGAATGTAAAAAGTTCAGTTTGAAGTGTAAAACGATCAATTTGAAGTATAAAAGGATTAATTTGAAGTATAAAACCTGTAATATTACAGATATTTAGAACTGGCCAGTGTTGACCAGCAGTCAAAGTCGCATTGGCCATTTTCCTTCTTCGATCTTTAACAATTAGATTCAGTTATATTGGGCATACAGTCGGGTATGTCGTTAGTATCACTGCTTGCATATTATTCAATCGGGCAATACATGATTTTTGGAGGTTAGATGTCAAGCTTGAATAATTACTAGTGACATTCGTTCAAAGCGAAACAACAATTATTTTCATGTAATTGAATTTGTCGAATTTTGTGCCAAAAAAACAACATTTGCGGGAAGTTTTACTTCATTAATTTTTGTTGAAGAAAAGTGCAGCGGAAACAAATCGTTTGCTTGTGGAAGTTTACGGTGAACATGCTCAATCGAAAACAACATGCAAAGAATGGTTTCAACAATTCAAAGTTTGTGATTTTGACGTAAGAGACTACGGCAAACCAAGAAAATTTGAAAATTTGGACCCTTGTCAGACTGAAAAACAATTGGCAGAAAAGTTGAATATTACCAAACAATGTGTTTCGCAATGTAGACATGCAATGGGATTGGTTCAGAAGCTGGGAAATTGGGTGCCACACAAATTGAAAGAAAGGGATATGGAACGTCGGAAAACCATGTGCGAATTGTTGCTTCAACGACAACAAAGGAAGGGGTTTTTGCATCGGATCATCACTGGGAATGAAAAATGGATCCATTATGACAATCCAAAGCGCAAACCAGCGTGGGTCAAGCCAGGTGAACTAGGGCCGTCGACGCTAAAAGCAAATATCTATGGTTCGAAGGTGATGCTTTGTATTTGGTGGGATATGAAGGGTGTCATCTATTATGAGCTGCTGAAAGAGCTTGAAACCATTACGGGACAAGTTTATCGACAACAACTGATGGTTTAAAGAAAGCTCTAGCTGCAAGACGACCGGAATGGGACAAAGGGCACAATAAGATTATTTTGCGACATGACAACGCTAGGCCACATGTTGCTATACCTGTCAAAAATTACTTGGGCAGGCAGAACTGGGAAATTCTATCCCACCCGACATTGTTCCCTCTGATTACTACTTGTTCCGGTCGATGCAATCAGCCCTGGCACAGCAGCACTTCACTTCATATGAAAACGTCAAAAAATGGGTCGATGACTGGATCGCCTCGAAACCACCAGACTTCTTCCTTCGGGGAATCCGTTTATTGCCTGAACGATGGGCGAAGATTATATAGCTTCCGAAGGAGCATACTTTGAATAAAACATTTTTTCATTTTCTATACAAACTAATGTCTTTTATTTCATTAAAAAAGGTCGAAAATTTATTTGTACACCCAATATATTTTGTGAAAAGGTGTGATCTGCAGCAAAAAATAACGTTGCTTTTATGCAGTCACACACTTGAGTAGCAAAAAACGCTTACGAACACCAAAATCTTTCCGGAACAACCTCGATACAGGTGCTGTTTCAGACGTCATTGCAGTTTTATTGGAAGCTGAGTAAAAAGTACTATGAATTAATTTCGTAAAATTCATTATGTTAAGTGAGACATTAGGTCGGCGAACTAGGTTGAATTATTTCAATAAAATAGGAACGTTGGCTGGAAATCAAAAACAGGCGCTTAAAAGTAAATTTTACGGAAATTTGAAGTTTATTGAAATGGTGGCCACGAAACTCGAAATGTTCAGTATAAAGAACAAATTACCAATGTCTAAATTCTAATCTACACTTGGGTGCAACAAATTCACTCATACGCAACATTTTGACTTGGAACTTCATTATTTTTTTATTTTGAGCCTAAATTTGAGCCGATTCTTCCTTCGCCGAGTATCGTAGAGATATCAAGAAACTGGCGGCTTCAAACCGCGACAAGGTTGTGGCCGTTCTCTTGCTACAACACAACGTGACGACTTCGCTGTGAAATGATCGTTTGAATGCGGTTCAACTGGGACAGCGGCTCCAAGAAGTTCGTGAAGTCGAAGTCAGTCGGTGGACAACAAAGACGACTTCAAGAAGGTGATCTGACTGAACACAGACCAGCAAACGGGCTGAAATTGATCCCAGCCCACCGACGAACCTGCCCTCAGTTCGCTCGAGAGCTTTCTGATTGGACAGAAGAATAATGATGAACAGTTCTGTTATCTGCTTCACATCATAAGGCAAATCCGCGTTACCCAGCCTCCCTCCGACTCGTAATAAACCAAATTTGTCTACAATTCGAAAAAGAGATGTTAATTTGGAACATTTATTGATGAATTTATTATTAGCGAGAGCATTGATTTCAGCAGCAAAGTTTACCTTCAGTTGTACTTATTTTATCACAAAATTAAACGCATCGAGTTTGGCCTCATTATAAAAGCTCGAGGATTCTAGGGCCATGGCAGTTCTGGGCGATGATTTATTTCGACAAAATATTAAAATTCGAGCAATTACCAATAACACCTTCGAAACAACGATCTATGCGACTGAAAAGTCAGTCGCTTTTATCTTCTGTGTTTATTAATGCCACAGAATTAATCTTCTGTTCCTTTAGTGCCTGTTCTGGTAATTCTTTTGTTAAAATTATTTGGCATGTCCATTCCACCTCTGGCTTTCTCAACCAATGTGGGCCATTCCACTATAAGCTAAAATTTACTAATTGTTCCGGCAACAAGCCTCAAGAAGCGCAATCAGCTGGATGCTCTATGGATGCCACATGACGCCATTGATTGCGGTTTGTATATTGCAACACGAATGAAACTCTATTAGCTACGTACGTCTGCCATCTCCTGGGATATGATGATAGCCAGTGTAGCAAGATGGTTGAGTCGGTCTATAAATGGTACTTAAACATTTCTAATACGGATATCATCTGTTTGGTTAGCAATACTGCTGCGCAGAATTCCAGTCGAGGAATACTAACTGCTTTAATTGGCGCTACCTTTGTCTTCGCAGTTACCAAATTTATCATATAACCATTCTTAGTTTTTACCCCGCTATATATAACGGCAGCGTAAGCCAATTCGGATGCATCGGAAAATCCATGCAATTCCAGTTCTTGACCTTCGGTGAACAGCCAGCGGTTTATATGAATGTCTTCCAATTTTATCGAGGTACCTTTTATTGCTTCGTAGTTCTGAGAAATTGAATCTGGTAATAGGTCATCCCAGTCTACTCCAAGTAACCATAGTTTTTAAAATAATATTTTAATCATTATGGTCGTTGGAGACAACCATCCAATCGGGTCAAACAATTTCGACGCTTCCGATAACATATTTCGTTTGGTTAATCTTTTAGTTACTGTAGAGTCACTTTAAACTGGAAGGTATCATTTACGGGAGAGTATCTTACACCAAGAACTGAAACTGCATGAGATACTTCCTCAAAATTGATAATAGAAACGTTTCTATTGGCTTCAGGAATACTGTGTAGATTACGGGCTCGGAACTGTTGGACGCCCACTTGCGTAGATTGAATCCGCCCTTCTTCAATAAACAAACCAAATCTTTAACAATTGTTTGAGCGTCCTTGAAATTATTAGTTCCAAATATCAGATCATCAACGTAGAAATCACGTTTCACTATTTCTGCTGCCTCTGGGTATTCGGTTTGGTAATCTACAGCCAGTTAATTTAACGTTTGTGTTGCTAAGAATGGGGCGCTCGATATGCCATATGTAATGGTCAGTGGCTTAAAAAAATGTAGCTCGTCTTGTGGATCCTTTCTCTACACAATCTTGTGGTAGTTACTATCCTTGGAACTGACCCAAATCTGCCTAAACATTTTCTCTATGTCAGCCGTAAAATTCTTTTATGTCCGAGAAATCTGAGTAGTAACGCGTACAAACCGTTTTTTCAAACTGCCCAACGTTTTCACAACCAGTATTTTAGAATTTCCCAGCTTCAATGAATCTTTTCTAAACGGTAGACTTACTATGTATCTTCCATCTGCTGATCTTTCAACGGTTCTCTGGTAATGTTCTAAACAAAATTTATCCTCTTCACTGTAGGGAGCAATATTCACGATCTCTTCGATTTCCCATAATTTTCTGAGTGTTTGGTCGACATCAAGGTAAAGATTGATTGAAATTTGTTTATTAACTTCATGATCGATTGGCGTTCCTGCAATCAACCATCCTAACCTCGTGTTGTGAGCCACCAGATTTGATTTCGGAAGATATTTTTTACCATCACTAATTACGTCGAAGAACAAGTCACTACCAAGAAGAACTTCAATTTTGTTATACTTATGAAATTTAGAATCTGCTAGCTTCACTTTGACCAATTCTTAAAGGGCGTCCACTTTACTAATTGATGGTTGATACGAGGAGATTTTTGGAACTATCAACACATTCACCTTCGCCTCATAATGATTGTCCGGAAATCTGAATTCGATGCGTAGAGTAGCCACGCCTTTGGATACTCCTGAGTTGACATCATTAAGACCTTGTATCCATATTCTTCCTTTTGTCTTTTTAGTCCTAGTCGTTGAAAACACTCTTCTGTAACGAAGGACCTTTGCGATCCGGAGTCAAGCAAAGCTCGACATAATTGACACTAGCCGTTATTTAGGTTCTACAGCTATCAGAGCAGTTGGAAGAATTGCATTTGTCATCGAACTGGCATGACCACAAGTTGTTGTTTCACAATCACACTCAGAGTTCACAGTCACATTTAAATAATTTGTGGTCTTTGCCACAAAATGTACAAGTTACTGCCAGTGCAGTGTGCATAGACTTTGTTCGCTGTATATTTTGCATACCTTGCGCACACTTGGTGTTTTCTGATTTAATGCCTTGTAGAGCATCCATTCGCTTATTTAACACAGCCAAAAGTTTCTCAAACGTAGGATATTTGATTTCGGAAATTTCAAGTTTCCACATTTGCCGTGTCTCAGCATCCATCTTTTGTGTGGCTATATAAATTAGCCAAGGGTCTTGGCTTTCCGCTTCTGGACCTAGTGCCTTTAGACCGCGTACCACCTCATCACATGTATCATGTAATCGCGCAATGGATTGTGATGTGGCTTGCGTTACCGTTGGCCTGGAGGCCAGTTAGCCCGGGTCTCATTCTTATCGAACATTTATGGGACGAGCTGCAGAAAAGAGTTCGAGCCAGAGATATTGCTCCAACAAGTCTTCACGAGCTGCAACAGGCGATCACAGAGGAATGGGAGGCGATATCTCAAGGTTTGGTAAAAACTTTGGTTAAATCAATGAAACAACGAATGGAAGCGGTTATTCGGGCTAGGGGAGGAATACTAGTTATTAATAAAAAAAAATTTCTTTGCTAATTTCCGTATTTTAATTTGATTTTTACCACTAATTTTCATGCTGACAAATTCACAAAAAACATGTACGTCAGATGTTAATCCAAAAATCACTTTGTTATCATGGTATAAGTACAAAAAAGGTACCACAAAAACACGTTGGATTTTTTGATATTTTTGAACTTTTGTTGAAAATTGATCAAAGTGCGAATTTTTTGCACCCAAGTGTATATATACAACTAAAATGTTCTAGGTGGTTTCTGCAACGCTAAACATATTTTTCTCTAATTTTTTATTTTTACTCCATCACATTGTTCTGTGTCAAAATTTTATATTAATCTACAAATCAATTTTTAAATTCGATTTCGTTTTGATAATTGATGAACATTGGTATAAAGATTCCGTGGCAAAAGTATATCAAGAAGCACTGTTATGGCATGTGACCTATTTTGATTACTAAAAAAAATGCCTCCGGGGCACGCAGTCGTCTTCTATATAAACATTTCGAAATATAATTATTAAAAAAAAATCTTCGTTTCTACGTTTTTAAATATTCAAATTCATCAATATACAAATATTAATTGAACTACAGAAAATTATTGCCATTTCATCACATTAGATAATATTCAATATAACCAAAAAAAAAAAAAAAAACTTCAATGGGTATATCAACATATTTATGTATATATGTTAATTATAAACATTACCTAATTGTACTCATGCGGTGTTCACCATTAGAATTTCTATAATAAATATTTTTATTTATGTATACCCCACATCCGAAATGTCTAAGATATAAATTATTACTTTATACATCGCGTCTTAAGAGAGATGATTATGATGATGATGAAATTGTGGATGAAGACCAAAAAAACCAAAAATAACTTCTCTTATATTGACTAAATTATGTTTATAAAACAGCAGGTTAAATTTTTTTTTTTTTTTTGATACGCATTAATACAACATAAAAATGCTCATTAATTTATAGGGCACTACTGTGAATAATCATTATTAAATTTAAAATACTTTTTATAGTTTAATCAATAAACTTTTATAGTACCATTGTTGCCTGACCAAATATTGTATACAATATAACACTTGAAGATGCGATTTTTCCACCTTCCCGACCTAAATTACATAATAAAATATACGAATCGATTGTTTTGTAATATAAATAATAATTTATGTACCTATAAACCGTTGTCTCGACGTTCATATGCAACATAACCTTTGGTTTGACCTTCACAAAACCTACACACAAAAACTAAAAATGATTTGCAAATATTTCCTTATAATTATATTTAACACTTTTCAAACCAGCAAAAAAAAAAAAAAACAAAAAGCAAAGCGGAAAATTATTGTAATTTTCTATTTTATCAATCAAGTCACACAATTTTCAATTGCATAAGCATTGTCATCGTAATTTGTCTATATATACATAAGATAATAGCAATTTAAATTTTTGGCGTTGGTGTTAAACACAAATTACACAAAAGAAAAATTACTTTCACTTAACAATAAACTTTAAGAAATTAATTTATAATTTGTGACAATCAATCAGTATAACATATTATTATTATTATTATTATTATTTATATATTATAACAATAAAAATTTGTATTATTTTGTGTTTTGTGCGATCAATTTCATCCGCCTTCAGGCAATATGTACGAGCGCGCGCACCATCAAAATACCGTCATCGCGTACATAAGATTTTGCAAATAAAAATAAATCACAATTATCATCTCTAGGTACTCGTATATATACAAATATAGTAAACAGCGCACAGATAGTCAACAGAAATTATATTAAATATCATAAATTTTCGATTTGTATGTTACATGTGAAACATGACTTGAATCAATTAAAGTGCCCCCATACATTCCTTTTCCTTGTTTAGAGCGTGAATTCTTGCGATTATTGTTTTAAACGTATATATATAGGTAATAATATAAATAAATAATAATACAGAACTAAGAAGAAATCTTGAAATTGAAATGATGATTTTTATTTTATAAACAAGAAATCAAGTGTAGCACACGTTCTAGTCGTAAATTTATAAACTAGAGTGATATGCCTACAAATTTGTTCATTGGATCTATTTTTAAAATTCAAAGCCATCCTACTTAAACTAAAATTATTTGAAGCAAATAATTTTGGCTGTACGAATCAAAATTTTAGGTACTAAATTAAAATTCATTAAAATTATTTCATCTAAATACAATATTCTAATAAAGCCAAAGTGGAGGAGTTGAATTAGCAAACAATCGCTTAAAATGATTAAACAGTTAAGAGATTCAATAGCATTCCAACAATATAGAATTTTAACATTTTTATAAGATTATCTGATTTACTTTAGAACCGCAACTGCCCCTTAACAAATCTTACTGCAAATTATGTCGAAATCGATACACTCCATTTACTAATGTGTCGGAGAAGTATGATTTCGGTCTAAAAAGACCAAAGTATTAAAATCCTGTTAAAAATTACGAAACATTTATAAGCACAAAAAAAAATACGGTTTATCCAATTTAGATTTTTTTTTTCGCCGACCTGTTCCTATGGTCAAGGTAGAGAATTTATAAGCTTTCGGAACTTGCACGTCAAAAGGGTCGGGTAACTGCCTTACGAATTGACCAAAACCATCTGGTTCTATAAATATTTTCGAATTTTTTATATATATAGTTATACGTTTCACAATTTAACAAACATAAAAAAAACTATATTTATTTAACTTTTTATTAATTATTACTTTCCATAACAGAGTTTGATTAAAAACTAAAACTTAAAATCTAAAATTTAACTTTACGATTAAAATTCTCACCGAAATGTTCTAAATCAGCAAAAAATTGGAATTTACTTATTTCTACTTATTTCTACCTAACTATACAACTCACTTTGTGTGTGGTCAGTCATCAGTTTGATTATTCTAGTTAAGTAACCCTACACCTTATGTTGATCGCCCTAAAAAATAAAACAAAACAAAGAAATTATCAAACATTTGAAACGTCTAACTGGAGCTTATCTGATGACGAAATGCAGCAGGTGATACGTTCACTCATCACATTATCAACGCAATTTGTACATCTGAAAAATAATTTAATTAAAATTTGTAATTTGTTGCATATTTTTTTTGATTAATTTAATTAATTAACTTACCCAGATTTATTTGTTTAAACTTTTATTTTAAATTAATTTCTTATTAGAATTATTTTGTAAACAAAACACAGCGTCCATATTTATTTGTCAAAATCTAATTTATTCACAATACTTATTATTATGTTTTTCGATGTTTTTATTTTTTATCAAAGGCAAATTCACAAATTGTTTATTATTTGTCCATTGCACGTACCGCGCTATAAAAATTATCAATAATAGAAGCTAATTTGTTTAAGCAGTGTTTTAAGCCTTTTGAAAGTTTTCTTTACAAGTTTTGTAATAAATTTACAGCATTATATATACAGCGATCGAAGTAGATATTATCAAAAATAGAACCAGCGAATATTTTGTATTTAATAAATAAAAATTTTATAAAGTCATTTTGAAGATAGGGTGTTTTATTTTAATAAAAACGGCGAATAATAGAAGCCCTCTTCAACAAGTTTCCATGGTCCTTCGAGCCGGATTCTCCAACTATAATAAATATACGGCGATTTGGATATCCAGCAAATTATTTTGGAATTTTTTCGAGCCATCGATGATAGCGTCGCTTTTGCAGTTTTGGCGCTAAAACAAAATTTTTGTAAGTAACTACCACATTCAGTGAATTATTGTAGTGCAAAAGAATAAAATAAAAGACAAAAAAATAAAAAAATCTTGTGTTTAGCCGATCGGGAGGAACTTATTTAAAGTTTGCGAATGATTTTTTTTTTTTTTTGAGTAATTCTGTGTGAACTAGTGTTTCCGCCATATTTTTAAATACATTTATTGTAAAATAAAAACTATAATAGGCCTATCCAGTTATCTGCAGTTTTGTTATCTTATTGGTGTTAAAAACTTACTTGTGCATCGCCATTTTTTTTTTTTTTGTTTTGCTTTGTTAATGCGGCTTTTTATTTTCTTACCACAAAATGTCTACCAACCGTGCGCTTAAACGAATTTCTACGCGTTTTGCTAATATTGGAGCTTCTGTAGCCAAATTTAATGAAGATACCAGTTTGGAAGAGGTTCAAACCAATATTCAGCTACTCGAAGATGAATGGAAAGACTACCGCGAGTTAGAGAAGTTAATTGGTGATTTGAAAGATTATGAAGTTCTTCAAAATGCAATAGAAGCATCTTATTTTAAAGTGAAACAAGTGTTAGTGCAAGCCCAAAAGGAGCGTGAAGCCGAAGCAGTTAAGCGTTCCCATAATACTTCAATCGACGAACTAATGATAAATCAGCAATCTTTCTTGCAAGAAGTCGCGATTATGAATAAAAGAGATAGTGAGGTCAGACTTCCAAGAATTAATATTTCCATTTTTTCTGGTCATTATTCTGAGTTTCCTTCATTCAAGGACCTATTTGAAGCATCGATCGACAGCAATCCTAAAATATCAAAGGTAATCAAATTTCAATACCTAAAAGGACTGTTAACAGGTGAAGCTGCCGCCTTGGTTCGTCACATCGCCGTAACTGAGGCAAATTATAAAGAGGCTTGGGACAAAATTAAAGAGAGGTATGACAAAAAACGACTGGTAGTTGCAAATCTTATTAAGCAGTTCGTTGATCAACCAGCAATTACAAAGGTTTCGGCAAAAGCGTTGCATCAAATGGCCGACGTATCGGATGAAGTCATCAGAGGTTTAAAAGTGTTAGGCAGCTAAGCAGAAAGAAGAGACTAATGGCTAATTCACATTTTAGTTAACAAATTACCAAGCAAGCATGGGCAAATGATACGGCTGATGAGGAGTTTCCTACGACGGAACGGTTTTTCAAATTTTTAAATAAAAGGAGTGATTCGTTAGATACCATAGACGTAAATAGAGTAGCACAACCAATCCAATGACACCAACTACCAACGTGGCTACAAGTAGTAGTGCAGTAGACGTCCCAGAAGCTTCATCTGATGTTTTATTACAAGCAGCCACTATACCAAGCTACCAATCATTACTGCCAACAGCGATGGTGCAAGTTATCGACCGATCGGGAAATCTACAAAAATGCAGAGTGTTGCTGGACTCTGGTTCGCAAGCCTCATTCATCACGGAGGCATGTATGCAGCGATTAAGATTGCCTAGAACAAAGGCAAACATTACAATAACTGGTTTGGGATCTGGAAAAGTAGCAACAAGGGGCGCGGCTTCTATCACAGTAAAATCCTAATACTCTAGTAAAGATGAAATACGAATCGATGCTCTTGTAATCGGGCAACTTCCAATTAAGCTGCCAAGTTTCGAGTTCACTTTCCATGATTGCAGTTTTCTGAGTGATTTAAAGTTGGCTGATCCGCAATATAACCAAGTTGCGCCAATTGATATACTGATCGGAGCGGATCGATTTTTCCATATATTTCTAGATGGGCGACTCACAAATGCCAGCAACACCGTAGTGGCTCAGCGAACACTCTTTGGTTGGATTATAGCAGGGACTACAAATAAAGATAGCGTGGAGAAAAGTGAAGCAGTACAATTGAATAACTGCACCTTAAATCTTAATTTGGGAATCGATATTGATACTACTTTAAAGCGTTTCTTTGAGCAAGAAGAAATCCCTAGCGAGCATATTTTACGTCCAGAAGAAATAGAGTGTGAAGAACATTATAAGTTTGTAAGTGAGTGTGAAGAACATTATAACATTATCGTCGACAAGCGAAATGAAGCTGGCAGATACGTGGTTGAAATTCCGTTTAAGAAAATGGCCGTTCAACTAGGAAACTCCGAGAATGCCGCTAAAAGAAGATTTCTTGCACTGGAAAGAAAGCTGCAGGGGAACACTTTGCTAAAGGACGATTATTGTAAGTTTATTAATGAATATATCAATTTGGGATACTTACAGCCTATCACTGACACTGAGCGTAAATTGGAGGAGTTCAAATCATTTTATCTACCACATCACTGCGTGTTAAAGGAGTCGAGTGAAACAACCAAGTTAAGAGTCGTGTTTGATGGTTCGGCGAAATCTACGTCTGGAGTTTCTCTCAACGAGACAATGCTAGTGGGCCCAGTAATTCAGCCTACTTTATGGTCGATTTTGATGAGGTTTCGCAATCACAAAATAGCACTGACGGGCGACATTGAGAAGATGTACAACCAAGTTTTGGTCTCTGAAAATGACGCTCAATTTCAACGGATACTGTGGAGAAGCGAGGCAGCAGACAAAATCAGGCATTATAGACTCAACACTGTCACATTCGGATTGTCCAGTTCTTCATTTTTGGCTATAAGAACCTTGCACCAAGTAGCCTACGATAATCAGCTCGACCATCCAAATGTCGTCCAACACATTTTAAATGACTTTTACGTTGATGATTTCGTTTCCGGAGCGGATTCTCTTGAAGAAGCGAAAAAACTGAAAAGTGATATAAATCAAGTACTGCAAACTGGTGGATTTAAGCTGCGAAAATGGAAGTCGAACTCATCTAATATTATGGCGACAGAGAATGTAGATCAAATTTCGATGTTCCAAAATTCACTAGAAGCGAGAATATTAGGCCTCCAATGGAATGTTAATGATGACATTTTTTCATTTAAGTTAAACCTGGAGGAATGTTCACAACCAACCAAGCGGCGAATTATTTCTGAATACTCCAGAGTATTTGATCCTCTCGGATGGCTATCTCCAGCAATAATCTTAATGAAAATAGTTTTCCAAAATCTTTGGTTGATGAAGCTTGGCTGGGACGATGCGCTACCCGATGACATCTCTAACATCTACAACAAAATCCGAAGTGAGCTAAATCTTCTAGAAAACATACGAATAAATCGATACATTCCAAAGGACGGCAAGGTTGAGTTGCACGGTTTCTCAGATGCTAGCGAAAAGGCATATGCTGCTGTAGTGTATTGCAGAACGGTAGACGAAAATGGCGCAGTGAATAATTGAATGGCATACAAAACAAAAGTGGCACCCATTAAACAGGTATCGTTGCCAAGACTGCGGAGTTGTGTGGCGCGCACTTGTTGACAAGACTAATGGCTTTGGTAAAGGAAACTATGAGGCAACCAGTAGAATGTTATGCGTGGACGGATTCCACTATTGTGCTGATGTGGTTATCTAGCCATCCGGTAGGATGGAAAACCTTTGTGGCAAATCGCACATCAGAAATTTTAAATGAAATGCCGCGAAAATTATGGAATCATGTACGATCTGAGCAAAATCCAGCTGACCACGCACCCCGAGGAGTACTCCCATCAAAATTGGTAAATTTACGACAATGGTGGCAGGGCCCAGAATGGCTGCAAAAGACTAATTTGGTTTACCAGTCTCAAATTAAAGAAGATTGTCGTGCAGAACTCGTAAGCGAAGAACGAAAGAGAAGTAAACTGCTCGTTTTAAACGCCGAAAACCAAGAAGATATCTTTGATCGATTGCTGCAAATGATTTCATCATATACCAAGCTGGTTCGTGTCGTCGCCTATGTCTTACGGTTTATTAGAAACGTGCGTTTACCAAAGACTGTCAGAGTTTTATGTTATCTCGATGTAGACGAAATACGTAACGCCAGAAACTCCATCATACGTTATGTGCAGAGAGAGTCATTTGGCCAGGAGATCGATTGTTTGCTGAAAGGGGCAGAAATAAAAAAAGCTAGCGATATTCTGTCATTGGCGCCGTTTGTAGATGCGAATGGTATTTTGAGGGTTGGCGGTAGACTGAGGCATTCAGATTGTCAATATGACTACAAGCATCCGGTGATTCTGCCAAGAGGTCACATATTCAGCAGAATGATCATATCGCACATACATGTACTTAATCTGCATCCTGGTCTATCACTAACTTTTCATCTGATAAGACAACAATTTTGGATAGTTGGAGGAAGAAGCAGCATAAGAAAAATTGTGGGAAAGTGCGTCATATGTTACAAAAATAATGCGAAGACATCCAAGCAGTTGATGGGTGATTGGCCAATATCAAGGTTGAACGCAGCAAGACCGTTCAGTTCATGTGGAGTTGATTATGCGGGGCCAATGCAGATTGCTTCAAAAAAAGGAAGAGGCGCTAGATTCACCAAGGGCTATATTGCTTTATTTATTTGTATGGCAACAAAGGCTATCCACTTAGAGGTGGTCAGCGACTTATCAACTGACGCCTTTATAGCTGCTTTAAAGCGATTTGTATCGATAGGAGGATCACCAGCCCATATGTACAGAGATAATGGTTCAAATTTCATCGAAGCTAAGCGAAAACTAAATGAGGTATACAAAAATATTTCAAAAAATAATCATAATTCTATCATTGCAGACCATTTATCAAAATTTGAAATACAGTGGCACTTCATTCCGCCTGTTTCTCCTCATTTTGGCGGTTTATGGGAGGCGGCTGTCAAGCCCGTAAAAACGCATCTTTCAAAATGCTCATCAAATACGCATTTAACTTTTGAAGAGATGACGACGTTATTAAGTCAGATTGAAGCTATTTTAAATTCGCGGCCGCTTTATGGAACAGCTGATGATGACGCATCGTTTCACCTGTTAACACCGGCCCATTTTTTAATTTGCACAGCAAATTTTTATGTACCTGAAGAAGAAATAAATAAGGACATTCCTGCTGGCAGACTCACTAGATGGCAATTTATACAACAGCGTGCCCAATCATTTTGGAAAAAATTCAGCGCAGAATATCTTCATAACCTTCAGCAAAGGGCTAAATGGCGTAAACCGGAACAAAACTTTAAAATTGGGGATATCGTCTTAATCAAAGAAGATAATTTGCCGAGCTACAAATGGGCTTTTGGCCGAATCATTGAACTGCATCCCGATGACCGTGGGCTCGTTAGGGTTGTAACCTTAAAGACCGCAACATCAACCTTAAAACGACCGATAGTTAAACTCTGCAAGCTGCCCGAACAAGCTGATGGTTAACGATAGGATCGTTAACGGGCGGAAGTATGTTGATCGCCCTAAAAAATAAAACAAAACAAAGAAATTATCAAACATTTAAAACGTCTAACTGGAGCTTATCTGATGACGAAATGCAGAAGCTGATACGTTCACTCATCACATTATCAACGCAATTTGTACATCTGAAAAATAATTTAATTAAAATTTGTAATTTGTTGCATATTTTTTTTGATTAATTTAATTAATTAACTTACCCAGATTTATTTGTTTAAACTTTTATTTTAAATTAATTTCTTATTAGAATTATTTTGTAAACAAAACACAGCGTCCATATTTATTTGTCAAAATCTAATTTATTCACAATACTTATTATTATGTTTTTCGATGTTTTTATTTTTTATCAAAGGCAAATTCACAAATTGTTTATTATTTGTCCATTGCACGTACCGCGCTATAAAAATTATCAATAATAGAAGCTAATTTGTTTAAGCAGTGTTTTAAGCCTTTTGAAAGTTTTCTTTACAAGTTTTGTAATAAATTTACAGCATTATATATACAGCGATCGAAGTAGATAGTATCAAAAATAGAACCAGCGAATATTTTGTATTTAATTAATAAAAATTTTATAAAGTCATTTTGAAGATAGGGTGTTTTATTTTAATAAAAACGACGAATAATAGAAGCCCTCTTCAACAAGTTTTCACCTTACATGCGCAGCATGTGGAATGTTGTTATGTATAATCTGTTGATTCAGTCATTTATATGACCATAACTCCTACCGGGGGTGAAGAAAGGGCGTCCGCGTCCTTAATTTTGATGCCGGCTTTTGTTAATAGGTCCGAATATGATGTTGCTGTCTCAGCTTTCTGAACTTCGGAGTTTCGGCTTTTCGATTTTTCAATTTTGATTGACGTAGAGTGTCTTTGCATGATAATATAACTGCATAATACCAATATGCCGATTGATGAGAGGGATACGCCTCCAGATAATGTCCACATCCAGTTCTGATGCGGTTAACTTGTCTTAGGTGTACATTCTTAATTTGATTTTTGTTTTGGATGTTTTCTTTGTTGATTACTTCGATGTCAACCATTTGTACTAATTGACGGCTTGCCTGAATATTATGGAGAGCTCCTTGTATTTCTTCGATTTCGCTCCTAATCTCGAAGGATTGGAATTTCTGATTTTTGAAGATTATAGTACAATTCCAGAAGGTCAAAAGGAAGTTTCCCCTTAACACTCTGTCATAGGGTCCACAGTTTAAGGACAATGTTTCGTTTCTTGCATTGTTGATTAAAAGTTTGCCATCTGAGATGAATTGCATCTTTGTGTCAGGTTCACGTGCCACATTGCAGTGGCTTTTGGTCCCCAACACCAGTGGTTTAATACAGTCGTCGTTGAATTCTAGTATGTCTGAATGTTTTTGTACGAAATTATTGTACTTCTTACTTGTAAACAGTTCTTGGTTGCATTTGATGAGATACTGTGGATGGACCTTTATGATCGTATTATTGATGATCAACGGTAATACCAGCATCGCAGTTGAATTTTCTTCTTCCAATTTTGGTACTTGAAGTGAAGTATGTAAAGTAGAGTTTCTTCGTTTACTGCTATTTTAGGGGTGGCAAAATCCAGAGCTTCATCCGGCAAGGTGATGTTAATACCCTGATTAACCATTAGGTTCTTTATTTGGATGATCTCAATCAGTGAAAGAATTTTGCTGTTTGGCAGTTCCACCGTCGTTCTTATTATTGCATCCTGGATGTCTTTCGAAACTGTATTAATGCTGTCTATGTTAACTATTGTGGCCAGCGTGTCTATTTCTGTTCATACTATTCGGTTGGCCATTGTATTATTTTTTAACGCTCCATTTACTGTATTTGTAATTGTTTGAATTCTTCTGTCGATTTGTTTATTTCCTTGGAATTGTTGGTTCATCGAACTGTTAATGATACGTAAATCCTTGGCATCTGGGTTTCCCGCTACCCATTTCCATTATGTTCCCAAGGTGTCCTACCTTTTATATCTGTTGGTTCGGGTAGGTTTGATTTGACGGAGATTGTTGTATAGTTTCTTAAATTTATGTCTTATTATTCTATTAAGTTCTAACTTATCATACAATTTATCTGTAATAATTTTACTAATTGATTCTACAGCTATTTCTATACTGGTGAGATTTATAGGATGTATGATTTTAACATTTCCTATTTGTATTTTACATTGGTTTGTTTTAATTAATAATATGGGGTCTTAATGTAAATTTTTGATTTCTAATTTTTGAGCATTACTAATATAAAGTAGAATTGTGAAAATCACTAAATATGGTTTTTTAAACATTATTGTCTGTAAAAAATAAAAAAAATAGTTACAACTATTTTTATTTAAGTCTTTTAATTTTATTAACATTTCTTTTAATATTTCTCAATGTTCTAAAAGTTTTACGATTTACATGTTTTATCTTAGTTTCGACCCCCCTAGGTTGTGTTTTTGTCCTAATATTTGGTTTAATGTAAACTAATTGGTCCTTTCTTAAATTTGGGGGTTCCTCTTTATTATCATTCTGATGTTTCATCTTATTTATTGTCTTTTCTAAGTTAACCTTTACTTGATTAAAAATAGCATTTGCTTGTTTGCTTGATCTTGTATTTCTTTCGGGTTCATTAGCAGTTTTGATTGAAAATGACTTCGTTCGGTGTGAAACCGGTTAAAGAATGTACTGAATTATTGTACAATGCTACTGAAAGTTCAATTGCATTTGGAATACTTGAATTTGGGAATTTGTCTTGATTGGTATTAAAAATTTCTATTATTGTTGAATGTGTCTTTTCAACTTGGCCATTTGATTCTGAGGATGATACATATTCCAATTTTATATTCAATTTGCTTAAATATTCTTTAAATTACAACGACTGGAAGGTTGTCTCATGATCTGGGAGAATAACTTTGGGAATCCCGAACTGGGTGAAATACTTCGTTAAGGCATTGGTTGTGTCTAGAAGATTCTTGGTTTCGATCGGAATCATCTGCAGATGTTTAGAAAATGCGTCTATTAAAGACAAGAAGTTTTTTCTGTTGATGTTAAAGATGTCAATATGCACTCGTTCTAATGGCTTCTCAGTGCTTGGTCGTGGGGAGATTTGGTATTATATGGTTTCCGATCATATTTGTTTGCGTTGCAAATACTACACGCGTTGATATGTCTTTTAATTATATTGATCATTCCAGGGAAAAAGTAGGATCGTCTTAATTGACTTTCCACCTCTCTTGTTCCGCGGTGTGCTCTCTCGTGTTGAAAACAAAATGGCATTTTTCAGAAATTTTTTTTCGAAATGCTTCTTGAATAGTTTGGTAAAGCTTTTCTGGTGCCAGGATTGCTGTCTCTTTCCTATTATGAAATCTCTTGAGGAAGAGGAAGTTAGTAATTTCTTCTTTTTGAAAAGATTCCTTTGAAATTATGATTCGATTAAACTTAGGGAATATATCCTCCAGAATTATCGTATCTAAATTCGAGGTCTTGAAAATTAGTTGATTCCTATAATAGTTTATAGGACGATCGGAAAAATGGATATACATAGTAGTCATCGGACGTATCAGCAGAGTGGATAGCCTCTTAGTCACTATCATTGTCGGAGCGGTTTCCTGTTCTTTTTCGAGATTCACTTAAATTGTTACCCATCTTCTCGTTGAAATTTAGTTCGTTATTTTTTGTTGGCATCCTGCTGAGGGCATCTGCCACTACATTTGCTCTTTCTTCTTTGTAGATTACATCGTAATCATAATTCTCCAATTCGAGTCTCCACCTCAGAATTTTTGAATTTTTTTCCGATGATTTTATAAAGGTCAAGGGTTTATGGTCCGTTATTAACGAAAACTTGTTACCGTACAGGTATGTTGAAATTTTGTTTACGGACCATATTATGGCCAATGCTTCTTTTTCATTAGTCGCAATAGGTCTTTCAACGTTACTTTGAATCTGAGATAGGACTGCACCCAGAGCGAAAGCTGATGCGTCCGTTGTTAAAATAAACTGTTTGGTGAAATCTGGGTACGCTAATATCTGATCAGTAGCCAGGATTCTTTTCAGCGTCTCAAAAGCTTTTATGTACTCAATGTCCTTAATATTGATGTTTGTGTCTTTTTTCAGGTATTTGGACATATGTAGGCTTTGTTATTTTAGAATAATCCTTAATGAACCTTCTATAATAGCCTGCGAGTCCTAAGAATTGTTTGATTTCTTTGGGATTTTTAGGTAGCGGCCAGTCCAAAATTTTTTGTATTTTGTCTGTATTTGGCTTCACGCCTTCCTGTGTTATTATGTGTCCGAGAAACTTGGTTTCCTGTTTTGGAAATTTACGTTTATCTAGTTGGATTTTCAGATTGAAATGTGACAGTCTCGTGAGTACCTTATTAAGATTCTGTATGTGGTTATCCAAGTTATGTCGCACTATAATTATGTCATCTAAATATACGTGACATATATCTCCAATTAGATCTTGCAAGACATTGTTCATGGCACGTTGGAACGTAGCAGGGCCGTTTTTTAGGCCGAAAGGCATTCTGTTGAACTCGAAATGACCTTTTCCAGTTGATAGTGCCGTTTTCTCCTGCGACTTTTCGTCCTTTGGGATCTGGTGGAAACCGGATTTTAAATCTAAGGTTGAAAAGTACACCGATTTTTCCAAGTAGTCCAGGATTTCCTCTATTTGCAGAATCGGATACTTGTCAGCTACCGTTTTTTTATTCAACTTACGGTAATCAATTACGACTCGGACTTTCCTTTTTCCGGAGGCATCCGATTTTTTTGGGACAACCCAAATTGGGGAGGAATAAGGACTTGCCGCTTTCTAACATTTCCTGTATTTGCTCTTCAACATCTCTTTTGAAGTGATGTGGATAGCGATATGTTTTGGTGAATACAGGTTTTTCGTCCTTTGTGACAATTTGATGTTTGATTATTGTTGTTGATGACAGCTTTTCTTTCTGTCTCAACAGAACTGTTTGATTTTTGAAGATCGTTTTCACCAGAGTTTTCTTTTCTTTCTCGTTTAAATGTTGTGTTCGGATCAAGTTTTCTATAGTTGTTCTGTCTATGATTTCCTTTTCATATGGAATTGGTTTCAAGGTTTCTAAATTATTTATTTTAATTTTTATTTTGGGTAGATTATCAGGTGGAATCGGGCTATTTGTTAAGGCTTTCATTGTAGTCTTAAAATTATCGGCCTTTTATAAATCTGATTGGATTAATATGTCAACGTTCAATTTTTTGAATTCCGACATCAGCCAGTCGCCGTTTTTTTCCATGTTACACGTTACAATATGGTTGTAGAAATTTTGCGCTGGGTAGTAGCGAAGAAATTTGAATGTTTGGTTCTTTAGAGATATCGTATTTGACTTATAGTTGATTATAGCATCAATTTTTGCCAATGATTGGGATTCTAAAATCCCATCGAAGAATTTGTGAAAATTTAATTCATAATAGGTTTGGTCTGGTAGGTTATGTCCTAGAAAGTTTATTTTACCTTTCTTCTTGAGTTGGTGAACTCCTAGAATATTTTTGACCAATGTTTGCTTTAATTGTGTGAGATTGTTTACGATAGTGCCTGGTTTGATAACATTTTTGTTAGCACCAGTGTCTATTAACAATGTTATTGTCTGATGTGACTCGTTACAATAACTCTGCACGTAAGGAAGAAAATTTAACCTTCCGTATCCGAATTTAGGTCTACCTGACAATTCTCTGGGTTCGCTTGATCGCTCTCTTCTGAGTATTCGTCGTTTAAATCACCCTTGTCTTCCTCGGTTCTATCTGAAACTTCGTGATTATTTATCACTCTTCTATTAAAAGAATTTCTTGATCTAAACGAAGGATCCACCTCCATTGGTATTGGTGCTTCCTTTACCGAATAACTTGGTTTGTTATTGTGATTTATGGGATTGAATTCTTTAGATCTTTGTGGTTTTTGTGGTACGCTGTTAAATTTATATTGCGTATTTTGTCCGGTATTTACGGTTTTTCGAGAATTGTTTGATATTTGCTCATTTGAGCCAAATTTACACAAAAATGCGTAAGCTTCTTCCACATCTCATGGTCTAGCCTCTTGCGCGTACCCGAAGTAAGGTTTTCGGAGGCCTGCTATGAAGGCGGCTAATGCGTCTTCTTCAATAAATGCGCTTATTGCTGGCCATGATCGGTTGTAAACCGCATTTTGCCTTGCTTGCGTTTTGATATTCTGTACAATTTCCTTAGTTATCTTAAAGTAAGCATGTACAGACATATTATCGCCCTGTTTTGTAGCCGAGAGCTGCGCTTTACAATACGACAGTTCCTGTCTATCCCCTGTTTGGGGATTTCCAGCCAGGCACAATATGTCCTTGGCTTTCCCTTTAACTTTATTGCTAACACATTGCAAGTATGGTGAAAATTATGCTTCCGTCACCAACGGGGAAAACACTTTTAAAGTGTCCTCGGCTGTTTTAAGCCAAGCGGAAAGTTGTTTCTTATTTTCATCATATTTTGGGATGGATTTAATAGGATCAGGTATGCGAAATAGATCCGTTTCAATTATATTCTCTCGAACTTCAACCTTTGGTTGTTCGTCGAGTTTTCGTCCTAGATATGCAAGCGCTGCCTCATATTCAGCGGACTTTGCAGTCATTTGTTTCAGCTGCTCTAGGACAACATTTAGTTTTTCTGTGATTTGTTGTTCCATTTTAAAGGAATTGTCGTCTATAAGGTCCGTATTTAATTGATGGTTATTATCAAACCTTTCAATCGACCTTTTCTTCATACACATAACTAACTTTTCTTAATAATTTATTGATTTATTTCCCGTGTCTAACTTGTAGTGCACGAGGAAGCGGTGTGTGGCTATCTAGTAGTTCCACACGTTGCTGGGATAGTAAGAATTGTTTGACAAGTTTGTGTCTATCTAGTAGTTCCACACGTCTGCCAAAAATTCACACAAAAAAAAATCGTAAAATTTGAGGAAAAAAAGAAAAAATTCTTACCGATTTTTGTTGTCGTGTTGCTGGTTCGAAGATGTACTAAGCTAGGTGAGTCGGCGGAATCTCTACTGCGGTAAAAAAAAACCCTGGAATGGAATGTTGTTATATATAATCTGTTGATTCAGTCATTTATATGACCATAACTATATATTTCCATGAGATAAATTGTTCGAATTATATACATATTACCTGTTTTACATCTAAGAACTGGTAAAACATGTTTTGTCGGGTATTTGGCAAAATAACTACCTGTTATCCGGGTACTTAATTTATGGGTATTTCGTAGTAACGTTTTTGATAATGATTTTGTCCGAATTCACCCAGTTCCAATTTATTGTGTTTACCGAAAATTAAACTTCTTTCAACAATTTTAACTGAAAAGATTGAATTACGGTACGAATTCAATTTTTAGATGATTTCGTTCAAATTCTACTGTGCAGTTGGAACTATAATTCGATATTGAGAAATTTTTAATAATTTGGAGAGCTATTTTCGAAAGAAGGACACGGACAAAGAGGTTTTATTAAGAGCAATTTTTCTTTAATATGTGCGCACATACTTTGCGTAAGCATACTACCTTGATTAACAAGTTCTCGGAATAACCACCGTGTGGCGCTCCCATCGTTCCGATTTGAGTTTTGTTTTTTTGTTAAGTTGGCACATATGTTGTTGATATTCCCTCTAAATCTTAGCGTCATACCTTGACATTTGCAAAAGTTACGTAGTCAATAGTACATCTACTCTGTGTGTGTTGGCTATTTTTCCATTATTTCCTCTCGGCTGCTGAAACGCGTTCCCCGTAATGGTTTTTTAACTCGATTGAACAGAAAGAAGTCATATAGAGCCAAATCAGGTGAATTCGGTGGCTGTTGGATGGTATTTGTTGCATTTTTCGTCAAAAAATTACGAATAATGATGGCACTGTTCGATGGTGCGTTATCATTCATTGTTTACTAAAATTATTGTGTTGCTAAGTAGAGCATGAGTGAGACGTGTTAAGTAGGTTTGTGTCATTATAAATTTAATTTTATGAAATAAATGGGTCAATTAAATACATATAAAACAGTCAATAATTGGCTGAAATTATGGAATTTTGAATTTTTTTTATCTTTTAATACCAACCACATATAATATCAGCAATGCAATCAGCAATAAAAAATTAATACTATATATCATAGTTATGTACACGTACAAGTATAGTTTTGAACTTATAGCCAGACGTGGTACAAATATACGATTTCTACTATTAAATCAAAGAAATGTTCTATACAAAAAAATTAAGCAAATTTCGAATTTTCGGCTTTTTCAATGATTGGAGATACAGCCGATATAGGCGATATTACGTTTTCTTAGAAAATTCAAATGATATTGTAGGAACTGATTTAATTCCATACGAAAGTTTCATAGAACCTAACACAACTGGACAACATGTTAGATTAGTTGTAAGTACTTGCATGATTTTTATGCGTGAAAATATTTTAATAATTAAATATTATCAGATCGATACATCTGGTAGCCTCGGACTGTATGAGACCAAGTATCTAGGAATCATTATTGATGCATTAAATATGTAATAATTGGTGTGAGGTTGATAATTTGCTAAAAAAACATTTAAAAATATGAATTTTTTCAGATCAACATCATGCATGAAAACGAGAGATGTTCAATTCGCCTTGGATAAAACTGTGATTGGATATTATGATATTATGGTTATGCCTGTGGTGGGATTTCCACATTCCAATATTTTATTTCCGACTGATATCGAATCATCTATAATTTGGATAAAAAATATGCAGTCTAGAAGTTCCGAATTTTACTTCCTTAATACATTTTCATTGCAATTGTGGATTTTCTATTTGAGTGCATTGATATTTTGTATAATACTTTCTTGGTTTTCTCATAAAATTGTTGGGCGTTTCTTGATGAAATCACACCACACTCCAAATGAATTGTATAATTATATTTCATTACTGTTTGGTCAAGGTAGTGGTAGTACCGGCCAAAGTCTTCTTTCATCTAAATTCATTTTACTAACGTATTTAGGATTGCTGATTATGTTCTTTGCATCATTTGGTGCGCTTTTGGGCGCGTTACTTACAATTAAAAAAATCAATTTGCCGTTCGATAATTTGGATGGGCTTTTGCAACAACCTGATTATATCGTTTGTTTTTGGCCAAAATCTAATTTAGGTCGACATATACTAAGTTATCCACGTGGATATTACAATATATCGGTAAAATTCAACAGTCAACGCTATTGTCCGAAAGAAAGTATAGTTTATAGTGGATTATACAGAACTGATTTTAGTTGTGAGTACGAGAAATTGGCTTTTTTAGACAGCATCTCTTCTATAAATAGTGTGTAAGTGAATTTATTTCCATGTCTTTAAAACAAAAATAAAATTATCTTATTACATTTTACAGCAAATCACAATGTGGTTTAACAGCCCCTCTAAAGGGAAAGTATTTTCCTCGACACAGAAGCGCTTTTGTTTATAGTGGATTTCGGTTTAAGCACCAATTTAATGTGCTGTAAAGTTTGATTGAAATTTATTTTGTTCATATACACGAATATAAAACCACAAATTAAATTTCATTACAGAATTATCAAAATAAGGTCGTCTGGAATAACTAATTGGCTTGCACGTCAAAATGTCTACAATTCGAAGGTTGCTTATTCGACCGAACAAAATATGACACCAATTGATATGAATCATGTATCGTTGATTGTGTATTTATTCGTTTTGGGTATTATATGCGCACTATTAACATTGATAATTGAAATTTTGTATGCTAAACTTGCCCAAAGATTAGCTAATTAACATATTTTGTGCTGGCACCAAATATTTGTAATTGTCAGCAACATTTTTGTGATTTTTGTCTAAAAGTATAGGTTTAGCACAAAAATAGGGTTTGCTCTATATATGTCACTAAATGAACACCATCGTTTTAAAATCAAATTAAAGTTTCGTTATGTATTTGCACAGTAAAATAAAATTTTCAATAGTAAGAATGCTAGGAAAGGGAAATTTAACGTAACTGGGAGTATAATTAAGATGTCCAAATAGTAATCCTGGATCAAAGTTGTCATCGATTACTGTAATTTGAAGGAGCTTCATGAATTGGTTGTAAGGCGATGTGTCTAAAAAATCAAAAAAAAAACTGTCCGTCCGTCTGTCTGGATGTCTGGATATCTGAATGTCTGTACCCATGGTATCTTTAGAGCGGCTTGTTCGATTTAGAATTTTTTTTCTATGGTCAAGGCCGAGATTTGAAAAGCTTTTGGAAACAGTGCATCAACAGGGTCGGGTACCTGCCAGACAAATTGACCCAAAATACCAGGTTATACAAATATTCATCAATCTCGTAAATACGCTGGTTGGAATATTGACTTGGGTATTGAGTTTGGGGTAGGGTTGAAGGTTATGTTAGCGGTCAATTTGCGGGTTGAGTTCTGAGAGTTGAGTTGGGTTGGGTTAAGATATAGTGAGCAGTGGACCAATTTTGTATATATGCTTGTTTGAGGAATGAGTTGAAAGAGAGTTTGCGGTTGGGTTGAGAGTTGAGTTGGGGGCAGTTTGCCGGTTGAATTGGGGTTTAGACGGTATTGGACCAGTGTTTGGTGAGCAGTTCAGCAATCTATAAAATAAAATGAATGTTTGTTTGTATGTTTTGTATGTACAGCATATGTGTATGATATTTAAACAAATCCACACCACTTGACCTATTTGAACCAAAGCTTACACAAATATTTTTTATGACTTAAGAAAGGTCACTGTTAATATCTCAAACCTCAAATTGAACCTTTTACATTTCAAAGTAAGCCTTTAGAAAATTAAATGTATGGCCAATTAGGATGGAACTTTTCTATTTCTTAACGGATTTTAGTAAAATTTGACGTCCGCGATGAAAATAGGATTCTAAAATGAGTTTTGGATGAACTTCTAGAATATGGCAAAGTATGATGGAACTTGCATATTTATCAACTGAATGGTTGGAAATGGAATTCTAAAATGATATCCATTTTAGTACAGAAAAACATTGAGCTATTAATTAAATTTGTTCTATTACAATCTAGGAGTCACCGACACAGTACATTAAATTTTCAGAATTTAAAGCTGTCAAATTATTTCTTTTATATAAACTCTAATTTTGTCTAAATTAATGTAATTCGTATAGTACGTGATGGCCGTAGAAATAACAAATCAAATAATCGTGAAATTTTGTAAACCAAATAATTGTTGTATACATTTAATAACCTTGAAATAAAAAACGCAAATATACGAAAGTTAATGCTAAATATTTTTTATTGTTTCTGTTTTTTTGCAGTGGTTCCTGGTAGTGGCTTCAACATCTCGGCCGCCTTGAATCGGATGATTCAACAATTAGTTTACTGGTAGCAAGCATAGCTTATGTATTGGACGTTTCATGATTGCTGTTGATGTTTTTAGTGTTACAACCCTAACATGAGTATCTGGTCCTGGATGCAGCTCGATTACTTTACCCATCAACCACTTTATTGGAGGTAAATTATTGTCTTTTATAAGGACAATATCGCCGATTTTAATGTTTTTCTCCTTCTTGTGCCATTTACTTCGTTGCTGGAGATTGGTTAAATACTCCATTAACCACCGCTTCAATATGAGTTGATTCATTTATTTAAAATTTACTGTGCTATAGCCCACAAGTTTTTAGGCAACAAAAATTTAAAATGGTCCGTAACGCCAACATACCGTAGGCTACGTTTCGGCAGCTCCATACCGGACATAACATTGGTATCAGCACGGCTGGTGCCATTGGCAAAAGACTGGAGAGTGATGGAGGATTATACCGCAAGTGATCACAACTAAATCAGCTTCCAATTGCACGAGGATGAGCGAAAAACACAGCGAGCGAAGTATCGTAGTTTACTGAGCTGGAACACCACCAAGTTGGACAGCAAAAAGCTCCTTACATCGCGAGGCGGCTATTGAAAGCATTACACGGTTAGTTCAACAAGCTTGCGACTCTTCAATGCCGCGAAGAAAACAGTGGAGTGGAGGGAAACAAGCTTATTGGTGGACAAATAAGATCACAGAGCTGAGAAGGAAAGCTCTGCAGCTTAGGCGAAGGGCGCAACGCGCACAGGGCGGAGAAGAAGCAATTGCTAAGCCAGGGATCTGGTTAAGAACGCATAAATCCAGTCTTGAGACCATCTCCAGTATATGTCTCCCCCTGGTATTTTGGTGTGGCATACCCCATTCTAGTGCGCGTGCATTGAAGTCACCAGCTAGCACTAGTCCCCCTGTTACATCACGAGCCCAATCCTCCAGTCCATTCAATTTTGATTGAAACTCCAAAATTGTATCGTTCGGTGACACATACACACTATAAAGCGTAGTGTTTCGGCTTCTCAGCTAGACGTAGCCAATTCCGGAACCATGGGCATCAATGCGTACTCCATGGGTGTCGACCACCCATATTGCCGCAGACCCCGAGGGATCTGAGAACCAGTTTGGACGATTATCGTTCTGGTATTGCTCGCAAATAACTGCTATCTGGACTTCTGCTTCACAGACAAGCTGCGCCAAGAGATCCTGCGCAGCTCTGCATCCATTCAAGTTTCCTTGAAGGACCTTCATCTACGTTTATTTTCCTTCGCTCGCCGCAAAAGCCCATGGAAAGTCTCGCAGCTGCCCGATCCCCGTACGTGGTTGTTGCCACCGGG
This sequence comes from Tipula vernalis, assembly GCA_958295665.1. Classification (NCBI taxonomy): domain Eukaryota; kingdom Metazoa; phylum Arthropoda; class Insecta; order Diptera; family Tipulidae; genus Tipula; species Tipula vernalis. Next base: position 155,245,393 of record OY282558.1, read on the forward strand.
TTTCCCAACGCATATATGACATTTCGCTTGCAGCTCGCACGCCGCAGCCTTATGCCCACTTTCGCCACACTTCCAACAGCTATTGCTGCGGTCAGGACCTGCGCAGTTACTCCTGATATGCCCATATCCTTGGCACTTCAAGCATTTTTGTACCTCGGCCTTCACTCTAATGCGCCCGAAGACCCAGCTAATCTTGATACGCCCTTGGTCAAGCAGTTTTTTGGCAGCTAGATCATCTAGTTCGATGACCGCTTTTTTCTGTTTTTGCTTATCTGCTTTGAATAGCGTTACTTTGACGTCGCCTGCCAAATCACCAGAATCGCGCTTGATTGCCGCTGTCACTTCTTCTTCGGTGGTAAAGCTGTCCAAATCAGTAACTTCGATTTTCGACCGAGGTATAAGGCCGCGAACCACTCCGATCTCTCCTACCGCCGCTTGGATAGTATCCCTAAGCTTTACGGGATTTACACCGCGGCCCAGTTCAAGGAGCACTCCTTCATCCTTGGTCTTCCTTATTTACCTGATTTCATGTTCCCGGTTATCCGGACACACGTGTTGTCGAATAGCACCAAGGACCTCGGCGTACGTTTTTTTCTCGGCCGGTTTCACAACCACCGCGTTATTTTTCGTTCGCTTGCTTGGCCGCCTCCTTTTTCTCTGTATCTTCCTCCTACCTTTACCTTCTACACCAGGCCTTGTGCCAACAACAGTATCCCTTTGTGGCGATGCTGTATTGCTTTTTTGGTCAAAACGCTTATTGACCTGCCTTTGTTGTTTATTGACGACCGATTGACATCCCTCGTTCTTTCCCAAAGGTAACCCCATTTTAGTTCTAACGTATCGTTCAGATTCTTCGGTAGATGCTTCCCTTCCTCGATTCCTGTCTCCTCGGGAGTTGATTTCTACAGTGCTCTGCAACCCTCGCTTTGATTCGCAGAGCACCGCTTTTGCCTTATCCAAGGTTTCGGGACATGTTATTGCTGTGACAATTTTCATTTTGATTGCTCGATTATTTCTAAACATTTCTCAGAAAATTCAATTTTATTTAAAATCAACTGTGCTATAGCCCACAAGTTTTTGGGCAGCAAAAATATAAAATGCTCCGATTACGATGATTGATACCTCTATCAATAAGCTTCGGGACCTGTAATTGCTGTGACAATTTTCATTTTCATTGCTCGATAATTTCTAAACATTTCTTAGAAAATTCAATTGTATTGAAAATTTACTGTGCTATCGCCCATAAAATTTTGGGCGGCAAAAATCTAAAATGGTCTGATTACGATGGTTGATACCTCTATCAATAGGCTTCGGCACCTGTAATTGCTGTGACAATGTATATTTTGATTGCTCGATTATTTCTAAACCTTTTTTAGAAAATTCAATTTTATCGAAAATTAACTGTGCTATATATAGCCCACAAGTTTTTGGGCGGCAAAAATCTAAAATGCTCCGATTACGAAGATTGATACCTCTATCAATAGGTTTCGGGACCTGTAATTGCTGTGACAATTTTCATTTTGATTGCTCGATTATTTCTAAACATTTCTTAGGAAATTCAATTTTATTGAAAATTAACTGTGCTATAGCCTACAAGTTTTTGGGCAGCACAAATCTAAAACGGTCCGATTACGGTTGATACCTCTATCAATAGGTTTCGGGACCTGTAATTGCTGTGACAAATTTCATTTTGATTGCTCGATTATTACTAAACATTTCTTAGAAAATTCAATTTTATTGAAAACCAACTGTGCTATAGCCCACAAGTTTTTGGGCGACAAAAATCTAAAATGGTCCGATTACGATGGTTGATAACTCTATCAATAGGTTTCGGGGCCTGTTATTGCTGTGACAATTTTCATTTTGATTGCTCGAATATTTCTAAACATTTCCTAGAAAATTCAATTTTATTGAAAATCAACTGTGCTATAGCCCACAAGTTTTTGGGCGACAAAAATCTAAAATGGTCCGATTACGATGGTTGATAACTCTATTAATAGGTTTCGGGGCCTGTTATTGCTGTGACAATTTTCATTTTGATTGCTCGAATATTTCTAAACATTTCTAAGAAAATTCAATTTTATTGAAAATCAACTGTGCTATACCCCACAAGATTTAGGCCGGCAAAAATCTAAAATGGTCCGATTACGATGGTTGATACATCTATCAATAGGTTTCAGGACCTGTTATTGCTCTGAAAATTTTCATTTTGATTGCTCGATTATTTCTAAATATTTTTTAGATAATTAAATTTTATTGAAAATCAACTGTGCTATAGCCCACAACTTTGTGGGCGGCAAAAATCTAAAATGGTCCGATTACGATGGTTGATACCTCTATTAATAGATTTCGGGACCTGTAATTGCTGTGACAATTTTCATTTTAATTGCTCGATTATTTCTAAAAATTTCTTAAAAATATTCAAATTTATTGAAAATCAACTGTGCTATAGCCCACAAGTTTTTGGGCAGCAAAAATCTAAAATGCTCCGATTACGGTTGATACCTCTATCAATAGGTTTCGGGACCTGTAATTGCTGTGTCTATTTTCATTTTGATTGCTCGATTATATCTAAACATTTCTTAGAAAATTCAATTGTATTGAAAATTTACTGTGCTATAATAGCCCACAAGTTTTTGGGCGGCAAAAATCTTAAATGGTCCGAAAACGATGGTTGGTACCTCTATCAATAGGTTTCGGGACCTGTAATTGCTGTTACAATTTTTATTTTGATTGCTCGATTATTTCTAATCATTTCTCAGAAAATTAAATTTTATTGAAAACCAACTGTGGTATAGTCCACAAATTTTTGGGCGGCAAAAATCTAAAATGGTCCGATTACGATGGTTGATACCTCTATCAATAGGTTTCGGGACCTGTAATTGATGTGACAATTTTCATTTTGATTGCTCAATTATTTCTTAACATTTCTTAGAAAATTCAATTTATTGAAAATTAACTGTGCTATAGCCCACAAGTTTTTGGGCAGCAAAAATGTAAAATGCTCCGATTACGGTTGATACCTCTATCAATAGGTTTCGGGACCTGTAATTGCTGTGTCAATTTTCATTTTGATTGCTCGATTATACCAAAACATTTCTTAGAAAATTCAATTGTATTGAAAATTTACTGTGCTATAGCCCAGAAGTTTTTGGGCAGCAAAAATCTTAAATGGTCCGATTACGATGGTTGGTACCTCTATCAATAGGTTTCGGGACCTGTAATTGCTGTGACAATTTTCATTTTGATTGCTCGATTATTTCTAATCATTTCTTAGAAAATTCAATTTTATTGAAAACCAACTGTGCTATAGCCCACAAGTTTTTGGGCAGCAAAAATTTAAAATGCTCCGATTACGGTTGATACCTCTATTAATAGATTTCGGGACCTGTATATGCTGTGACAATTTTTATTTTGATTGCTCGATTATTTCTAAACATTTCTTAGAAAATTCAATTGTATTGAAAATTTACTGTGCTATAGCCCACTAGTTTTTGGGCGGCAAAAATCTAAAATGGTCCGATTACGATGGTTGGTACCTCTATCAATAGGTTTCGGGACCTGTAATTGCTGTGACAATTTTCATTTTGATTGCCTAATTATTTCTTAACATTTCTTAGAAAATTCAATTTATTGAAAATTAATTGTGCTATAGCCCACAAGTTTTTGGGCGGCAAAAATCTAAAATGCTCCGATTACGGTTGATACCTCTATCAATAGGTTACGGGACCTGTAAATGCTGTGTCAATTTTCATTTCGATTGCTCGATTATTTCTAAACATTTCTTAGAAAATTCAATTGTATTGAAAATTTACTGTGCTATAGCCCACAAGTTTTTGGGTGGCAAAAATCTTAAATGGTCCGATTACGATGGTTGGTACCTCTATCAATAGGTTTCGGGACCTGTAATTGCTGTGACAATTTTCATTTTGATTGCTCGATTATTTCTAATCATTTCTCAGAAAATTCAATTTTTTTTAAAACCAACTGTGCTATAGCCCACAAGATTTTGGGCAGCACAAATCTAAAATGCTCCGATTACGATGGTTGATACCTCTATCAATAGGTTTCGGGACCTGTAATTGCTGTGACAATTTTCATTTTGATTGCTCGATTATTTCTAAACGTTTCTCAGAAAACTCAATTTTATTGAAAACCAACTGTGCTATAGCCCACAAGTTTTTGGGCAGCAAACATCTAAAATGGTCCGATTACGATGGTTGATACCTCTATCAATAGGTTTCGGACCTGTAATTGCTGTGACAATTTTCATTTTGATTGCTCGATTATTTCTAAACATTTCTTAGAAAATTCAATTTCATTTAAAATTTACTGTGCTATAGCCCACAATTTTTTGGGCGGCAAAAATCTTAAATGGTCCGATTACGATGGTTGGTACCTCTATCAATAGGTTTCGGGACCTGTAATTGCTGTGACAATTTTCATTTTGATTGCTCGATTATTTCTAAACGTTTCTCAGAAAATTCAATTTTATTGAAAACCAACTGTGCTATAGCCCACAAGTTTTTGGGCAGCAAAAATCTAGAATGCTCCGATTACGATGGTTGATACCTCTATCAATAGGTTTCGGGACCTGTAATTGCTGTGACAATTTTCATTTTGATTGCTCGATTATTTCTAAACATTTCTCAGAAAATTCAATTTTATTGAAAACCAACTGTGCTATAGCCCACAATTTTTTGGGCAGCAAACATCTAAAATGGTCCGATTACGATGGTTGATACCTCTATCAATAGGTTTCGGGACCTGTAATTGCTGTGACAATTTTCATTTTGATTGCTCGATTATTTCTAAACATTTCTCAGAAAATTCAATTTTATTGAAAATCAACTTTGATATATCCCACAAGTTTTTGGGCGGCAAAAATATAAAATGGTCCGATTACGATGGTTGATACCTCTATTAATAGGTTTCGGGACCTGTAATTGCAGTGACAATTCGAGCAATCAAAATAAAAATTGTCACAGCAATTACAGGTCCCGAAACCTATTGATAGAGGTATCAACCATCATTCCTCTATCAATAGGTTTCGGGACCTGTAATTGCTGTGACAATTTTCATTTTGATTGCTCGATTATTTCTAAACATTTCTTAGAAAATTCAATTTTATTGAAAATTAACTGTGCTATAGCCCACAAATTTTTGGGCAGCAAAAATCTAAAATGCTCCGATTTCGATAGTTGGTACCTCTATCAATAGGTTTCGGGCCTGTAATTGCTGTGACAATTTTCATTTTGATTGCTCGATTATTTCTAAACATTTCTTAGAAAATTCAACTTTATTGAAAATAAACTGTGCTATAACCCACAAGTTTTTGGGCAGCAAAAATCTAATATAGTCCGATTACGATGATTGATACCTCTATCAATAGATTTCGGGACCTGTAATTGCTGTGACAATTTTCATTTTGATTGCTCGATTATTTCTAAACATTTCTTAGAAAATTCAATTGTATTGAACATTTACTGTGCTATAGCCCACAAGTTTTTGGGCGACAAAAATCTAAAATGCTCCGATTACGATGGTTGATACCTCTATCAATAGGTTTCGGGACCTGTAATAGCTGTGACAATTTTAAATTTGATTGCTCGATTATTTCTAAACATTTCTTAGAAAATTCAATTTATTGAAAATTAACTGTGCCGAAACCCACAAGTTTTTGGGCAGCAAAAATCTAAAATGCTCCGATTACGGTTGATACCTCTATCAATAGGTTTCGGGACCTGTAATTGCTGTGACAATTTTCATTTTGATTGCTCGATTATTTCTAAACATTTCTTAGAAAATTCAATTTTATTGAAAATTAACTGTGCTATAGCCCACAAGTTTTTGGGCGGCAAAAATCTAAAATGGTCCGATTACGATGGTTGATACTTCTATCAATAGGTTTCGAGACCTGTATTTGCTATGACAATTTTCATTTTGATTGCTCGATTATTTCTAAACATTTCTTAGAAAATTCAACTTTATTGAAAATTAACTGTGGCGAAACCCACAAGTTTTTGGGCGGCAAAAATCTAAAATGCTCCGATTACGATGGTTGATACCTCTATCAATAGGTTTCGGGACCTATTATTGCTGTGACAATTTTATGATGGAAAATGATAAATTGAGATTTTTGGAATTCTGAGGTGAGAAGTTTGGTCGGAAAGGAATTTTTTGGCCTTCGCTTTAAACTTATATTTATAAATGGCAGTACATATACGCCATGGTTTTAGATCGGTTGTTTATATTTTCTGGCCAATATTTTAAGTTTACTAACCAGATTGGACCATTTGTCCACAAGTTTATATTTTTTATTTTTTCTGGGTCGAACCACCTGGACAGAAAATCAGCTGGGTTATCATCTTAACTCATATGTCTACATTGAAATCTGCTCATGTTTGTGGGTGTATAACCTAGGAATGGTTGTACATTCCACTCACAATAACGAGGAAAAAATGAAAACCCGCACTTCAAAAACAATTATTTATTTTAACAAAAATTACAACTATGATTTTGTTAATCTCTGTTCTGTCTCTGGAAAGTCAATTTAAAACACTTTAGTGGAATCAGTTAACGCGTTGATAACGACAAAAAGTTTGTTTAACAGCAATGTCCCACATAATTCTAGACGTGGAAAGGTTATTTTTGTCACAGATAAAAAGCTTTATGTAGGATCTTTTATTTGGTTGTGTGATCTGGATATACATAATTGCGGCATGTTTGGATGAATCGAAAAATCCATGTAGTGATATGTCGCTGCTTGTAGTTGTGCCTACATATCTATCCATAGATACACGATCTATTTTCATTAGATTTTCACGAATTTTACATTCTGTTTTTGAGTCATCATATAATTGGTCATCCCAAATTAAATTTTTGAGCCATAACGTCTGAAAGCATATTTTTACTCTGACTGTCACTGGGGCAAGCCATCCAGAAAATTGTCTGTTTTTGGATTCCAATGCAGGCATATCACTTTGACTGAGTTCGATTCCTTGATTTCTAATACGTAGGTGTAAGTATGCAGGCTAAAGATTTAATAGCGATATTGACTCCACACACATAAGACGTATTTGATCAAAAGTTTAATATCTAAAAAGACTAAATAAACGCTAATATTTTCAACTAAAGCCATCAGTTATACTTCTTAATGTTATTTATCTCTGCAAGAGGGTCGTCTAATGAGTAATCTAATTTTCGAGTTCTTGAAGGTGTCTCACGTACAAATCTCATTTCAATGTACACATTTCAAGCGATTTTCTTCCAACTGATACTGAATATTTCAATTTTGAGCTACCTATAAATACTGTAATTATCTGCATAAATTAACGTACAACCATTTAGTGTTTTGAAAATGACTAACAAATTTCAACACCTCACAGTACACACAGACAATATCGTACATTGCGTATGCTGGTATGTACATACATATTACTGAAAACCATTTTTCAGCAAACCAAAATACGATACGACATATCCAATTCCAGTTAACAAATGTCTAAACACAATTTCTTATATTATTAAATTCGTTTCAAATAAATAAATAAAAAATTACATATTTGCAAAAAAATTAAATAAATAACAACAAAATGGAATTGTTGTTAAAAATATAAAAAAAAATAAAAAATTATCAATTGAATTTAAATTGTAATATGTAGCGGGTGGCTTTTTCTTTTGGATATTAAATATTAGCGCGCTTATAACACAATATCGCCCATCACGACATGCGGCAAGCATTCGACATGTATTTTGTAAGCAACAAATGGGTTAAAATAAAAATAATAAAAATTATTTATTTAACATACATTTTATAAAAATCTAATAAATTATAAATTTTTATTTTGTAAATAGGAATTTAGAAAATTGACAATTTATATATACTGAACATATTGGTAAACTCGTGTGTACTATATTAGGTCGAGATGGTGGCTCTATCACGTTTTTACAATTAAAAATAATTTTTTTACGTAACGCGTTTTAATCCGAATTTGGTGATGTGTAATCACTCTTAAATCGTAAGAAACATTTACATTTTCAGTGGTACACTGCAACTTTTGCACTACCCCAGGGTTAGAGATTTTCTGTTTTTTTTTTTTTTTGGTCTGGTAGACAAGAAGACAAGACAAACAATTATTTGTTGTTTATGGTTCAAATATTTGCTGACATTATAAATTAAATTAGAAATAGAAAATGGTATTTAATTGAGTTACATATTTGGGTTTTTATATTGATCTGTACCAATTTATTTGGTATATAGTATATATCGTATACAGACGCTATATTGGAATGGCTCGAGCATATAGACGACACGAGAATTTACTACACTACATACATATATGTTATGTCATCATAATGCAACCATAAAAATCGATTTATTTTTATTTCTTATTTATTGTAAGAAAATTCCATATAAATTGTGTAGTCTTGTACCGCATGTATTAGGTATGTAATAAGACATAAAATTTAAATTACATCAATAAATTAGACGAGCATAATGTCTGTATAATTTTTTTATATAAAGGGCACGCGCAACTTATTTTAATTTATGGTGAAATATTTGGTTACTTACAGAGTTGATTGATTTTTACTTCTATTTACTGTTCTATGTGTACAACAAAATAATTTAGTTTGGTATTTCAGTAATATAACTGGCCCAGAAGACAGCAGTTTCATTTCTAATAAAATTGTAAATTACTGTATTCAGGCAAGAATGGAGGTTGCGGCTTTAATCGTTCGCTTCCATCGGCCGTTTTGCAAAGTTTACTCAGGATTTCGCGACATTCAAGTGTGAAGATTTTTCACAAAAAGACCCAACAACACGTTTTTTGTCTTTTTCAACCAAACCATTTATTTAACAAATACCTATACAATTCGACAAAAATTCTTCGTTTCATGAAATATTTTTCAATTTTTTTAGCTTACTGAGTATCTATTCAAGGCCGCAGAAAGTGCAGACAAATATAGAAAAACTATATTGTGTATTTTCGTCTTGAATGTAAAAGCGCCGGTTATCGGATCGATGAATACCGGAAACATTTTCAATGACCACTTTAACGCAATCACATGCCACGTGTTCTGAGTCAATGAGAGCATTTTGAAATGGTGTGTCTTTCATCAAACGTCGAATATCAGGTATTCCTGTAATAAAAACATTACACAAAATGAAATTTAAATTGACCAAAATTTAGACTGGAGATTTGAACACGAACCTTCTTTTATTTTCATCCCGCTTTACCGTGGAAAAATTCGACGTAATTCGTTGAATGGATTTCCTTGCGCATTTAACGCTTTTATGAAATTCTTCAGCGGCGGTAGCAAAACTTTTTCGATTGGCACGAGTGTAATATCAACAAAGTTGAGATGTCGCAATCGAAATCCTACAGCATCTATAAGATTTTCTTCAATGACGAATACGTTCCTTTGGTGTTAGTACTGAGTGTGATAGGAATGGAATTTTTCGAGTTGGTAACATGAATAAAAACTGCCTTCAGACTATTTTTCAAGGCATCGATGATTCTGACTTCAGATATATATTCTTCATTCTGCATTGCCAAAACCAAACCGCGAATATTCGTGCGAATGAATTATTATCTGATAATTTGAAAAAAATTTTAAATTCACGCTGACGACCGTATGCTCCATATTTACGAAAAGTTGGTGCTAAAATGTTCATTTGTTTCCATTCCTTGACTAAGACAATCGACAATCGCTGCGATAACTCTAACGGTTGGAAATAATGGTGGTAAATATGCTTCCGTTGGACTTGGTATTCTCGAAATGGGAATGTTTTCTGAATGGGGCAATGGCAACTAAACAAATTGTGTTGCTTTGTATTCCAATTGACGTTTTTTCCTTGTGTTTAATCCATTACTATAATTCAAACACCCATAATATTCTCCTGGATCATGTACCTACTTGTGGATTCAACCAAATCATCGGAATGCCAAAAGCCATATTATTGATTCTAGCATCCCGTACACATGACAGACCGGGCCCATTCTACATCACGAATATTCATCAAAGTATTGGCGATACACTTCTGCGATTTCCGAATTAAAAGCACACTTACTTGGCATAATAGTGAATCTGCCGCAAACATGACAAACATTTTTAAATTTCGTACAATTATTCATTTTTGATATTTCAAACGATTAATTTGATGGACCGATCGAATTGCTCACCAAAATTAGTAAACAACGCAACTTTTTCACAAGAAATGTCATAATAGCATATGTCAAATATAATAAATCAATGGTGCAGCACTAATGCCATTCGTCGTCAAATAGGTGAAATACTCCTCATTCAGTGGCTGCGGTCGAATTCTCGAGCAAATTCGCTGAATTCGGTAAATGGATTTATCTTTTTTTTTTTTTTATTTAAAGAGGGTAAACGAAATAAAAAGAGGTAAATGTTTTGAACGAGTATAGAATTGAAAAAAAATGCATAATTTAACAAAAAACGAAAACTAAAAATATACATTTACCGTAGGAAATGATTTACCCGAGAATTCGACCGCAGTCAATGTGATTTTATATTTGGAATATCTCGAAAACCAGAGTCTACTCTGTAAAACGGCCGATTGCGTTGGATTCAGGGTACTAGAATTGTGTTTTCTACCGAGGACCCATGAATGTTGAAAAAAATTAAGTTCCGATTCAACCACAGTGATCAATAAACAAAAATGTTAACAACTCATTTCTAAACGAATTTGTTGTCATGTTAAACTGACAAGACTGCTTCAGAAAGTTCAAAATTTATAGAAAGAGGATAAATATGTAGAGCTAGTAATGCATCACAAAGTGATGAACCGTCTCGATGGTGAAAATTGGCGTATAAGACAAATTCCTTCCGAAAGCTCTCAATTCTATCTGAATGGCACTTATAAAATGGGGACCAAATCAGAGAAGCGATTTCTAGAATAGAACGAACAAAGCATATACATATTATACAGAGTTTTATTATGAGCGGGTTGCAAAAATCTGTACAATTGCGCTTATTGAAACCGAATCAATGTGTTTAGTAAATGTTAGATCACCAGAAAAGGTTATACTTAAGCCAGGTACGAACTGAACTCTAACAACAGAAATATTATATAAAAAATATTGCAGAAATATTGGCGAGCGCATCCGAGAGAATGAAAAAATCCTACATTTACCTACATTTAACAACCATTTGTTGTTAAACGACCAACTGCAAAGGTTATCAAAGTCACATTGCAATTTCACATAATCAGAACCACCATTAATTGTAGCATATATTTTTATATCATCTGGTGGAAAGCCATGATGCCCTGCCCGCTTATTAACTTCAAGTTGAGATAAACCATCATAAACTTCTGCTACCGTAAGCTTTAAAAAAAAAAGTCAGAGCCAACCCCGTTTAACTTTCATAAAGGATGTAGCATACTACGACATTTTTGTAAACGAAGTAGTTGCTTATTTTACCACGGTTCTTGAAACCGAGGGTCGTTTCTTATAGAGAGAACGGAACGTACCTTTTAATACCAGACTTGAGAAGCCCGTTGAGCATAAAGCACAACATCGTTCAAATTTCCTCCACATTCGAGAAATACCCAATTAGAATCGATAAGAAATTTGTTAAAGAAACGTAGTAAAGAATTATTAGACTCCCGTATTAGATTAGAAGTACATGTCGTATTGCATTCTCTTGGAAAACGTATATCATAGAGAAAGTCTCACACGGCGAAAGCATCAAATACATAGAGTCACTTGAAAAACTCAAATCGAGGAATTTGTCTAGATTATTGCTTATTCGGACCAATTGCTTCAATGCTTGGTCGAAAGAAGATGCCGCGAAAACTCTATCAACATTAATCCAAGAACTATCAGGAAGATTGAAGCCCCCAGTAACCATTAGTTTCTCACCAACATGAACCAATAGTAACCAATAGTAGTAATTATTAGAAATTCAAAGATAAAATTCGAAATTGTGTAGATCCGCAAGGAACATATACGGCAACCACGAAGATAGAGGAACTGGCTACATTGAAACGTACAGCAATAAATGCAGCAATGCGCTCGTTTGAAATGGAACTCCTAACTGCGATCAACACACCTCCTCCCTTCAGGCTGGTATCGAAATCCTGTTGATCTTCCTGTGCACGAGTTGGTTCGATGGTTATTATTCCTTCAAATTGAAACTTTTAATAAACCAAGTTACAGAGATAATAATCGCATCGTAATCGTTGTGTTAAGAACGCAAAGCAGAATAATTTGGCTTTATCTCGAATACTAGAGGCATTGTGGTAGTACATTGAGGTAAAAGTAGTTTGTCCGTAGTTTATATGCGGGAATATTCTCTCTGAAACTGGATCACTTAAATTTCGGGAGAGTTGGCTGCTACAAATGGTTTCCGAAATTTCACACTTGAACCAAATGTGAAATTTCGGATATTGTTGAATCTTGTATCGCTGAAAAAGTTGATGGAGGAGAAATTAAACAAAAATATTTTAGATTTAGGCGTTTAATTAACATACGTATATTGAAAATTTTAGATTTTTAAGCGCTTGCGATAATCACATACGTCATAATTTTTTAGAAGCTTTTCATTTGTACATGCTAGATTTATCTTTTGTTTTACTAGTGCAAGTCAGATGTCTAAGTTATCACCCGCTTTTAATATTTTGAGAATTTGTTTTGCTTTTCCTACAATTTTTGAACTTTAAATTTTCCCAGGTGGTAATTTTTAGTTTGATTTTACCAAATTTTTACTGCCATCTATGTAATGAGTACTAACTTAGTGAGTGACCACACGATTTGTAGTAAACTTTCATTTCAATTTGACCAGTACTCTGATTCACTAAAAACTAAGATAACGAAAATGTTAAAACTTGTAAAACGCAAAGTGAGCTTTATAAAAGCTTCGTTTTTTAGACTATGGCTTTGCATATCTAGGTTGCTTTGATGCAATGCATGCAGAAGATTATTCAAAGCTATCGTCTATAAAATGAAGCTTTTATAAGGGAATTAGAAACGAGGAAAAATTAAACTTTTCATTCTCAAACACACAAAACGTATGGGGAATCACTTTTTTCCTATGACAAATTTTTAAATGAAAACATTACAAATTCTTAATTATGATTTCTTAAATATTTGCATAAATGTTTCAATTTCAACACATAAGAATGTCGTTTAAGTAAATCATTTTTATTTTCTTGTAATAATTGATTTATTATAACAAAAATTTCAAAAAAAATTTCATAACAGCATTCTGGTCAAATTGAAATAAAACCTTACTACGAATCGCGTGTTCACTATGTCAACATATACTACAAAGATGGCAGTGATAGCTGTAAAAATTTTGTGAAATCGTACAAAAAAAATCGCCACATTTCAAGTTCAAAAATTGTATGGTTTGGCAAGAAGCACTAACAGTTTACGATGGACCGTATTTAACTTTAAATTAAAATAGAATCATTGCCGAGCTTTTTGAAAAAATAATTATAAATTTCGATAGGTTTGGGAGGGAGTACTAACTGCCAATGCTGGATCCAATCTCGCATGTGCCGGAATCTTTGTCGAGCAGCTCGAGAAAAATATATGGTGTGGTTGGAAGGAAGCACCAACGGTACCTGCCTGACGTTTGTGGAACATGATGGACATTAATAAAATTTAAATAGAATCAATGACGAGCTTCTTGAAAAACAAAACTGTAAATTCGGTATGTTTTAGGACAGAGCACTAACGTTTATCAGATATGAATTTAATTTTAAATTTAAATAGAATTATTGACGAGCTTTTTGCAAAAAATTTGTAACTCCGTAGGGTTTGGGAGATAGTACTAATGGTTCGTTTGCCTGCTGGATTGGACGCTTTCTCACCTTTTTCCAACAAAAATTCAATTTTAAATTTAATTAGATCATTGATGAGCTACTAGAGAAAATTTATAAACTTCATATGGTTTGGAACGAATCACTTGGTGATCCTGTTCTCACATTTGTCGGACATGAATTTAAGTTTTATTTTAAATATATGTAGTCATTAAGGAGTTTCTTGAGAAAAATGTATGAACTTCATACGGTTTGACAGAAAGTACTGACGTTCCATGCTGCACCCTTTCTCACATGTGTCAGATATAAATTCCATTTCCATTTTAAATATAATGAAACACGAACTTCTTGGAAAATAATTATAAATTTCGTGTGGTTTACTAGGGAGTACTAACGATACATGCTGGAATTCAATTTTAAATCAAAGTCAAATAAAAATCATTGCCGAGCTTCCTTCGTATGGTATGGAAGGAACCACTAACGGTCCGTGCTGGACTGTTCTTTACGTTTGCAGACAGGAAATAGATTTAAAATTTAATAAGAGTTATTGACGAGCTTCTACTAATGGCCAGTGTTTTAATTTAAATAGAATCATTGATACAATTATTTAAAAAAAAATCGTATGGTTTAAGAGGGAGAACCAACGGTCGAATACCGACGGATGCTGGACCCTTTCTGAATTTTTTTTCACAAATGAGTTCAATTTTAATGTGATAACAAGCTTGTTGTGAAAATTCATTTAATTCATATGGTTTGGAAAGGAGAACTAACGAACCCTTTCTCGGGTTTGTCAGACATACCAATTTAATTTTAAATGGAAGTAGAAATTTGGCGGGCTTCTTGAGATAAAATTCTCTCCATTCCGTCCATGCATGACTGTCCCTCACATTTGTGCGATATGAATCTAATTTAAATACAAAAACAAGCATTGAAGAGCTCCTTGAGAAAAATGTTTAAAATCCGTTTGCTGTGGACGGGATACTATCGGTCATTACTAGGCCCATACTCTCGTTTTGTTTCAGATTGTCATCTGAAAATTGAAGAATTTTAATTAATGAATATTATTTAGAAATTTGCCGGATCGTCGTTTCCAAAAAGTAAAAATTGTAACTCACTCAATTTCTAGTCTTTGGATTTTAACAATTAAATAAAGCATTTTCTTGAAACTAACATCATCGTGAACATAACGAAAATCGTCAACTTCTTTTATTTCATTTGTGGGTTTGAGACTCAAAATATTTGTCGAATCGTTAGCAGTGTTGTATTTTTAGAACATTTTATTTTTATTTAACATGTTCTACATATATTGCTAAAATAACGTCTGGTTTGTAATAAATTTTAAATTTTGAAAATGTTAGGATAAGTTTTCGGCAATTTGTTTTATTATTAATTATGCATCGCTGTATCCGTGTAACAAAGTAAGATGAGGTGGTTTAAAACTGTTTATTTATCGAAATAAATTTATTTGTGCTAACTTTATTCCGGCCAGTAAAATAATACATTTAACTTGCTAACCTTTCAGTGTGGCAGTGTTGTTGTTAACTTTTCGTGCTAGCTTTACAGATATATTGTCTCTTCTTTCATTTAATTTAGTTATCCATTAAAAAAAGTTAAGTCATTAAATCAAATACCCCGAATTTTAGATATGTGCTCATGCAGGGGGCTAAATCATTTTTTTTTTTTGTTAAAAAGCGTACGAGAAAACAAACAAAACAAGAAAAGCTGGAGTGAGCACACCACTGTCATGTGGTGGCTATATCTCCAGTTAATTGATGCATTAATCTTTTCAAATCTGCATTTATTCCATTTCCCCCTAATCTGAAACAAAAAACATTTTGTTTCAGATTTTTACATTTCTCGGCGAATTAGGTTACCAGGGTAACGAAGCATCGATTAGAAAAATGTCGGAAAAATGTTCCGTCCTTCCAGTCTTACATTTTTATTATTTTAATTTTGCCTTCCATTCTCACAAATATTGATAGTTTTTGTCGAAATATTTTACAAAGATAGATTTTAGCAATAAGCAGTTTGTATTAACTTTTAGGTTCATTTGAGTCTAGAATAGAGGGGATTTCAGTAGAAGAGAAAACTGCCAAACAGAATTTCTCAAAAATGGAACCGATGATTTTTTTTTCGCCAAATTCGAAGTCGATTGCGTGGGGTACATTTTAACAATAAGGAGTAATTATATATAAAGGAGGTAATGACGAACATTTCGAAGAAATATTTTTCTACGATTAATACACTTTCAAAATTCCAACAATTGTTCCATAAGCATCTTTAAGATAAAGTTAATAGATTATCGTGTAATACGTAATTTAAATTTCTAAATTTACCTAAAATACTGTGGTGGTGGCAAATCTTCAACATTTAAAAATAAAATATATCTAGTAAGCTTTTTAAAATAGCAAGATATTCCCTTTACTGTCACATTGACATTTCGGACATTGTCATTTCTATGACGTTTTATTTACATTTTACGACATTTTAATAATTTTAATGACATATTGATCGATACATTATTTGTGAACAGGTTTAATAAAATGACATTTACGGTATTATTTCTGACTAATAAATTCTCTTGGGCCGCCTTTAAAATAATATCATGCCTTTAGGGTGTAGGGTAAGTTTAGGAGAAAGCGCTTATAGGAGATATAGAAAATGAAATACTATATGACAAGGATGTGGGATTCTGTGACAAAACATAATTAGCCTATTCCTTAAACAGTTAATTCTAGTTTTGTATATTGCTTGCGTTTTATTATGTTTTATTCTCGAATAGTACACAGCGATGCCTCGTTCAGACTGATGCACTGAGTAAAGCACCTGCTCACATAATATTGTGATCTGAACAAACGGCACAAATTTTCACAAAATAAATTTTCGATGCTCTCTGAACGGTGTAATCTAAATTCTTAAGCATTTTCAACAGTATACTAGTGATGTATAACTAGATCTAATTGTTGAACGTTGAAGATGAAAAATGGCGTATGTGAGTTTGATTACTGTTCAACGCGTGGCAGTTCTAAATAATCTAATATTACAGGTTTTACATTTCAAATTGAACCTTTTACACTTCAAATTGATCCTTTTACATTTCGAAACTTTTTGCACTTCATCAGAACTTTTTACACTTCATATTGAAACTTTTACATTTCAAATTAAACCTGTAGCAAATCATATGTATGGCCAATTAGGATGGAACTTATCTATTTTTAAACGGATTTTTATGAAATTTGACATCCGCGTTGGAAAGGGGATTCTAAACTGATTTTTAAGTAAAATTTTGGAATATGGCCACGTAGGACGGAACTTGGATATTCCTTAATATATTATGATATAGTTTGACACGTGCGTTGGAAGTGGGACTCAAAAATTATTTTTGGATGAAGTTCTGGAATATGGTCAATTAGGAAGTAACTTGGTTATTTGAACCTATACTGATGAATTTTGACTTTTCGAACAAACAAGGAAATGTGAATCAATAAAGATTTTTGGATGAGGTTATGAGAAATATGACAATATGGCTTCTGTGATGTGGTCTGTTGAGATTTCCATGAATCAGGCAGCTGTTCAGTTAGAAACTTTCCTCACCAATACTTTAAGGCTTGGGTTATTTTTTCTGAGTAATGGCTGTCAGATCGGTCAGTTTAGCAATGTTTAAAAAATAGTATGTGGAGGACACGCGTCGCAGAATTTGAACTACTAACGGTAGTTTAGATTCTTGGAATTACAAAGATAAGTTTAGTCAGTGCTGTCGAAGTGAGTACGATCGGAGTATCTGCACTACTTTCGCCTAGCGAATACTTCTATACTCTACACTTTTATTTTGTACTACCCCTGTTCTAATAACTGTTAGATTAATACATAATACTTGGGGGTTTGGCGTCGACCAGCTTCGTAACATTTCAGTAGGGTGCGCATCACGTGAGCTGTTCTGGTCATGTACTGGGCAGCTGCGTGATGGGTACAATTATGTAAGGGATAACCTGTTCACGATTCGCATGTGTACGTGCTGCCTCCTCATGGCAACCACTGGTAACTAAGGCCATTTGGCACATTTTTGGCCATTTGGTTCAGGCTAAAGTACGGCGCTCAGCCCAAAATATGCGGATTCTGGATACCAGGCACTCTCCAGTTTTATTTAGCCTTCCTGTAGTAAAGCTGGGTGACCTACAGGCGTAAGTCCTTAGATGATGTAGTAAACATCTAAGAGGGAGAGCAATGAGCCCAGATAGTATGTATCAGATACCGGCTGACAGTATTATCAGGTTCATTAAGAACCGGAATATTGACTGGACGGGCAATTAAGCAGGGTCTAGCACAATAGATCTTTTAGGTCGCAGTGCGTGGTGGCTGATCGCCCTGCATGGCCCTCCAATAATAATAATAATACATAATAATTTTACAAAATATTTTAACTTATCGGCTTTTGCTTGCAATAATTATAATATTCTGGGAGATAGCTAGCTTTTACATAAAGCATTTTTGCAAAACTAATTTATAATGATTTCTGCCATTCTCCAGCAAAAATCCATAAAATGATTTTCTTGTATTAATGTGTCAGCCACTTTAGCAGAAAATATCAATTCGAACATGTCAAATTTCCTAACTAAATTACTCCAATTTCAAAATGCTTTTCCTTCAGAATCTAAAGATTTATTGGTCAAATTTATAAAAAGATAATTGCGAGTATTTTACAACTTATAAAAGCATCAAGGCGCTCTGTATGGGCACCAGGTAAACTCAAACATGACAGTGATTACCAGATTTTATCAAAAAAAATTTAACTGATTTGGAAAAATATTTACCTGAATACAAAAATTAAGTTACCCAACAAATTATGTGTTCATTTAGCCTTACCGCACAAAAACGATATGTGGAAATCTGGATTTACAATACTCTCAAATGCTTTCTTAAGCTTAGACTACGACCTCTATATAACAATAATACTGTAAGATAATTTCTGCCGTCACTTAACCTTTCCAGACTAGAAAGTTGTATGGAAGTCTGGATTTATGAAGTCTGATAGGAGAAATTTCATTCGTCCCATAGGCATTGACATCAATATTCTCAAATCTTTGTTCACATTTGAACAAAATCCAGACTCCCATGCATCTTTCTTGTCTGGTAAGGTTAAATTCTGACACCCGAAATTGTCTTTCAGTTTTATTTTGACATTATCCTTCTCGCCTTTGTAGGATCTAGGTAGGAATAGGGTGACAGACGTCCAGGTTTCTCTAGACCTGTTTTGAGTTTTCAAACTTCTGTGTTAAATTTATTAGCGGCAATGCAAAATTCAGAAGGGATCAGAACCAAAATAATTACAACAAAATTTAATTCGAACTCCAGCCCAAACGAATGGCTCAAAAAATTCTGCAGGACGTGATTTAATATGGTGAAGGTTAGAGACTGATTATATCGAATCGGCTTAATATCTCTGAAACAAATATTACTAAAATACCTGGACAAATGTGTGTATTCTATTCGGTGCCGGAGGCAGGAGAAAATTGTCTGTGTTGGCTGTGCATGGAAAATCAAAACTGCTAAATATCATTTTTGAATGGTATCGATCAAAATGCTATTAGTACAAATAGTGTTCCAAAATATTTCTTGTCGGTGGACCATGTTTTATTCTAAAAATTCTGATCCCAACCCTACCTTATGACAGACATTTATTTCAGAGCCTGAAATAATTGGTATTACAATAGGAACTATTTATAGAATTTACAAAATATTGCAGCTAATAAATTTCACTCAACAAATGTTCTTGTCCCATCCATTTGGTGTTGGAGACTGAGAAGTTTGAGAGTTTGAATTAGCTAAGTATATACAAGTTAATTTAGGAAATATCATTTATGATTAAAAAGTTTCAACCCAAAAATATCCTAAATTTGAACGATGGTTAATTAAGAAATCCGACCCCAGATTATTAAATAAATTAATAATTAATAAATTGTATATTAGGAACTACTTAAAGAATCGACTTAAGCTATTGAATCTAAGATATAAATTCTATTAAAATTCAGCCACAAACATACCATCTAGTTCCATTGAAAGCTGGAGACGTAGTACAGTGCCTGGATTAGTTATTTATGTAAAAATAAGAAAAATTGCTCAAACAATATTTCTAATAAATGGCTTCTACCAAAATAACATTGGTTATGTTTCGCAATATACCTTGGATTAGGTTCTTTGAGTGTCAACAATTCGGTTTTATATTAGGAACTACTAATAGAATCGGCTTAATAACTCAGATATAACATTTCACTAAAATCCCTTGACAAACGTGCTCCATTGGTACTGGAACCTGGAAATGTAGTAAAGGCCTGGAGTGGTTATGAAAGTAAAAAACAATTTTTTCTTTAGCAAATATAATTTTTCCAAATTTGTTTCTAATAACCAAAATGTTATTATAGTCTCTGGTCATGTTTTATTTAAGAGTATCCATCCCTGCACCAAATGGAACTGCTGTGATTATGCACGAATTCCATTGAAATTTATTATATTACTTAACCAATATGAATCCAGTTAACGGGTTTAAAACATTTAAAAAAGTTACTTCACCACCAGTTTGTTCCTCCAGGTCACCCTATGTAGGTACCTACTGTGGTACCGTCTGGCAATGTATTTCTTTAAATTGCACTAAAATATCTACCTATTCTCAAAAATCAGCTTTGTAAAATGACGAACATACATGTTTGCATATTTGACATGTCTGAATTAGCATATCTGCCAATATTGTTTTAAGATAAGTATTTTATTTACCGCATAAAACCTAGGTAAAAATATATAAAAATTAAAAATTTCGCTTACGGTTTCACTGATCGGTACTTTTCTCTACGAGAAAAACTTCAAAATCTCAATACGATAATCTAAAAATATCTGTGAATTCGTAGATAGTTGTGGCGTTTTAAAAACAGTTTTAATACTAAAATTTGGCTCAAAAGCTAAAAACAATTTTAGTGAAATTTGCTGGATCATAGTTTTTGTTTAACACAAAACACCAACAATTATTTATGTCTAAGGTATAACTATTGTATTTCCTATGTACTCCCTTCTGACAATTTAAAACGTACTCCATTCAATGTTTTCAAAGCGACAGCGCTGTTTTGAATCTCATTTACATCGCAAAGGAATAGCTAATATCCAATCCGAAGTTGCCATATTCCAGAACTTTATCTGAAAATTATTTTAGAATCACATTTCCATCGTACCTATCCAATTTCATCATAAACATTTGAGAAATAAATAGGAAAATTCCATCATACTTGGCCATATTCCAGAACTTTATCTAAAAACTATTTTAGAATCCCATTGCCATTGCGGATGTAAAATTTCACCAAAAACCTTTAAGTGAAAGATAAGTTCCATCCTAATTGACCATACATATGATTACTAAAAGGTTCAATTTCAAGTATAAAAGGATCAATTTGAAGTGTAGAAGGATAAATCTGAGGTCTAAAATACTTAATTTGAAGTGTAAAACCTGTATTTGTGGCCTGTAATTTGGCGGCATGAGAGTGGAAGATTTATATTGTCATAACCAATTGTGTTATTGCAGAAGGTGTCTCCAAATTTAAGAAAAGCCGTAACATCTTTTAAGGACCTTGCCTGCCCGATAGTGATGGGCTAAATCGATCTTTTTTGTAAAAAAACCATATGAGAAAATGAACAAAACAGAATGAAAAAGATCGATTTAGCACATCACTACTGCCCGAACGTAAAATGTTTGTAAAATATAAATGGTTGGGTTTGATTATCTATAACGGACGCTTTGTGGGAAAAGTGTCGTCCGAGGAGTCTGATAGACTCATATTTTTGTCGGTGTAGCTACATTTTTTTAACACTTTACCTCCAATTATTTCTTACACTGTTTTTTTTAACTACACTTTAAATAACCGTTAGAAACTTCACTCCGGAGAAAAACCAGTTCATTTTGGGCGAATTATTTGTTGTATTTAGTTACAACTAATATAAAGCCGACAAACCAGTAAGTTATAATTTTTTACCCTTTGTAAGGTTAGATGGAGAAGGTGCACATAAGCACATGAATTATTAACATTTCAAAATAAAACACAACATTTAAATTCACGGATATCGCAATCTTCTTCAGATTTCAAATATATTCATAATCGTATAAATTTTAGTTATCCTGCCCTACATTTACTAACAGCTCTATAAATAGTATTGCGGACGGTGAGACTTTACCGCAGCCCACGTTACCGACCCAGTGCTAAATCAAGAATTCTGAGCAACAAGTATTGTGATAGTGAGCAACAAGTTTATAATTTAAAGGAAACCGTAGTAGCTGAAATTAGGCGTACGGTTTTGTCTGGTTTTTATTAGTTGTCAGCGAGAAAAAATGGGAATTTGAGAAGTCTTACGAAGAAGACACATTTAGAAAATTTGAACCGGCGAAAACTAATTAAATTTTCAACGTTTTAGTTTAATAAATATATATAGACCGTCAAGTGGTTTGAGTTATTGTATTTATTATACGTTCGAAAGATTAGTTGGTCGCTTTAGAGTTCACAATTTCTACAAATTGTAAATTTACTTATTTTATAATCAATCAAGGGATTGAAAGTGAGAGTGAATAATTCGAAGAAATATTTGAGCTTCTTCGACAAAGGTTCGCGCAAGACAAACGGTTACGAAATTTGGCCGGAAATAAGTGTGCCTCATTAGAAACGGCTGTCTAAATCGTGGTATTTCCGGGAAACCACGAATTGTGAATAGAAGTGACTAAAAAGCCGTCGCATGAGCACGAGAAATCTGAGATCAAGGAAACAGTTAGGCGAAACCAACAACGAAGCGGTTGAGAACCAGATAGCTCGAAGATCACAAAATAAATTCCAACCGCGAATGTCTCACAACGAGGATCAACAAAATTTTAACGAAACCGTGCACCCGAAGAGTGGATTAATGTCACGGGAACCACAAAATTCATCAACTCAGAGGCCTTTCGAGTACTGGACAAAAGGAGCAGTAGTTTGCCAAGTCTGCGAACAAGCCGACAAATACACCAAGGCATACTGTCAAATATGTTTTGGGGTATTCCATTTAAAGTGCTCAAGTAACCACAAATACGAGGAGATCAACAGTGGTAAATGGTACTGTGACCAGTGTACCATTATCAACAGAAAAACGGAAGGAACCGTAAAGAATAAAGACATGGAATCCTGCATTAGGACCACGAAGTCGACGCAATCAAAGAGTAAGCGTTTACCAATTGGAACAACAGACATCTTGACCGAGTCACAGACGTCAAGGATTAGTGCACGAGATCAGTTGAAGCTGCTCGATGAGGAGAGCAAGATGGCTGAGCGAGAATTCGCGGTGGAAAAAGAATTCCTTGCGAAACAGAAGAAGATATTGCAACAGCGACGTGAATTATTAAGTAACGGAAGCCAGAGGGGTACGAGTTTAACTTCGGTATCTTTAGGAAGGAGAAGAACCAGCACCGAGAACTGGGTGGACAAGCATGCTAATCAAGTACACTTTGAGTCAGTACCAGCCTCGGAGATATTTCAGCCACCAGCTATGACCACGGAGCAATCAACACGCATGCATCCAAACACGCGCTCACGAGTCGAAATAGGTTATGTGGCGCATCATGTATTTGATCCCTCGCTGTCCTGGCTACAACCAAGCGCCACAGAACAACAGTTCTTAGACAGTACTGTGGCCGGTAACCCATTAATGGCCCGTAATTTCAACCTGACTAAAAGTCAATTGCAAGCACGGATGGTGATCCCGAAGGAGCTTCCGCCGTTTTCAGGTGACCCTAAGTACTGGCCACAGTTTATAACCGCCTTTATAAATTCCACACAACAATGCGGGTTCACCGAAGAAGAAAATATAGCAAGACTAAACAAATGCCTAAAGGGGGATGCCTATAACGCCGTAAGAACGGACTTGCTTTTGCCAAGCTCTCTATCTACTGCTATGAGTACATTGAGAATGCTCTATGGACGTCCTGAACTAGTCTTTAACTCGGCTATGGAGCAAATAAAGCAAACACCACCCGTGACGCTCGAAAAACTAGAAACCATTGTCGCATTTTCAATGAGGTTAAAAGCGTTTTGCGACATTGTGAAGACGGCAAAGATGCACTCGTACCTGAACAACCCTACACTATTATCTGAGATGGTAGATAAGTTGCCGGCTATGTTAAAGATGGAATGGGGCCGTCATAGGAGACTCGCAGAACTCGAAAATCCTGTAGTCAGTATCGAGGTGTTTAACGTGTGGCTACGAGGAAATGCTGAAACGGCGAGTTGCTTGTCTAGCGAACCAGCAAGAGCAGCTACACCGATAATGTCGATCCGAAAGGCGACAAAAACGGAAGCATTCCACGGAGCTCACGAGGCAATGACACCAAAGAGCAGCGTCAATAGTGCAATTCGAGGAGTAAGCTGTCGAGTATGCAAATCTCTGGACCACTTGCCAAACAAATGTCAGGAATTTACATCATTACCGGTCGTCAGGCGTTGGAATGTAGTGCGCCGAAGGAATCTATGCGTAGGCTGTTTGGGAAATCATTGGCTCCGCGACTGCAAAATAAAATTAAAATGCGGAATAGATGGATGCGATCAACCGCACCATATGCTGTTGCATTCGCCGCCAAAGAGAATAAACTCTATTGTGGTAGAACCGAACCCTTGTAGAAAAACCTCTCCAGAAACATATAACAACGCGCAATCAACGAGTGTAGAAGCGGTTGGTACAAACATGACGAAGCCAACGCAAGCGATAAGTCGAGCTACTACTCAACAGCGAATCAATATGCACTGCCGCACGAAATTGTATGCATTTTACCAGATAGTTCCGGTGGTGTTGTACGGGAGAGGCGAGCGAACGGTGTCCACATATGCATTTCTAGATGGTGGATCCACGGCAACACTTTTAGAACGTGATTTAGCCGACGAATTAGGTCTCGAAGGGGTGCCTGAAAAATTAATTCTTAAATGGACCAACGAAATTACCCGGGATGAGGAACACAGCTGCAAGGTGAGATTACATATTGCTGGGCAAGATCTGGGCAACCGATATGAACTCCAGGAGGTTAGGACGACGGAGCAGCTATGCTTGCCAATGCAGTCAATCGAACGAGAATTGCTGGAAAAGTTCAGGCATTTAAGAAACCTTGGTATTGCAACATACACAGATGTGCAACCACGTATATTAATAGGTTTAGATCACTATCAACTGCTGGTTCCGCTAAATACACTTAGTGGAGCTTGGGAGGATCCAGTAGCGATACTTACGCGCATTGGATGGACGCTACAGGGCGGAGCGCGCGGAAATATATACAATTCAGTGTCACTGAATCATCACAAAGTGGCAGACCAAAATCTACACGAGTATGTGAAAAGCTTCTTTGCATTGGAAAGCCTAGGTGTGAAAGTTCCCGAATGGGAGGTGGAATCCCACGACGACGCTAGAGCAAGAAAAATGCTTTTGGATACGGTGCGAAGGACTAACGAGGACCGGTACGAAGCCGGATTACTATGGAGAAGCGATGATATCAAGTTTCCAGTCTCAAGACAAATGGCCATGCATCGATTTCTGAGCTTCGAAAGGAAGCTATCAAAAGATCCAGAAGCAGCCAAAAACGTCAATGCACAGATCGTTGAATATAAAGATAAGGGTTGGCTGAAGAAGTTGTCCGCTCAAGAGGCACGAACGCAAGGAGACAGAACATGGTACTTGCCCATTTTTGCGGTTACAAATCCCAACAAGCCGGGTTAGACGAGACTCGTGTGGGATGCCGCGGCAACAGTCAATGGGATTTCATTAAATTCAAATCTATTGACGGGTCCTGATCTATTGGCAAATCTCGTAGCCGTGCTGTTCAAATTTCGAGAACACAAATATGCCATCAGTGGCGATATACGGCAAATGTTTCACCAGATTAGAATCAAGCGGGACGACCAAGACGCTCAGCGATGCCTATGGAGAGATCGTCCACATGAGGATGTCTCTACGTACCAGATGACTGTAATGCCGTTTGGAGCATCCTGTTCACCATCTACAGCCCAGTATGTAAAGAATCTGAACCCAGAAACGTATCGAGAACAGAAACCACGAGCTTATGAAGCAATTAAACATCGACACTATGTGGATGACTATCTTGATAGTTTCGAAACAATCGAAGAATGTGTTGAAGTCACGCGCCAAGTAATTGATGTTCATCGAAAAGGAGGTTTCGATCTGCGAGGTTGTATTTCAAATTCGCCGCAGGTGTTGAAATTAATAAACCCCATTCCGACTGAAACTGAAACGATGTTAGGCGATAGCGATGCCAGCACTAAGGTCCTCGGCTTGTTATGGTGCACGAGCGACGACACGCTTCGGTTCCGCGTTAATAAGCAGCAAATAGGGATAGAACTTTTACGAGGAGAAAAGATACCGACCAAGCGGCTTGTCTTGCGTATCGTAATGATGGTCTTCGATCCACGTGGGCTGATCGGATTCTTTATTGTTCAAGGCAAGTTAATTCTAAAGGAGATCTGGCGAACCGGAGTAGATTGGGGTCAACAGATTAAGCCGGAGCAGATAAGGAAGTGGAAAGACTGGATTCAAGCATTGTCAATCATCGAAAATATTCGCTTGCCAAGATGTTATTTCTCCGACCATGAAATCTACACGTACGAGTAACATACGTTTGTGGACGCGAGTGAACATGCAGCAGCAGCAGTCGTGTACCTAATTAAACAACGGGATGATTTACAGGAGGTAGCGTTCGTCACTTTGAAAACGAAGATCGCGCCCAATAAAGCTATCTCAATTCCCCGGATGGAGTTGCAAGCAGCAGTACTTGGAGCTCGACTCGCCAACACTGTAAAGAAACAACAAGCGCTAATAATCACCAAAAGCACTTATTGGTCTGACAGTCGCAACGTGTTATGCTGGATTAGATCGCCTCGGTCGTTTAAACCTTTCGTGGCTCACCGGATTGGGGAAATCCTGGAGTCGACGAACTCTCACGACTGGAGATGGGTTCCGACAGCCAGCAATATTGCAGACGAAGCCACCAAGTGGAAGCTGACTAGCCGATTTTGTATACCTGAGAGGTGGTACGAGGGACCGGTTTTTCTTCATAGACCGCGTAACGAATGGCCTAAGGAACGAGATGACGAGCCAAATCCTGATGATGAAGAGCAGGAAGTACGTTGTCTGCATATCGTCGCTACAGCGAAACCAGATGATCTAACACCCAATTTCGAGCGGTTTTCGATGCTTGGGAAGCTAATTAGAACACAAGTCTGGGTGCTACGGTTCTTCTACCATAAAAACCATTTGGGCAGAATATCACCGCACGAACTGGACGATGCTCTTACGTACCTGATTCGAAGCGTACAAATAGATTATTTTCACAATGACGTAAAAGCTCTGAAAGAAGGCCGGAAATTACAGAGCAACAGTAAATTGCGAAAGTTGTCTCCATTTATTGATTCCCAATTCATCATCAGGATGAAGAGCAGACTGCAGGATGCGGAGTACCTCACGTATGAGCAACGATGCCCGATTATACTTCCAAGGAAACACAAATTTACGGAGCTATTAATCGCAAGTTTCCACCAGCAAATGTACCACCAAAACCATGCTACAGTTTTAAATGAGATCAAACAGCGATACCACATACCCCGATTGAGAAGTTGCCTTAAAAATGTGCGAGCGAAGTATGGACGATGTCGTATAGTAGATGCCAGACCGGAGGTACCAGAAATGGCAGGTTTACCGAGGTCGCGAATGGCGGCTGGGATGCGCCCATTTACGTTTGTTGGCGTAGACTATTTCGGCCCAATGACTGTCAAACATGGCAGACGTATCGAGAAGAAGTGGGGTGCAATTTTTACATGTTTGACTACAAGAGCTATACATCTAGAATTAGCCTCAGCTCTGTCCACGGATGCATTTATTCTGGTTCTTCGAGCGTTTATAGGAAGAAGAGGAATGCCCGTTGAAATATACAGTGACAACGGGACGAACTTCCGAGGTGCAGAAGCACAATTGCGAAAGATCCTGCAGAATGTCAGCAAGGAGGCGCAGGATCTGTTTGCCCATATTAATTGAAAATTTAATCCACCGGCCGCACCTCATATGGGAGGAGCTTGGGAGAGACTTATCAGGTCCGTCAAGAACGGACTTAACTACGCCTTGCCTAACAGAATTCCGTCAGAAGATCTGCTCCGTTGCTGTTTGATAGAAATCGAGTCCATGATTAATTCGCGGCCAATGACGTATGTCGAAACGGAGACAGATACTCTTGAAGCCCTTACACCGAATCATTTTCTGCTAGGTTCTTCAAGCGGAACGAAGGCTTTCGGTAAGTTTGACGATGAAATTAATATGTTGCGTGCTGAGTGGAAACGCCAACAAGCAATTACATGTAAATTCTGGAGCCGGTGGATCCCTGAATATCTCCCGACAATCTCGCAAAGGACACGCTGGTACGAGAAAACCATACCACTGCAGGAAGGAGACGTCGTAGCCGTGGTACAAACTGAAACACCTTATACATGGCAGCTAGGCCGTATTGAAACCATAATTAAAAGCGCCGACGGAAATGTCCGACAAGCCGACGTAAGAACAGCTTCAGAAATACTAAGGAGCCCCGCGTCCAAGTTAGCCGTCCTAGTAAGGGAACCGAGGGAATTGAGCGATCCTGTGGGACACTCAACTGGGGGGAGTATTGCGGACGGTGAGACTTTACCGCAGCCCACGTTACCGACCCAGTGCTAAATCAAGAATTGTGAGCAACAAGTATTGTGATAGTGAGCAACAAGTTTATAATTTAAAGGAAACCGTAGTAGCTGAAATTAGGCGTACGGTTTTGTCTGGTTTTTATTAGTTGTCAGCGAGAAAAAATGGGAATTTGAGAAGTCTTACGAAGAAGACACATTTAGAAAATTTGAACCGGCGAAAACTAATTAAATTTTCAACGTTTTAGTTTAATAAATATATATAGACCGTCAAGTGGTTTGAGTTATTGTATTTATTATACGTTCGAAAGATTAGTTGGTCGCTTTAGAGTTCACAATTTCTACAAATAGGTTACCTTAATTTGTAACTAATTAAATTTCAAATAATGTTCCAGAAATTAAAATTTATAACTTATGCCAATTATGATATTGTGTCTGTCGACCAGACATAAAACACAACTTTCTTATACAATATTTTTGTACCGTTGTATACTTTCTTGACGTCAAACACATAACAACAAGCAATAAAAGGTTGAGCGGTGACACAAGAACAATAAATAAACTATCTAAATATGTCTTCTAATTCGATGATAACAAACGTACATGAAAGTAGATCAATGCTGTCTCAATCTCAATATTAGTATTCAATATTTTTTTTTTATTGCTATTTGTTATTTATTTATTAATTTTTAATTTTATTAATCAATTATTGAATTTATTTGCTTATTGTTAACCCAATTCTCTATACATTTTGTTCAGTAGGTTTTCATCTTTAATGATTTGTAGTTTTTGAATAAAAAATTTGTAATTCAAAATACAAACATTTTATATTTGCATTTGTAAATTTCTTTTTAAATAAAACGATTTTGTTCGTCTTGTTATTGAATGTTTGGTTACATAGAAAATGAAATTATTTACTTTGGATTTTATATTTTTGCGAGGAAAATTGGTTTGTGTGCGTGTTTGTGTGTGTAATTTTATTTATGGAATTGGGACAAATTTTCCACTGGTTTCGTATATATTTGCTTATCGAATGGGCAAAGTCACCTTTCGCTTTCATTATTTGTCTGCTGTACTAAATACAATAGGTACACCGTATTTTATTTGAATATATGAATTAAATTGTAGATTTTGGTTTATAAAAAATAAATAAGTCTACCTTTGACGAAATTTGTGGTTTGATTCAACCTAATCGAAGTTTGGCATCCAGTCGCCAGTCTAAAAACATATTACCTTCTAAAGTAAAATTTTGATACACAAATAAAAAGCTTGAAAAGTTTTGGCGTGTCTTGATGAGAATAAAACTTTAATTTAGTAATAAGGGTAGGAACTGTATGTCGTTTTATTAAAATAACACTTTTTC
The DNA here is from genome assembly GCA_958295665.1 of Tipula vernalis. NCBI lineage: Eukaryota > Metazoa > Arthropoda > Insecta > Diptera > Tipulidae > Tipula > Tipula vernalis. The sequence goes on from OY282558.1 coordinate 155,275,265, forward strand.
ACAGTTTTTGCACTTTATACACTTGCTGAAACTTAAGCTTTGCTGAACAATTTATTACAGGCTCTTATATTTTTTAGAACGTGCATGCTAACTCAAATCGATACATATCATATAATTATATTCACCTCGAGAGTGTTTAATTTGTTCCGAAAAGGACGCGTAGTGAATTCTTCAACCTGAAACTTTTATTGATTACTTATCTTACCTCTGTTATCTACATATATAAAATGTATTTACAGCATTTATTATTAAAACAAACTGCACAACAACCAAATTGAGAATAGTGTTCGACGCTTCGTGTAAGACAACTACAAATGTTTCTCTCAATGAGTTGATGCTTGTTGGCATAACGGTTACGTTTTTCAGAAACATATATTTGAATTATTGTCAATTGGAGGATTTAACTTGAGAAAATGGAGCAGCAACAACAAAGAAATATTAAATCATTTACATATCGAATGATTTCAAAGAATCTGGAGTTTGTCCAATCGAGTTTGACAACATTGTAAAAAAAATATGATTACGTTAGAATTCATCAACTGATGTATTTCAAATAAAGATTAGACTGTCAAAGCCTGGTACTAAAATCACAAAATGTCATATAGTATCAGAAGCATCAAGAATTTTTCATCTATTAGGATGGTTGGCTTCAGGTTTCTGGAATCGATTGGGATATTAAGGTTGAACCATCAACAAAAAATGGTTGAGTTAAAAAAATGAATATCCAGATCTGAAAAAGAATATAATTGACGGTTGGATAATCGACACGGAAAACTCAAACATGGAACTACATGAGTTTTGTGAAGCATCAAGCCCAATTTTATGGAAAATCACCTGAACTATAGACCACGAATTCAACGAAAATCTGCAATTGTGCTCTGATTTCGATGGTTGATGCCTCAATCAATAGTTGTTGAGACCTGTAATTATTATGCCAACGGGCATTTAGATCGCTCGAATATTTCTACACATTTCGTAGAAAATTCAATTTTATGGAAATTCACCTGAACCCAACGAAAATCTGCAATTGTGCTCCGATTTCGATGATTGATGCCTCTATCAATAGGTGTTGAGATCTGTAACTATTATGTTAACGGGCATTTAGATCGATCAAATATTTTTACCCATTTCGTAGAAAATTCAATTTTATGGAAAATCACCTGAACTAGACCATGAATTCAACGAAAATCTGCAATTGTGCTCCGATTTCGATGATTGACACCTCTATCAACAGCTGTTGAGATCTGTACCAACGGGAATTTAGATCGCTCGAATAATTCTACCCATTTCGTAGAAAATTCAATTTTATGGAAAATCACCTGAACTATAGACCATGAATTCAACGAAAAACTGTAATTGTGCTCCGATTTTGATGGTTGATGCCTCTATCAATAGTTGTTGAGACCTGTAACTATTATGCCTACGGACATTTAGATCGATCGAATATTTTTACCCATTTCGTAGAAAATTCCATTTTATGGAAAATCACCTGAACTATATAGACCATGAATTCAACGAAAATCTGCAATTGTGGAGCGATTTCGATGATTGACACCTCTATCAATAGGTGTTGAGATCTGTAATTATTATGCCCACGTCGAAATATTTCGTAGAAAATTCAGTTTTATGGAAAATCACCTGAACTATAGACCAACGAAAATCTGCAATTGTGCTCCGATTTCGATGATTTATGCCTCTATCAACAGGTGTTGAGACCTGTAATTATTATGCCAACGGGCATTTAGATCGCTCGAATATTTCTACTTATTTCTTAGAAAATTCAATTTTATGGAAAATCGCCTGAACTATTGACGATGAATTCAACGAAAATCTGCAATTGTGCTCCGAGACACAGCAATAGTATTTGCATAATCTAAAATCATAACACGCACCATTGCTGCAAAAACAATCGTAGCACCCTTAAATCAGAGGATCTCATTTTCGAAGTTGGAATTAAATGTAGCCTTATAATCTTAATTAAACTACATATTAAAGTGAGAACAGCCTTGAATTTCAGCAATATAACCAAAACATTCTGCTGGACCAACTATATGGCCGTATATTGGGTTCGATAAATGGGAAACGACAAAATCACAAAATATTCATAGCCAACAGGATAACAGAGATGCAATCAGTTACGCATCCAAGCCTTTACGCATTAAGCTTCCAGCGAAAATCCAGCTGACTGTACTACAATGCTTTAGAAAGGAGTTCAATAAGGTAAATAACAATAAGCAAGGTTTATCAAAGGATAGTACAATAATAGCACTCAACCCCTTTTTTGATGTCGAAGGGCTATTAATGTTTGGAGGGAAACATCCAATAATATTACCTAGAAGTCATCAATTCTGGAAATTGTTCAACAAAGAAGCCAAGCACAAAACACTGTATGAACAAAATCATGTCACTTCAGCCTACTTAAGGCGAAATTCGTGGAAAATTAACGCGAAAAACTTAATCAGTTATATGTCCATAATTGTTTGGTATGTAGCAGAGTAAAAAGATCGACCTTGCAACAATTAATAATGAAAGCCGTATAATGAAGATGTACAAAGTGCGCTGCAACAAAATTTTCAAGGATATATCGTTGTATTCATGTGCTATACTCAAAGGCGGTTCACCTTGAACTCGTAAGCTATTTAACAATGGAAGCTTTCCTCGCAACCTTTAAACGTCAACAAAAAAGTAAAGAATTAGGTGCTAAACTATCAGAAAATGGGTCCACATTTTGGAGGATTATGGTAGGTTGAAGTGAAGTCGACAAAACAACATATTAGAAAGATCCTAGGGGGCTATACATTAACTTTTGAAGTACTCTCAACTCAACCATATTAGCCCAAAAAGAAACGTCCAGAGCCTGATACGTGAATTTGAAATATGTCAATAGGTGGATTTTACTTACCAAATTAACCCAACTATTTTGAAAAAAGTGCAGCTCAGAGTTATGTACATCGCGGCAAAAGTAGTAGTAGTAGTCCAAAAATGACCTAAATTGTTAACAGAACAACTGAACGTAAAGGAGCAAAATTAGTTCTGATAAAAGATGAACTACTTTCTTCAACAAGATGGCCACAGTCATAAGAATTATTAAACTCTATCAAGGTCCAGATGCTTTTGTAAAAGTGGTTACAATAAAACGAGACGATAAATGTTTGACAAGGAATATAAACAAAATATGTGAACTGCCGATATCTGGTAGATCAGAGTGTGCAATAAACCAAGGCAACCTGCTTACACTAGACAATTTAGCACCAGAAACAGCACAACCATCGGTAAAAGCAAGTTCTGCAACAAAAACAAACAGAGTTGTGTTACTTCTGGCAATGCTTATATGGTTGTTGGGCCCTTTAATGTAAGGGCGGTAAATGATTTTTAAGTGTCAGAGTTCTGGAATCCAGATGGAAAATCGTGGTACAATAAGATTTTAATATGGCTACTTTAAAGAAATAGCTAACATTATAGGCTATATTCATATACTAAATAAAACATGCAGCCACTTACGATCTGAAGAAGATAGATAAACGAAACAATATGCAAGATAATCCACCAACAATTAAGTAGACAAATCATAACTATAAACCAACAAAATAGGTTGGTCGGAAGTTTAGCAAACAGCTTCGTCGTCCTAAAAGAGGGTTTGGAGATACGGTAGGTTGCTGAACATTACGAAAATGCGATCATTTAAACAAGTGTGACTTGAGAGTATTTACTAAACCTCCTAAAAAATCAAACCTAAATATTACATCCAACCATCATGAAGCATGATGATGACGTTAGCTGAAAGCGTTTTCATTTGGTCCATAATAACATCCAAATATTAAGAGGGATTTTTTGGAACCTTCTGGTTCCTTATAATATATGACACAACAAAATTCAATCAATAACTATTTATATGTAACTCAATCTCAACATCTTAAAATTCATTAATTACTTCTCACACAGCAGCAACTAAAAGTGAAACTGAAGTAGATATTAGAACATCTTCCACAACAACTTTAAAAAAAAAAAATTTCCTCGATTGTTAGGACTGTCTTTCATTGATGCCAACTTTGAACGCAATCCGTCAACCAGTTTGCTTACAGCAGTTGGTTAAGTTAGTTGATCTCATCAGTGTACGGCGATTTTTACGATGAACGAAATTATTGAACAAAGAGTTTCCCTTAAATTTTGTGTTGCAAACGAAATTTCTTGTGCTGATGCGAAAAAGTGACCGAAATTATGGGAACAAAACGAACCAATATAAGGCCAACCACTCAATAAATACCAACGATCAGCCATCACATTCCCCTGATTTAGCACCAGCTGACTTTTTCCTGTTTCGCAGAATCATATTGCTACAATGTGGAACCCGTTTTGACTCTAATGAAGCCATAAAACATAATTCGGCCTGCGAACTGAAGGCCTTCCAAGAAAGTGCCGATGATTAGAAAAACGCTGGCATATGTGTATATCCTCGAATGGGGAATATTTTGAGGGAGCCAAATAAATTTTTATGATTGAACTGAAAATTTGAATTTTTTTAACAATTCCTGGTATTACTATAGTGAGTGTAAAATACAGGATTACAGATAGTAAAACGTATTTGTCAACTACCAGTTATGTGCATATAGAAAACATTCAACTCTTCAATCAATTAGCAGTTCTTGTGTTTCACAAAAAAACATCACAACTCATTTCTACGAGATGTTTAACAATAAATAAACAGAAGGAACGGTATACTACAATTAGTCAACAAGATTTTCATGAATGTATTTTCGTTAAAGAAAACCAGTTCGTATTGGATGTCTTCCCTATATACAAAAACAATCATCGATCAGTTCATGTGAACTCAACTTCATACAGCAAAATACCAACATTCATCCCAGCTGCAAATTAGAGATGTCTGAAGCAAGAAATGTGTCGATCAAAATATTGTGATCAGACAAACGGGTTTTCTCCTTAATAGTAGAAATACCTTTCGCCATCTTCTGTAATGGGAACAGTGGTTTACATCCACATCAAATTGAATATTAAGAGGAAATTACATCCTAATAACGACATTCCCATACAACACGAATGTGATCCTATTTTCCTGCTTTTAATTTCAAGTTTATCGATAATGAATTAAATATCACAACAACACAAGTTGATAATACAGAACATAAACAGGAATAAGCACACTTACAGATTGAAAGGCCTCGATTCATTTGCATCAGGAAAATGAACTACTCCCAGCAGAAATGAGCTACCACGATGTGCAGAAATGAACTACCACGAACTACACGATTTCCTATTCAACAACAGCTAGCATAATTGTTCTATTTGCAGTGAGCTACTTGAAATTTGAAAGTCTAGCATGACCTCTAGGACCTCTTCCATGGTCAGGCGATCCCAAGTTTGGACAATTATAGTAAGCAATATTTTTGTATAAAAGTGATTAAAATCATTAAATAAACACAATTTGTTTTCACTAGTGAAACACCACCCGTGGTACCGTTCTAGGTTAAATCAGGTAACGTGTTGAAACTGTCGCCATTTATTGATGGAAATCAAATAATCCAAGTTAAATCGGACAATTAGGGTAGATTATGTATAGGTTCAATATAATTTAAGCGGTTTCAGGGATTCATATTGGTATTATTGTTACGTTGGTAACAAATAAATATTCTTGTTTTATGTTCTTACATACTTTAATACGCACGTCTTATAATGATGGAGCGTACACTATGAATGAAAGCTATATGCTTAAAGGTTGTTTTTCAACTTGCCCTACATGTCTACATGGGCACGTTCAGTAATCCCAAACACCACAATACCTCCTCACTCAAATCTTTAAAATACATTTTTTTTATTTCAAACTTATATACTAATCAAAAAAAACTTAATATCTTTAGATCTAATCCTGGTACCTAATTGGTATCTTAATCTCTCTTCTATGTCTATTCACCGAAATAAAATCATTTATATTATTATTGATGGTTTGATTACCCCTATCCTGAGTTTCATTATTATTCAAATACATACAAGAACCTTTATTTTTATTACTATGATTACTCCTATATTCAATTTTTTTATTCTCATTCAAATTCTCAATCGAGCTCTCATTCTTACTGACACCATCTCTTATTTGATTTAAATGTCTTTTTATTCGGCGGTCATTGTTTAATTTACACACGTACGTCCTCGGACCAATTTTACGCCAAATAACAGCATCCATCCATTGTGACTTATTCGGATCAGAATAATCTTCGGGACGGACTCAACCATCGTCATTCATTGGTTGAAGAAAAAGCAGCATTCGTTGAAGCCGTTTGTCGCAAATCGAACTGCTACTATATTATCGTCTTCAGATGTTAACGACTGGCATCATATTCCTGGAGATCAGAATCCAGCAGATTTGTTTTCGAGAGGCTGTGCTGCTACGCAATTGAAAAATTAGGAACTATGGTGGAAAGGTCCGCAATGGCTCCAAGAAGAACCGAACAACTGGCCAAACATTATGCGGTTGAACCTATCTGAGGACGACATGAACACTGATGAAGCCGACTCAAATGTAAGGTTATTAAATGCGAATATCAACATCTATTATGAATTTCCAGTGGCAGCCTTTATGGTTAATGAGGAACCACTGAGCGTCCACGCTGAATAAATTAATACGAACACCAGCGCTTGTTTTCCGATTTATTCGAAGAATAAAGGGAAATAGCGTTAAACCTGTCAAACATGCAACATTTCAAGACGTTACTCCTCTGTCATCAGTTGAGCGCGATAACGCAATAAAATATTGGTCCCGCTTAGTACAGATCGAATGCTTTAGTTTAGAGTGGAAGGATCTACAGTATAAAAAGGAGATACCATCGAACTCAAATCTCACGTCAACTGTGTCCGTTTATCGATAGTGAACATGTGGTTCAGGTCGGTGGACGATTAGCCAAATCAAATCTGCCATTGGAAATGAATCATCAAATCGTCATTCATCCAGAATCAAAGTTCTGTTAGTTGATCATAGCCGACGCGCACTCACGTACATTCCATTGTGGAACACAGTGGACAATGGCCATCATTCGGCACAAATTTTGGGTAACAAATCTACGCGCGGCAGTCAAGAAAGTCATAAACAAGTGTGTCATTTGCATACGGTTCAAGAAGGATGCCGCCAAATATTGATGGATTCATTACCTCCAGCTAGAACCAATCAATCATTTCCATTTGTGGTATCTGGCGCCGATTTTGCAGGACCGTTTGAGCTTCGTAAAACTGTTGCGCCACAGATGAACCTACGACAACTAGCACCGAAAGCATACAAATCTCCAGCGACCATAAAATGTTGGGTTGTGGTTTTCGTATGCGTGACAACTCGAGCCGTGCATTTGGATCTTGCTCATGGTTTATCGGTGGAGGCATTCTTGGAAGTTTTTGCAAGATTTATCAGTCGACATGGGCAATGTAGTCATTTATGGAGCGATAACGGCACGAATTTCGTTGGTTCAAATAAGGAATTGCAACGTGTTCGTCAAGAATGGCAAAATAAAATCCTTCATCGAGAGTTGGCTAATTTGGGTACAACCTGGCGGTTCAACTCACCTACTGCGTCGATCATTATTGCATCATCCACCATCAGAAAATTTAATAAATTGCAATGACAACCGTCTCACACTGTGGGGCCAACAGCAAAAAATAACTCAATCATTCTGGCATCGCTGGAAGGATGATTTTCTTGTTTCATTACAGAAACGAAGCAAATTGTATCGACCCAAGAAAACATTAAAACCGGTGACATGGTAATCGTACTGGAGGAAAATCTACCACCGACGTGTTGAGCCCTTGGTCGAATCGAAGAAGTTCATCCCGATCATGATGGTCTTGTACGTAATGTGACTGTTAGAACAGCTGCTGGCACCAAAAAACGTCCTATTCAAAAACTCTGCGTTCTTCCCATCAATCACTCGTAGGCGCGAGTGCTTCGTGACACCTCAACCCCCCAGTGATCTGGAAATGCGTTTTCCCCTAGCTCTTCTAGCTAGGTTTTTCCATTTCCCTTGCACAAATGTGGGATCAACCTTGGGCTTCTTGAATCTCAACCCCCGCCCCCCCCCCAGTGATCTGGGAATGCGTTTTCCCCTAGCTCTTCTAGCTAGGTTTTTCCATTTACCTTGCACAAATGTGGGATCAACCTTCGGCCCTCAGCCGTTAGGGGGTGAGAGGGAGAATTTTCAAATACATTTCACACCACACAGTTTGATTTTCGTTTGTGTTAATTTTTTTAGTAAGTCTTGTGTTATAATTCGCACAGCGCGCACGAAATAAAGAAATAAAATAAAATAAATCATACTCGGAAATAGTCGTTATTATTAAAAAGTCCACAAATACAACAAACCCAAACATATAAATAATTATAGGCTTTACAAAGCTTGTCGGTGAGCCTTCTACATTTTATTAAAATCATTTCACAGTCCAAAGGAAGTTTTCTCCATTTAAAAACAATTAGTATTGTAGTGCAGTATTGTACTTTAAGTGCATTAGTACCCTCCAAATAGTTGTGGAGTAGTGTTTTACTTAAAATAGTTGACCTTATTTACTCAGGCATAATGGATAATAAATAACCTTTTTCAGCAAAGACGTGTTACTCGAGGGCGAGGGCGACTTTCGTCAAGGGATACGACATGTACGAAGAGAAACTAGAACATCCATAGAATCCCGTCGTTGATAAAAGAAAATGTAATCTGTGACATCTTTGGAAAATATTCTGTTTTAACAGAAATATAAGGGCACTTACTGATGTTGATTGTTCAGACTGGTTTCAAAAAATTGGTACAGCCCCAAAACCACATGCTACGCAGGAACAATGCTCACAACATGCTAAGTTAATGATATATAATTTGAGAAAGTTTTATCTATCACAAAGTGGAGAGCTTCTGTTCCATTGGACGATTTAAAATAGGATAACACTAAGGAAGTCGCGGAATAACAAATCGATATTCCTGTGGAACACTTTAATTCACACACTGGTTTATCACCACGTTTTATAAATATAAAGCGTAGTTGTGTCGTAATTCTGCTACATAATTTGTCCAAATACAAGGGACATTGCAAAGGTATGGCAAAATGGTCCGACCAATTAATTCCATTCCTAGAATATTATTGGACGCTGCTAATGATCCAGTGGTTCCATATAATTTTGTGAGACACGAACTTCATTAAAACAAGCCTTTGGAAACTAGGCATATATTTATGGGCCTTGCTTCTCACATGGACAACTGCCCGGAATAAAAATTCATGTGGAAAATTCTTTAAGACAAGGGAAGGGCTTTCAAAAAATTTAATTTTATGTTCATCCATATTGGCATGAGAGTTGCGGCCCAATCTAGAGCTCAAACATAACAATATTAACAGTAATCAATTGTTTATAATCTTTTCTCAAACATTTGAAATTTGAAGTACTAAATAGTTCAACTTGTTTTTTACCACCCAACCTCATACATAAACAATATAAATATAATCCACTTAACACATGTTGCCTATAATTATTATATCTTAAAATCAAATCAATTTCAAACCAACTTATTTCAAACTAAACCAACAATAATAATTATGCAAACGCGACTCTCTTTTACACACAAACAAACAAATTACGAATAATTTAAAATTTATGATAATAGACAATATCGTTCGAATATTACCATATATTAGATATATCCAATGTGTGTTGTTGCTGTAATCTATTGTTAAAAAAAATTGTAATAATTGTTAATTTGAAATAAATCTTAACAAAATTTTTATTTGTATTATTATTGCCATAAGTAAACAACAAGCGATACTATTGTTATTATTGTTGTACCATTTAATTCCCTTTCTACATAATATGGGCTGAGATATATACTTGTATCTAATGTTGTCTAGTATATGTTTGAGCTCTATACCTCTTTACCATAGCTATGCAGAAAGATAAATTAAAAAGTTGTACATATATCGATATCAGGAATAATTTATTAAAATAACTAATATATGTAGTTCTAGTATAGAAATATAACTAGCACGTAGATAGTGCTAATTATAAAATGTAATTACCTATCAACGTTTTTTTAATTATATTTGTAAAGAAAAAGACTTTAGGGTTTTAAGGTTTACAACTTGTAGATTTCTTTTAACATTTGCTGATAAATAACAAACGCGAGGTTAAATAGAGATGTACAAAAATATCGGTCATTATATTTTTAAATTATTTATGATATTAACCTTTGCTTAAACGGTAGTTTTATTTTACATAAATGCAAATAAAATAGTAAAACCTAGTAAATTCAACAAAATGTATTGTTGACTGTCAGAGGCGGCTGATTTGTATTGAAAAATCTGAATTTCTCTACAGTCGTGTATGCATTGCTTGGGTAAAGAAATTCAGATTTTTCAATACAAAAATAAACACAAATGTTTTTTTTAGGAGTATTTCCCTATTAACCCTTTGGAAAATTTTACGACAATTAGAAATCAGCCCATTGTTCTCAATTGCCCTAATTTTAGTACTGGCTTTTATCACTATTTAGTGATTGATATTTTTTTGCGCTTGTCGAATAATTGAATGCTCGAATTGAAAAATTTCTTCCTAAGTACCCTTTATCATTTGGATACGGTAATGGTACGTTGCCGCCGATATGCTTGTTACTATAGATATTTCTCTCTCTCTACAATGTTCTGAAGAACATGGAACTAGTTTTCATTTATCGGAATGCTTTAAGGAGCTCGGACCTCCCATGGGGCTTAATATCGGTAAATTTATTAATTAGAATTTGTGATTTAGTTCAGCTGAATTAGATAAAAATCGGGCTTAGAAAAGATATAAATTGGTGAAAATTTGTTAAGCGATGATTTTTTCACGTAGGTTAAGAATTCGATGAGTGTCTACAGATCAAACATTTTGTGACATTTTAATCTTTCCCCCGTTGGGTTAGTGCGAATCTTGCTCGCCAGATCGTTAGGATGAATCGTCAATCTTGAGTGATTCCTGGAACTGCAATCCCTTAATTTTTTCCCGTATTTTTGGGACCTGGAGATCTCTGTGAATTATATCGTTTGATACGAACCACGTTGCATCTACTATGATTCTTAGAAATTTTAACTGGTTCCGATAAAGAATGTCCAAGTTCGAGTTGCTGGCCGTTCCCCATAGCGGTATACCATTTTATAGAACAGTAGATTATTTTCAATCGATAAACTTGATTTTCTGCCTACCAGCCAATACATTTTTGTCAGTTTCATTCCCAACTGATTTCTTTTTGTACATATAAAAAAATGATTTTGCCCACTTAAGGAAATTTTTTGGATGTAATTTAGAACCATTTCTGAGAGTGCGAACAAAACAGTGGCTGCAACAATCGGGATCTGGAAGAAACTTGATTTACCAACAGCAGAACACCGGAACATGGTTACAAAATTCAAAAAACTCCACAAGTCTTGGTATAATTTGAAAAAGCAGAAAAAATTAGCTTCTTCCAAGAAAAAGAAATTCGTAAACAGTTTGTCATGTCTTTTTAACGTGGGTCATAAAGACATCGCCATTCGTTTAGCAAACTCACCGAAACTTTCATGTTTTTGTAATTGTAATAAAGACAATAAACGGTGCTCATACGCTTCACAATTCAACGCTGAATTCGTAAATAACTCTTCAGTAGAAGCACAAGCCAGTGTAAGTCAGATTAGATGTGAACGTTCAGGACCCAGCATTATCGAAATGTATGAAGAATCTAGCAGTGAATCGAGTTCCTCGTCGGAGAGTTCTTATTGCCCGTCACCTGAACCCAAGAAGAGACGGATCGCCAAAAAAAAGCCTCTGAATTCATTCGTTTGTAATACTGCCGATCGCGCAAAATGATCAAATGGTCAAATGGCATACGTTGTCGGAACAGCGGCGTCCGCCTTCAGCCTTTTGATAGATGAGGTATCTTGCTCTGTGAGTACAATTAGAAGGCATCGTATGATAGAACGAGAAGAATTATCACGATCTATAATAGAGGGATTTCACCCAAATAGTTTTTTAACAATTCATTGGGATGGAAAAATTATGGACGATAACGAACAGCGGCGAAATGTGGGTAGAACGGCGGTCATTGTTACCGGGTTTCGGATCGAGCAAATTCTTGGAATCCCAAAGATACCGTCAGGAACAGGTGAAGTCAAGGCGGACAACTTACATAATTTGATTCAAGAACACAACTTAGCTCGAAATATAAATGCGATGTGTTTTGATACGACTTCAAGCAACATTGGGCGTTATGAGGGAGCTTGTATACGTTTGGAAAGACTTTAGGGGAAAAGACTTTTTATTTCGCTTGTAGACACCACGTTTTGGAGCTCATAGCATCGGCTGCATTCAATACTTTATTTGAAAAGTCAGCTGGCCCAAATAACCAACTATTTGAGAGATTAAGAAAGGAGTGGGATTCTGAAGGAATATCCCGAGAGGAGTATAAGTCAGCAATCCTGGACGACCAATTGAGAGATCGTGTGACAAAAATAAGACGTCAAACAAGGCTCGTTGTAGAGTAGCACCTGAAATTGAATCAAACTCGAGCAGATTACTCGGAGTTACTGCAACTTTTTTCATTGTCAAAATTTATGTTCGATACTGGTTCCAATGTGAGAGTGCCCGTTTCGCGCCATTCAATGACTTGTGCCTACTTAAGAAGCTCACTAATTATAGAACGATAAATGAACAAATTTCACTGGCGACAGTTAACAAATTTTCAAAACACCTTTGGTATTTGCACGAGAGTTTGGCTGCCTTATCATTTTTTGGTGACAGAATACCTAGGTCGAGGAGAATGAAGATGTGCGAAAAATTGAGAGAAGTCACCGTACCTTATGAGGGGAATAAATTTTTAAAACCTAATAATCGTGACATCCGTAGCTATCAAATTCACGATTTTATTTATGCAAATACGAGAAACATTTTTACTAGCTATGATATTAATATGGAATTTCTGAATTCTGACCCTGCATCCTGGAAAAATCGCGCATCTTACTTATCTTCAAGCTCGAGAAAAAATTTCTGAACTAAAGGTTGTCAATGATGTCGAGGAGCGGTCAATTTCTCTAGCTCAAGATTTCAATGGTCTAGCAGGCAGGAGTGAAGAACAACAACAGTATTTGTACAACACAGTAGCTCACCATAGGAACGTTTGTGCGAGTAATAAGAAAGAAGATTTGAAATTAGGATTTGAATCTGCGCGTATTCTGTAATTTAGTTGAATAAAAACTGTTATTATGAGAAATAATTCAAGAAAAACCGTTATTACTAAAAATAATTCAAGAAAGACTTTTATTATTATTAAAAACAATTGTTATTATTGGAAACAATTATTATAAAAAACAATAATTTTTTCGTCATTTATTACGATAGTTTGTGAGGTTTCAAACACTGGTTGAAACATCGTTTGTTTGTTCTTCTTGTCATAATTTAAGCTTCAATATAGTTTCTTGTAACTTCAATAAAGTTTCTTGAAAGAAACCATTGTCATCAGACCGGATTTACCAAATAATCGGCCTTAAGTTTCAAGTCAATAGGAAGTGGGGTCGCCATTTTTAATTTTCTATGAAAAATTGACTGTGGCAACCTATAAATTACATCCAAAAAATTTAATAAAATGGGAAAAATCATTTTTTTTTAGATACGGAATCGATCCCAGGTGAAGCACAAAAAAGATAAAAAACACCCCACAAAATGAACAGGGCTAATATACATATGTTTAATAAATGTTAGTCGTTTGTCGAGGTGAATACCTAAATAGTTTACTTTGCATTGGTGGTCATGTACCTCTTTGCGTCGTAAAGGTTACAAGATTAGATTTAGCATCATTAACTTTAATTCGCTATTTTTTCTCCCATGCTTGAATATTTTTAATATTCTCCTGCAAAACTTCTGTAGCTTTATTGGGGTCTTCATGAGTTGAAGGTATTGCCGTGTCGTCTGCAAATGTTGCAACAGTTACTTGATTGCTTTTAGATATATTTGCGGTATAATGCAGATATAATATCGGCACAAGTCCATTGCCCTGTGGAACACCAGATTTAATTGGGCGAAAATTTTTATACTTATCTTGATACAGTGAAACCTGCCAATGTGACCACCCATTCATTCTGACCACCTCCTTAAATAGGGCATTTTCCTGCAGTCCCAACACATTAACCATACAGATTTGTTCTAGAAATTCTATTTAACCTGACCACCTCCCTATTCTGTTTAGCGACCAGTGTATTTGGGGTTATGCGAATTAAATCAACTCCTTTAATATGACCAAAAATATTTTTTTTAAATGTAAACAGAGAAATATTTTTCTTTTTTTTACTCTTTAGTCTCTTCTCTTCTGTTATGGATCATGTTTTCCGAAAGAGGCAGCACGATTAAAGAAAAAGTACAGGGCGTTTGCTACTAGATGTCACTACAATATCAAAAAAGGATTACTGACGTTTTTCAAAAGGACGTTTATAAAAAGTTCTCAAAATCAATTTAATTATCGCGTATAAATAATAATCACTTTTATAACACGAAAATATTTTTGCTTATGTTTACAAAATTCCCTCGTAAAAATGTCTTACAATTTTTGACAGCAAATATTTAGTGACACCTAGTATTGCATTATGTGAAAGTTGCTTATGCTTTCGGAGTTTTCCGAAAGATGGTAGCTCTTGCGGTTTAAGAAAATTTTACATTTAAACATGATCTATTTAAATCGTCATTAAATACGCTGGTCCTCACTTACATATTTTTTCTCTACACGGTTACTAATACTACCACATATGCACCTTTATAAATTAACTTGGTTTCTTTCTCTTGGTTTGATCTATTCATTATTTAGGACGTGTTCGAAGTTTGTGATAATTATTCTAGCTATGACATTATTTTGTATGCAACCAAATTATCACAACCAGTACGTGTTGTAAATTTGACACTTCTGTAATAATATTAATAAACAAAAGCACGCAATAACACTAATTAAGCCGTATTACGTTAGTTTATTTCTAAAAATATAGTACAAATAAAACTTATTACAAAATATAAGCAAAATTATTACAAACTTCGAACACGTCCTTAGTTTTAGTATACGATGTTGAAAGTAATAAGAGTAAAATAGCAAGCAATTCTGTGGATACTAATTATTATTGGCATTGCCCCGACTGTAAATTTAGATTATATAGTATGTGTGTATATGTATTTTTATAAAATAGTAATTCACCGTTATGGTGATGTTTCATTGTTTTGTTTGTAAGATAACCGTGTAAGCATTTTATTTTAAACGATTACAAAGTACCATTTGTCAAATCTTCTATAAAAAGACCAAACTCCAGAAATATAATTTTGGTCACTATTCAGAGAAGTCTCTTCATACCGACCACCTCCGTAAACCGACCAGAAATTTATAGTCCCGTAAGTGGTCGCTTTCGGGACGTTTCACTGTATTTTATTTTAAAATATCTATCCAGTAGATATGATGTTAATATTCTATGGAAATCATGTGGCGAACATCGCTTAATTTTGTATTGTAGTTCCACAAGCTACGCCTTGTTAAAAGCTTGTGCTATTTCCATGAATAAAGCGGAACAATATATTTTTTCCCACGTGGCTTCTTCAATTACTTGAACTATTTTGTGTACTTGTTCTATTGTTAAATGCTCTGGCCTAAATCCAAACTGATGATCCGGGCCTTTTTAGGACTTAACTATCTCTGTATCCCAGTTTTTACTTCTAACATAGAAAACTTCGTGGTGCGTCCAAATAGTTTTGAAAGTTGTTAATATTTCCATCCTTACTTTCTGACGAATATGATTGAAATTCACCTTCAAAATAGTCAGCAAATACTTCCGCCTTTTCTTCGTTATTTCTCGGCCAGTGACCGCCAACTTAAAATGTCCGAGGAATATGCTGTTGTGGTTGTTTCGGCTTCTTAGTCGTCTTTTAAAAAGTAAAAAGTAAAAAGTAAAAAGTAAAAAGTAAAAAGTAAAAAGTAAAAAGTAAAAAGTAAAAAGTAAAAAGTAAAAAGTAAAAAGTAAAAAGTAAAAAGTAAAAAGTAAAAAGTAAAAAGTAAAAAGTAAAAAGTAAAAAGTAAAAAGTAAAAAGTAAAAAGTAAAAAGTAAAAAGTAAAAAGTAAAAAGTAAAAAGTAAAAAGTAAAAAGTAAAAAGTAAAAAGTAAAAAGTAAAAAGTAAAAAGTAAAAAGTAAAAAGTAAAAAGTAAAAAGTAAAAAGTAAAAAGTAAAAAGTAAAAAGTAAAAAGTAAAAAAGTAAAAAGTAAACAGATTTTATACGAAAGTTAAGTTGAAATGAGTTAGGGTTGAGTTAACTTGCCTTGGGGTTCAGTAAGTGGTTAGGGTAAAGGTTTATTTGAAAGTTGATTTGCAGCTAAATTGGAGGTTAAGTTCTAAATTGCGGTGAAGCTTTAGCCGATGATGTCAAGCCGATGGTTCTCCAAGGGATTGATATGTGACTCGAGTTATATTTTAGGGCC
Organism: Tipula vernalis; assembly: GCA_958295665.1. NCBI lineage: Eukaryota > Metazoa > Arthropoda > Insecta > Diptera > Tipulidae > Tipula > Tipula vernalis. Next base: position 155,291,737 of record OY282558.1, read on the forward strand.
AAGGTTCTGATCACCTTGTACGGTTTAGCCTTTTATATTTTATTTATTTATTTATAGGTGGTTTTGTGTTTTGAATGACAGGTACCCGATTCTCTTAATGTACATTTCCAAAAGATATTAAACTCTCCGCCTTGACCATCAAAATAGATTGGCGAAAAAAAAATCAAAATCGGACAAGCATTCTCGAGATACCGTGGGTCCACAAACATCCAAACAGACGGACAGATGAAACTTTTTTTTACTTTTTCGCACTTAGGGACTTTTAAAACGTCGAGAAATGTTGTTTTAGATGAAGTTTAGGTAAGTCTAGGAAAAATTCTGTCAAGACAATATCTCTTTAGTCAAATTTGATGATTTTTCTAGAGAGATAGAAAAAGTTGAATATTAAATTCATTTTTGCTTGCGTTCACAGCATTTGGTCACAAAGCATTGCCAGGTAAGTCAAACTTACACAGACAACGATGTATGGCATAAGAACCAACTAATATTTAGTAAGAATATTAAAACTAGGCTGTTATTTGATGTTTACTATTCGAGAATTAAGGTAAAATACATTAAAAAAAAGCCCGAGAAGTGGGGACTAATTTGCGTCTTTCTGGTCGATCTTCAACCTATACCAACCATGGTAAAAGTTTAATTTTGTTTTTCCAGTATGTTGATCAATTTTATTGTAATACATTTTTCATTTGATTAAACTTTATGATCGTTAAATAATACTTAATTAGTAAAAGTTAGTTATTTAGTAAAAAGTAAAAAGTAAAAAGTAAAAAGTAAAAAGTAAAAAGTAAAAAGTAAAAAGTAAAAAGTAAAAAGTAAAAAGTAAAAAGTAAAAAGTAAAAAGTAAAAAGTAAAAAGTAAAAAGTAAAAAGTAAAAAGTAAAAAGTAAAAAGTAAAAAGTAAAAAGTAAAAAGTAAAAAGTAAAAAGTAAAAAGTAAAAAGTAAAAAGTAAAAAGTAAAAAGTAAAAAGTAAAAAGTAAAAAGTAAAAAGTAAAAAGTAAAAAGTAAAAAGTAAAAAGTAAAAAGTAAAAAGTAAAAAGTAAAAAGTAAAAAGTAAAAAGTAAAAAGTAAAAAGTAAAAAGTAAAAAGTAAAAAGTAAAAAGTAAAAAGTAAAAAGTAAAAAGTAAAAAGTAAAAAGTAAAAAGTAAAAAGTAAAAAGTAAAAAGTAAAAAGTAAAAAGTAAAAAGTAAAAAGTAAAAAGTAAAAAGTAAAAAGTAAAAAGTAAAAAGTAAAAAGTAAAAAGTAAAAAGTAAAAAGTAAAAAGTAAAAAGTAAAAAGTAAAAAGTAAAAAGTAAAAAGTAAAAAGTAAAAAGTAAAAAGTAAAAAGTAAAAAGTAAAAAGTAAAAAGTAAAAAGTAAAAAGTAAAAAGTAAAAAGTAAAAAGTAAAAAGTAAAAAGTAAAAAGTAAAAAGTAAAAAGTAAAAAGTAAAAAGTAAAAAGTAAAAAGTAAAAAGTAAAAAGTAAAAAGTAAAAAGTAAAAAGTAAAAAGTAAAAAGTAAAAAGTAAAAAGTAAAAAGTAAAAAGTAAAAAGTAAAAAGTAAAAAGTAAAAAGTAAAAAGTAAAAAGTAAAAAGTAAAAAGTAAAAAGTAAAAAGTAAAAAGTAAAAAGTAAAAAGTAAAAAGTAAAAAGTAAAAAGTAAAAAGTAAAAAGTAAAAAGTAAAAAGTAAAAAGTAAAAAGTAAAAAGTAAAAAGTAAAAAGTAAAAAGTAAAAAGTAAAAAGTAAAAAGTAAAAAGTAAAAAGTAAAAAGTAAAAAGTAAAAAGTAAAAAGTAAAAAGTAAAAAGTAAAAAGTAAAAAGTAAAAAGTAAAAAGTAAAAAGTAAAAAGTAAAAAGTAAAAAGTAAAAAGTAAAAAGTAAAAAGTAAAAAGTAAAAAGTAAAAAGTAAAAAGTAAAAAGTAAAAAGTAAAAAGTAAAAAGTAAAAAGTAAAAAGTAAAAAGTAAAAAGTAAAAAGTAAAAAGTAAAAAGTAAAAAGTAAAAAGTAAAAAGTAAAAAGTAAAAAGTAAAAAGTAAAAAGTAAAAAGTAAAAAGTAAAAAGTAAAAAGTAAAAAGTAAAAAGTAAAAAGTAAAAAGTAAAAAGTAAAAAGTAAAAAGTAAAAAGTAAAAAGTAAAAAGTAAAAAGTAAAAAGTAAAAAGTAAAAAGTAAAAAGTAAAAAGTAAAAAGTAAAAAGTAAAAAGTAAAAAGTAAAAAGTAAAAAGTAAAAAGTAAAAAGTAAAAAGTAAAAAGTAAAAAGTAAAAAGTAAAAAGTAAAAAGTAAAAAGTAAAAAGTAAAAAGTAAAAAGTAAAAAGTAAAAAGTAAAAAGTAAAAAGTAAAAAGTAAAAAGTAAAAAGTAAAAAGTAAAAAGTAAAAAGTAAAAAGTAAAAAGTAAAAAGTAAAAAGTAAAAAGTAAAAAGTAAAAAGTAAAAAGTAAAAAGTAAAAAGTAAAAAGTAAAAAGTAAAAAGTAAAAAGTAAAAAGTAAAAAGTAAAAAGTAAAAAGTAAAAAGTAAAAAGTAAAAAGTAAAAAGTAAAAAGTAAAAAGTAAAAAGTAAAAAGTAAAAAGTAAAAAGTAAAAAGTAAAAAGTAAAAAGTAAAAAGTAAAAAGTAAAAAGTAAAAAGTAAAAAGTAAAAAGTAAAAAGTAAAAAGTAAAAAGTAAAAAGTAAAAAGTAAAAAGTAAAAAGTAAAAAGTAAAAAGTAAAAAGTAAAAAGTAAAAAGTAAAAAGTAAAAAGTAAAAAGTAAAAAGTAAAAAGTAAAAAGTAAAAAGTAAAAAGTAAAAAGTAAAAAGTAAAAAGTAAAAAGTAAAAAGTAAAAAGTAAAAAGTAAAAAGTAAAAAGTAAAAAGTAAAAAGTAAAAAGTAAAAAGTAAAAAGTAAAAAGTAAAAAGTAAAAAGTAAAAAGTAAAAAGTAAAAAGTAAAAAGTAAAAAGTAAAAAGTAAAAAGTAAAAAGTAAAAAGTAAAAAGTAAAAAGTAAAAAGTAAAAAGTAAAAAGTAAAAAGTAAAAAGTAAAAAGTAAAAAGTAAAAAGTAAAAAGTAAAAAGTAAAAAGTAAAAAGTAAAAAGTAAAAAGTAAAAAGTAAAAAGTAAAAAGTAAAAAGTAAAAAGTAAAAAGTAAAAAGTAAAAAGTAAAAAGTAAAAAGTAAAAAGTAAAAAGTAAAAAGTAAAAAGTAAAAAGTAAAAAGTAAAAAGTAAAAAGTAAAAAGTAAAAAGTAAAAAGTAAAAAGTAAAAAGTAAAAAGTAAAAAGTAAAAAGTAAAAAGTAAAAAGTAAAAAGTAAAAAGTAAAAAGTAAAAAGTAAAAAGTAAAAAGTAAAAAGTAAAAAGTAAAAAGTAAAAAGTAAAAAGTAAAAAGTAAAAAGTAAAAAGTAAAAAGTAAAAAGTAAAAAGTAAAAAGTAAAAAGTAAAAAGTAAAAAGTAAAAAGTAAAAAGTAAAAAGTAAAAAGTAAAAAGTAAAAAGTAAAAAGTAAAAAGTAAAAAGTAAAAAGTAAAAAGTAAAAAGTAAAAAGTAAAAAGTAAAAAGTAAAAAGTAAAAAGTAAAAAGTAAAAAGTAAAAAGTAAAAAGTAAAAAGTAAAAAGTAAAAAGTAAAAAGTAAAAAGTAAAAAGTAAAAAGTAAAAAGTAAAAAGTAAAAAGTAAAAAGTAAAAAGTAAAAAGTAAAAAGTAAAAAGTAAAAAGTAAAAAGTAAAAAGTAAAAAGTAAAAAGTAAAAAGTAAAAAGTAAAAAGTAAAAAGTAAAAAGTAAAAAGTAAAAAGTAAAAAGTAAAAAGTAAAAAGTAAAAAGTAAAAAGTAAAAAGTAAAAAGTAAAAAGTAAAAAGTAAAAAGTAAAAAGTAAAAAGTAAAAAGTAAAAAGTAAAAAGTAAAAAGTAAAAAGTAAAAAGTAAAAAGTAAAAATTAAAAAGTAAAAAGTAAAAAGTAAAAAGTAAAAAAGTAAAAAGTAAACAGATTTTATACGAAAGTTAAGTTGAAATGAGTTAGGGTTGAGTTAACTTGCCTTGGGGTTCAGTAAGTGGTTAGGGTAAAGGTTTATTTGAAAGTTGATTTGCAGCTAAATTGGAGGTTAAGTTCTAAATTGCGGTGAAGCTTTAGCCGATGATGTCAAGCCGATGGTTCTCCAAGGGATTGATATGTGACTCGAGTTATATTTTAGGGCCAAGGTTCTGATCACCTTGTACGGTTTAGCCTTTTATATTTTATTTATTTATTTATAGGTGGTTTTGTGTTTTGAATGACAGGTACCCGATTCTCTTAATGTACATTTCCAAAAGATATTAAACTCTCCGCCTTGACCATCAAAATAGATTGGCGAAAAAAAAATCAAAATCGGACAAGCATTCTCGAGATACCGTGGGTCCACAAACATCCAAACAGACGGACAGATGAAACTTTTTTTTACTTTTTCGCACTTAGGGACTTTTAAAACGTCGAGAAATGTTGTTTTAGATGAAGTTTAGGTAAGTCTAGGAAAAATTCTGTCAAGACAATATCTCTTTAGTCAAATTTGATGATTTTTCTAGAGAGATAGAAAAAGTTGAATATTAAATTCATTTTTGCTTGCGTTCACAGCATTTGGTCACAAAGCATTGCCAGGTAAGTCAAACTTACACAGACAACGATGTATGGCATAAGAACCAACTAATATTTAGTAAGAATATTAAAACTAGGCTGTTATTTGACGTTTACTATTCGAGAATTAAGGTAAAATACATTAAAAAAAAGCCCGAGAAGTGGGGACTAATTTGCGTCTTTCTGGTCGATCTTCAACCTATACCAACCATGGTAAAAGTTTAATTTTGTTTTTCCAGTATGTTGATCAATTTTATTGTAATACATTTTTCATTTGATTAAACTTTATGATCGTTAAATAATACTTAATTATTAAATGTTGATGTCTTTCAATTAAATCGAGTCCTTTGGCATGCGTTTGAAAAGAACGTACATGTAAGTTAACGAAGAGAAGAAAAAAAAGAAATTTACACTTGACTTATAAGCTTTCCTTCACATCTTGATCTTACCACGTACTCCAATGAAACATTGAATATGTATCCGCTAAACAGCATAAACCATCCAAAGAATGTTTACCCAAATTCATTAGCTCTATTCGTGCCTAACTTCCTATACATTACAAATTTCATATTTTCTAAATAAAGAAATAAAACAATAACAACAACCACAAATAGAAAAGACTACCGCCTACAACACACAAAATTATTTATAGACGACGGCTTAGTGTATAGTAGCGAAAAGCATTGAGATAACAACAAAATGAAAAAAAAACTTCTATCTTTGGAATTACACCAACAAATCATGCAATTTTCAATTTCTTAATGTATATACATATCTACATATATTCGTATGGATGTACATAAAAATGACTTCAGCTCTAAACAATGATCACTAAATATTTTTGTTTTTGTATTCGTTATACAGAGATACACAACAAATGTAACAAAGCTTGTTAAAAATAAAAATAAGAAAAAATTTGAAGATGAAGTGCAACAAAAAGCGAATACGATACACTATATAGCTCTAGTTGTGTATGCGCAATGCCTTGATTGTTAAGCCTTTGTATGGAAATTGCTTCCGTCTTTTCGGTTTGTATATTTTCCGAAAGTTTTTAAAATGGAATTAATTATTTTTTGACAATTTTTGTGCACACATTCTTGATAGTTAAATGTTCGTTTGTTACGACATATTGTAGACACAAACACACTGAAATAATTGGAATATTTAGGCGCATGTTTTAATTATTATGCGAATTTTAATTACCTCAGTTAGATGAACTTTTGTGTACATATTTGTATTTACTGATTATTCGATTCGATGTAGGTAAACTTGTCCGTTCGTACAACAACACCACATTAAAATTAATCTAATTGTAAATTACATAATTTTTCATTTCATTAATTTAATGATACATAATTTAATTAACTCTATCACAATTTTTTGCATTAATGTTTTTCTAATATAAAATTGCTAATAGCTAATTAGAGTCTGCATTTTAATCGGCAGAAAATAATAAAATCATCATGCTCCATTATAAATTAAATTTAATAATTAACATTAAACAACAAAAAAATGCTCATCAAAAATGATATTGAAATTACAAAAAAAAAAAAAAAAAATCTGTTTTACTTAATCGCGGCACAATTAAATGATGAATTTGATTTTTAATTTGCTTGTGTTGTTGTTCTTATTAGTAATTAAACGGATCGTATATATGTATAATTGTATACGGTGTGTTATTTTGTTGCTATGTGATTTCATTCAACATATCTTGAGACCACCAATGGTTTAAGACTATTTTCTGGCAGCAGATACATATTGAAATTTTTTTTCAACTTAAGTTGATTTTAAATCGTGATTGTTTAATTGGAACTCATCAAGCAAGGTGTTTTTTTGGTTGCGCTCTTATGGTAATTTAGTTGTAAGTATTTATAGAGAAAACCGTTCGAAATATTTTTAGGGTTTTAGTTATAATAACTGTTTATATGCTTTTATCTATGGTGAAATATTATTTGGAATGTATTTAATACAAATTCGACCACAATGTGCATATGTTCTATTACGTAACCGTAGCTTCCTGGAAGGATAATGATTAAAAACACCCCGGTTGTAATATCGGTCCTAACTACAGAAACATTCAATCTTGGGCAGCTATAATTCGGGAAGTATTGGTCGAAATTAGAAAGAGAAAAGTCTGAAAAGGACTTGAGGAATGAATATTGTTTTTAAATCCTACAAATTTAGTGTTTTCCATATTTACCGGAAATTGAATTCGTTCAATTACCTAGAGTAAATATAAATAAAATTTTAAAAACTTCTTAAACGCAAAACTGGGGTAATTATTTTGACACTTACTTGTCACTTGAACAATTTCTATATCACACCAGTCACAAAACAAATTTCAAGTCCCGACACAATTCCCCTGAAATATTATCAAATTTTTTCATTTAATAAGATACAATCAGCATAATTGAAGCTATCAGAGGCACCAGAAGATTCCACAAAATTTTCAGAAAATCTATCGTGAAGAACTGAATTTCCGGAAAATACCGGTATTGAATAGTTATTCTGAAACACTGTTAATTTGGTCACAGTCGAACGTCCCGGAAATAATCCGTATAGTGTAGAATTAGATCACTGAAACACTCAGGCACGAATATAAGTTGAAAGCAAGCATTAATTATATATGTTAACATAATGACTGCGCTCTTTGATAACTCCTTAAACAGTAGTAGAGTGAGCTGCCACTTCGGATGTTTGAAGGAGATCTGTAGACTGGTTTAGAGTCAACCTCGATGTTGTGCAAAGAGTTCGGCTTTTTTTTCATTACTGGAATTATTGGCCTCTTGTGTCTTCTAGTAGCTTGCCAAAAAGAATAGTTTTTGTAAGCTTCAGGTCCCAGTTCTTTCAGATAATTTTCACAAGCTTCTTGGTGTTCTTTAATTAATCGGTTAACTTTATTAATTACACGATTAAATCCTCTTTTGTCAATAATACTTCTGGTTCTATGTCAAATCCTCCTTTTTCGGGTGTGACCTCTTTGGCAGCTTCACGCTACGTCTATATTGTTGGTTCCTAGAAATATATCTACTTCAGGCTATGTAACGTAGGAAGGATATATCTAGTTCAGGCTATAGAACCTTCTGTTTGGTGGTTTGGAATTATTTTCCAGTATTTCCATCCTGTTAGTAAGCTAGCTGAAATTTTGTCTCATTTCTTGATTTTGATTGTTGCTTAATGTTGTGGTCACCTGGGCGTATAGGAAACCCCGTCTCTAATAGTATCATATCATTTGTTTGGTTTTTATTGTAGGCGTTGAACTACTGGTATTTTTTTCGGTAGGTAAGCATTTAACTTTCTCCGGTACACCTGGTATCCTGTATAGCCAGCCGGATGACATTTTACTCCGCAAAGCGCCCAAGTCGGCATAATATTTCGCGGCTTTTGATATTATTTTGTTTAATGATTCTCTGCACCCTGAGTTAGAGTTTTCGGTACAATAAATGTGTTGCATTCGCTTAGTTAAAAATAGAAAACACGATTAAAACAATTCTTATGGTCAAGATTATTATGACCCGGCAAACTTGCTAATTACAGTATGGTATAAAGTTTTAATGGCTACACTTTGGCAAATTCTGAACCCGATTTGCTAATTAGAATTTTTGTTAAACAATGCACGTATTACCTTCCCGTAGCTAAAAAATGAATAAAAAAACTTCCAAGGAATTCTTCTGCTCAGGATTACGGTGGCCCTGGAAATTTATTATTTTGGTACACTACCTGGTTTAATTAGTTGCCTCTGGGCTAATCATGAACTCGGTTTGCCAGTTAGAATTTTCGCTACATCAATAAATGTGTTACCTTCTCATAGTTAAAAAATGAATAAAAAACTTAAAAGCAATTCCTGTGCTCAGGATTATGGTGGCCTTGGAAATGTGTTATATCAGTATAGTAGCAGGGCCAATTGAAACCTGGTCATTTGTAAACTAAGTTTTTGTTTGTTAGAATTTCTACTACATCAATAAATGTATTGCATTCGCATAGTTAAAAACGGAAAAAGAAATTAAAATATTCTTATAGTCAAGATTATAGTCACTGTGCATATTTGCTATGACAATATAGTAGAGGATTCTAGTAATTACCTTTGGGCCAATTCTCAACCAGGTTCTCTTGCTAGAAATTATCCTACGTCAATAAATGTTTGGCCTTTTCATAGTTAAAAATGAATAAAAAGAAAAATTAACCAAAAAATGCTTCTGCTCAGGATTATGGTAGCGCTGGAAATTTATTATGTTGGTATAGTTGTTGGTCCCAATTAGTTTAGGCCAATTCAGAACCCGGTTTGATTGTTAGAATTTTCGCCACATCAATAAATTTGTTGCTTCCCATAGTTAAAAAAAAATCTTCTGATCAGGATTATGATGGCCCTGGAAGTTTGTTATGTTCGTTATGGCTGTTTCGTTTGTAATTCTGAACCAGGTTCGCTTAATAAATGCATTGTCTTCCGATAGTTAAAAATGAATAAAAAACTTCCAAACAATTCCTCTGCCCAGGATTATGATGCCCCTGGAAATTGTTATTTCAGTATAGTAGCTGGTCTAATTATTTATCTCTGGACCAACTAAGAGCCTGGTTTGCTTCTTAGAATTTTTGCTAGATCAATAAATGTCCTTAGTTAAAAATGAATAAAAAGACAAATTCAAAAAAAAATTCTTCTACTTAGGATTTTGGTGGCCTTGGTAATTTATTGGGTCGGTATATAAGCTTGGTTCATAACTGGTTCAATTCTTAACCGAGTTTATGCTTGGAGTTGGATTCCCATAGTTAAAAATGAATAAAAAAAAGTTCTACTTTCTAACATTGGATATCACTTGGCCAATTCTGAACCCGGCTTGCTTGTTAGAATTTTTTCTTCATCAAGAAATGCATTGCCTTCCCGTAGTTAAAAATGAATAAAAAATTAAAAAAGTTCTTATGGTCAAGATTATTGTAACCCTGCCTAAGATTTGCTAGTTAGAATTTTCGCTACATCAATAGATTTATGGGCTTCCCAAAGTTAAAAATAATTAAAAAAAAAAAATTTAAATAAATTCTTCTGCTCAGGAATATGGTGGTTCTAGTAATTTGTTACGTCAAAACGTTAGGTGCCATAAGTTACCTCTGGACGAATTCTAAACCAAGTTTGCTTGTTGGAATTTTCGCTACGTCAACAATGTCTTGCCTTTCCTTAGTTAAAATAGAAAACAAAATTTAAAAAATTCTTCTAGTTAGGATTACTGTGGCCTTGAAAATAGACTATGCCATTATAGTAAAGGTTTCTAGTGGCTGGAGAGGTTCGGGAGTTACACATCGAAACAGTACCAGATATAAATCCAGCAGTAAAGCAAAACTGGAATTAGATCAACATAAAAAAGCTTTAGCTAGGAAAATAGTATAAAACCCCTGACACCGGCTACCGAAAAAACCATCCGTTTGATGTATCTTTCGAATTTTAAGAAACTGCTAAGTTTTAATCATTTTTGTTTAATTAGTTTCCTAGAATTAGTTAAAAAAATCCCGTCCACTGAAAGTTTGTGGGCTACTTCTCTATCTTAAATTTATCTTAAAGTTTCCTAAAATTGTCAAAACTTTTTTAAATCTTTGGCTAGCATTGGTTTTAGCTGTCTCAGTCAAAGTGGCGCCATTTATTTCTTGGTGTGGAAATATTAATAACTAAAAATCGCTGTTTATTTTATTAAAAAAAACATTAAATCTTCCTTTTCCAAAATTTGCAAACATAATACACAATTGAATAAACATTAGTAAATTCCTATTTTAATTTAAAAACCAATTAAATCTTCCTTTTCCAAAATTTGCCGTCGTCGCCTGTCAAGTGAGACAGCTAAAACCAATCCGTGCCTTTTTAATTTGTTTATAAAATTCAAATTTGAAATAATTCCTAAAATTGTTTTAAATTATTAAATTTATACTTCCATCATTGACTTTATTGACTTAATGACCACACGATTCGTAGCAAGTATTTATTTCAATTTTACCAGAATGATATTGTTGGGAAAATTTTATAAATTTTGGTTTAACTAAATTAACAAAAAAATGAGAAAAAAAAAACAAGAAAATGAGAACGATTTACTTAAACGACATTCATATATGTATATTGAAATTCAAACATTTATGAAAATAGCTCAGAATTCAGTATTCAGGATTTATAATGTTTTCATTTAAAAATTTGTCTTAGGAAAAAAACTGATTTCCCATATGTTTTGTGTGTTTTACTATGAAAAGTTTGGTTTTTTCCTCGTTTCTAATTCCCTTATAAAAGCTCAGATTTTTTGATTATGGCTCTATGAAACACAGAATGCTATGGTTTTATACAAACAAATTTATTGTTAAAGCACTGGGCATAATGCATATCAATAGAGGAGAATTTTTTATCAGCGATAAATGTCCACTAAAAAATAAAATCGGTTTTACCACCATTTTAATTTCGATCTGAACATCGAGTTTCTTACCGATGACTGAACGCACGAACATGTACTAAAGTAGTACTTCTCTATCCTAAATCATCTTTTTATGAAAAAAAATTCCTCTTAAAATTTGTTGTGCTTCAAATCTCAAAAAACCAATACAAATTTTTTGATTAAGGGAAAAGTTTCATTAAAATTCTATTATTTATCTAATGGCATTTGGAATAACTTTTGTAATATAAATCTGAGTAAAACAGACTGATCGTCTGGCTCTTTACTTTTGGTAGAGAATAACAAATTAATTGATATTATGATTAAATAACCTAACCTAAATCACCTATATCCATATCGCGATACTATAAGCAACTAGGTGTTTCCGACTTGACCTTAAAATGACCTTGAAATTTGACCTCAAGGTTAAATTCAAGGTCATTATTTGATTTCCGCCTAAAAATCGTGCACTTTTGGTATCCATACAATTTTTTTTGATTTAGGCCTTCCCCTGGGAGTTATTTGAGTGGTTCTTTTAATTTGGGTCACCCTCACCCTGTTTCAATGTCTTATATTTTAGAATGCCTATTTCTATCTTTCGAATTTTCTATAAGCAAAAATTAAAAAGAGAATTTAAAGGCGTTACCAAATTTTACGCTTAAAATAAAGAATTAAAAATAAACATAAATTAAATTTATCAATGAGCTGATAATTTATTCAATTATTCCTAATATGTCTGTTTTTGTTATTCCAAATATTATTTCACATAAACTTAATAAGTGCTGATAACTCATTTTTTATTACAACTATACCAATTCAATTTGGATTGTGGAAACTTGTTAACTAAAGATATCGCTTTATGCAATTTTTCATTATTTTTTTATAGATGCACAAAACAGTAAATGTTAAGAAAACTAATTCACCATCGCCAGAGAAAACGGATTATTTATTTATTTATTTCCAACCAACAGCATGTCTATGCAAAAATGGCTTACATCATATTTAAAAATTAAATACAATGAAAAATTAAAAGTTCCTACCAACATCAACAGATCTAACAATTAACATAAAACGTTTTAAAACCACCTTTAAAACAAAAGCCTAGCGACTCGTTTTTTAAACTCCTCTCTGGAAATCCTCAACGGTGTTGAGATCTCGTTGAATGCCCGCTATAGGACCATGGAAGCTGTAGTTGCTACTTGCAGTCGAAAGATGAAGAAGTTCTCGGGGGCGTAAGTTGTGTTGAGAAGCATAAATATTAAAATGTGACAGAATGTCAGTACAGTCTATTTTAGCAAAATTATGTCACTCAGTCTGAAATTATTGTCACGCTCAAAAGACGGTAATTTTCTGACAACAAATAATAGAAACAGTTTTTGAACACTTTCAATTCTGTTTGAATGAGACTCGTAGAACGAGGACCATATGACAGTCGCGTATTCAAGCTGTGAACGAACAAATAAAGTGTACAGTGACTTGAAAGTTAATGTGTCGAATTCCACATCCATTTTCCACATGTGGACATCTGTCAAAGTTCACACAAAAACGTTCAAAAATTGTAATTCATATACATATAAAACACATGCGGCATGGACATTTTCCTATATGGGGAATTTTTTCCACCTGCTTATACCCATTCGGAAATATTCCCTTAGTACCGAAAAAAATCAATTGTTATGAATTTTGACAGATGTCCACATGTGGAAAATGGATGTGAAATTCGAAAATAGGGCCCCTGGACGATAAATGTGGAGATAAATTTTGACAATTTCAAAAAATACGTTGTCAGAGACAACATGAAGTTGTATGCACTAAAATATTTAATTTCACGTCAGATTTATATTCCTATATTTTTGGAGACCAGTGAAAATTGCATTTCACTTGAACAACGTTAAAAAAGACGCAAATTTTTCAAGAAGAAACACTTACTTCGGCTAGCCGGATTTTAAATTCCAATTTGAACTGCGCTAATGTATATTTAAATAATTGGGCTACGTAAGCAAAAAAAAAATCCGGAGCCGCAGTCTATCTATTCCACAAAGCTCCGGCTCCGACTACACAGCCCTGCGTAAAACTTTCAATTATTGTACTGAAAAACGCTCATTTTCACTAATAAGTAGTTATTTTGAGTGGATAGTGCGACATAATATTTCTATAATATCTCATCAATTAGTAAGAGAATTAATTTTTTTTTATTCGATAGTTAATTGTGAGCCTGTGTTGTAGTTCATTTGATCATTAATAAAATTCTTAGGATCAAATGCTAAAAATTAAATAATTTCTTGAAAATTTTATAAAACTCTTTATGAATTTTATAATCTTTATCTTTTGTATATCTCTTAAGAAATTTTAGAAATGTTGTCATATATTTGACATTTAATGTTTTTACACTACAATATTTAAATTCGGAAAATTTTTATAAAATTTTGTACGTTATTTCTTACTTGTTGGCGACTTTTGATATTCTTCTGTGTCTATCATGATAGCAAAATTTATCACGACAGACTCTCAGGCGAAAAATAAAATTATCGTGGGAAAGGAAACATACTAGACAAGAACTTTGTAAATAGGCCTTTCAATTGTGAGTACTCTGGAAGATTTTCAGAATTTTGTGATGGGGATAGCATGGTGAAATATGGCCGGAAATACTTGTGAGTCGTATTTAATTTGGTTTTTGCTGTTCAACTGAGAATTTTCTCAAGTACGGTATTGTTGGCACCAATCTCCCGATGATTTTTTATTACGACCATTGTTCAAATACATTTCACACGACACAGTTTGTTTTTCGTTTGTGTTAATTTTTTTAGTAAGCCTTGTGATATAATTCGGACAGTGCGCACGAAATAAAGAAATAAAAATAAAATAAATCGTACTCGAAAATAGTCGTTATTATTAAAAAGTCTACAAATACAACATTTTTGGTGCCGAAACCAGGGACGTAGTGATTGTCCCTGTCTACAACAATTGAAGTTGTAATAGACTGGAGCCGTATAACTGTAGCGATGTTAGCCGAAATCATCAGGTATATTTTTTTTGTTGTTTTGGTTAAGTGACCGCTGGTGAAATTTTTAGAATGGCGGTGTACGTGTAAAATGTGCATGATAAAATTGGAATTGTTATTTTTACGTGTAATGTTGTAAATTTGTGGTGAAGTGATTCATTATCACTAGTCAATTATTGCGCAATAAATTGCTCACGATCTGGCGTCGATTACCAGATACATCACCTGCAACATTTTGAAGTTGTTTTTCTATAATTTTCACATCTACGGGCACCGCTAGTAGTGCTAGTTTGGAATCTGATCGGCTCTGGATTATTACAGGGTAGCCAATAGAAGGGTAGCGCTAAAATCAAGGTGCTGGTTAAAGAACGAACCATAGCTATTAAACTTATTAAGCGACTGGGGATGGAATGAGGCGATCATCGACATGCAAAAATCAGCCCGCGAACGTCACTGGGCTCTGTTTCAAAACAAACAGTTGGAAATAGCTGAGTCAGCTAACCTCACTGAATGCAGGCGTCCTCATAATAATGAGGAGGTGGCTATAAGAATGGCGACCTGGTATCACAATACGAAGGAAAGGTTGTCCGCATTCATAAATATTGCCAAGCCTAATCATAATCGAACAGTGACAAAGGTGAATGAAATTATGCTGCCCAAATTCAATGGTAGCTATACGGGTTGGACATCGTTGCGCGCGTTAGTAAAGTTTTGAACACCGAACTACCAGCTGATTCGAAAATCGATCTGCTCATGTCGGCATTGATTGGCGAAGCCAAGTCTTGCGCTGGTGAAACCGAGCATCGGGATAAAGACGAGTTGGATCGTATGTGGAGGAAATTAGAGGGTACCTACGACTGATGCGATTCTGGACATTCCACCCATTGAATTCTGCAAACCAGTTCGTCTACGTTCAATCATCGATACCATTGAGCAAAAATTGCGGGCGTTAAATCGGCTTGTTGTAATACCCAGGCTTGGAGTCCATTTTTGCGTAAACTGGACAAATCGACCAGAGCTGCATGGGAAATGGACCGCGATCCCGTTGCTCCACCATCACTTCGGGATCTGCTACCATTCCTCGAACGCCGTATTCTAGCAATACGAGGGCGACAAGCTGGTCAATATAACCAAAATAATATCTACCCACCGAATGAGAATCGCAACAAGCGGCATGCTTCGGATTTTCATGATAATCACTCCAAACGCTCAAAAACGGATAGGGATAGATCAAACAACCAACAATCATCAAACTCATTCGCAAGTAATAAGACAGTGGATAATTGTGTATTACTGCAACGGAAATCACCGTACGTGGAATTGTGAGAAACTAGCTAAATTGGAATACACAGACCGACTGAACAAAATTAAAGATATGAATGTATACAATTGTTGTCTAACGAATCAGCATTCACAAAACGAATGTACGTGGAAAGGGTGCAAAGGCCGTGACTATGCTAAACATAATCGCATGAATTGTCTCAAATATCCTGTGATGCGAGTAAATCATATCCAAAATATCCGTTACGACAATGTTCCTAAACGACGAGGTAGCAGAAATCAACGTTCATCGTATCATATCAGCGTTGAGAATCCAATTCCATTAGAAAGTATGCAGGCAAACCAAATAGCAATGGATGAACAATCCAATCACGACAATGGTCTACCCATAATTGGCACGGCATTGTGTAGATTACAACAACCGAACACGATAACTGGAAATGTTCGCGTACTTTGTGACTCTGGATCACAGTTTAATTTGATAGCACTACAATGTGTTCAAAAGTGGAACCTCGTTCGGAAACCATGTAAAATTATGATTTCAAGCATTGGTAACTCACGGCCGATGAAATCATTGGGCATGGTGGACTGCGTGTTGAGTCTTCGCTATGATTTATCAGCTACAATGCCGGGAAATTTCGTCATTGTCAACAAGATAACAGGTGTAAATCCACAGGAAGGGTTTAGGTGTCCACTTAATAGTCAGCTTTGTGATGATAAACTCGCTGACCCAACATTTTCTGTACCTGGTCCTGTTGAAGCCTTAGTTGGTGTATCTACTTGGACATCGATCTTAGGCGACGGTATAGTCCGTTACTCTTCGGAAGGTGATCGGTTTCTCGCGCAAGAATCAATGCTGGGCTGGGTCGTGTCTGGCTATGCAAGGCAATCGCAGCCATTAACAGCCTTATCATACCATGTGGTCAAATCAGATTGAGATTTGGATAAACAGTTGGAACACTTTTGGTCTGTGGATAATTCCGAATCCCACACCCCTCGTACTGCCGAGGAACAACGAGCTGAAGATATTTTTATGTCCACACACACTAAAGGAGTTGATGGTCGTTACGTGGTTATAATCCCACTCAATCGTTTCATCGGATTAGAAAAGCGTCTCAAAAAAATGCGGAAATGGCTGCTGCATATAAAGAATTCATGCTGGATTACGTTGATTCAGGTCAATTGATTCCAGCTCCAGCAGC
This sequence comes from Tipula vernalis, assembly GCA_958295665.1. Taxonomy (NCBI): domain Eukaryota; kingdom Metazoa; phylum Arthropoda; class Insecta; order Diptera; family Tipulidae; genus Tipula; species Tipula vernalis. Next base: position 155,308,145 of record OY282558.1, read on the forward strand.
TCCAGATAATCCGGATAAGTCATACTACATACCATACCATATAATATCAAGAAAAAATTTCGCGTAGTGTTTGATGCATCCTGTATAACATCATCAGGAGCATCATTCAACGATCAACAACTGCCGGGCGAGAAATTGCAAGCTGATCTATGTGAAACGTTGTTGCTGTTTCGAACGTACCGATTAGCCTTGACAGCGGATATCGTGAAGATGTTTCGCTAAATGAAGGTCCACCACGATCAATGGGATTTCCAACGAATTTGTTTTCGTCCAGCAGCAAATGAACCCATTGGGGAATATTTCATCACTTGTGTCATTTGGGGATTTACGTCGGCGGGGTTTGACTCTGTTCGAGCTCCACAATAATGGACCAGGGACGAAGCAATACGGTTTCCGGCTGCTTCCGTGGCAACCCTGGCAAATTTTTACTTAGATGACTTCCTATCTGGTGCTGAAACATTGGAAGAATTAAAAACACTGCATAGCCAAATGATTGAAATGTTAGCTTCTGCTGGATTTTAATTAGCAAAATGGGCTACCAGTAACTCGGACTTGGCTAAAGAACTTGTTCAAAGTGAGTTGCGTGAAATCGAACTACAACCTAATACGGGGATATTAAGTATGATGTGGGATCCCAGCAAAGACAATTTTTATATCAAAATCGATGATTATCCAGCAAACAAGGACAAAACTTAGACCAAACGACAATTCATCAGTCGAATTGCTCAAGTATACGACCCTACTGGACTTTTCGCACCAGTTATCATTGCTGGTAAGATTGCCATGCAAGAAATTTGGAAACTAAATATTGGTTGGGATGACCTTGTTTCTAATCATATCATGGCATTATGGTCATCGTTTCATCAGAGCGTAACTGAATTGTTAACAATACCCGTTCCAAGATGGATAGCCTACTCAAAAGAAGTGCAACTGCAGCTGCATTTGTTTTCTGATGCCTCGAAAGCAGCATATGGATCATGTGCCTACCTTCTGTCAGTTCATCATAATGGAAATGTGATTGTTCGTCTCATTACATCAAGAAATAAGGTCGCAGCAATTAAGCCACAAACAGTTCCTCGTTTAGAACTAATGGGGGCTGTCATGAGTGTCAATTTATGCAAGTTCGTTCAAAAAGCATGCAAGCTGTCAGATATAACTGTTCATTACTGGACGAACTCAACCATCGTCATTCATTGGTTGAAGAGAAAGCAGCAATCGTTGTAGCCGTTTGTCGCAAATCATCATCTTCAAATGTTAACGACTGGCATCATATTTCTGGAGATCAGAATCAAGCAGATTTGTTATCGAGAGGCTGTGCTGCTATGCAATTGAAAAATAACCAACTATGGTGGAATGCTCCGCAATGGTTCCCAAAGGTAAGATTATTAAATGCGCATATCAACATCTATTATGAATTTCCAGTGGCAGCCTTTATGGTTAATGAGGAACCACTGATTAATAGAGCGTTCAAGCTTAATAAATGTATACGAACAACAGCGTTTGTTTTCCGGTTCATTCGAAGAATAAAGGGAAATGGCGTTAAACCTGTCAATCCAGCAACATTTCAAGACGTTACTCCTGTGTCATCAGTTGAGCGCGATAACGCAATAAAATATTGGTTCCGCTTAGTACAGATCGAATGATTTAGTTTAGAGTGGAAGGCTCTACAGTATAAAAAGGAGATATCATCGAACTCAAAATTGCGTTAACTGTGTGTGGTTCATGTCGGTGGACGTTTAGCCAAATCAAATCTGCCCTTGGAAATTAAGCATCAAATCATCATTCATCCAGAGGCAAAGTTCTGTGAGTTGATCATAGCCAACGACCACCCACCTACATTCCATTGTGGAACACAGTTGACAATGGCCATCATTCGGCACAAATTTTGGGTAACAAATCTACGCGCGGCAGTCAAGAAAGTCATAAACAAGTGTGTTATTTGCATACGGTTCAAGAAGGATTCCGCAAAATAATTGATGGGTTCATTACCTCCAGCTAGAACCAATCAATCATTTCCATTTGTGGTATCTGGCGTCGATTTTGCAGGACCGGTTGAGGTTCGTAAAACGCTTGCGCCACAGATGAACCTACGACAACTAGCAGCGAAAGCATACAAACCTCCAGCGACCATAAAATGTTTGGTGGTGGTTTTCGTATGCATGACAACTTGAGCCGTGCATTTGGATCTTGCTCATGGTCTATCGGTGGAGGCATTCTCGGAAGTTTTTGCAAGATTTATCAGTCGACGTGGGCAATGTAGTTATTTATAGAGCGATAACGGTACGAATTTCTTTGATTCAAATAAGGAATTGCTACGTGTTCGTCAAGAATGGCAAAATAAAATCCTTCATCGAGAGTTGGCTAATTTGGGTACAACCTGGCCGTTCAACTCACCTGCTGCTCCACACCAAGGCGGGCTTTGGGAGGCGTGCGTGAAATCCATGAAGTACCACCTGAGAAGAGTCGTCGGTCAACGTATATTGTCAGCCAATCAGCTGTATACAGTGATCACTCAAATCGAATGCTGCTTAAGTTCACGTCCACTATCACCATTAACTGATGATCACAATGATCTCGAGGCTCTTAGACTTGGTCACTTTTTGGCTGGTCTATCATTATCGCATCATCCACCATCAGAAGGTTTAATAAATTGCAATGATAACCGTCTCACTCTGTGGGGCCAACAGCAAAAAATAACTCAATCATTCTGGCATCGCTGGAAGGATGATTTTTTTGTATCATTACAGAAACGAAGCAAATGGTATCATTACCGAAACGAAGCAAATGGTATCGACCCCAAGAAAACATTAAGACCGGTGACATGGTAAACGTACTGGAGGAAAATCTACCACCGGCGTGTTGGGCCCTTGATCGAATCGAGGAAGTTCATCCCGGTCATGATGGTCTTGTACGTAATGTGACCGTTAGAACAACTCAACTGCTAGCACCAAAAAACGCCCTATTCAAAAATTCTGCGTTCTTCCCGTCAATCACTCGTAGGCGCGAGTGCTTCGTGACATCTCAACCCTCCCCCCCCCCCAGTGATATGGAAATGCGTTTTCCCCTAGCTCTTCTAGCTAGGTTTTTCCATTTCCCTTGCAGAAATGTGGGATCAACCTTGGGCCCTCACCCGTTGGAGGGGGGGGAATGTTCAAATAAATTTCACACCACACAGTTTGTATTTCACACAGCGCGCACGAAATAAAGAAATACTATGTAAAGAAAATAAATCGTACTCGAAAATAGTCGTTATTATTAAAAAGTCCACAAATACAACAACCATCAATTATGAGTACTCTGAAACTTTTTCAGAATTTTCTAATGGGGATAGCATGGTCAAATATGGCCGCAATGCCTTGTGAGTCTGAATTTTTCCTCAAGTACATAAAATGTTTTATTTTCGCGTTCGTTTTTTTTTTAATATTTTAAACAGAGTTTCGCCTAAATCACTTCGTTTTTGACCAATACCAATGCAAATACATTGTTGTTGTAATTGTTTAGGAAAAGTTAGGAAAAAAATTCACTCGCATGAATTTAATTTGGATGTGAATTGAACCATTGAAAGCATTTATTTAATAAATTATTATTTTTAAGGACTTCCACTGAAAAAATAATTGTAAGGTACAAAAACTATAAATCAAAAATATTGAATCATTTTAAAAGGACAAAATAATAAAACAGCTAGTGTGAGACGCACCGGGATGGATCCTTCAAACATAAAATAGTTCTATCTGGTTATATTGGTTGGAGATTGGTGCTAACATTCCAGTACTTCAGAAAATACTCAGTTGAATTGCAAAAATCAAATTAAATGCACCTCACAAGGCTTTCCGGTCAGAGTACTCACAATTGATAGGCCTGATAAAAAATTATCGAGAGATTGATGCCAATACAGCACTTGAGAAAATATTCAGTTAAATTCAGAACATAACAAAATGCTCACTTTAACTGCAAAATCAAATTAAATAATACTGACGAGGTTTTTCGACCAAATTTCTCCTTATACGAATTAGTTTCCTTGTAAGTTTTTAATGATAATTTGATTTTTGACTGAGAGTCTGTCGTGATAAATTTTGTTATCGCGACAGTATTTTTTTTGGGCTGACATTATAAACTGTATCATGACACATCTTTTTTTTTGGGTTGACACTTAAATATTAAGAAAATTTTTAGTTTAGTGTACCGCTGCGTTTTTTTGGGTTGGATTTTTGGCCAACTACAAATACATTTATTTATTTATTTATTTGATAACTACAGTGACTACCATTATATAATACCTAATGCAATTGTTAAAAAACTTAAATAAAATATTCTTGAACAAATCTCTCGACAAGTGAAAATCGAAAACTTGAGAAACTGAATTGAACACCCGTGATATTCTCAGGGTCGGTTCCGAAAGACCATAGTTTGTTAGCGGCACCAGGTCAATGAATAAAAGCCCATCACGTTGGCGCATTCGGCGTTCGAAAGCATAGATTTTTAGACGTTCGAGTAACTTGGTACAATCAATACGGGAATTAACGATATCGAGCACGTACAGCGCGGGAGCCACATTCCAGCGATAGTCTAGACGTTGCAGTTTCAAAAGATTACATCTACCTTGATAAGGTGGGAGGACATATTCTACAGCACGAAACAGAACAAATTGCTTCTGAACACTCTGACAGTGGTAGGATGGCACCCAAACTGGAGATGCATACTCCAAAATAGACCGAACAAACGAGACATAAAGTGATTTGTTATCGGGTGGGTCCCTAAAATCCCTACAGTTTCGTTTAATAAAGCCCAACATAATATACGACTTTGAAATAATGGTGCTAACTTGTCTGGTAAATGTAGCGCCAGCTGCAAAAATCACACCAAGATCGGAAATGAACTCGACTCGATCAACGTCTTCATTGTACAGCTGATATTAGTGAAAAATGCGTCTTCCATTTGCTCACGTTCAGAGAAAATCGGTTTAAGTACTCCTGCCACTTTACACAATCAGACAAACTAGAAACCCGGGCGAAAATTTTTATGTCATCTGCGAAGAGGAGGCAGTTACTAAACTCAAAGCATTGCACCGCATCATTGATAAATAATGAAAACAACAATGGACCAATGTGATTAGTTGACCTTGAGGCACGCCAGATGGCACATGAAATAATTGGGAGTGAGAACCGAAGATCCTAACGGAATGCCAACGATCAGTGAAGTAGGAACACAACCATTTAATAGGAATAAGCTGACAATTAAGACTCTCTAACTTACTAAGAAGAATAGAGTGGTCAATCATATCAAAAGCCTTGGCAAAGTCTGTATAAACAACGTCAAGCTGATGTCTGCAATTTAAACTATTAAATAAGTCGCCAGAAAACGAAATCAAGTTAGTTATTGTAAACCTACCGGGATAAAATCCATGTTTTACAGGAGAAATGAAGTTTTTAGTATGGAAGAACAAGATTCTATGAACCATAGGTCCAAACAACTTGGATAAGACAGAAAGAATGGCGATCCCACGATAGTTACTGACATAACTTCTTCTTCCCGGCCTGGTGATTATGGATGAATACAAGAAATTTTCCAAGGATCGGGGAAAAAACCGCGACGAAGGCTTTCATTAAATATGAAGATAATAGGAATAGGTTGTTACGTACTACTAACACCGACCAACACGATTTATCGGATAGACTGTAGTCAGCCTATGGGTAGGTTCTTGTCGCTGTTAGTTTTAAGGTACCACAAACTTTTCGTGTTGATCCAAAATCTGGATAATATTTAACACTATGAAATGTATACAATGAATGAAGCTTATTACGTCGTTTTTCGAGCAACACCAACACATTGTTATACCATGGCTCCCGACAGCCGATTTTATTTAATTTAACCCCAATACAGAAACTTAACACCATACAGTTCAAATCACCGCCGCGTTGTAAGAAGTCCCAATCACATAATATGTGTTGTGTAAATTAATAGTCGTTGTGAGTGTATAGTATAATCTAAGTGTAATTAAGTATTGTGGATTATACAGAAACAGTAGAAAGATTTTGCAATGAATAATTGCTGTGTGTGTGTGAAGCTGTAGTGACGGAGAAATTTTTTGTTTGTGCTAATGCGTGCAAATGCATTATACACAGTAAATGTGCCGGGGTTGATTCAGATCTAGTATTTGACGTTATTGCTAGTATATCAAATTTTTCATGGATATGCAATGTGTGTGAAAATCGTTCGGACGTTCATAGTGCTAGAATTGCTAAATTTGAACGAATTAAGATATTAATTGTAGCTCCGTACGAATTTGTGCTAAGATTGATTATCCGGTATTGCTTGACGACAATTAAGCCTGAGTATTGCTTTTCATCAAAATATTTTAACCAATATTCAGAACTGTTCGATTTTAACATATCAAGGGCTCTTTTTAAGAGTCGTATTCGAAATAATAATTTGTAACACTTTTTTATATACAAAATTATTGGTAAATTATTGCTATAAATACATAAATACAATCAGAAATGCTGATAAATTCATTCAAGGATGTGAAGTAGGCTTTTTCTAAAATTATAATTAAAATCATTAGAAACATAATTGTTTTTACAATTTGAATGAAAAATATTTATCGTATTCGGTACGTGGTAGATGCTCCCACAACCAGTTAAGTCCGAACACGCAGAAATTTAGGCATGCATAACATCATTAGCAAATAGCAGATCAAGCAATTTGTCCCGACTATTATTAATTCTGTTGAGCTGTGTAGTTGAGATGCCAACAAAATAATCGATGATAGCTAATGCCCTCTCATCGGTAGAAGATGCAGAATATACGCCGCCCACATCGTCCCAAGATATATCGGGTAAATTAAAGTTGCCCACAATGATAAGTTGGTTACTAGGATGAATAGAGGCATAACAGCTGAGTCGATGAAGTTGATATACGTGTTGTAGTAATTCTCTTCTAAGACCGGTAAATATTTTACAAACAATTTAATAAAATAAAAGGTTTGGTTCTTTAAGATAAGGATGGATGGATTCGTGCTATAACCCAACTTTTATTCTTCTATATTTTCCGCATTAAGATATGTTGCTCAATATAATTATGCTTCGTATAACATATTTTTTTGTTAATATGGGTACAGTCGTCTACTTATCTGTTAACAATAATGGCTTGTTAATTTTTTATTTATTAAAACCAATTATTTTTGTTATTATTTATTGTGTAAAATTCCCACCGCAATTTTATCACCCAATTTATGCTTGTACCACTAATCCACAATACATTATAAAAAATTATGCAATCCAATTGCGCGATATTATGAATCGGTCACAAAAACCTTAACCACCTATATCTCACTACATTTGCAATAATAATAATAATAATTTTGTATTGTATCATAATTTTATCGATTTCATAATAAAATTGTTTGCAATTAAATTTAACCCACAAATATTAGTTTGTGTAATCTGAAAATAGTCAGGAATATGTCAATTTTTTATTGCAAACAATTTTCATTTCAACAAACTTTTATTTTATTTTATCGATATCGATCTATTTCTAAATTAAAATAAAACTTAATAATTGAAATTAGAAGAAACAAAAAAATTGAAATATTGTTTGTTATACAAGTATTGCAACTATATTATGGTACAGCATCAATTAGCAATCTATTAGACAAAAGCCAAAATTTCGATTTAATGAAAGTTAATTAATTTTAAAGCGTGTGATTTGTGAACGAGTTTTTTGTCTTTGTGCCCCAACACGACCACCCAAATTTATTGATGTTACGTGTGCATCCGCTATAAAATCGCCTAATAACAATAATTCATATATTTTATATGCACATATAAAAAAAATTATTTTCAACATTCTCCTCATCTCATCTTAATATTCGCGTTATAAATATATATACATGAGTACCACCATATCTTGGGTGCAATAACCGGAGCATCTTCCGCAATTTATAATGTTATGTTACGTTTTTATCTCTTTTCGATTTTTTTATTTTTTATTTTGCATCATACATCTCACACAAAAACCTTTTAAATTGAATAAATAAAAATTGTTAAGTTCTACGTTTTTTTTGCATATCGTTTTGGCTTAGAATAAGACGGCTGCTAGCGTACTTATATAGTATATTATGGAGTTATTTACATATATACATACAATACTTTGAATATATGTATGATGATGAAGAAATGATGGTAATAAAATTTATTGTGTTGTGATAAGATTTGTAACAGAAAAATTTTAATTAACTGTTTGTAATTTTGTTGTTGTGCGGTTGTGTTCCTTATAGATTTTATTATTATTTATAAGAAAGCAGCGCGGTATGCCGCCGCCATATTACATGTCAATATATCAATAAAATTATGATAGACTAAAATTTATAACTATTAGACTATATTGAAACAATTTGTTTGCTATTTTCTGCTATACGCGAGGTTTTTGAAATGTTTGAAATCAATTATATGGTAAAATAGACTAAAGGTTTCGCGATTCGCTGATATTAGATTTATGTTAGACGGTAGACTATATTGAATTTTTGTAATGCGCGATATTCGAGTTTAATGTTTGTTTCATTGATTTTTAATTTTCTGGATAATTTGAAATCTATAAAAAAAAATTTTTTTTATAATTTTCATAATTTATTTTTAGTTCTTGTATTTTGTGTGCAACCTTTTACCGATGTTGCATACTGTGAAGCAATTAAAATCAATTTTCCACTATTATTTTGATTATGTAGAAAATTTCTAATTTTGATGTGAAGAGGTTCATTGGATTTTGTTGCATATTCTGGATTAATTTTTTGTTGTATATTGAATTACATTTGCAATATTCTCGTCTTAAATTCAAGAAGCCAAACTGACGCGTTAGTGTAGAAGGCTCGCTGTATCACGAATTTACGTTTTTCGTATTGGATTTAGGAACATTGTTCAATTCAATTTTTTCAATTCAAATGTATCCTTTATTATAATTAATATTTTAATTTACAAAGTTTACAATTAATTACTGGTTCAGCAAATTCATGCTTTTCAAATTTATTTTCTAATGATTATGCTATTTTATTTTATTAAGTATATATTTCTTAAATTATTGTTAATGACTTATTTTTGTGGAAAAATTTGGAACTAAAAAAAACCAAATTGATTAAATTATAACTTAAAATTAACACTAAAATTAGGACTTAAAAATTAGATCCCTAATATATTTATATTAGGGATCTAATTTTATATTTGGAATACCCAATGCATATTATTTATACCAAAAGATTAATTCATTTGAAATTACAGTTAAGTTATTTTTGAATTTATTTCGTATTTTGTTTATTTGATCTTTTACTAGTGATATCAGATATTATATGTAATCGCCTTGTAGAAAAAAATTTTGGTTTTGCGTAAATCATCTTAAGGTACTTATTTTGAGCTATTTTAATTTTTTTAATGTGACTGTTTGCAGTTTCAAACCAAACAGGTGATGCGTAAAGTAAGACACTCCTTATAATGAGAAGATATATAAGACGTTTATTTAAAATATTAAATTTCGATTTACGATGGATGAGACTGTATAATAATTTAGAATTTTGTTGCATCTTTCTATTGAATGGTTGATATGATTTTTGTATGTAACTCTTCTATCTAGAATCATACCTAGATATTTTACGGTATTTGACCATTCAACTGGTATACCATCAATCTGCAGAGAGTTGGGACTAGGTAGATTACGTGAGGCTATTTTACGAGTAAAGGTTCAAACAGAATGTATTCGTTCCGTTCCGTCCGTTTTATTAGAACTGCCAATTTGTATTAAAAACAGAAAAGTGAACACAACGAACGGAGGGGAAGGAAACGAAACGGACACTAAACACAAATTAAAATTTTAGGATGACTTAACCTCAATATATTATTTGACGTTTAAATAGAGTCATCCATTATTCAAAAAACAAACTAAAAAGACGTAGAAATAAATGAGTTTTTGGTTTAACATAAATGAGGAATTTTTTATTGAAACAGTCAAAATGCATCCCGAACTTTATGATAAGAATCACCAGGCTTATATGGATACAAATAAGAAAACTTATGTTTGGAAACAATTAAGCATAAAATTTAACATTAATGGTATGTACAATTACTCTTGATTTACTTAATAACATAATATTTATTGGTTTTGTCTTTTGTTATATATTTGTACTTAACTACAGCAAAAAAAAATGGAACTACATTCGTGACAAATACGTTCGGGAAAAAAGAAAAATTGAGCAACCCTCAGGAGCGCCAGGAACTGGTTTCCTATGAAATGTATGGAAATAATCAAGCAATCTAAATACGCGTTGGCACAACAATTACGGGTCCCGAAACCTATCTTTAGAGGTATAAAGAACCGCAATCGAAGAACAATTGCAGATTTTGAATTTTTAAAGCTCTGAATTTGCTGATTTATAGTCAGGAGATTTTCAAATTAATCGAATTTCCTATGAAATGTATGGAAATAATCAAGCAATCTAAATACGCGTTGGCACAACAATTACAGGTCCCGAAACCTATCTTTAGAGGTATCAAAAACCGCAATCGGAGCACAATTGCAGATTTTGAATTTTTAAAGCTCTGAATTTGCTAATTTAGAGTCAGGAGATTTTCAAATTAATCGAATTTCCTATGAAATGTATGGAAATAATCAAGCAATCTAAATACGCGTTGGCACAACAATTACGGGTCCCGAAACCTATCTTTAGAGGTATCAAGAACCGCAATCGGAGCACAATTGCAGATTTTGAATTTTTAAAGCTCTGAATTTGCTGATTTATAGTAAGGAGATTTTCAAATTAATCGAATTTCCTATGAAATGTATGGAAATAATCAAGCAATCTAAATACGCGTTGGCACAACAATTACGGGTCCCGAAACCTATCTTTAGAGGTATCAAGAACCACAATCGGAGCACAATTGCAGACTTTGAATTTTTAAAGCTCTGAATTTGCTGATTTATAGTCAGGAGGTTTTCAAATTAATCGAATTTCCTATGAAATGTATGGAAATAATCAAGCAAACTAAATACGCGTTGGCACAACAATTACGGGTCCCGAAACCTAGCTTTAGAGGTATCAAGAACCGCAATCGGAGCACAATTGCAGATTTTGAATTTTTAAAGCTCTGAATTAGCTGATTTATAGTCAGGAGATTTTCAAATTAATCGAATTTCCTATGAAATGTATGGAAATAATCAAGCAATCTAAATACGCGTTGGCACAACAATTACGTGTTCCGAAACCTATCTTTAGAGGTATCATGAACCGCAATCGGAGCACAATTGCAGTTTTTGAATTTTTAAAGCTCGGAATTTCCTGATTTATAGTCAGGAGATTTTCAAATTAATCGAATTTCCTATGAAATGTATGGAAATAATCAAGCAATCTAAATACACGTTGGCACAACAATTACGGATCCCGAAACCTATCTTTAGAGGTATCAAGAACCGCAATCGGCGCACAATTGCAGATTTTGAATTTTTAAAGCTCTGAATTTGCTGATTTATAGTCAGGAGATTTTCAAATTAATCGAATTTCCTATGAAATGTATGGAAATAATCAAGCAATCTAAATACGCGTTGGCACAACAATTACGGGTCCCGAAACCTATCTTTAGAGGTATCAAGAACCACAATCGGAGCACAATTGCAGATTTTGAATTTTTAAAGCTCTGAATTTGCTGATTTATAGTCAGGAGATTTTCAAATTAATCGAATTTCCTATGAAATGTATGGAAATAATCAAGTAATCTAAATACGCGTTGGCACAACAATTACGGGTCCCGAAACCTCTCTTTAGAGGTATCAAGAACCGCAATCGGAACACAATTGCAGATTTTAAATTTTTAAAGCTCTGAATTTGCTGATTTATAGTCAGGAGATTTTCAAATTAATCGAATTTCCTATGAAATGTATGGAAATAATCAAGCAATCTAAATACACGTTGGCACAACAATTACGGGTCCCGAAACCTATCTTTAGAGGTATCAAGAACGGCAATCGGAGCACAATTGCAGATTTTGAATTTTTAAAGCTCTGAATTTGCTGATTTATTGTCAGGAGATTTTCAAATTAATCGAATTTCCTATGAAATGTATGGAAATAATCAAGCAATCTAAATACGCGTTGGCACAACAATTACGGGTCCCGAAACCTCTCTTTAGAGGTATCAAGAACCGCAATCGGAACACAATTGCAGATTTTAAATTTTTAAAGCTCTGAATTTGCTGATTTATAGTCAGGAGATTTTCAAATTAATCGAATTTCCTATGAAATGTATGGAAATAATCAAGCAATCTAAATACACGTTGGCACAACAATTACGGGTCCCGAAACCTATCTTTAGAGGTATCAAGAACGGCAATCGGAGCACAATTGCAGATTTTGAATTTTTAAAGCTCTGAATTTGCTGATTTATTGTCAGGAGATTTTCAAATTAATCGAATTTCCTATGAAATGTATGGAAATAATCAAGCAATCTAAATACGCGTTGGCACAACAATTACGGGTCCCGAAACCTCTCTTTAGAGGTATCAAGAACCGCAATCGGAACACAATTGCAGATTTTAAATTTTTAAAGCTCTGAATTTGCTGATTTATTGTCAGGAGATTTTCAAATTAATCGAATTTCCTATGAAATGTATGGAAATAATCAAGCAATCTAAATACGCGTTGGCACAACAATTACGGGTCCCGAAACCTATCTTTAGAGGTATCAAGAACCACAATCGGAGCACAATTGCAGACTTTGAATTTTTAAAGCTCTGAATTTGCTGATTTATAGTCAGGAGGTTTTCAAATTAATCGAATTTCCTATGAAATGTATGGAAATAATCAAGCAAACTAAATACGCGTTGGCACAACAATTACGGGTCCCGAAACCTAGCTTTAGAGGTATCAAGAACCGTAATCGGAGCACAATTGCAGATTTTGAATTTTTAAAGCTCTGAATTAGCTGATTTATAGTCAGGAGATTTTCAAATTAATCGAATTTCCTATGAAATGTATGGAAATAATCAAGCAATCTAAATACGCGTTGGCACAACAATTACGTGTTCCGAAACCTATCTTTAGAGGTATCATGAACCGCAATCGGAGCACAATTGCAGTTTTTGAATTTTTAAAGCTCGGAATTTCCTGATTTATAGTCAGGAGATTTTCAAATTAATCGAATTTCCTATGAAATGTATGGAAATAATCAAGCAATCTAAATACACGTTGGCACAACAATTACGGATCCCGAAACCTATCTTTAGAGGTATCAAGAACCGCAATCGGCGCACAATTGCAGATTTTGAATTTTTAAAGCTCTGAATTTGCTGATTTATAGTCAGGAGATTTTCAAATTAATCGAATTTCCTATGAAATGTATGGAAATAATCAAGCAATCTAAATACGCGTTGGCACAACAATTACGGGTCCCGAAACCTATCTTTAGAGGTATCAAGAACCACAATCGGAGCACAATTGCAGATTTTGAATTTTTAAAGCTCTGAATTTGCTGATTTATAGTCAGGAGATTTTCAAATTAATCGAATTTCCTATGAAATGTATGGAAATAATCAAGCAATCTAAATACGCGTTGGCACAACAATTACGGGTCCCGAAACCTCTCTTTAGAGGTATCAAGAACCGCAATCGGAACACAATTGCAGATTTTAAATTTTTAAAGCTCTGAATTTGCTGATTTATAGTCAGGAGATTTTCAAATTAATCGAATTTCCTATGAAATGTATGGAAATAATCAAGCAATCTAAATACACGTTGGCACAACAATTACGGGTCCCGAAACCTATCTTTAGAGGTATCAAGAACGGCAATCGGAGCACAATTGCAGATTTTGAATTTTTAAAGCTCTGAATTTGCTGATTTATTGTCAGGAGATTTTCAAATTAATCGAATTTCCTATGAAATGTATGGAAATAATCAAGCAAACTAAATACGCGTTGGCACAACAATTACGGGTCCCGAAACCTAGCTTTAGAGGTATCAAGAACCGCAATCGGAGCACAATTGCAGATTTTGAATTTTTAAAGCTCTGAATTTGCTGATTTATTGTCAGGAGATTTTCAAATTAATCGAATTTCCTATGAAATGTATGGAAATAATCAAGCAATCTAAATACGCGTTGGCACAACAATTACGGGTCCCGAAACCTCTCTTTAGAGGTATCAAGAACCGCAATCGGAACACAATTGCAGATTTTAAATTTTTAAAGCTCTGAATTTGCTGATTTATAGTCAGGAGATTTTCAAATTAATCGAATTTCCTATGAAATGTATGGAAATAATCAAGCAATCTAAATACACGTTGGCACAACAATTACGGGTCCCGAAACCTATCTTTAGAGGTATCAAGAACGGCAATCGGGGCACAATTGCAGATTTTGAATTTTTAAAGCTCTGAATTTGCTGATTTATTGTCAGGAGATTTTCAAATTAATCGAATTTCCTATGAAATGTATGGAAATAATCAAGCAATCTAAATACGCGTTGGCACAACAATTACGGGTCCCGAAACCTCTCTTTAGAGGTATCAAGAACCGCAATCGGAACACAATTGCAGATTTTAAATTTTTAAAGCTCTGAATTTGCTGATTTATTGTCAGGAGATTTTCAAATTAATCGAATTTCCTATGAAATGTATGGAAATAATCAAGCAATCTAAATACACGTTGGCACAACAATTACGGGTCCCGAAACCTATCTTTAGAGGTATCAAGAACGGCAATCGGAGCACAATTGCAGATTTTGAATTTTTAAAGCTCTGAATTTGCTGATTTATTGTCAGGAGATTTTCAAATTAATCGAATTTCCTATGAAATGTATGGAAATAATCAAGCAATCTAAATACGCGTTGGCACAACAATTACGGGTCCCGAAACCTCTCTTTAGAGGTATCAAGAACCGCAATCGGAACACAATTGCAGATTTTAAATTTTTAAAGCTCTGAATTTGCTGATTTATAGTCAGGAGATTTTCAAATTAATCGAATTTCCTATGAAATGTATGGAAATAATCAAGCAATCTAAATACACGTTGGCACAACAATTACGGGTCCCGAAACCTATCTTTAGAGGTATCAAGAACGGCAATCGGAGCACAATTGCAGATTTTGAATTTTTAAAGCTCTGAATTTGCTGATTTATTGTCAGGAGATTTTCAAATTAATCGAATTTCCTATGAAATGTATGGAAATAATCAAGCAATCTAAATACACGTTGGCACAACAATTACGGGTCCCGAAACCTATCTTTAGAGGTATCAAGAACCGCAATCGGAGCACAATTGCAGATTTTGAATTTTTAAAGCTCTGAATTTGCTGATTTATTGTCAGGAGATTTTCAAATTAATCGAATTTCCTATGAAATGTATGGAAATAATCAAGCAATCTAAATACGCGTTGGCACAACAATTACGGGTCCCGAAACCTCTCTTTAGAGGTATCAAGAACCGCAATCGGAACACAATTGCAGATTTTAAATTTTTAAAGCTCTGAATTTGCTGATTTATAGTCAGGAGATTTTCAAATTAATCGAATTTCCTATGAAATGTATGGAAATAATCAAGCAATCTAAATACACGTTGGCACAACAATTACGGGTCCCGAAACCTATCTTTAGAGGTATCAAGAACGGCAATCGGGGCACAATTGCAGATTTTGAATTTTTAAAGCTCTGAATTTGCTGATTTATTGTCAGGAGATTTTCAAATTAATCGAATTTCCTATGAAATGTATGGAAATAATCAAGCAATCTAAATACGCGTTGGCACAACAATTACGGGTCCCGAAACCTCTCTTTAGAGGTATCAAGAACCGCAATCGGAACACAATTGCAGATTTTAAATTTTTAAAGCTCTGAATTTGCTGATTTATTGTCAGGAGATTTTCAAATTAATCGAATTTCCTATGAAATGTATGGAAATAATCAAGCAATCTAAATACACGTTGGCACAACAATTACGGGTCCCGAAACCTATCTTTAGAGGTATCAAGAACGGCAATCGGAGCACAATTGCAGATTTTGAATTTTTAAAGCTCTGAATTTGCTGATTTATTGTCAGGAGATTTTCAAATTAATCGAATTTCCTATGAAATGTATGGAAATAATCAAGCAATCTAAATACGCGTTGGCACAACAATTACGGGTCCCGAAACCTCTCTTTAGAGGTATCAAGAACCGCAATCGGAACACAATTGCAGATTTTAAATTTTTAAAGCTCTGAATTTGCTGATTTATAGTCAGGAGATTTTCAAATTAATCGAATTTCCTATGAAATGTATGGAAATAATCAAGCAATCTAAATACACGTTGGCACAACAATTACGGGTCCCGAAACCTCTCTTTAGAGGTATCAAGAACCGCAATCGGAACACAATTGCAGATTTTAAATTTTTAAAGCTCTGAATTTGCTGATTTATAGTCAGGAGATTTTCAAATTAATCGAATTTCCTATGAAATGTATGGAAATAATCAAGCAATCTAAATACACGTTGGCACAACAATTACGGGTCCCGAAACCTATCTTTAGAGGTATCAAGAACGGCAATCGGGGCACAATTGCAGATTTTGAATTTTTAAAGCTCTGAATTTGCTGATTTATTGTCAGGAGATTTTCAAATTAATCGAATTTCCTATGAAATGTATGGAAATAATCAAGCAATCTAAATACGCGTTGGCACAACAATTACGGGTCCCGAAACCTCTCTTTAGAGGTATCAAGAACCGCAATCGGAACACAATTGCAGATTTTAAATTTTTAAAGCTCTGAATTTGCTGATTTATTGTCAGGATATTTTCAAATTAATCGAATTTCCTATGAAATGTATGGAAATAATCAAGCAATCTAAATACACGTTGGCACAACAATTACGGGTCCCGAAACCTATCTTTAGAGGTATCAAGAACGGCAATCGGAGCACAATTGCAGATTTTGAATTTTTAAAGCTCTGAATTTGCTGATTTATTGTCAGGAGATTTTCAAATTAATCGAATTTCCTATGAAATGTATGGAAATAATCAAGCAATCTAAATACGCGTTGGCACAACAATTACGGGTCCCGAAACCTCTCTTTAGAGGTATCAAGAACCGCAATCGGAACACAATTGCAGATTTTAAATTTTTAAAGCTCTGAATTTGCTGATTTATAGTCAGGAGATTTTCAAATTAATCGAATTTCCTATGAAATGTATGGAAATAATCAAGCAATCTAAATACACGTTGGCACAACAATTACGGGTCCCGAAACCTATCTTTAGAGGTATCAAGAACGGCAATCGGGGCACAATTGCAGATTTTGAATTTTTAAAGCTCTGAATTTGCTGATTTATTGTCAGGAGATTTTCAAATTAATCGAATTTCCTATGAAATGTATGGAAATAATCAAGCAATCTAAATACGCGTTGGCACAACAATTACGGGTCCCGAAACCTCTCTTTAGAGGTATCAAGAACCGCAATCGGAACACAATTGCAGATTTTAAATTTTTAAAGCTCTGAATTTGCTGATTTATTGTCAGGAGATTTTCAAATTAATCGAATTTCCTATGAAATGTATGGAAATAATCAAGCAATCTAAATACGCGTTGGCACAACAATTACGGGTCCCGAAACCTATCTTTAGAGGTATCAAGAACCACAATCGGAGCACAATTGCAGACTTTGAATTTTTAAAGCTCTGAATTTGCTGATTTATAGTCAGGAGGTTTTCAAATTAATCGAATTTCCTATGAAATGTATGGAAATAATCAAGCAAACTAAATACGCGTTGGCACAACAATTACGGGTCCCGAAACCTAGCTTTAGAGGTATCAAGAACCGCAATCGGAGCACAATTGCAGATTTTGAATTTTTAAAGCTCTGAATTAGCTGATTTATAGTCAGGAGATTTTCAAATTAATCGAATTTCCTATGAAATGTATGGAAATAATCAAGCAATCTAAATACGCGTTGGCACAACAATTACGTGTTCCGAAACCTATCTTTAGAGGTATCATGAACCACAATCGGAGCACAATTGCAGTTTTTGAATTTTTAAAGCTCGGAATTTCCTGATTTATAGTCAGGAGATTTTCAAATTAATCGAATTTCCTATGAAATGTATGGAAATAATCAAGCAATCTTAATACACGTTGGCACAACAATTACGGATCCCGAAACCTATCTTTAGAGGTATCAAGAACCGCAATCGGCGCACAATTGCAGATTTTGAATTTTTAAAGCTCTGAATTTGCTGATTTATAGTCAGGAGATTTTCAAATTAATCGAATTTCCTATGAAATGTATGGAAATAATCAAGCAATCTAAATACGCGTTGGCACAACAATTACGGGTCCCGAAACCTATCTTTAGAGGTATCAAGAACCACAATCGGAGCACAATTGCAGATTTTGAATTTTTAAAGCTCTGAATTTGCTGATTTATAGTCAGGAGATTTTCAAATTAATCGAATTTCCTATGAAATGTATGGAAATAATCAAGCAATCTAAATACGCGTTGGCACAACAATTACGGGTCCCGAAACCTCTCTTTAGAGGTATCAAGAACCGCAATCGGAACACAATTGCAGATTTTAAATTTTTAAAGCTCTGAATTTGCTGATTTATTGTCAGGAGATTTTCAAATTAATCGAATTTCCTATGAAATGTATGGAAATAATCAAGCAATCTAAATACGCGTTGGCACAACAATTACGGGTCCCGAAACCTATCTTTAGAGGTATCAAGAACCACAATCGGAGCACAATTGCAGATTTTGAATTTTTAAAGCTCTGAATTTGCTGATTTATAGTCAGGAGATTTTCAAATTAATCGAATTTCCTATGAAATGTATGGAAATAATCAAGCAATCTAAATACGCGTTGGCACAACAATTACGTGTTCCGAAACCTATCTTTAGAGGTATCATGAACCGCAATCGGAGCACAATTGCAGTTTTTGAATTTTTAAAGCTCGGAATTTCCTGATTTATAGTCAGGAGATTTTCAAATTAATCGAATTTCCTATGAAATGTATGGAAATAATCAAGCAATCTAAATACGCGTTGGCACAACAATTACGGGTCCCGAAACCTCTCTTTAGAGGTATCAAGAACCGCAATCGGAACACAATTGCAGATTTTAAATTTTTAAAGCTCTGAATTTGCTGATTTATTGTCAGGAGATTTTCAAATTAATCGAATTTCCTATGAAATGTATGGAAATAATCAAGCAATCTAAATACGCGTTGGCACAACAATTACGGGTCCCGAAACCTATCTTTAGAGGTATCAAGAACCACAATCGGAGCACAATTGCAGACTTTGAATTTTTAAAGCTCTGAATTTGCTGATTTATAGTCAGGAGGTTTTCAAATTAATCGAATTTCCTATGAAATGTATGGAAATAATCAAGCAAACTAAATACGCGTTGGCACAACAATTACGGGTCCCGAAACCTAGCTTTAGAGGTATCAAGAACCGCAATCGGAGCACAATTGCAGATTTTGAATTTTTAAAGCTCTGAATTAGCTGATTTATAGTCAGGAGATTTTCAAATTAATCGAATTTCCTATGAAATGTATGGAAATAATCAAGCAATCTAAATACGCGTTGGCACAACAATTACGTGTTCCGAAACCTATCTTTAGAGGTATCATGAACCGCAATCGGAGCACAATTGCAGTTTTTGAATTTTTAAAGCTCGGAATTTCCTGATTTATAGTCAGGAGATTTTCAAATTAATCGAATTTCCTATGAAATGTATGGAAATAATCAAGCAATCTAAATACACGTTGGCACAACAATTACGGATCCCGAAACCTATCTTTAGAGGTATCAAGAACCGCAATCGGCGCACAATTGCAGATTTTGAATTTTTAAAGCTCTGAATTTGCTGATTTATTGTCAGGAGATTTTCAAATTAATCGAATTTCCTATGAAATGTATGGAAATAATCAAGCAATCTAAATACGCGTTGGCACAACAATTACGGGTCCCGAAACCTCTCTTTAGAGGTATCAAGAACCGCAATCGGAACACAATTGCAGATTTTAAATTTTTAAAGCTCTGAATTTGCTGATTTATAGTCAGGAGATTTTCAAATTAATCGAATTTCCTATGAAATGTATGGAAATAATCAAGCAATCTAAATACACGTTGGCACAACAATTACGGGTCCCGAAACCTATCTTTAGAGGTATCAAGAACGGCAATCGGGGCACAATTGCAGATTTTGAATTTTTAAAGCTCTGAATTTGCTGATTTATTGTCAGGAGATTTTCAAATTAATCGAATTTCCTATGAAATGTATGGAAATAATCAAGCAATCTAAATACGCGTTGGCACAACAATTACGGGTCCCGAAACCTCTCTTTAGAGGTATCAAGAACCGCAATCGGAACACAATTGCAGATTTTAAATTTTTAAAGCTCTGAATTTGCTGATTTATTGTCAGGATATTTTCAAATTAATCGAATTTCCTATGAAATGTATGGAAATAATCAAGCAATCTAAATACACGTTGGCACAACAATTACGGGTCCCGAAACCTATCTTTAGAGGTATCAAGAACGGCAATCGGAGCACAATTGCAGATTTTGAATTTTTAAAGCTCTGAATTTGCTGATTTATTGTCAGGAGATTTTCAAATTAATCGAATTTCCTATGAAATGTATGGAAATAATCAAGCAATCTAAATACGCGTTGGCACAACAATTACGGGTCCCGAAACCTCTCTTTAGAGGTATCAAGAACCGCAATCGGAACACAATTGCAGATTTTAAATTTTTAAAGCTCTGAATTTGCTGATTTATAGTCAGGAGATTTTCAAATTAATCGAATTTCCTATGAAATGTATGGAAATAATCAAGCAATCTAAATACACGTTGGCACAACAATTACGGGTCCCGAAACCTATCTTTAGAGGTATCAAGAACGGCAATCGGGGCACAATTGCAGATTTTGAATTTTTAAAGCTCTGAATTTGCTGATTTATTGTCAGGAGATTTTCAAATTAATCGAATTTCCTATGAAATGTATGGAAATAATCAAGCAATCTAAATACGCGTTGGCACAACAATTACGGGTCCCGAAACCTCTCTTTAGAGGTATCAAGAACCGCAATCGGAACACAATTGCAGATTTTAAATTTTTAAAGCTCTGAATTTGCTGATTTATTGTCAGGAGATTTTCAAATTAATCGAATTTCCTATGAAATGTATGGAAATAATCAAGCAATCTAAATACGCGTTGGCACAACAATTACGGGTCCCGAAACCTATCTTTAGAGGTATCAAGAACCACAATCGGAGCACAATTGCAGACTTTGAATTTTTAAAGCTCTGAATTTGCTGATTTATAGTCAGGAGGTTTTCAAATTAATCGAATTTCCTATGAAATGTATGGAAATAATCAAGCAAACTAAATACGCGTTGGCACAACAATTACGGGTCCCGAAACCTAGCTTTAGAGGTATCAAGAACCGCAATCGGAGCACAATTGCAGATTTTGAATTTTTAAAGCTCTGAATTAGCTGATTTATAGTCAGGAGATTTTCAAATTAATCGAATTTCCTATGAAATGTATGGAAATAATCAAGCAATCTAAATACGCGTTGGCACAACAATTACGTGTTCCGAAACCTATCTTTAGAGGTATCATGAACCACAATCGGAGCACAATTGCAGTTTTTGAATTTTTAAAGCTCGGAATTTCCTGATTTATAGTCAGGAGATTTTCAAATTAATCGAATTTCCTATGAAATGTATGGAAATAATCAAGCAATCTTAATACACGTTGGCACAACAATTACGGATCCCGAAACCTATCTTTAGAGGTATCAAGAACCGCAATCGGCGCACAATTGCAGATTTTGAATTTTTAAAGCTCTGAATTTGCTGATTTATAGTCAGGAGATTTTCAAATTAATCGAATTTCCTATGAAATGTATGGAAATAATCAAGCAATCTAAATACGCGTTGGCACAACAATTACGGGTCCCGAAACCTATCTTTAGAGGTATCAAGAACCACAATCGGAGCACAATTGCAGATTTTGAATTTTTAAAGCTCTGAATTTGCTGATTTATAGTCAGGAGATTTTCAAATTAATCGAATTTCCTATGAAATGTATGGAAATAATCAAGCAATCTAAATACGCGTTGGCACAACAATTACGGGTCCCGAAACCTCTCTTTAGAGGTATCAAGAACCGCAATCGGAACACAATTGCAGATTTTAAATTTTTAAAGCTCTGAATTTGCTGATTTATTGTCAGGAGATTTTCAAATTAATCGAATTTCCTATGAAATGTATGGAAATAATCAAGCAATCTAAATACGCGTTGGCACAACAATTACGGGTCCCGAAACCTATCTTTAGAGGTATCAAGAACCACAATCGGAGCACAATTGCAGATTTTGAATTTTTAAAGCTCTGAATTTGCTGATTTATAGTCAGGAGATTTTCAAATTAATCGAATTTCCTATGAAATGTATGGAAATAATCAAGCAATCTAAATACGCGTTGGCACAACAATTACGTGTTCCGAAACCTATCTTTAGAGGTATCATGAACCGCAATCGGAGCACAATTGCAGTTTTTGAATTTTTAAAGCTCGGAATTTCCTGATTTATAGTCAGGAGATTTTCAAATTAATCGAATTTCCTATGAAATGTATGGAAATAATCAAGCAATCTAAATACGCGTTGGCACAACAATTACGGGTCCCGAAACCTCTCTTTAGAGGTATCAAGAACCGCAATCGGAACACAATTGCAGATTTTAAATTTTTAAAGCTCTGAATTTGCTGATTTATTGTCAGGAGATTTTCAAATTAATCGAATTTCCTATGAAATGTATGGAAATAATCAAGCAATCTAAATACGCGTTGGCACAACAATTACGGGTCCCGAAACCTATCTTTAGAGGTATCAAGAACCACAATCGGAGCACAATTGCAGACTTTGAATTTTTAAAGCTCTGAATTTGCTGATTTATAGTCAGGAGGTTTTCAAATTAATCGAATTTCCTATGAAATGTATGGAAATAATCAAGCAAACTAAATACGCGTTGGCACAACAATTACGGGTCCCGAAACCTAGCTTTAGAGGTATCAAGAACCGCAATCGGAGCACAATTGCAGATTTTGAATTTTTAAAGCTCTGAATTAGCTGATTTATAGTCAGGAGATTTTCAAATTAATCGAATTTCCTATGAAATGTATGGAAATAATCAAGCAATCTAAATACGCGTTGGCACAACAATTACGTGTTCCGAAACCTATCTTTAGAGGTATCATGAACCGCAATCGGAGCACAATTGCAGTTTTTGAATTTTTAAAGCTCGGAATTTCCTGATTTATAGTCAGGAGATTTTCAAATTAATCGAATTTCCTATGAAATGTATGGAAATAATCAAGCAATCTAAATACACGTTGGCACAACAATTACGGATCCCGAAACCTATCTTTAGAGGTATCAAGAACCGCAATCGGCGCACAATTGCAGATTTTGAATTTTTAAAGCTCTGAATTTGCTGATTTATAGTCAGGAGATTTTCAAATTAATCGAATTTCCTATGAAATGTATGGAAATAATCAAGCAATCCAAATACGCGTTGGCACAACAATTACGGGTCCCGAAACCTATCTTTAGAGGTATCAAGAACCACAATCGGAGCACAATTGCAGATTTTGAATTTTTAAAGCTCTGAATTTGCTGATTTATAGTCAGGAGATTTTCAAATTAATCGAATTTCCTATGAAATGTATGGAAATAATCAAGCAATCTAAATACGCGTTGGCACAACAATTACGGGTCCCGAAACCTCTCTTTAGAGGTATCAAGAACCGCAATCGGAACACAATTGCAGATTTTAAATTTTTAAAGCTCTGAATTTGCTGATTTATAGTCAGGAGATTTTCAAATTAATCGAATTTCCTATGAAATGTATGGAAATAATCAAGCAATCTAAATACACGTTGGCACAACAATTACGGGTCCCGAAACCTAGCTTTAGAGGTATCAAGAACCGCAATCGGAGCACAATTGCAGATTTTGAATTTTTAAAGCTCTGAATTAGCTGATTTATAGTCAGGAGATTTTCAAATTAATCGAATTTCCTATGAAATGTATGGAAATAATCAAGCAATCTAAATACACGTTGGCACAACAATTACGGGTCCCGAAACCTATCTTTAGAGGTATCAAGAACCGCAATCGGAGCACAATTGCAGATTTTGAATTTTTAAAGCTCTGAATTTGCTGATTTATTGTCAGGATATTTTCAAATTAATCGAATTTCCTATGAAATGTATGGAAATAATCAAGCAATCTAAATACACGTTGGCACAACAATTACGGGTCCCGAAACCTATCTTTAGAGGTATCAAGAACGGCAATCGGAGCACAATTGCAGATTTTGAATTTTTAAAGCTCTGAATTTGCTGATTTATTGTCAGGAGATTTTCAAATTAATCGAATTTCCTATGAAATGTATGGAAATAATCAAGCAATCTAAATACGCGTTGGCACAACAATTACGGGTCCCGAAACCTCTCTTTAGAGGTATCAAGAACCGCAATCGGAACACAATTGCAGATTTTAAATTTTTAAAGCTCTGAATTTGCTGATTTATAGTCAGGAGATTTTCAAATTAATCGAATTTCCTATGAAATGTATGGAAATAATCAAGCAATCTAAATACGCGTTGGCACAACAATTACAGGTCCCGAAACCTATCTTTAGAGGTATCAAGAACGGCAATCGGAGCACAATTGCAGATTTTGAATTTTTAAAGCTCTGAATTTGCTGATTTATTGTCAGGAGATTTTCAAATTAATCGAATTTCCTATGAAATGTATGGAAATAATCAAGCAATCTAAATACGCGTTGGCACAACAATTACGGGTCCCGAAACCTCTCTTTAGAGGTATCAAGAACCGCAATCGGAACACAATTGCAGATTTTAAATTTTTAAAGCTCTGAATTTGCTGATTTATTGTCAGGAGATTTTCAAATTAATCGAATTTCCTATGAAATGTATGGAAATAATCAAGCAATCTAAATACGCGTTGGCACAACAATTACGGGTCCCGAAACCTATCTTTAGAGGTATCAAGAACCACAATCGGAGCACAATTGCAGACTTTGAATTTTTAAAGCTCTGAATTTGCTGATTTATAGTCAGGAGGTTTTCAAATTAATCGAATTTCCTATGAAATGTATGGAAATAATCAAGCAAACTAAATACGCGTTGGCACAACAATTACGGGTCCCGAAACCTAGCTTTAGAGGTATCATGAACCGCAATCGGAGCACAATTGCAGATTTTGAATTTTTAAAGCTCTGAATTAGCTGATTTATAGTCAGGAGATTTTCAAATTAATCGAATTTCCTATGAAATGTATGGAAATAATCAAGCAATCTAAATACGCGTTGGCACAACAATTACGTGTTCCGAAACCTATCTTTAGAGGTATCATGAACCGCAATCGGAGCACAATTGCAGTTTTTGAATTTTTAAAGCTCGGAATTTCCTGATTTATAGTCAGGAGATTTTCAAATTAATCGAATTTCCTATGAAATGTATGGAAATAATCAAGCAATCTAAATACACGTTGGCACAACAATTACGGATCCCGAAACCTATCTTTAGAGGTATCAAGAACCGCAATCGGCGCACAATTGCAGATTTTGAATTTTTAAAGCTCTGAATTTGCTGATTTATAGTCAGGAGATTTTCAAATTAATCGAATTTCCTATGAAATGTATGGAAATAATCAAGCAATCTAAATACGCGTTGGCACAACAATTACGGGTCCCGAAACCTCTCTTTAGAGGTATCAAGAACCGCAATCGGAACACAATTGCAGATTTTAAATTTTTAAAGCTCTGAATTTACTGATTTATAGTCAGGAGATTTTCAAATTAATCGAATTTCCTATGAAATGTATGGAAATAATCAAGCAATCTAAATACACGTTGGCACAACAATTACGGGTCCCGAAACCTATCTTTAGAGGTATCAAGAACGGCAATCGGAGCACAATTGCAGATTTTGAATTTTTAAAGCTCTGAATTTGCTGATTTATTGTCAGGAGATTTTCAAATTAATCGAATTTCCTATGAAATGTATGGAAATAATCAAGCAATCTAAATACGCGTTGGCACAACAATTACGGGTCCCGAAACCTCTCTTTAGAGGTATCAAGAACCGCAATCGGAACACAATTGCAGATTTTAAATTTTTAAAGCTCTGAATTTGCTGATTTATAGTCAGGAGATTTTCAAATTAATCGAATTTCCTATGAAATGTATGGAAATAATCAAGCAATCTAAATACACGTTGGCACAACAATTACGGGTCCCGAAACCTATCTTTAGAGGTATCAAGAACGGCAATCGGAGCACAATTGCAGATTTTGAATTTTTAAAGCTCTGAATTTGCTGATTTATTGTCAGGAGATTTTCAAATTAATCGAATTTCCTATGAAATGTATGGAAATAATCAAGCAATCTAAATACGCGTTGGCACAACAATTACGGGTCCCGAAACCTCTCTTTAGAGGTATCAAGAACCGCAATCGGAACACAATTGCAGATTTTAAATTTTTAAAGCTCTGAATTTGCTGATTTATTGTCAGGAGATTTTCAAATTAATCGAATTTCCTATGAAATGTATGGAAATAATCAAGCAATCTAAATACGCGTTGGCACAACAATTACGGGTCCCGAAACCTATCTTTAGAGGTATCAAGAACCACAATCGGAGCACAATTGCAGACTTTGAATTTTTAAAGCTCTGAATTTGCTGATTTATAGTCAGGAGGTTTTCAAATTAATCGAATTTCCTATGAAATGTATGGAAATAATCAAGCAAACTAAATACGCGTTGGCACAACAATTACGGGTCCCGAAACCTAGCTTTAGAGGTATCAAGAACCGCAATCGGAGCACAATTGCAGATTTTGAATTTTTAAAGCTCTGAATTAGCTGATTTATAGTCAGGAGATTTTCAAATTAATCGAATTTCCTATGAAATGTATGGAAATAATCAAGCAATCTAAATACGCGTTGGCACAACAATTACGTGTTCCGAAACCTATCTTTAGAGGTATCATGAACCGCAATCGGGCACAATTGCAGTTTTTGAATTTTTAAAGCTCGGAATTTCCTGATTTATAGTCAGGAGATTTTCAAATTATTCGAATTTCCTATGAAATGTATGGAAATAATCAAGCAATCTAAATACACGTTGGCACAACAATTACGGATCCCGAAACCTATCTTTAGAGGTATCAAGAACCGCAATCGGCGCACAATTGCAGATTTTGAATTTTTAAAGCTCTGAATTTGCTGATTTATAGTCAGGAGATTTTCAAATTAATCGAATTTCCTATGAAATGTATGGAAATAATCAAGCAATCTAAATACGCGTTGGCACAACAATTACGGGTCCCGAAACCTATCTTTAGAGGTATCAAGAACCACAATCGGAGCACAATTGCAGATTTTGAATTTTTAAAGCTCTGAATTTGCTGATTTATAGTCAGGAGATTTTCAAATTAATCGAATTTCCTATGAAATGTATGGAAATAATCAAGCAATCTAAATACGCGTTGGCACAACAATTACGGGTCCCGAAACCTCTCTTTAGAGGTATCAAGAACCGCAATCGGAACACAATTGCAGATTTTAAATTTTTAAAGCTCTGAATTTGCTGATTTATAGACAGGAGATTTTCAAATTAATCGAATTTCCTATGAAATGTATGGAAATAATCAAGCAATCTAAATACACGTTGGCACAACAATTACGGGTCCCGAAACCTATCTTTAGAGGTATCAAGAACGGCAATCGGAGCACAATTGCAGATTTTGAATTTTTAAAGCTCTGAATTTGCTGATTTATAGTCAGGAGATTTTCAAATTAATCGAATTTCCTATGAAATGTATGGAAATAATCAAGCAAACTAAATACGCGTTGGCACAACAATTACGGGTCCCGAAACCTAGCTTTAGAGGTATCAAGAACCGCAATCGGAGCACAATTGCAGATTTTGAATTTTTAAAGCTCTGAATTAGCTGATTTATAGTCAGGAGATTTTCAAATTAATCGAATTTCCTATGAAATGTATGGAAATAATCAAGCAATCTAAATACGCGTTGGCACAACAATTACGGGTCCCGAAACCTCTCTTTAGAGGTATCAAGAACCGCAATCGGAACACAATTGCAGATTTTAAATTTTTAAAGCTCTGAATTTGCTGATTTATAGACAGGAGATTTTCAAATTAATCGAATTTCCTATGAAATGTATGGAAATAATCAAGCAATCTAAATACACGTTGGCACAACAATTACGGGTCCCGAAACCTATCTTTAGAGGTATCAAGAACGGCAATCGGAGCACAATTGCAGATTTTGAATTTTTAAAGCTCTGAATTTGCTGATTTATTGTCAGGAGATTTTCAAATTAATCGAATTTCCTATGAAATGTATGGAAATAATCAAGCAAACTAAATACGCGTTGGCACAACAATTACGGGTCCCGAAACCTAGCTTTAGAGGTATCAAGAACCGCAATCGGAGCACAATTGCAGATTTTGAATTTTTAAAGCTCTGAATTAGCTGATTTATAGTCAGGAGATTTTCAAATTAATCGAATTTCCTATGAAATGTATGGAAATAATCAAGCAATCTAAATACGCGTTGGCACAACAATTACGTGTTCCGAAACCTATCTTTAGAGGTATCATGAACCGCAATCGGAGCACAATTGCAGTTTTTGAATTTTTAAAGCTCGGAATTTCCTGATTTATAGTCAGGAGATTTTCAAATTAATCGAATTTCCTATGAAATGTATGGAAATAATCAAGCAATCTAAATACACGTTGGCACAACAATTACGGATCCCGAAACCTATCTTTAGAGGTATCAAGAACCGCAATCGGCGCACAATTGCAGATTTTGAATTTTTAAAGCTCTGAATTTGCTGATTTATAGTCAGGAGATTTTCAAATTAATCGAATTTCCTATGAAATGTATGGAAATAATCAAGCAATCTAAATACGCGTTGGCACAACAATTACGGGTCCCGAAACCTATCTTTAGAGGTATCAAGAACCACAATCGGAGCACAATTGCAGATTTTGAATTTTTAAAGCTCTGAATTTGCTGATTTATAGTCAGGAGATTTTCAAATTAATCGAATTTCCTATGAAATGTATGGAAATAATCAAGCAATCTAAATACGCGTTGGCACAACAATTACGGGTCCCGAAACCTCTCTTTAGAGGTATCAAGAACCGCAATCGGAACACAATTGCAGATTTTAAATTTTTAAAGCTCTGAATTTGCTGATTTATAGACAGGAGATTTTCAAATTAATCGAATTTCCTATGAAATGTATGGAAATAATCAAGCAATCTAAATACACGTTGGCACAACAATTACGGGTCCCGAAACCTATCTTTAGAGGTATCAAGAACGGCAATCGGAGCACAATTGCAGATTTTGAATTTTTAAAGCTCTGAATTTGCTGATTTATTGTCAGGAGATTTTCAAATTAATCGAATTTCCTATGAAATGTATGGAAATAATCAAGCAAACTAAATACGCGTTGGCACAACAATTACGGGTCCCGAAACCTAGCTTTAGAGGTATCAAGAACCGCAATCGGAGCACAATTGCAGATTTTGAATTTTTAAAGCTCTGAATTAGCTGATTTATAGTCAGGAGATTTTCAAATTAATCGAATTTCCTATGAAATGTATGGAAATAATCAAGCAATCTAAATACGCGTTGGCACAACAATTACGGGTCCCGAAACCTCTCTTTAGAGGTATCAAGAACCGCAATCGGAACACAATTGCAGATTTTAAATTTTTAAAGCTCTGAATTTGCTGATTTATAGACAGGAGATTTTCAAATTAATCGAATTTCCTATGAAATGTATGGAAATAATCAAGCAATCTAAATACACGTTGGCACAACAATTACGGGTCCCGAAACCTATCTTTAGAGGTATCAAGAACGGCAATCGGAGCACAATTGCAGATTTTGAATTTTTAAAGCTCTGAATTTGCTGATTTATTGTCAGGAGATTTTCAAATTAATCGAATTTCCTATGAAATGTATGGAAATAATCAAGCAAACTAAATACGCGTTGGCACAACAATTACGGGTCCCGAAACCTATCTTTAGAGGTATCAAGAACCGCAATCGGAGCACAATTGCAGATTTTGAATTTTTAAAGCTCTGAATTAGCTGATTTATAGTCAGGAGATTTTCAAATTAATCGAATTTCCTATGAAATGTATGGAAATAATCAAGCAATCTAAATACGCGTTGGCACAACAATTACGTGTTCCGAAACCTATCTTTAGAGGTATCATGAACCGCAATCGGAGCACAATTGCAGTTTTTGAATTTTTAAAGCTCGGAATTTCCTGATTTATAGTCAGGAGATTTTCAAATTAATCGAATTTCCTATGAAATGTATGGAAATAATCAAGCAATCTAAATACACGTTGGCACAACAATTACGGATCCCGAAACCTATCTTTAGAGGTATCAAGAACCGCAATCGGCGCACAATTGCAGATTTTGAATTTTTAAAGCTCTGAATTTGCTGATTTATAGTCAGGAGATTTTCAAATTAATCGAATTTCCTATGAAATGTATGGAAATAATCAAGCAATCTAAATACGCGTTGGCACAACAATTACGGGTCCCGAAACCTATCTTTAGAGGTATCAAGAACCACAATCGGAGCACAATTGCAGATTTTGAATTTTTAAAGCTCTGAATTTGCTGATTTATAGTCAGGAGATTTTCAAATTAATCGAATTTCCTATGAAATGTATGGAAATAATCAAGCAATCTAAATACGCGTTGGCACAACAATTACGGGTCCCGAAACCTCTCTTTAGAGGTATCAAGAACCGCAATCGGAACACAATTGCAGATTTTAAATTTTTAAAGCTCTGAATTTGCTGATTTATAGACAGGAGATTTTCAAATTAATCGAATTTCCTATGAAATGTATGGAAATAATCAAGCAATCTAAATACACGTTGGCACAACAATTACGGGTCCCGAAACCTATCTTTAGAGGTATCAAGAACGGCAATCGGAGCACAATTGCAGATTTTGAATTTTTAAAGCTCTGAATTTGCTGATTTATTGTCAGGAGATTTTCAAATTAATCGAATTTCCTATGAAATGTATGGAAATAATCAAGCAAACTAAATACGCGTTGGCACAACAATTACGGGTCCCGAAACCTAGCTTTAGAGGTATCAAGAACCGCAATCGGAGCACAATTGCAGATTTTGAATTTTTAAAGCTCTGAATTTGCTGATTTATTGTCAGGAGATTTTCAAATTAATCGAATTTCCTATGAAATGTATGGAAATAATCAAGCAATCTAAATACACGTTGGCACAACAATTACGGGTCCCGAAACCTATCTTTAGAGGTATCAAGAACCGCAATCGGAGCACAATTGCAGATTTTAAATTTTTAAAGCTCTGGATTTGCTGATTCAGTCAGGAGATTTTCAAATTAACCGAATTTCCTATGAAATGTATGGAAATAATCAAGCAATCTAAATACGCGTTGGCACAACAATTACGGGTCCCGAAACCTATCTTTAGAGGTATCAAGAACCACAATCGGAGCACAATTGCAGATATTGAATTTTTAAAGCTCTGAATTTGCTGATTTATAGTCAGGAGGTTTTCAAATTAATCGAATTTCCTATGAAATGTATGGAAATAATCAAGCAATCTAAATACGCGTTGGCACAACAATTACGGGTCCCGAAACCTATCTTTAGAGGTATCAAGAACCGCAATCGGAGCTCAATTGCAGGTTTTGAATTTTTAAAGCTCTGAATTTGCTGATAAAGGCCAAACAATTTATAATACGTATTTCGTTTTTTTTTTGTTGGTTTAAGAATGATGGAAACTACTCCCTGCTTGGATACCGGTAAAGAAATTAATTGTCCTGATGTGGAAGTAGAGGACGAAAGTGACAAGTCACCAGTTGTTTCTCCATTAACATCCATAAGCAAAAAGAGAAGTACGGAGGATGAAATTCCCGAAATGTTTCTGGAAACTTTAAAATCGATTCAGGCAAAATTAATTGCAAGTAAAGATAATGAAGACCGAGTGTTTCTCAACTCGATCAATTTTGACATGAAAAAAATGAATGCTGAACAAAAGGCTCAATTCAAAATTGTTATAATATTGCAATCGCAGCAGGCCGTTTTAAATAGCCTTTAAAAAGAAACACGTAGTAGCCTGTTCACAACATCTATCCAGCGCATCGCAACACTTCCTCGTTTGATACCTCTTTACCTACAAACTTTGACAAATAAATCAAATTTTGTAGGCAAAAGGGTATGAAATGGAGAAGTGTTGCGATGCGCTGCACTAATGTTGTGAACAGGCTAATTTAATTTTAGTTAACTTTTATTTGTATTTTGTACTAAATGAATGGTTTTGTGATAGTAAAAATTGTGATACACATGAACTTAAACCAAATTATGTTTTATTCTAAACATTCCTGAATTGGAACTTTACAGATCCCTCAGTACACATTTATTCTTTGAGGTGGTTTCTCAATTCGAATGCAACCGTTGTTGAATTTGTTGTTCGTTCTCTGATTGACAAAAAGCCAATTTAGTTATTGAACAGTATTCAAAACTAAAATTTTAGTTAATTATGTTTTATTAATTTTTTTTTTTTTTTTTTATTCTCTATTTCATCAAATGTGATACAATGTAATTGAAATGTGATATAAAAACTTGACTGAATTTGAAATTATTTAGTTTTTATATTGAAACGGAACTGCCCCTTCATTACACAAATACTGTTTTAGGTCATCCCTCAAATTAAAAGCGAACATCGTTGAATTTGTCGAGCGATTACTAATGGATGGAAGTGGTTGTGTGTTTCTGCGCCAATCTCCACTATGAATATTAAATTCTTGATCTTCCCAGTCGATGAAATTTTGGGGCACATATTTTTGCGAGGTGTAATTTAGTTTTATGAAATTGTGTAAAGCTACAGTGGCCAAAACCACCGTCTCTGTATTTTTAGGCAGCATATTGATCGGATTTCGAAGAACCCTCCACCTGTTCACCAATATGCCAAAAGCATTTTCAATAACCCTAGGAGCTCTCGAAAGTCTGTAATTGAAAATGTCTTTCAATGCGTCGGAATTTCTCGATGAATACGGCCGCATTAAGTGTTTTTGAAGTGGAAGGCGGCGTCTCCGATAAAATAGTGTGGGAACATTTTTGAACTGTTTGGTAGATTTCTATTTGGTGGGATTGGAAGTTCATTTCGGTGGAGTTGCTTACCGCCTGAAAATGAATGAATGCCTAAAAATATATTACAGTACATAATGATAAATAACTAAAATTTATTCTAGACAGATGTATATTACCTCCATCACTTTGATTACCGCGAGCCCCTACTGCAATGTGAGAAAAGGTGTAATTGGCATCAAACATTGCCAACAACACAATACTGAAGTTTTTTTTTTTTGTAATTGTAGTAGTCTGAACCTGTACGTGGGGGGCATTGAATTATAATGTACTTGCCATCAATAGCACCGATGCAGTTAGTCATATAGTATTCCACTTTTCCCAAAATTGTTTAGAAATGGTGAATTGTGTTGCTCTAAGAAGTCTACTGTGTTCGGGGTTGACACATATAAAGGCGAAAGAATTTTCCACAATATTGAACAAGTCTCAATGATAATTTCTCTGACTGTTGATTTTCCCAATTTAAATGACCAGGCTAAAAACTTTATAGAAACACCTTGTGATAAGTAGCTAAAAAACAAAAATAAAATGTGTACTGTACATCGAATTATTAGAAAATAGCACGTGTATTTTACTTACGATAGGGTTAAGGCCAAGCGGCATTCGGCATCGACTGGTCGTCGCAATGAATGTTTAGTTAGATTATCTTCAACTAAGCTTAATAGCATGTCATAAAGATTTCGGGTCATTCTAGTATTATTAAAAAATTCTTCTGAATATAAACGTTTCATTTGTTGAAATGAATTGGCATAATATCCACTGATATCCCTATCTAAATTTAGAGGTCTCACCCACCATCTTCTCCGTTTCGATTTATGTATATATTTTTTATAAATTAAGTGCAACAGGTACAAATCCATCAACTCATCAAGAGCTTCAATTACTTCTTGGTAGTCCATATTTATCACTGTTTTATGTAATAAATATAATAGAAATAATATATTAATAAAATGAAATGAACAAAATTATTTTACTCACAGATATTTTCTATTAAAGTATTGTAGTTTGACAAGCGGAGCGGACACATTGTGTTTTACAAAACGGACGAAGCGGAGCGGATCAAAAACCGGCAGAACGGAGCGGATACATTCTGTTTGAACCTTAAAGCAAATTGCTTGCGTTTTTTATGGATTAATTTTTATACCCCATTGAGCAAAGTAGAGGGTTACTTTGTCAATAGTCATTTGCAGATTATTCATTGCTATATTTATGTCGGCAGAAGTAGAATAAATTGCAGAGTCGTCCGCATATTGGGCGAAGTGTACTTCATTTGTGATTTGATGCTTAATATCAGATGTGAACCAATTATATAAAAATGGCGAAAGTACTGACCCTTGCGGTACACCCACCAATATTGGTTGATTTATAGATTTTTCATTATTGACTTTGACATTGAAATACCATTCGTTGACAAATGATTTAATTATTCCAACTAAATATAGTGGAAAATTATAATTAATCATTTTATGTAATAACCAATTATGCTACACTTTATCGAAAGCTTTCTCAATATCGAATAGAACAAGAGCAGTTGATTTTTTTATGCTTAGTTGTTCTTTAACGAAGTTGCAAATTCTTAGCAACTGATGGTTTGTGCAATGCCCCTGTCGAAACCCGAATTGTTCGTTTGGTATAATTGTGTTGCTATCGCTAAAATGTGTTAAGCGACTTAGTATAGTTTTCTCAAAAATTGTATACTTAGTACATTTAGAAGACTAATAGGTCAGTAACCTTCTACATTACTTTTGTCTTTATGAGGTTTTGGTATTGGAAGAATTGTAGCTAGCTTCCAGATTTTGGGAAAATAACCTATTCTAAGGCATGCATTAAATAAGTAAGTTAGATAAATTATTGCTTTGCGGATTTGTTATCCCGTCTAATCCACACTCTAAAAAAAAAATGGAGTAATTTTACATTTATTTTATGAGAAAACTGAATGCCTCATATTATAGCGTAAGTGATACAATTATTGACACTCGTAAGGAAAAATTGCAATGAATCACATATTTATACATCTAGAAATAAGTGCACTTTGAAGCATATTAGAATAGCTAAGTTATTTGTGGTTGGTAATTCTATGCAAGAATTACTTCATGTATAACTATTTTTATTACTTTTTTTTTTTTTTTTTTTTTTTTTTTTTTTTTTTTTAATTTTTGTTGAATGTTAATTAATTCTTATAATTTCTAAATATGCTACCGGTCTTACGACACTTTTTTTAAATGTGTTTTATTTATTAACACGTAGAAACATATTAGTATTACGAACGGTAAATTCAACGAAAACCGGCTAATAGACAGAATTCTATTTATTTAATTTTAATTTAATATGTTCCGAAGATTGTAAGAGAATTCAATCCAGTTTCGAACTGATGAGCTTATGATTATGAAAAAATGGCCTGATGAGAGGATTGATTTTTTCATAATCATAAGCTCATCAGTTCGAAACTGGATTGAATTCTCTTACAATCTTCGGAACATATTAAAATATTTTTATTAACTAGCCCATTTACTAAACCCTTCTGAAAAACTACATTTATTGACACTCTCATACAATTATTGACACCATAAAAAGTACAATTATTGACACAATTGCATTATTACTGACACTAAAAAAAAACATAATTATTGACATACTTACCCTATCAGCTTTCTTCAAAATAATCGAGTTAGCTAGCTAGCTACGAGTAGCTATGCAACTTTTCGTAACCCATTAATAATCGATTTAGCTTTGGGTATTGTAAGTTAAATAACTTTATTACAAGGAACTTTATTACATATTCAATCAGAGCACACTGTATTTTATAGAGCCATAATCAAAAAATCTGAGCTTTTATAAGGGAAATAGAAACGAGAGAAAACGAAACTTTTCATAGTAAAATACACAAAACATATGGAAAATCACTTTTTTCCTAATACGAATTTTTAAATGAAAACGTTACAAATTCTTAATTATGATTTCTGAAATTCTTTCATAAATGTTTGAATTTCGACATACATATATGAATATCGATAAGTAAATCGTTTTCATTTTCTTGTAATAATTGATTTATTTAAACCAAAATATTAAAAAAAATTCATAACAACAGCATTCTGGTCAAATTGAAATAAAAGCTTACTACGATTCGTTTCGCCATTAAGTCAATATACATTACATAGATGGCAGTGATGGCCGTAAAAATTTGGAAAAATCGTACCAAAAATTACCACCTGGGGAAATTTCAAGTTCAAAAATTGTAGGAAAAGCAAAACAAATTCACAAAATATAGGAACATGTGATAATTTTGTAATTAAATAATTTTTTTTCGTATTTTTCAGTAACCATTTTAGACATCTTACGTACTCTAGTAAAACTAGCTATAAATTTAGCAAGTTTTGTTTTAATTTGTCAGAGCCAACTTTGATGTATTTTTCAAAATGAAAGTTTGAAAAAATATACATATTTTAGAAATAATTTAATTTTAATATTTCTGCAATTAATATTTACTTAATACCAATATGGCCTTCTTGTATACTGTTCTTAAAGATATGTAGAAAACCTTTATATAAACATTTTATAATATTTTTGTTTTTTTCATTGAAAAACTTGAAGATAAAAAACACCATTTTTACTATGGATTCCTATGGAAATCAGTGAAAAGTTATACCACTAAAAAAGCTTCTAAAAAATACGTCATTAAGATTATGGCTCTATACTCTAGAAGGCTCTGATTCAATACCTAAATAAAGCGTTTGAGTAGCTATCACAATTCAATATCACAACAAAGCTATTTTAAAACAAAAATAGCATATACAAATAAACATAAATAACATAAAAATAAAATATCATAAATTCGCTTCATACAATATATAGCTACATAACATAAATAAAATTAAATTTCAGTTTTGTAATTGAAATCAAATAATATGAATCACCACTGTTATTTGTAATGAGACTAGATTATTTATAAACACGCACCACATACAAATTTCGGACTGTAGGTGAGTTTCATTTTTTTAATACATGAAATGTATTCTCGTGTACATTTACTGCATCTTATTCCTAAAGTACATTTATAACACATTGAACCGAGCGCAATTATCTTATCCCCAATGCAACCGAGATTTTCATCATCTTGAAACAATTTTTTTATGTGGTTTTGGGGAGAGTTCGCCGTGCTTTCTCCAATATCGTTGTTCTGATGTTCTGTAAAAGTTAGATCAGTTAGGTAAAATTATTGTAAACTAAATTGATAATTAAAACAGCGCTATCGACAAGGTTACCTATTTCAACTGCCAGAATTTTAGTTTCGTCCTCAATATGAGAATCACCCGCGCCTTTATAGTCTATATTAAATTTATAGAACTGTTAAAATTAATGTTAATCAAATAAATAATCATAGAATTACCATCGACAGGACCGCTTATTTGCGCTATTTGTACCTTAGTTTGAAGATCAATAAGTTGATCATTGGCTAAATTACTTGGCAAAATGTTATCTATTTGTGTCAGTGCTAAAAATTATATGACAAAATAGAATTATTCCACACAGATATTACTAAAGTAATCCTTACGCATATGACATGGCTCTGCTACTGTCGTAGCACTGGCGAATTCGGCCGAGTATTTTTCTTTATTGTTTTGCTTCATTACTTTTGATTTTGAGTTTTGCGATTTCTGTTCAATTTTTAGTTTTCTGATTTCTAGCTTTTCCGTTTTTTTGCTCTTTATCTATTAGTTCTTTTTGCTTCGCTTCCTTTTTTGTTTGCTCGGCTATAATCCACAGTAGATCTGTAATAACAAATGGTTTTTTCGGTTTCATCGGCATTATTCCCTGCCTTACAGGTGTTATCGGCCAATCCAAGAAATCTTCAATCACTGGTGCTACCTTAAGCGGAGTTATTTGAGGAACAAAGGGCTCACCTAGAGTTGCTGGCTCAATATTTTCCACAGTCTCTTCTACAATTATTTCCTCATTAACGAACATAAAATCGTGGATTTCCGATATTTCCATGTACGAATTATCTACTTGTTCAAAAGTTAATATTTCGCAATCCAAAACTGTGTTGGTACTGGCGATATTACAGTTTACTTGTGATTTCGTAGTAGAGATCTCAGGTTTAAACTGTAGAAATAGTTTATACATAGATTTTTTGTCATTTAACCAATGTGAAATGTTGCAGCCACTGGTGAAGGCTTTCTCGAATTCGTCCACGGTTTGTGTACCTACTATTTCTTGAAATTTCTTATAGGATATTTCTTTTCCGGATGTAGTGTCCAAGCCTTCAATACGATTGTCAGAGGACTTCCCCAAACATCGAGAAAGATCAATCGCGTGGTAGTTCCACGGAAAGATTCCACATGCCCTAAAACCATGCTGAATAGTTTGTGGTGTAATGCTGGTTGCAACTACCTCTGCAAGCAACGGTGCAAATTTTTGCTTTGTTAAAAATTCTTTAGGGTTTTCTCGCCTCCATTCACGCACTCTTTTGTTCCACCCATTTTTGAGCGGCTTGAAGGCACTTACATCCGCGGGTTGTAATATTCGCGTTGCATTTGGATACAGAGCAACCAGAACAATGCCTAAGTGAACGCACAATTTACTCAATGGGAGTGTTTGATGAGTACTATGACCATCTACAAATAAAATTATGGGAAATTTCGTTCCATTCTTGACAAGAAAAGGGTGGAAAACTTTCGAAATGTATTCATAAAATACTTCTTTGGTCATCCACCCATTGTCACTAATTCCCAAAGCCCAATCTTTTGGCAACGATTTCCGTATATCGTCATGAATTCTTCTATATGGATAAATGACCATAGGGGGAACCAAAACTCCTGAAGCAGCAAACGAAAACATAACAGTTAAGTTTGATTTCGCTACTCCTCGATCGATTTCGTATATGTTCCTGGCTCCTTTTGCTGCTAATACTGTTTTTGTTTTAGGGCATAATTGGAAGCTGGTTTCGTCGCTGTTAAAAACCCTTGCGGAATCACTCAATATTTCGAAAAATTCATTTTCCTTCAAATACATTTCAATTGAAGAAAATCAGGCTTTAATGTCGCTTGCACCTACTGTGGCACTAGCTGCTGTTACTGGGTCTGGTGTTCTTAAAGAAATAGACGGGTGCCTATTTAAAAAAGCACGAAACCATCCATTACCGGGAATATTATTAGAACCGAATGGATGTTCTCGCTGTGCTGTTTCTATGAATTTCTTAACAGCATGCAAAACGTCTTCTTTTCTCTTGGGAAAACCTTTCATTTGTGAGGTGATTACCCATTCTTCCAATATATTTTCTTCTTCGGTAGTTAGCACGGTCGATGGACCGGGTCTAGTTTTTCTGATTTTTTCACCCATTCGAAATATTAATGTCGTTCTTGGAACTCCATAATATTTAGCAGCTGCTTTTTTCGATATGTTGGTAGTTTTAGTAGCTTTAAGAGCATTTCGCACATCCTCCTCGGAATAATTGTTATTAGTTTTTGGCATATTTACTCTGCAAATAATTTTCTAAATGTATTATTTAATTATTGACACCATTGGAACTATAATTACTGACACTATGTCAATTGTCATACTCCAATAGAATATAGTTATTGACATCAAGCGTCAATATTTGGATATGAATCAAAATCGAATAAAATTATTGACACCCTGATTTTCTGTTATTCCAATTTAATATATCAAACTTTTAATCCCAAATTTATAAATTTTAATCTTATTAATTAATAATTGTACTAGATTGTTATTTAAATTTACTTATTCAATTAGTTTAAAGTACTTACATTTTCGAAAACTTTAGCAAAATTGGGTACTTTCACCACAAAATCATGAACTCTCAAACACGCGACTTTGCTACGCAAAATTCATTACCAAACTAAATTTCTATACAACGAAACCAAGGTTAAAGAGAATGAGAATCACAGACTGGTTATAAAAAATTATGATTTGGAGAGGATAGAAAAAAGTAATTTATTATAAAGCTTAAGAAATGCAGGTGTGTCAATAATTGTGTTAAAATTAAGTGTCAATAATTGTATAGTTTACGCTAAATGTAAATTTACACTAAAGTTGTAAATATGAAAAATTACGCAGACATTCGTAAATTAAAAATACGCTTCGGTGTGTAATATTAAACAAAAAGTTGAGTAACATTTACTGTAAATTTACGTATTAACACAGAATACAACCAGAAGAGACAAAACGCTAGATTGGCCGAAGGTAAGAGAAAGTTGGGTTATGTATTCTTTGGTTTACTAGTTTGGGTTTGAAATAATAAAAATTGAGAATCCTTAACAGTGTGATTAGTAAAATTATTTGACAAGTTTTGTTTTGACAGCATAATTTGTATTAACTACTACAATATACAAAAATATTTATACTTCAATGTCCAAAAAATAAGGTAAGATGAGAAAAAAAAATTGGTCCACGCAATGTCTATTCTGGTTAATATTTTTTCTGTGGTATTAATTCGTAAATTTCCTTGATAATTTGCAACAAATTGAGTAAATACACGAACAACGACGTTCGTGGCTCCTTTTCACATTTAAAATGGAGTATATTTTTGCAAAAGACTTGAATTTAATTCAAAATTTAAACCAAAATCTGTGTAAAATTGAGCGCGAATGCGAATTGTGAATAAATAAAATTGTTATATTTCTCGGGAAATACAGGAAAACTACGTTGGCACTACTATCAAAATATGTGTGTTAAACATACACAATTATTTTTGGATATTAAACGAATACATAAGAAAACATTATTTTATTACATAAAATTTAATATGAAACTGTGAAACTGCACTCGCGCACTTACCTGCAATTTGAGTATGGTTTTTAAATTTTTAATTAAAATTATTGTAAATTTTGATAGCAGTGCCAACGTAATTTTCCTGTATTTCCCGAAAAATAGGAAAATTGTATTCATTCATAATTCCCGTTCGATCTAAATGTGTTAGTGAGCTAATCTTATGACAAGGAGATCTCACAAAATTAATCAAATATTATAAGTGTTTTCATACCAATTATTGTTTTGTAATAATAATTAATGAATTGCTCAAGCTTAAAAGTATGTATAATAACTAAAAATTATAAAAAATGTTATTTTTTCTTATAAAAAAAATGTATATTTTTTTTAGAACCCCTGACATTATCAGCATAGTGTTGTAAAAAGTACCTTACAAAAAATTCCAATGTTTGGGATATCTCTTTTGGATATAACATATTAAAATTATAATAATTCGCTATAATTATGGACATTAAAGTGAGCATATGTTCATTATTTTATTGCCCAATTAAGACGTGTTCGATAAATATATAACTCGTTGTTTTATCATCTTGAATCGATAATTCTGTAAAAGAAATAAACAAAATTACTTATTTAAATAAATTAAAAAATAATTTAAATATTTTACATACTTAGTACGGCTATCCTAGTTGTATTGGTAATATATGTACAGGCTTGCTTTATGGCATCCAAAGTAGTTCCAAACTGTAAAAAAATATGCAACACTAAATTAAAAAAATTTGCAAACACAATTATCAACAAAAATTTACCTCGAAAATTTTGTATAAAAACGTTGAGTCTTTATTAAAATATAAAAATAAGCATTTAATAATGTCTAAGCAATCTGCTTTTCCTTTGATAAGTTGAACGATTTCCTTTGTTTTTGCAGAGATTGAAAAATTTAAGTAGTGTTTCTCTCTGAGATTCAAATCTAGTTTTTAAAATGGCAACATCAAACGTCATTAGTTCCTCGAAATGTTGATAAACCATCACTTTGTCAAAAAGCAGAGGCCATTCTTTCTGAATTTTCAGTACACTTGGGATAGTATGCCGATTATTGAGAAAGTTTCTTTGCACAGCAAAGCAATTTTTCATAAATGTTTTTATTGTGATCCGTTCGTCAGGTGTAACATCATCACCCTTAGTGAATAATTTTTGTAGAAACAATTTTTTAGACTTTACGCTGTCAAACTTCTCGCCGCTCGGTAAACAATTCGGCTGCCAATTCCTGCACGTTTCTTGTAGGATGCCTGCCTTTTTACGTTCCTTAACCGGTATATTTGCATCTAGCTGTGTTGAAACTCTTTTCGGAGAGCGGTTAAGAAAACAATTTCGGTTTTTCATACTAGTAATTAATGCTAATGGAATGCTTGATATAATAATATTGTCATTCTTCTTTTGTATCAATGAGTCAGGATACTTTTATACTACTTTCTGTGCCACAGTTCTAATTACTGTCATAGGAATGAAGTGTGAAACACTTCTTAGTTCATCAACCAGAAAATTCGCTAGACAGTTTATTCGTTTTCCGATTCTTTGTTTACTTTCTAATAATAGCATTACGTCGGTAGGTATTTTTTGCCATGGAACCGTGAAATTACTAAATACTAATGCACACGATGAATTTTTTGAAGATGACAATAAGTCACTACTTAACGTGCTTAATGTTGCGTCAAGTGATAAATCAGCATAGTCATGGTGATTTTCAGCTGATTCATTAGCATAAATGATTTCAACAGATGAATCTTCCGTATTTTGTATAATAAAATCATTCGGGATTGTTGTCCAATGTTAATTGAAGGGAGAAGCTTTTTTCTCCCAGGTTGAAGAATTATTAAGTTTGAGTGAATCACTCAGGCGTGCTATTTAACTCTGCCCATTCAATTTCCACCCTTTAGCCCTTTTTTACCTTGCCACTTATATCACTTATAGGGGAAAATTTATGCAACACTGAAGAAAATTACACTTTTACGTTGGATTATTATAATTTCATTTTTTATTAACAATATTTATTGATTTATTTATAATTATAAATTATTATATTATATTCTATTTTTGATTTTAATTTATAATATTTATTAAGTTAAACTACAATTATAATTTTATATTTTATTAAATTTTATGTTAAATGCACGCCGGCTTAGGTGATTTTAACATTAACATTTTAAATTTGCCTAATAGCAGTGACGATTATTTATTTATGATGTCCTCTTTTGGTTTGCAGTCTCTGGTTGATTCTCCTACACGTGTTTTTAACACTAGTGTTTCTTGTATTGATCACTGTTTTGCTCGAATTCGTAATAACGATATGAAGTTGTTAAAAGCATCCGTTCTTCCATTGTCGATTACTGATCATTGTTTAATTGTATTAGAAATAGTTCTGTAATCCAGTATTAGACTTTCTTCTTATAATAACGGCCCATACGTATCTTTTGATCTTACTAAATTTTATTCGTTAGTTTCATCGTATAATTTTTTAAACTCTCTTGATAGTGATCCGTCCGCTAGCCTTAACAATTTCGTAAGTTTCTTTAACAATATTGCATCGTCTTGTTACATTTCTGTCATTCGAAAATCAAATACTAAGCTTAAACCTTGGATATCTTGCTACTTACTTAATTTAATGAAAAAAGAGGAGAATTAGTGTAAAATGTAGCAAACATCCTAATAACATTAGAC
The DNA here is from genome assembly GCA_958295665.1 of Tipula vernalis. NCBI lineage: Eukaryota > Metazoa > Arthropoda > Insecta > Diptera > Tipulidae > Tipula > Tipula vernalis. Next base: position 155,351,905 of record OY282558.1, read on the forward strand.
TCAAAGAATATTTTTTGAAGTTGTCGAATAAGGTTAGTTCTTGCGTTAAAGCTGAGAAACTTAGTTAATATAACCGCAAGATTGATGGTTGTTCTGGGGATAGTAAGCGTGTTTGGTCAGTGGTTAATGATATTTTATCAAATAATCGACCAGTTTCTGTTGATAGAATCTTAAATGATGATGGTATTATTGTTTCTGATTCTGTTTTAATTGCCAATGAATTTTCTAATTATTTTCCAAGAATTGTTAATGAGTTGCTTCTATAACTCGGTTGTTGCTTTCGCTGATTCTGACCAGTGAAGCTATTCATCTTGGGAATAGCATCGCTGGTTCAACAATGAAACAAGTTATTGATTGAATCAGGAAATAATCAAACTTTAATCAATTCAATTCAATCTTTAACAAAATTCTCGTTTATTGTTACAGTAATTTTTATAGTTTTTGGTTCGTTTATGTTGTTCGCTCTATGACGCTTTGTAAAAATCTATTTGGTTTTGCGTTAGCTAATTTTGTCATAATTATAATGCCGCGGCTACACGAATGGAAAATGTAGACCAACGTTGGAGATTTGTCCAAAAAACCAATCGTGTAGACAGAAAAAAAATTACAATTACAAATGAAGGTTATATTGGTCCAACATTGGTAACAATTCGCTCAATAGGCGGTTTTTATAAAAAGATCAAAGGAAACTACCAACGTTGGAATGTATATTGGTACTTCGTCTACACGATTGGTGAGAAAAAATGTATTTTTGAATACTTTACGGCAGATGTCACTAAATACAACTACTGTAGATGTCATTATATTTTATTATTTATAAACAAATAATTCCAAAATGGAATCTGACTGGTCGGCTGAGTTTGTGCTAGAATTTATAAATTTATATCAAAATTATCCCGAAATTTGGTATTTAAAACACTGTAAACATAAAAATAAGCTCGAAGTTCATTTAAAGCAATATGTTTGCATTGGCTTCCATCTTATGGGAGATATTGTAATTAATGTTTGACTAGTAATGACAACTAGTGATAAATATCAATATATAAACCACCAAATTTGGATCCAAAATTATACGTACATGAAAATTATTTTGATTTGACAATTAGATTTTAAGAAATTGACATAATAATTGTTAATTGCATTAGGTAAATAAATTGATATATTAAATACAGCATAATACTTTAATAATAATACATAGGCTGTTTTGTTTTTAAGTTTTGATTGTGAATGGTAGAATATTTCAATGGAATTTCAGATAACCAATTAAGTTTAGTATTATACTGGTTAGGCAAATGTTAGTTATGGTTTAATTCGCATATTTTATGGTCACTAATAATCGAAGATACGGAAATATTTATGTTGAAGTGACATTTGTGTATACAAAGGGTATGAAGCTGCTGATACCGCCTAACGCAAACCCGTTTTTCTATTAACAACTACAGATGATACTGAGGATTTACCGTCTTTTTGAATTATAGCAGATGAAATGGTGTTAATACGTTTTTTTTTTGTATCACTGCTTGATGGTTTGATTACAGATGCAGAAGATGATTTTTGGATATTAAAACAAGTTTTTTTTCTTTAAATTTAAAATGTGTGTAGTAAACAAAATGTCAGAACTATACCTTATGATTGTTATTTCGGTTCATGGTTTACTTGTTTACCACTTTTACGAGCGCTTGAGCTATTAATATTCTGAACACTTGATCATGTTGAACTGAACTTGAACATTGATCATATTTTTATAGTGATAAATTAACATGTTTGACCCACGCTCTGCGCCTCAAGGGAGCCTTCTGACTATAATGTCATTCGAAACTTTTTAAGCACAAACCTCGATTATACTCGATAATTTAATTTTTTTGTAGGCATCTCTCCAGCTTTATGTAGAGTAAAATGAATTTTGGATCCCATACTCTATATTGTTTGCTCAACCATTTTTATGTATTGCATTTAAAATTTTGATTTGTTCAAATCAAAATAAATCAAAAAAGTAAAGCTATTGTTGGAAATTTATATATTTTATAAACTATACCTAAATTTTCAAATAGATTTAACGGTTAGTCCTGTTATAAGCATATCATCTAAAACTACTAACTACTCCATTAATTCCAGCTAATAAACGTTCTGTTATTTTCTGAAATATAGCGGGTGCAGGTGCCAATCCGTGTACTTAATTGATTCTTTATCCAAAACTAGCTGTTGGTAAATGTAATTTTGAGAAGTCCTCCTTTCCATGAAACTGTGTTTTTGATAGTTTAACTATTGCTTTTTAGTTAGTCGCGTCGTATAATCTTATCTCAGTGGTAACGTTTTTGATAATGATTCCGAACAAGAATTGACAAAAAACGGTCAAACATTACCGTGTGGATTTCTGGATAACGCCCCAATTCATTGTGTTTACCGAAAATTCAACTTCTTCAAACATATGAATTCAATTTTTAGATGATTTCTTTCAAATTTTACTGTGCAGTTGCGACTGTAATTCGATATTGAGCAATTTTATTTTAACAATTATAATTTTGAATTATATAATATTGTAATTATTATTTCGTGATGTGTTGCTCGTTGCACGAAAAAAGTATTTCCGGAAAAAGGACGCCACAAAAAGGTTTTGTAAGAGCAAATTTTTCTATTATGTGTGCGTACATCTATTTTGCATCAGCATATTCAATCATTGTTTACTAAAATTATTGTGTTACTAAGTAGAGCACGAGTGAGAAATGTTAAGTAGGTTCGTGTCATTATAAATTTAATTTTATGAAATAAATGGGTCAATTAAATACATATATAAAACAGTCAATAATTGGCTGAAATTATGGAATTTTGATTTTTTTTATCTTTTAATACCAACTACATATAATATCAGCAATGCAATCAGCAATAAAAAATTAATACAATATATCATAGTTATGTACACGTATCAGTATAATTTTGAACTTATAGCCAGACACGGCGGTACAAATATACGATTTCTACGATTAAATGGTAAAAATGTTCTATACAAAAAAATTAAGAAAATTTCGCATTTTCGACTTTTTCAATGATTGGAGTTACAGCCGATATAGGCGATATTACGTTTTCTTAGAAAACTCAAAAGATATTTTAGGAACTGATTTAATTTCATACGAAAGTTTTATAGAACCTAACACAACTGGCCAACTTGTTAAATTAGTTGTAAGTACTCACTTGATTTTTATGCGTGAAAATGTTTTAAAATACGAGTTTGTACAATCAGAAATCAAATATTCTCAGACCGATAGATTTAGTAGCCTCGGACTGTATGAGACCAAGTATCTAGGAATCATTATTGATGCATTAAATATGTAATAATTGGTGTGAGGTTGATAATTAGCTAAAAAAAATTTAAAAATATGAATTTTTTCAGATCAACATCATTGCAAACGAGAAATGTTCATTACGCCTTGGATAGAACTCTGATTGGATATTATGATATTATGGGTATGCCTGTGGTGGGATTTCCACATTCCAATATTTTATTTCCGACTGTTATCAAATCATCTATAATTTGGATAAAAAATATGCAGTCTAGAAGTTCCGAATTTTTCTTCCTCAATACAGTTTCATTGCAATTGTGGATTTTCTATTTGACTGCATTGATATTTTGTATAATACTTTCTTGGTTTTCTCATAAAATTGTTAATCGTTTCTTGATGAAATCACACCACACTCCAAATGAATTGTATAATTATATTTCATTACTGTTTGGTCAAGGTGGTGGTAGTACCGGCCAAAGTCTTCTTTCATCTAAATTCATTTTACTAACGTATTTAGGATTGCTGATTATGTTCTGTGCATCATTTGGTGCGTTTTTGGCGCATTACTTACAGTTACAAAAATCAATTTGCCGTTCGATAATTTGGATGGGCTTTTGCAACAACCTGATTATATCGTTTGTTTTTGGCCAAAATCTAATTTAGATCAACATATACTAAGTTATCCGCGTGGATATTACAATATCTCGTTAAAATTCAACAGTCAACGCTATTGTTCGAAAGAAAGTATACTTTCTTATGGATTATACAGAACTGATTTTAGTTGTGATTACGAGAAATTGGCTTTTTTAGACAGCATCTCCTCTATAAATAGTGTGTAAGTGAATTTCTTACCATGTCTTTAAAACAAAAAAAATCTGTTTACATCTTAATACATTTTACAGCAAATCACAATGTGGTCTTACAGCCCCTCTGAAAGGAAAGTATTTTCCTCGGCACAGAAGCGCTTTTGTTTATAGTGGATTTCGGTTTAAGCACCAATTTAATGTGCTGTGAAGTTTGATTGAAATTTATTTCATTCATATACACGAATATAAAACCACAAATTAAATTTCATTACAGAATTATCAAAATAAGGTCGTCTGGAATAACTAATTGGCTTGCATGTCATTATGTCTACAATTCGACGGTTGCTTATTCGATCGAACAAAATATGACACCAATTGATAAGAATCATGTATCGTTGATTGTGTATTTATTCGTTTTGGGTATTATATGCGCACTATTAATATTGGTAATTGAAATTTTGCATGCTAAACGTGCCCGAAGATTAGCTAATTAACATATTTTGTGCTGGCACCAAATATTCGTAATTGCCTGCAACATTTTTGTGATTTTTTTCTAAAAGTATAGGTTTAGCACAAAAATAGGGTTTGCTCTAAATATTTCACTAAATGAACACCATCGCTTTAAAATTAAATTAAATTTTCGTTGTGTATTTGCACAGTAAAAATAAAATTTTCAATAGTAAGAATGCTAGGAAAGGGAAATTTAACGTAACAGGGAGTATAAATAATTAGGATGTTCAGATTTTGATATCAAATTTTAATAAACTTGATTAATATAAACTAGCCATATCAATATCGTTTCAATCGATTGCCTCTTGGACATAAAAAGTTTGAAAAGGTTAATGCATAGTTTTGTTGCTTACATTTTTTCAACCTTGAAGGTTGATTTACATATGCGACGTGTGACGTGTGACGGGAGCTCATAGCCAATTAAAAACGAATATTTTGACATTAGTCACACGGCACACGCTACACGCCGAGACATGAACCAATTTTATCTTTTTCGTGACGGTTTACACATACATATAAAATGTAGTGTAAAACATGTCGGCTATTTTTTTTTATACATATTTTGGGAGATTCATTTTTGATCAAAGCCAATATTAGTAAAACTTTTAGGGGGGCGAGTAGCAGGGACAGCAGAGACGCAACGATTTCAACAACAACGTCAAGCAACACTATCTACAGTTAATACAAATTTGGGTGACCGCATGGGAACGTGATGATGGAACGAAATCTCGCCCCCCTCTCACAACCGCCGATGGAAAAAATGGTGGAGGGGAATAATAATAGTTGTTTACAGCTTTTCAGAAAAAGAGTTTGCGGTACCAGGAAATTTGTGTTGTCATTGAGTCTTCTTACAGGTTGGAGCAGTAGATGAACTTTAAAATTGTATTGTCTTGTGCTAAATAAATTACTAAAAAAAAATATATTACTAACAAATTTACTAACTATCAACTACTTAGGTGTCTGGAACCGGGTTGAGTCTTTGTTGCTAACATTCCTTTCCCATCCCTCGATCTTGTTATATGTAAAAAGGTGTACGACGGCAGCCTGGCCAGGGGCGGATATCACAACTATATTAGACTTATGTAGTTATCGATGAGGCGCCTTTCTTTACGGGGTTTGGCTTAATGAAGAATGGTGTCGTGTTGTGTAACATGGGTATAGTGGTGTGGTATTCGTATTTATAATACGGGAGACTTGCTTAATGCTTGATCGTACATCGCAATCAATCAATCAATCAATCAATCAAAAAAGCCAATATTAGTAAAACTTTTAATTTTTTTTCTTTATTTCTGATTGTTTTGCCACATTTCCTTTTATTGGAATGTAACATCACAAAAAATATTTTATTAGTGTGCGTGGCGCGACCCGTCACAAATGTAAATTGTTGTAAAAAAAGCGTCTCGTTTATTTCCACCTGTCACACGTCGCACGTCGCATATGTAAATCAAGCTTCACGCCCAAATAGTAATCCTGGATCAAAGCTTTTATCGATTAGTATGGGGTGTTTTGTTTTTTCCTAAGGTTGATGTGTAATTTAAAGGATAGTAACTAACAACCTAGTTAAAGGGATACATATAATTGTTTTAAATAAAATGGTGTAATACTTAATACAATAACATACATTCGAATTTAGAAATATTACAAAATTTTAGTTTAGAATACGTCAAAATTTTAGTTTATTGTAAATGTTTCACGCAAGTAATTTAAAAAGATTTCGCAGTTTCCGACTTTTCTGTGATTGAAAAAACAGCCGATATGGTGAATCTTGACACAAATGAGATAACTGGAACTGACTTCGTTCCATACGAAAGTTTCATAGAACCGAATACAACTGGACGATTTATCAAATTGGCCGTAAGTATAGATACTTATTATTTATGGAAGAAAATTTTGGATAAGTTTAATACCAAATTATGCATCAGGTGGAGGAAACTGGTGGCACATTTTATGTGGGGGTCTAATATTCAAGAATCATTATGGAAATATTAAAAATGTAAGGATTGGGGACGGTGAGGTTGCTATGTTATGGTAAAAAATTGAAAATTTAAATTTTGTCAAGTCTGCAATTACTATAAAAACAGGAATACTTTTGTTGTAGTTTTTTTCTATTTAATAGAATAATTTATTTTACAATATTATTATGTTTAGGTATGTATTAATATATTTTTATGAAATTTAGGTTCAGTAATTTTATATTTATTAGGAATTATATAATATATTTAATTTTATTAATAATTGTTTTGTACAATATTTTTACTACAGACTAATTAATCATATAAAGTCTTTGAATTGAACCCTTTTCACTTTTATGTACCAATTCCACTGACTTTATTTGATATCATTTTTCATAAATTACACCTCGGTGTATATATGTATTGTGAGATAATAAAGTACTAATTGTATTTAACAATGCAACAATTATATAAGAATAGTTCATAAGGGATACTTAACTAAATAAAGTATATAACAAGGCAAGGGTATACAACAGTATACAACAGATTTAACCAAAAAAAAAAAATTTTTTTATCTTTTTGAACTTACATACTAACCTTAATGATTTATTTGTTTTTTAAATTAAATTAAAAAAAATGTATTTGGTGAAAAATACGTCAAATCACAAATTTTTGGAAGTCATGTTTTAATTTTATGATTTTTATGTTTTGAATTTGTAGTCTTGATTAAAAAAAACAATTTCTAGAACGTGATTTGTTGTTGTTGTTGTTTAAAATACAGGGTGTCAAATTTTGAGAAAAATGATGAACATAATGTTGTGTTTATGGCTATAAAAGGAAAAATAAATATCCGATATTTATGATATAGGGCTCGTTTTAAAGGTAAGTTAATACGGATTAATAAAAATAAATATAAAAATGGTAAGTTCTTTAATTTCTTCATTTTCAAATTTCCCGCCAAAATTTTATTTTTGAATTTTCTCAATGATCGTCCAATTTTTTTTTTTTTTTTTTTTTTTAAATTTTACGTCCTTTGTTCGTGCAAAATATATTTAAGTATGACTGTACCTATTTTGAAAATTTCAAAAATCGATTAGTAGATTTTTGGTCCTCTTACAAAAACTCGATTTTATCTAATTTAAAACAAAAAATATTGACAGTTAAAAATATTATTACAAAATAAGGATAAAAATTTAAAGATATTTATACGGTTAAAATTTACATGTTATATAATCTTCACTATTTGAATATTTTTCACATTTTAAGTAGCGTTCTGTTGACGGTATAACAGAATGAATGCGCGAGTCCCTTTTATTGTTTTCAACTTCTCTAATTTACTGCCTAGTTCGATTTGTTTCAATTTATAAAATTTAAAAACCATATCAGTTTTCAACGTTTTAATCCATTTGAAAAGTCCTCCGCATTGGTTATGTCACCATCATATTCTTTGGTGAGACTGACTCTGGATGCAATTCTCTTAACAGTACCTCCTACTCCATTGCATGGTCTCTTTCCGTGAGTAGTTGCGTGAAAATACCACTCATAATCAACTCCAAAATACTCTTTGTGTTTAGTTATATTCATAAATTTTTTTTTATTTTTATAATGTGTTACTGCACCATCTGTGACGTAATAAATTTTAGATAAATCCGGAATTTTTGTTTTGAAAAACGGCAATAATTTTTCTATGAACAAGTGATCTGCTACAGCGTCATGATAAAGACAATCTGATATTATAATGAAGCTGTCGTGCTGCAATATCCCTCCCTCAGTTTTGTAAATTACAAATGGATGAATAGTCGCTTGTTTGTTGTTCCGATGAAAACCCTGTGCTGAATTTTGCATTATAAACGACTAATTTTCTGCAAAATCACAAGAAACAAGTACCTCTGTTGGCTCCAGAGTTAATTTTTTATTTTTTATGAAATCGGATTGATATAAAGCAATGAGGAATCAAATTTTCAGCTTAATTATGACGTAATCCAGAAATTCGACTAATGGTTTTGAATATTTTTCCAAGTTGCATCGATCAGTTGAAACCCACTGACTAAACGATAATTCAGCATCCAGACAATCATTGTCCAAAAATGCGTTTTTCAAATATTCGCGAAAATTATCCAATCCTGGGCAGTTCTCGCATTGCAGAAGATAACATGTTGATCTTGGATCTTTACATAGTATTAATGAAATGCAGTCTTGGTATCGCGAAATTTTTCCATTGGTGACAGTTTCCATCCTAGTGCCATGAATAATTAATTTGATATTTTGATGTGTTATACAAATGCAAACTGTATGCGTTCCGCTGCTTCCTGGTTGAACACAGTTTATAGGACATAGCAGACAAAATTTAGAAAAGCCATTTTTTTTATTCATCATCATTAAATTTAAACTTGTAGCCCTCATAGCACTCCTTTAAAGTGCACATCATTAGACGTTTCTGAACTTTAACTTTGTCAATAGTTAAACAATCGTTTTTCTCAGGCATTATACGACTAACTTCATCATCGTTGTAATATTCTAGCACTGAATGCCTGAGTTCATCACTGATCCGTTTTCCAACTTTGGGTGCTGGAAGGCTCAATTCATTTTTGTTTTGAATATTTTTAGCTGCCCGTACCATATATTGGGTTGTGTTGCATTCTTCATAGGTTTGTTGTATAGTTAGAAATTTGGCAGGGTAGATAGCAGCTGCATTTTATCACAATTTTTCTCCAAATGTCCCAATTTGATTTTTAGTTGATCCATGAATTCATCGTATAGACGTGCCTCATAATGATTTCCCTCTGAGTGAGTCAAAAGAGGTTCTATTCCAGTTACCAAAGATGTTGATGATGTCGGTAATGTGGTAGTTAAATTTAATAACTTTTCTGCTCATGATATGGACTGGATTCCAACTTACTTGGATATATAGAGGACATGCCAATGTCTGGTAATATCTTATTAAGTTTTTTACTAACGAGAGCACTTTTTATTTGGCATTCCTGTGGCAGATAACGTTACGGTTTATGTACCTGAACGTAATATTTTGGGACGCATTTACAAAATAAATGACTCATACCAAAATTTACTTTTTTACTAATAGCTTTATGGGCTATCCCTAAACTACGTTACGCCTTTGTTTGGGGAAGGAGTATTGATTGTCGTCACATTTAGGCTGGGGTAGGGAGAATTTCATCAAAGATGACGTCACGTAATTATAAGAAGTTCCTGTTATGGGATATTACATATGACACAATACAATAATTTGCAGATATGCCATTAGAGGCGTATTTCTTTAATATACCACTTACTTCATGTTCTTAAATGATTAAATCATTGCTCACGTATTCAGTTTTGTGACGACTTGTGATAAAGGAGTGAGAGAGACGGAGTTAAGAATGGCCCAAAAAAACTTTACGTAGTTTATGAACGGACTGTTACAAATTATTTCCTCTTTGTTTTTTAATTTTCTATTAGAAGTAAGAATATGCTAAAGATTGACGAAATAATTTTAAGCAATTACATTATCATTTACTATATGTTCAATAGAATTAATGGACGTAAAATTTAAAATAAAAAAAACAAATTGGATGATCTTTGAGAAATTCAAAAATAAAGTTTTGGCGGGAAATTTGAAAATAAAGAAATTAAAGAACTTACCATTTTTATATTTTTTTATTAATCCGTATTAACTTACCTTTAAAACGAACCCTATATGATAAATATCGGATATTTATTTTTCCTTTTATATCCATAAACACAACATCATGTTTATCATTTTTCTCAAAACTTGACACCCTGTATTTTAAACAACAACACCAACAACAAAAAATCATTTTTTACAAAATGTTTTTTTTAACTAGTACTACCAATTGAAAACATAAAAAATTAAAAATTTAAACACGACTTCCGGTCCCATATACCAAATTTGTGATTTGACGTATTTTTCACCATTTACAATTATTTTCAGTTATATACAATACATAAATTTATTAAAACAAAATTAAATTTTTACATAATTTTATTTGTTATATTATATTTATTTTTTGAATTCATGAATTAAATATAAGGTATTATCTTAAATCTTGGTTTATTTATTTATTTTAAATTTAGGTAAAATTTCTAAGATTAATAAGTTTACTTGACATATCCAATTTTTATTCAATAAATGACTTTAAGCGGTTATTATGAACGATTTTGATTTGTCTGCCTATATGAATAGAAGTATTTACACTACTAGGGACATCTATTACTTCGAAAGAAGCATTTTTCTCACACCTAAACAAGAATGGTTTGATAATCAACTTAGAGAAATTCAAGTTCGCCAAAAATGAAGGGATAAAAACGATCCCAGAGTGCATCGAGGAAATTAACAATAGCAAACGGTTAACCACCTGCGTCGGTTTTTGGGCATAATAAATGTCTACAGAATATTTGTACCAAATGCTACTCGAAATCAACACATACTGAACGAATACCTCAAGGGCAGCCGAAAAAACGACACAAGAATGGTCGAATGGACAGAAGCAGCTAAGGACGCGTTCAACTTAGCGAAAAAGCAGCTGAGCGAAGCGACTATGTTAGTCCACCCGTCGGCAACAGCGAATGGGACACAGCGGTGGGAGCGATAATACCACAACAAGGTCAAGAAGTCGACGCGGCGTGGAAACCACTACAATTTTTTTCGTTGAAATTATCCCCTGCACAGCAGAGATATAGCGCTTACGAGAGGGAACTGTTAGCAATTTATACCGCAGTCAAGAGATTCACACATCTCATAGAGGGCCGAACAGTCACAATTTTCACAGATCATAAACCACTGGTATATGCGTTAAACCAAAATTTAGATTAAGCGTCCCCGTGTCAGTTCAGATACCTGGACTACATAGGGCAATTTACAACAGACATACACGTCGCAGGATCTGAGAACGTGGTAGCTGACGCGCTATCACGATTAGAACAAATCAACTTACAAGAAATGGTAAATTACGAAGAAATTGCTGAGGCACAAGAGAAAGACGAAGAGTTACGATCAGGCCAACATCGAACTAAAATTTGCCAAAATTCAAATTTCGTTTAATTCTGGAAAAACCCTTTACTGCGAAGTCGCAAACGGAAAACACGACCATTTATTCCATTAAATTCCTGTAAAAACGTTTTCGAAGCCACACACAATTTGGCACATACCGGAGTTGCAGCAACTGTTAATGCAACGGCCGAGAAACACCTGTGGCCGGGCATTAAGAGAGACGTACGGCGAATGGTCCAGTGCTGCCAAAAAGCAAAAGTGACAAGACATACAAAAAGCCCCATCGGAAATTTCACACCTGTCAGCAAGCGGTTCCACGAGATTCATATGGAAATAGTCGGTCCACTACCAATCTCCAAAGGAAGTCGATATTGCATAACGATATTAGACCGGTTCACAAGGTGGACTGAGGCAGTTCCTGTACCAGACATACCAGCCGAAACCGTTGCAAGGGCAGTGCTAAGCCACTGGATCGCACGTTTCGGGGTCCCAACGTCAATAGTCACCGACCAAGGATCACAATTCGAATCGGAATTGTTCGCTGAACAATAAAATGCCGGGTTGTAGGCTGTGGTCCTTTTACCGATGATACTCCTCGGACTGCGAACGACACATGGAAATGACTTACAACCCTCCTCCGCCGAACTAGTATATGGTGAAAGTATAAGGATACCAAGCCAGCTGATATTAGAAAACAGGTCCAACGCACAACAGCCAGAATTCCTAAAGGAATTACACAATCATTTCGAGCGTATTCGTCCCATGCCACCATCAAGACGCGGTAACCCGACAACATTAATATCACACGTACTAAGCATGTACACTCACGTACTCGTTAGGGTCGATCTGGCAAAGCGGTCGTTACAGCCACCATAAGAGGGTTCCTTCCAGGTGACAGAGAGACACGAGAAAGCGTATCGTCTGGGGTCGACACAGCAACATATCCATCGACGGATTGAAGCCGTGTTACTTACTCGACGAACAAATCGAAAAAAAGCGGTGCGACAAAGAACCACAGAAAAGTATCGAAACATCGACGGCCGAGGCGAAAAGCACAGAAGCCGGAGATACCGCCAATACCGCAGACCGCAACAGGATGGCAAGTGAAAGTAAACTAACTCACCAGCAACAACGATAACACAAGCCGGGAGACAAACAAGAAGTGCGGCACGATACAAAAATCCCATTCATCTGTAATTCACTGGTAAGAGGGTGTATAGTGAATGGCTTTATATTGTAACAACCGACGAGATAAATAAACAATTAAATACGAATAAATAATTAGTTAGTTTTATTTCTCCATTGGCAAAATTTAATGAAATGTTTATCTTCCGAAACGTCAATCTAAGCTACACGTTTCGCGTTCCTTAGGCCGGGTGACCTCTACTGTTAATTCCCCAAATCATTCAAATTATACTCGTTTCTATGGTGTGGTGATTAAAATAATAATTTGTAGAATCGAACCTAGCGGCGCAAAACAACGGGTTTTGCAATAAAGGAAAAAAGGTGAATATAAAAATTAGTTACTTGGCTAATTGACTACGAGCAATACGTTTGCTCTTATACTAAAAAATACGATAGTTAAATTGTATTCTATACGGCCATTAGCCGTTTATGGTATTCTAGTCGATGCCCTTTAATAATCCCTGTAATTTCTAGGGCAATAATTAATGTCTCCCAATTTAATAAACAATAAAATGTAATTAATAACGATAAGTTTGTGTTGGTGCATTTATTGAAATCAATTAGTGAATTGCCGTCGGTCTGTTACTTTTCCACAGCCGACGGTCAAAGTGACCAGTATTCCCATACAACCGTAGGGAATACGAAGCGAAGCAGGTAGTGGCCGATCAGTGGATTAGCCCTACCCCAAAATGATATTTATAGGCTCCACAGCAAAAGGAGTATCTACCCACAAGGGGCCTATAATTTGTCAAGTGTGGCGCAAATAAAATAAACTTTTGTGCAAAGCCAATCGCCATTTTGTACAGGGTTTAATTTTAAATTTTATTTTCGAAGACAATCAAGAACCTCCTTATGCCTTTTGTTATGTTCGTTTAAGTATTGGCCATATATTTATGACTATCTACATATATCATCAATATTAATTAGACAATGTAGACCATTGAGACCGGAAAGATGTGTATTCAATAAATTGGAAGGGGCCTGGAGCTCTTTTTAAACCGACCGAAATACGATTGAAATGAAAATGTCCAGAACTTGTATCAAAAAACGGTCTTTGGTTTGGCATCTTCGTCAAGCAAAACTTAGAGGTATCCATTAATCATATCCAATGTACTGAAGTACGACTGCTAAAAGAGGAAAGTTCCATGGGCTAAATACATATGCCAGGGGTGGACACACCAAATTAGTATTATTAACAAATTTTGATAATAAAAAGAGTCACAGAACTTATTAATGTGTAATGAGTGTGAAAGCCACAACAATATTTATTCCATTTTGATGCATCGGGGATTTATTGTTCTAAAAAACTAGCTGTTGATACATGTAATTTTGAGAACTTCTCTTCCCTAAGTAACTGTGTTTTTGATAGTTTAACTGTGGGTGCCTTCAGGTCCGCCAAACTGTTGGCAACATGTTGAATAAAACAATCATGTTAATTTCTGAATGCAACCGATTTATCGACAATTTCATGGCAATGTGATAGATCGAATATCAGTTTTTCCATCAGTAAATTTTCAATGCCAACATGTTGTGGGAACTGAGAGCGCCCTATAGCTTTTTAGTTAGTCGCACCGTTCTTGTTTAGTATATCTCAGAGGTAACGCTTTTGAAAAAAATTTCGAAAAGAAATTGAAAGCTTATCCGTAAATCTTATATTTGTTAATTTTTTTTTAGATTTATGGGGATAAAAAACGACAGTTGCCAAAGATTACCGTCCGGATTTCAGGACAACACCCCAGTTCATTGTTTTTACCGAAAATTGAACTTCTTTCAACAAATTAACCTAAAAGATAGAATTACGAATATTTTTAATATTTTAGGAAAATGAAATTCTTTTGAATTTAAAGTGGCCTCGAGATTTTCGAAATGTTGGAGACATGTTTTTGGAAGAAGATGTGGCAAAGAGGTTTCGTTGGGGGCAATTTTTTTTTTTTTGGTAGTTGCACATCTATTTTGCGTTAGCATATTCACTCATTGTTTACTAAAATTATTGTGTTACCAATGACAGCTCAAGTGGGGAGTGTTAAGTGTTGTAGTGTAACTAGAAATTTAAAATTTATGAAATAAATGGGTCAATTAAATATGCATAAAATAGTCAATAATTGACTAAAAATATAGAACTTCGAATTTTTTTATGTTTTAATACCAACTACATATAATATGTATATGACCAATTAGTAGACACAATACGAACAATTGGTATACATTACCAATAACAAATTAATACAATATATCTTAGTTATGTACACGTATTAGTATAGTTTGGAACTTATAACCAGCCACGGTGGTATTTCTAGAATTAAATCGTAAAAATGTTCCATCAAAATAATTTAAAAAAATTTCTCATTTTCCGAATATTTTCTAATCGGAAAGATACGCGTGCTGTCAAACGAGATTACGTTTTTTTAGAAAACTCAAATGATATTGTAGGAACGGATTTAATTCCATACGAAAGTTTCATTGAACCTAACACAACCGGACAACTTGTTAAATTAATTGTAAGTACTTACTTGATTTTTATCCGTGGAAATGTTTTAATATATATCATAAATTAAATTTTATGAGGCCGATGAATCTGGAAGGGGCGGACTGTACGAGGCCAATTATCTAAGGATCATTTTTAATACATTAAATATGTAATAATTTTTGTGAAGTTGATAATTTGCTAAATAAATATAACAATATGATTTTTTTCAGATCAGCTACATTGAAAATGGGATTTGCTCGACACGCTGTCGAAAAAATATTGATTGGAGACAGTGACATTTTTGTTATGCCTGTAGTGGGGTTTCCACAATCTCAAATTCTATTACCAACTGAAACTGACTCATCTATAATTTGGATAAAAAATATGCAGTACAGAAGCTCCGAATATTTTTTCCTCAATACATTTTCATTGCAATTATGGATTTTCTATTTGACTGCATTGATATTTTGTATAATACTTTCATGGTTTTCTCATAAAATTGTTGAGCGTTCCTTGATGAAATCACACCACACTTCAATTGAATTATATAATTATATTTCATTACTGTTTGGTCAAGGTGGTGGTAGTAACGGGCAAAGTCTTCTTTCATCTAAATTCATTTTACTAACGTATTTATTATTGCTGATTATGTTCTGTGCATCATTTGGTGCATTTTTGGGCGCATTACTTACAATTAAAAAAATCAATTTGCCGTTCGATAATTTGGATGGGCTTTTACAACAACCTGATTATATCGTTTGTTTTTGGAAACACTCTAATTTAGATCAACATATACTAAGTTATCCACGTGGATATTACAACATCTCGGTACAATTGAACAGTGAACACTATTGTCCGAAAGAAAGCAACATGTCCATTGGATTATACGATACTAAGTATAGTTGTGAGTATGAGAAATTAGCCTTTTTATACAGCATCTCGCTTAAAAACAACCTGTAAGTTAATTTCTTTATTGGGAAAATAAGCTTTATTAAACTTACTGTTATTACATTTTACAGTAAATCACAATGTGGTTATACAGCTTCTCTTAAAGGGAAGTATTTTCCCCGACAAAGAAGCCTTTTTGTGCATAGTGGATTTCGTTTTAAGCACCAATTTAATGTGTTGTAAGTTTGATTGAAACATATTTTATTCATATACACGAACATAAAGCCGAAATTAAATTTCTTTACAGAATTCTAAAAATTAGGTCATCTGGAATAAGCAACTTTCTTTCACGTCGTTACATTTATAACCCGGATGTCGTTTATGCGACAGAACAAAATATTATACCAATTGATATAAATCATGTTTCGCTCATTTTGTATTTATTCATTTTGGGTATTATATGCGCGCCATTAATATTGATAATTGAAATTGTGTATGCTAAACTTGTCCAAAGGTCACCTAATTAATATATTTTGTGCTGGCCAAGTATTTGTATTTATTAGCAACATTTTGATGATCTTTAACTAAGAACAAGTTCAGCACAAAAATAAGGTTTGCACTAAATGTGTCACTAGATGAACAAATCAATTTAAATTTTCGTTCGTATTTGCACTTTTCACATAGGAATAATGTCTATTATTGTTGCGAATGCGAGAAAAAGAAATTTAACATAACAGGGTGTGGAAGGGAGAGAAATGTTAAATTTTTAACTCTTTGCAAATTAGCAGGTCAATTACTTTTATATTAAACATTACTAGGCAAAAAAAATCTAACCAACTGCATTTTTAAGGACACGTGTTTCCAGAACATGACTTTTTCAACACTTAGCTCAAAATCTGCAGTTAATATTAAAGAAAAATAATTATTTTGGAAGATTTAACTTTCTTCGATATTTTGCACCACGCATTTGATCACATTTTACACATACCGGAAATTCGCTTGAATAGGCTACCAACATATAAATGAGCACTGACAGATTCATTTCTTAAATAGTATTATTTAACTTCAAACCTCCGCTTCTAAGCAAATTTTTCAATGAATTTTTCGCTTACTTCTACCGAACCGATTACTCCCAAATTTTGTATATATGTATGCTCTAGATATTTTAGTCAATAAAACAAATGGTCGTTATGGTTATATTATGCTAGGGTAATGGTAGTAGTAATAGTAATGGTAACAGTAATGGTAGTGGCAATGGTAATACCAGTGCAATGAGATTTTCAGAGGTATGGTCAACTATTATGGAACTTGGCTATTTCTTCTTGCTGGCTTTCTTGCTTTTAATTCATTATTTAAATTTAAAGAAAAATTCAATTAGAGATTGAGTTGTTTTATTAAAAAAAATTTGTAACCATGCCCAAAAAATAGAATCATGATTATTATTTATGATAAATATAATAAAACAAAATTGCATTTTGCTGAATTACGGAATGAAATGTTGTTTAAATTTAAAACCCATTGAATTTCTCATACAAGGATTAATGTTATCGAAAATATGAATGCCTGTCTAATGCAAAACTGACAATGCTATACAAATATAATGATTCAGTATTTTATAAAATTCTATAAACAAAATAACAAACACTATTGCTGTTTTTTTTACTTTCCTTATGTGATATTAATTTTTATTTGAAATTGAAATTACGATCGTTTCGGATGTTACTCCTTTATCAAATTTTTAACAAACACAATTAATAACGACTTTGGTATTCACTGATTACTTTTGATTGAACCTCTACTTCACAACAACGATATTAACGCAAATTAAAAAAAAAATTGACAAATTCCTGATTCTTTCAAAAATGCCCCCTCCCAATAACGTATTCCTGCTACATCGACGTCGGTATTCTAATCATACCAAGTCACGTTGACATCAGTAACAACACAAGTCACAACAATGGATGTTCCCAGAATTTTGTTGATATACAATTTGATCAAACTACAGCAACAGACAGTAATGATTTATGAGAAAACCATTTTCAACAACAACTAGATTTTTACCGACTAAACGTATTTTCCATTATATAAACTTAAGAAACATTAAATAAAGGTTTAGTTATTATTGTATCTTTTCAACCTGTTAAAATTGTACTTAAATAAAAAATAAAGAAAACAAATTGTGGAAATAATTTCCACAGCATAAAATATTTGTTTTATAATTTTCTTACAATAGAAAAGTTAACATTAGAAAAAACCACAATCATTAGGAAATCACGCGGATTATAGGTGAAAATGAACCGCAACGTAAATATGTATTACGAAACATTTGAATTTGGGGTAGGAATGTATTTTGCACCAATGAAACGAAATTTTCCGAATCAAATTTCAAAAATAAACTAGCGTAACGAACACAGTTATTGGCACCCATAAGAAAATTTTAACTTAACAAAGCTACCAAATTTAGGGGTTTTCAAAAAATTGTTCATTTGAAGTTTGATTATAATATTCAAACAGTCTTCTACTGAACTAAAAACAACATTTAATTAAATTTCATTGGTAAGATTATTAAATTATCGAAATAAAAAAAAGCTTCCCAAAACTATAGTATTTGGCACGATGACATAACAATTGGCACCCTAAAAAAGTACAATAATTGGCACATTGATACAATCATTGGCACCTGAAAAATATAATTATTGGCTCTAAACAAGTTTAATTAAATACACGATAAAAAATTTAAAAAAATAAGGAATTTAGCTAGTTAATAAACTATTTTTTTATTTATTTTTATCACAAATAATAAGAAACATAAAAAATTCATTTAAAAATATAATGTTATCACAAGTAGTTTCTACTCAGGTACATAAAAATTCATTTAATCATAAAAATAAAATAAAACATTCAGTTCAAATCATAGCTATAGCTACATAGCTAGCTAGCTACTTGTCTTCAGTCTCTTTCTGAATTTGCCATAGCTAAACATGAGTTGCACGCAAAGCTCGGAAGATATGAGCATTTTAATTCCTTTAAACATTTAATGTGGTATTTCCTTGTACAATTTGTACACCTGATGCCACAGGCTTCCGAGTTCATATCCCCCGATATAAATTTTGTGCATTCATAACACATTTTCCCACGACATACGAAATTTGTTCCGAGTCCATCCAAATTTTTTTCGGGCGAAAAAAGTTTTCGCACATGAGGTGGTGGACTGGATTCTTTTTGAATTTCCGCTACACTTTTTGTTGGTGAACAATATTGTAATGACGATAAAAGCACCGGATGTTACTGTGTGCGTTGGTTCGTGTGTCTTTTTGGCTGTTGGCAAAAGTTTTACAATATTGTTTTGGGTTTTTTGTTTGGTTCTTGATGTCGCCTTCGGATTTTTTTTGTTATTTTGCCATTTTCTGTAAGTGCTTTCTTCTTAATTCTTTCAGCTTTCCTTTCTTCTTTGAGATATTCGATTTTCCTTTTTTCTTCCTTTCACCTTTCTTCATCTTCTATCCATAATAAGTTGGTAATGACAAAACTCTTTTTGTTTTTTTGAACTTTGGAACCCTTTCTTAATGGTGTCTGCGGCCAGTCTAATATGTCTTCCATGGGTGTATATGCTTGTGTTGTTGGATTTAGTTTAGTGCAGGAAGGAGTGACAAATTCAAAGTCTTTTTGAATCCTTTCTGGGATATCCATGTTCCCATCAACGGTTAAAATATTTTCTGAATGCCAGTCAATTTTATCATTAATGACGGTGTACGTTTGAGTAACGGAAATTTGACCTAGTTGAGGAATACCTGTGGATTCGTGGCCATTGAGTATTGTGTTGTTTTCAACATCATTTATATTTTCAATTACTTGGTCGCAGTAAACAAATTCATTAATATTGGCAATATCTATGCCAGTAATGCCTTCTGATGAGAGTGATGGAAAATCCGTCTGCGAACCTTTGTTGGCCACATTTCCTTCCACCGTTCTTTTAAATTTATTGAACTTATGTATAAATCTTATGTAAAGTTTTAAAATCATCCGACCTATCTTCAATATCTGCAGCGTTATCAAATGTGTCCAACATTGCTACTTTTTCGGTTCCTAAAATAGTACAGCATTCATGAAAAGCATCTGTGTCATCTGAATTTTTAATATTTTGAAAATGCGCTACTGACGGTCTACCTAGGCACTTGGACGTATTTATGGCATACTTATTCCAGGGAAAAAGGCCACATGCCTTAAATCCCTTCCGCAAAGTATCGGAAGACACCGATTTTTCCACCACTTCTTTGAATAATGGACCAAATATGTCCCTAGTGAGATTTTTGCTAGGGTTCTTACGCCTCCATTCTAGCACTGAGCTATTCTATGCACTTTTCAGTGGTTTAAAAGCTGCTACGTCCGCTTGCGGTAAAATTCTAGTTGAGTTTGCATACAGAGCAATTAATATAATACCCAATCGGACGCAAAGCTGGCTAACTTGTAAAGTAAGATGAGTGCTGTGTCCATCTACAAAATAAATAATTGGGAATTTTATTTTGTTATCTCGAAGATGCGGATAAAAAACTTTCGAAATATATTCGTAAAATGTTTGTTTAGTCATCCATCCGTTTTCGCTAATCCCATAGCCCCAAGTATCTGGCACCGTGCTTCTGATTTCCTCTCGCGCTCGTTTGTATGGGTAAATAATCATTGGTGGAGTCATGATTCCCGAAGCTGAGAACGAAAACATGACGGTTAGATTTGATTTTGCCAAACCCCTATCAACTTCGTAGATATTTTTGGACCCTTTCGCTGCTAAAACACGTTTTGTTTTAGGGCACAGCATGAAATTTGGTTCATCTCCATTAAATATGCGGCTGGGATCGCTCAAAATTGAAAAATAATCATTCTCCAATAAATAATTTTCTATGGAGTCGAACCATTTGAATATGTCGGTAACTGCGACATTAGCACTGGCAGGTGAAACAGGATCTGGTACTCTTAGTGTTATGGAGGGGTGTCGCTTTAAGAACGAGTGAAACCAGCCTTTTCCAGGCAAGTTTTCTTCACCAAAAGGATGATCACGATTATTTTCCTCGAGCAAATTCTTCAATCTTCCTTCCGTTTAGGGAAACCTTTTCGTTGGGATACTTTAACCCAGTCTACGATTGCTAGCTCCTCCGCTTCAGTCAATACTGTTGATGGGCCTGGCCGGATTTTCGTGAATTTGGGGCCCAATCTAAATTGAATCGTTGACCTCGGAATACTATAAATTTTGGCTGCTGATTTTTTTTAAATTTTACCAGCCCTCACCTCACCGAGGACCTTTTGTAGTTGGCACTCGTCATAAGAGTTCCTCTTTCGCGGCATAATTTCTGAAAATTAACGATTTTACTGCATTATTGGCACCCCAAATAAGTACAATTATTGACAGTGCCAATTATTGTAGTACATAAAATTCATTTATCGGCACCCCGTGCCAATTATTAATTAGAATTTAACATTATGTGGTATCAACTATTGGCACCCATTTTATTTAACTTTTAACACATTTTATTCGAAATATTTATTCTTAAAACTGTAATATAATGCTTTGCCTTATAAACAATCACTGGTCTAAATATTTCACTTAATAATATAATTAAAAAGAGGCACTTACCAAACCAATGCTCCTTATCAAAATTGACAAAATATTAACCAAAAAAAATACTGCACAACACGTCATTCCAACTCCGCAATTTTAATGCAACTGAGTTACTATATGCAACGGACAATTATAAAATGAGTCGAGAAATACACACAAATAAAAAAAATAATCATTCGACATAACGGGAATTTGATAATTCTAAGAGAATTGTTATTTCACGGGCGGGTGCCAATAGTTGGGTCGAAATATTTGGGTGCCAATAACTGTGTTCGTTACGCTAGACCCTTTTTTAAATTTTTTTGGTTTTTCTTATGTTTATTTTTTTTTTTTTCCAAAAAGTATTAATATAATTAGATGTGGTGAAATTTGATGAATTTTTGGATTCCTAATTGTTGCAATATACAAGTTCAAATCGTCATACTTGTACCCAGAATCTTAGTGGCCTGGAACGTAGCCAATCTATAATTTTTGCCCTCCAAGAGCAAAATCGGTGGTACTTCTGCTAAATTTGGGTTCTTTTGCTCTGGAAAGGTGTTTTTAGTATAAATGCAAATGATGTCGTTGTAAACCGCAGATTTTTTGCTCGTACCGTGCGTGAGCAACTTGTACAATGAGCAATTTCTGCACTCTAATTGTAGTGCACGGCTGTTGAATTTGGGTAGTAACTTGTCTGCTACATCTAATATGATACATGTGCAGTGTCTTCCTTTTCTCCAAAAACGTCAAACAAAATTTGTTTTCATATTTTATATGCAGGCTCTAAATCGTAATTCATAATGCTGTGAAGGAGCTGTTTTGGTCGATCATCAACGGAGTATGCATCACTAGTGAGATTGGCTGCTATGCTGCTGAAGCTAACTCTTGACCTAATGTGTCGAAAGCACAAGTATTTATAAAATAATCGCAACTTTGTGTTGCTTTTAAAAGTATGGGTAATTTGTCTAATTTTGACAAAAACCTGTTATGAGACATCCTTATGTCGGTTTCCGACTTGGCGTATACAAATCATCCTCATTTAAAGCTTTGGAACGAACCTTTTGTTAAAATGTCGATGCTGGTTATGGATGGCTTGGATTTTCACTGATAAGCTATTCAACCGCGGAAGCTTTGACAAATTGATAGATCTATGTTTAGGGGTTGCTTCATCTTTTCCTTTACGCTTCCATGTAGAAAAACTATATTGTAGGTCATACCAAAATTTAATTTATTTTTAAAGAAACTTTAGGTATATTGCAAAATATTTGCTTCTTAATAGTTTTGTTTCTTAAATTGATTTCACTCAAGAATCTAATTGCTTTTATTGGAATTTTACCGATTTTGTTTGATGTTTTAATCGTTGGCTTAATAACTGCGAAATAATTTTCTACATGACTATTGCTAAATCTTTCACCACTATTTAGTAGTCCGGTCCACATTGGTGCAATAGTCATGCATTTCTTCCATGTTTATTTCGTAACACATTTACGTTACGATTCATTTTCACTATTAATCACCATAATTTTAAATAAGGGTAGTTTTTTCTAATTCCATAAGTTTTTAGAAGTCCGATATCATACATCATTTCAGGGGGACATCTCTGCTATTCGCTGTAGTTTTTTCTAATTACATAAGTGTTGAGAAGTCGGATACCATAAATCATTTCAGGAACGGCCGTATTTCAGGAATGGCCGTTTCGTAATACATTTACGTTGCGGTTCATTTTCACTATTAATCCCCGTGATTTCCAAATGAGGGTAGATTTTTCTAAGTGAATAAGTGTTGAGAAGTTGGATACCATATATCGTTTCTCTGGGACATCTCTGTGATTTATTAATGAGGGTATTTTTTTCTAATTGCATAAGTATTGAGAAGTCGGATCATTTCATGGAGACATCTCTGAGATAGGCGCATAAAATTTACAAATTGAAAGTTGACCGCGTATTTAGTGTTTATTCACTATAAATGTACATATTTTGTGTTCAATGGAATTATCAAATATTTGAATTTTACTTTAATGCTATTAAACCTTAATCTATTTTTTACAATTATTTTTCGGGATGAATATCGTTTGGTTAAGAATTTTGAATATTATTTTCTGGATGGAATAAAAATTTCCTTAAAGTTTAGCTCACACACATTTTAGAAAAAAACCTTTTCGTGCTGAAAATTTCGTGCGAACTTCTCATACCGCAATCGGAGCACAATTGCAGATTTTGAATTTTTAAAGCTCTGAATTTGCTGATTTATAGTCAAGAGATTTTCAAATTAATCGAATTTCCTATGAAATGTATGGAAATAATCAAGCAATCTAAATACGCGTTGGCACAACAATTACGGGTCCCGAAACCTATCTTTAGAGGTATCAAGAACCACAATCGGAGCACAATTGCAGATTTTGAATTTTTAAAGCTCTGAATTTGCTGATTTATAGTCAGGAGATTTTCAAATTAATCGAATTTCCTATGAAATGTATGGAAATAATCAAGCAATCTAAATACGCGTTAGCACAACAATTACGGGTTCCGAAACCTATCTTAAGAGGTATCAAGAACCGAAATCGGAGCACAATTGCACATTTTGAATTTTTAGAGCTCTGAATTTGCTAATTTATAGTCATGAGATTTTCAAATTAATCGAATTTCCTATGAAATGTATGGAAATAATCAAGCAATCTAAATACACGTTGGCACAACAATTACGGGTCCCGAAACCTATCTTTAGAGGTATCAAGAACGGTAATCGAAGCACAATTGCAGATTTTGAATTTTTAAAGCTCTGAATATGCTGATTTATAGTAAGGAGATTTTCAAATTAATCGAATTTCCTATGAAATGTATGGAAATAATCAAGCAATCTAAATACGCGTTGGCACAACAATTACGGGTCCCGAAACCTAGCTTTAGAGGTATCAAGAACCGCAATCGGAGCACAATTGCAGATTTTGAATTTTTAAAGCTCTGAATTTGCTGATTTATTGTCAGGAGATTTTCAAATTAATCGAATTTCCTATGAAATGTATGGAAATAATCAAGCAATCTAAATACGCGTTGGCACAACAATTACAGGTCCCGAAACCTATCTTTAGAGGTACCAAGAACCGCAATCGGAGCACAATTGCAGATTTTGAATTTTTAAAGCTCTGAATTTGCTGATTTATAGTAAGGAGATTTTCAAATTAATCGAATTTCCTATGAAATGAATGGAAATAATCAAGCAATCTAAATACGCGTTGGCACAACAATTACGGGCCCCGAAACCTATCTTTAGAGGTATGAAGAACCACAATCGGAGCACAATTGCAGATTTTGAATTTTTAAAGCTCTGAATTTGCTGATTTATGATAAGGAGATTTTCAAATTAATCGAATTTCCTATGAAATGTATGGAAATAATCAAGCAATCTAAATACGCGTTGGCACAACAATTACGGGTCCCGAAACCTATCTTTAGAGGTATCAAGAACCGCAATCGGAGCACAATTGCAGACTTTGAATTTTTAAAGCTCTGAATTTGCTGATAAAGGACAAACATTTTATAATACGTATTTGGTTTTTTTGTTTGTTTAAGAATGATGGAAACTACTCCCTGCTTGGATACCGGTAAAGAAATTAATTGTTCAAATGAGGAAGTAGAGGACGAAAGTGACAAGTCACCAGTTGTTTCTCCATCAACATTCATAGGCAAAAAGAGAAGTACGGAGGATGAAATTCCCGAAATGTTTCTGGAAACTTTAAAATCGATTCAGGCAATATTATTTGCAGGTAAAGATGATGAAGACCGAGTGTTTCTCAACTCGATCAATTTTGACATGAAAAAAATGAATGCTGAACAAAAGGCTCAATTCAAAATTGATATAATTTTGAAAATGCAGCAGGCCGTTTTAAATAGCCTTTAAATAGAAACACCTAGTAGCTTGTTCACAACATTTATCCAGCGCATCGCAACACTTCCTCGTTTGATACCTCTTTACCTACAAACTTTGACAAATAAATCATATTTTGTAGACAAAAGGGTATGAAATGGGGAAGTGTTGCGATGCGCTGTACTAATGTTGTGAGCAGGCTAATTTAGTTTTAGTTAACTTTTATTTGTATTTTGTACTAAATGAATTGTTTTGTGATAATAAAAATTGTGATACACGTGAACTTAAACCAAATTATGTTTTATTCTAAACATTCCTGAATTGGAACTTTACAGATCCCTCAGTACACATTTATTCTTTGAGGTGGTTTCTCAATTCGAATGCAACCGTTGTTGAATTTGTTGTTCGTTCTCTGATTGACAAAAAGTAAATTTAGTTATTGAACAGCATTCAAAACTAAAATTTTAGTTAATTATGTTTTATTAATTTTTTTTTTTTTTTTTTATGCTCTATTTCATCAAATGTGATACAATGTAATTGAAATGTGATATAAAAACTTAACTGAATTTGAAATTATTTAGTTTTTATATTGAAACGGAACTGCCCCTTCATTACACAAATACTGTTTTAGGTCATCCCTCAAATTAAAGGCGAACCTCGTTGAATTGGTCGAGCGATTACTAAATGGATGGAAGTGGTTGTGTGTTTCTGCGCCAATCTCCACTATGAACATTAAATTCTTGTTCTTCCCAGTCGATGAAATTTTGGGGCACATATTTTTGCGAGGTGTCATTTAGTTTTATGAAATTGTGTAAAGCTACAGTTGCCAAAACCACCGTCTCTGTATTTTTAGGCAGCATATTGATCGGATTTCGAAGAACCCTCCACCTGTTCACCAAGATGCCAAAAGCATTTTCAATAATCCTACGAGCTCTCGAAAGTCTGTAATTGAAAATGTCTTTCGATTCGTCGGAATTTCTCGATGAATACGGCCGCATTAAGTGTTTTTGAAGTGGATAGGCGGCGTCTCCGATAAAATAGTGTGGGAACATTTTTGAACTGTTTGGTAGATTGCTATTTGGTGGGATTGGAAGTTCATTTCGGTAGAGTTGCTTACTGAATATTGACGATTTTAGAATGCCTAAAAATATATTACAATACATAATGATAAATAACTAAAATTTATTCTAGACAGATGTATATTACCTACATCACTTTGATTGCCGCGAGCCCCTACCGCAATGTGAGAAAAGGTGTAATTGGCATTACACGTTACCAACAACACAATACTGAAGTTTTTTTTGTAATTGTAGTAGTCTGAACCTTTACGTGGGGGGGCATTGAATATTAACGTGCTTGCCATCAATAGCACCGATGCAGTTAGGCATATTCCACTTTTCCCAAAATTGTTTAGAAATCTCTAAGAAGTCTACTGTGTTCGGGGTTGACACATATAAGGCGAAAGAATTTTCCACAATATTGAACAAGTCTCAATGATAATTTCTCTGACTGTCGATTTTCCCAATTTAAATGACCAGGCTAGAAACTTTATAGAAACACCTTGTGATAAGTAGCTAAAAAACAAAACTAAAATGTGTACTGTACATCGAATTATTAGAAAATAGCACGTGTATTTTACTTACGATAGGGTTAAGTCCAAGCGTCATTCGGCATCGACTGGTCGTCGCAATGAATGTTTAGTTAGATTATCTTCAACTAGGCTTAATAGCATGTCATAAAGATTTCGAGTCATTCTAGTATTATTAAAAAATTCTTCTGAATCTAGACCACAGACAAATTATATACAGATGTGGAAAGTTCATACTACTCAGATGTATATGAATGATATTACTTACAATTTTCGAACAGTTGCCAGAAGTAACACCCGAGAACGAGAGGTTTGTATCGTTTACTTTATAATGTTTTCTCTTTCTAGTTTCGCACAGTTAAAATGCAATCGTAATTGTGTTAGCAAGATCGTTTTTTTTTATATATACATACGAGTATGTACATACATAAATGAAATATATTTGTTCTACTTTATCTAATGTTTTCATGCATTTAACCATTTCAAAAATTTCGTTTTTAAAATACAAAAACAATTTTATATTTGTTAATTGTTGGTACATTTAACGTTTCCATAAATTTCGAGGTATTTAATACGACATTAATTTAATTTAGACTATCACAAAATCATTTCCACAAGTTTATTTAAAAAATAATAATTTTCCGAACAAATGGTAAATTCATTATTTGTAATACATTGATAATAAACTAATTTATTCATACGTACATATAAATCAAAGCTTTAATTTATGTGAAGAAATGTACCAACTTTCTTCTCGACCTTAGTATTTTATGATTTCCATAAGGATATTGTGTGTGTATGCTTCGTTACAATTTTAATGGATTATTTGGTTTTCATATGGATTTGCTCGCTTTACTTTTAGGTACATCAAAAACCAAAACAAATGGTGTAGTCTAGTAATTGTATTTTGAGAATCCATTTTTGTTGAGTTATATTATATTAGTATTAGTGTTATGTCGCCGATACAAACACGATATGAAATAAATATTCAAATTTTCTATTAAAATATTTATTATATAAAACTGACTTACACACTGACGCAAGTCAATGTACATTTGTTTTATGATATCTGGCTTGAATGAGAACCGCAAGGCTTGTACCAGACATACATTATACATTTTTGTGTACATACATTTTTGTAGTAGGGATTTTTCATTCATTCCCAAGTATTTTTATATCCGAAAATTTTTGTATTTTTCTGACATTTCGCTGATTTCATCTCCGATTCTTTTCCGAATTAATGTCCGACTTATTATAAGATTTCCTATGAAAGTTGGCCAAAAAACTCGGAAAATGATGAAAAGAAAAGTTAGGTTATGGTACGACAAATTTGTGGGCGGGGCTTATAATATAAATTTTGGCGCCAAAATTTCACTTTTGAATTTAAATCTAGCTTTAATTAAAAATATATTTTTTTTAAGAATACTTTTTATTTTTATTACATGTATAAATTACAATATTACATTTATTATAATATATAAATTTTAACTCCACCTGAGTAAATACATTTTTCTATCTTCATTTACTGCGTGCATCGCATGTTCAACTTCCTGAGGTGTTTCACGTTGGAGAGCTGCAGTAATTTTAAACTTAGTCCTTTTGTTTGAATAGTCAATAATTTCGGTTGAATCTTCTAATTTCTGTAAAGAAAAAAAGCGTTACAATATTATATTGTATTCAAGGTACAAGACCTAGTAAAACAAAAAAACCAACCTCTGTCCCACACAGCAACAATTTTGATTCAATTAAACTTTGAATATGCTTTTGTAACATTTCATTATTTAACTGTAGCGTTTCTTGTATATCCTTACGTCATCACATCACATGTCTCAAACAACAATAGGACAGCCATTTGAAAAGTTTGCATCGTAATGATACAGGGTTTCTTGAGGTATGAGACTTTGAGTTCATCATGACAAAAACGGTGTAGCCACGTAAGTTTTCGTCCACAAAAATTTATATGATATGAGGTATCGGAAATGTAATTGGTATCGTTGTCGAACCAAGTAGTGGCCAGGCGTCTGCTTGTAACACTTTTATTGATAAATTTATTCCTATTTCATAATTATTATCTTTTACACACTATCAGTTTCAGTCGATTTCGATTTTTTTAATAAACAAACACATGAACTATTTACGTATAACGCAATCGTAATGGCGTCTACAGAAAATAAAAAAAAAATACATTTGTACTTCAACGCTACATGTGTTAAAAATTTGAAACACCATCTTTTCAGCATTTTCAATTTTTTCGAACGAAAACCGGAAAAGATTTTATAACCGATTCAAGTTTTCAGTTTTGTTATACTTGGGTTATGATTCGTTATGTAACTGTTTTCATATGATGTAACAAAAATCATTTCGCTTAAATTTTTTGAAGTCAACGTATTTTATTTTGGAATCTACCTTTTATTTTTGTTGATGTGTATATATTTAGAAAATTTAAATGCATTTAGCATTGCTTATACGTGCATACATCTAGACGTATATGTGACCTTGAAAAAATTAATATTTCTGTTTTATAATTTTTATTTCGATTTTTATGAATTTATGCTTAATTGATGATGAGATTGGCTCTCAAAATTAAAATTTGTAGAGAAATTCTACAAAGGGACGTCGACGAGTAACTTTCTTACTTTTGGTTTTAGAGTAATAATGGACCTTTAAATTTGACGGCCAATCTAGAGGGACGGATTCTGATTGCATTTACATACACTGTATCAAAAAATTGTCCGTACAGCACTCGGTTAAGAAAACATTGATAAAAAAAACAATTACAAATCAAACAAAAAATTCAGTTTTAATTTTTAGAATCAATGGTATAGAATCAATGGCGGCAATCCCCATTTTTTTCATTTTTGAGATATTTGATGAAAACTGTTTTGGACATTTAGAAATAAATTGAAGAAAATATTTAATGTTCAACATTTACCTAATTTTATATATTTTCACTATATTATATCGATTAGGCTCAAAGCTGATTATTAGTGTTGTAAGTTTCCGGTTTTGATACCAAGTAGGGAGGTTGTCGTATTTGTTACTAATAGAATGCACAAATAATTTAGTTTTCTTGTTTTTAAGTAAAAATATAGATTATTTATGTTTAAAATTAAATTATATTTTATTCAAACTTATAAAAAATTCCAATTATGTATATATGGCGGGAAAATATATATAAACATTATTTTAATCAAATTTCAAGTACAATAAACATTACTAGATTAAAATTCCTGATAGTTCAGGTACGAAATCACATTCCTCGGCTTTATTAAAGACGTTTGTTTTACTCGAATCTTCATAAGATTCGTTAGCACTCAATAATTCTTTGTAGTATTTAAGGTTGCTTATCACTTGCCAGTTTGGTCCATAGTGCTTGAGTAATAAATTGCTTACATCCCGCAGCTTGAGTGGATTTATATGTTTTGCACTGGCTTTGATTTCATCGGTTTTTTTTGCCAATGTCGATTTTCCCACTTTTGTAATTGATTTAAAGACACAAAAGTCATTTTTATAATGAATTTTACCTCTAATTCAAACATTATTTGAAGCTGCTGGTCGTTTTAAATAGTATCGTTTACATTCCTTAAATCGGAAGTGCCATGATCCTGGTGGCTTTATATTTTGTTGTGTGGCACTTTTCCAATCCATATTCACTCAGTCTTCTCCCAAATGCACTATAGTGGCAGATTCCGCAAAAATCACAATACATTCTGTAGGATCCGAAATTACTTCTCTTTGTCTTATTTTTTTTTCGATATGGCCAAATACCCTATCCGATGGTTAAAATGAGTGCCCGACAATAGGAAAAACCAATTCTGTATTTCGAATGTTTGGAGGTGCCTTGAACGATAACCATTTACGACACATTTCATGAATAGAGTTCTTGTTTTGGCCGCTACACCCGTATGCGACAAGACGGGTAATTTTATGTGAATTATCAATTTGAATTTTATTTAGACAATCAAAGACAGCTGATGCTATTTCGTTGGATCCTTTGTCGAATTCGTCTTCGGTCCAATAGTATGAAAACACATTTTCCTTTAATAAATTCGATTTCGAAGAGCCCTTTACAATTACAAAATTGTACATGTATAGCTGTCTCGAATAATACGCCGTTTGATCAGGCACTTTTAGTAAACAAAGATTTTTTGGCAATCGGATGAAAGCGTTATTATTTCAGGATTTTCTTCCAGTAAAAGTTCAAAGAAACATTTTGCTTTTAAATTATGGACTTTCCTCTCAGATAGAATCCTTTCTTTGCTTGCAGGATCCGTTGCGTTTTTAAAACTTAAATTGTACCTAGTATCAAATATCATACGAAAATACTACATACATATATTATGACTTAATTTATAAATATTCCGGCGACTGAGCAATACACATCCTATACATTTTGTTAATATTCAATTCGGATGGCAAGTACATTTTGCAACTCTCGGATCGGCAATAATGAGATTCAACGCATTTGAATTGATTAATAAACTATTGTACTGCAGTGCGCTGTTCGCGATAGTTAAATTCCTTACGATTACTACCTCTGGTTTCAACAGGGATATGGCCCTAGTTTCGAAATGTTTTCATCACCCAATTTAACCTATGTTTAGTTATACCTAGAGGGTGCTTTTTCCCGGATTTTTTTGTTCCCGGGAAACGGGAAATTTGAAACCAATTTTCCCGGGTTTCCCGGGAGTCCCGAGAAATTAAAAATAAGAGAAATAATACATTAAATTTATTTCAAAATATAAAAATAAAATAAAATCATAAATTACGAATACACTGTGTACTATACTATACACATATTAACACAACATAAAATGTATATTAGTTTTATATCAACGATGTTCATTTCTTTGAGCCAAAATTAGACGAAGCCGAAAATACCCTTTCACTTTAGGTTGGATGGTTATTACAGCATCGAGGAACTGCAGGTTCAACACTTCTGTAGATTTGTTGTAATGTTTCCCATATTTCCGTATATTTAACGAACGGCACAAGATCTTGGTTTGTTCGTTCTTTAATGCGACGTGATAAAACTTCCAATAACTCTGTTGAAATATTATCTTCATTTGCACGTAAAGATTCAAACAAAAACTTTAAAATTACATCAGGTGTAACCAAATTTGCATCACATCTTCCCAAAGCTTTGAAAGCTAACTTAAATGGTAAAAGCGCATTGAAAATATTCAACAATATTGGGATATAATTGTCATTCATTAATATTAGGGATCCCCAATCTTTCAATCATGATCACAATGCTATTCGATTTGGTCTTACAATCCAAAAGCAAACTTAATTGCATTCCGTAATTTTGCTTGACATACTCTTGAAGAATTGAATGTGTTTTCGGTGACATTTTAAAAAATTTTACAATTTTTCTTACTGTTTTCAATGCACTATTAATATCGTCACGTTCACATTTCGGGGCTATATCATCGTTGGATTGATCATCATTATCAGATTCAGAATATTTGTTTCTTCCGTACTGGAGCCATATTTATTTTCATCATTATTTTAACATAATTGCTGGGTATATTAAACTCGCCCATTCATCCGTACCGTAAACTCGCCCATTCATCTAATGTCAGGCTGAATTTTCCATATTTAACTTAATGAAATTTAATTTTTCTTACAATATCAGATTTTGCAATTACATAGAATTCGTGAATCAGTTTCATTGTATTAGTTTTTCCTTTTGGTAATCTACATATATTGCCTATCATGTAGTGATTGGCGAATAAATTAACTTTTGTTTATACCGTGGATTGAACAACCATCAAGTGCCGCAGGTTTTGCCACTATTTCTGCCAAAGATTGCTTTTTTACTAAAAATGAAATTATAGTTTGTTTCGTAGAATTTGATAAAACTTTTTCTAATCTGATTTTGCCACCTTCTTGATCGTCATTTGTATTTCGTGTATGTACGTGTTGCAAACGCCTTATTAACCCGCTTGTTAACGAACCCTTGCAACTATATTGTGCTAATTGATAGAAAAAGGCCGTGTGTCAATTGATTAACAAATAGAGAATAGACAAAAAATCCCGAGAATTTTTAGTTATTTTCCCGGGAAACCGGAAACAAAAAATTAGGAAATTTCCCGAGAATTCCCGCCCGAGTATTCCCGGGAAGAACCCTCTAGTTATACCTAACATTTTTAGAAACGAATTTTGACATACGGGTATGTTTTGTTTGTCCTGATCGCGTACGAAACATCTTATGTGAGTTGTTTTTGTTGAATATTTTTAATTTTTTGGCCGTCGGCGTTTTGTATCGCCTATTGTTCAATGGGTAGTGATGAATGAATCTTGGATTAGTTTATCTGGTGTTGCATAAAATTGTTTATTAAACATTTGAATGTCAAGCATTTTTAACAATCTGCACTGATATGTACCCGATATGTTCCCACACTGCGGATAGGTGGGCAAATCTTTCGAAGAATACTTAAAACATTAAAAATTAAAAAGATAATGAACACATTAAGTTCATTAATTGATAATAATCTACAAAATATATTTTGACTAACCTTAGTTATTTTGCAATATTACGTTGCCATTTCGATTCTTGCCTTATTCGTTTTCTTGCCTTTGACGGTGATACCGGTGACGCATTTTTTTCCATTATTTTATTAACAATTTATTATATAAAATTAATTAAATATAAAATTTTTTTCACACTAAAATAATCTTTTTAGAACTACACGTGTGTCGATTAAGAGAGAATGACAAGAATTTCGTTAAAAAAATTAATATTGCACAATTAACTGTTTTTCACCGAAATAATTCTCTACAATTGCTTCGATTTGTTAAAAAGGAGATTGCCGCATTTGATATTGAGTTGTAATAGGAGATTGTCGGTTTTAAATTTAACGCTACATTTCCAACTCAAATTTTAATGTGATTCTGCCGTTTTTGAAACAGAGTAATAAAAGGACATGATAGAGGATCGATTATTGAATAATATGACATGCTAAACTCATTTAAAAAAAAAATGGAGATTGCCGCCATTGTTTTTACAACCCTCAATTGTCCCTACACTTGCACTTTTGTGAAAATTAAGATAAATTACGAAATTTTTTCTTGCGAAAATGTTAATTAGTCGTACTTTTTTCATGGCGAATAAAATTACTGCCCAATTAAAAAATGGAGGTGTGGCCAACACACGATTTTCTTTTACGAACAGAGAATTTTGAGAAATTTTATTGTTTTTTATAATTTTTAAATTTTTTTTTTTAATTTTTATTTTTATTTGTTTTTGATTTTGGAAACATTTTTTTTTTTTTTTTTTTTTTTTTTTTTTTTTAAACTATGCAATCTTTTCTGGGGCTCAGGGCACTCCCAACTCTTTCGCAGTTAATTTTACCGTCCTACTTTACGCAGTATTAGCCAAATCGAGGACGTACGGCTATAGACCCGCTTTGTATAAACCACCTGCACATTGCATTGCTTCATGCCAACCTATAGTGCTGACATGAAAGGTGGGTCGGCCCATGGATTCTGCACTCTCAACAGGGGGTCATAGTTGTGTCCATCGTCATCACCGATCGTAATCAGATGATGAAAAATCCCTTTTGCATCCCGCTTCTATCACAACATTTTATTTTAAGTAGTTTTTTGTAAACCTTATACTTGTTAAGATATTTGCAAAATAAATTTTCTGGACCAAGGGAGTGGCCACTTCCGGTTAGCCGATTTGGAGTAAAATTCATTGGGACCTACCAATTTATCAAAAAAGCTAAATCTGAAGTTTCAGTTCGATTGGTTAAACCATCTGGGCTGTAGAGAGGACACAGACAGACTGACAGACAGACACCATTTTGAAACCGACTTTATCGGACTCAGGGGACCTCAAAACAAATAAATCTCTAATTATCTCAAGGTCCAAAATTTTCATGATTACTATACTTTATTTTACTAGAGTAAAAGAAAGTAAAATGTGTGATTCTTTTACCAAAAATAGTACAGAAATTTAAAAGTTGACCATTAAATTGGAAAGTGAAGGTAAAAGTTTATAGGAAATAGAACTCCCAAAAAACCAAATCGCTAGAGATTTTTGTTGGGGGGGTTTAAATATTTGGATATTCGCTAGAGATTTTTGTTGGGGGGGTTTAAATATTTGGATAAATATTTGGATATTTTGAAGGATAATTTGTTAATAAGTGTTGAGAAGGACACGGAATAAATTTTCGTTCCTTATGCCTTGAAGCATTCGTCAAAACTGATCAAGGTATGGCTATTGTACAATGTAAAGTCAATACTTCCTCATCCTCCCCAGTCACCAGATCTCAACCCGATTGATAATTTGTGCCATGATTTGGAGCGAAAGATCCGTGAACAGCAAATTAATGGTAAGGAACAATTAAAAGGGTCGTTGTGAATGAATGGGCCAAAAATTCCACCGAACTAATCCGGAAGTTGGCTTTCTTATTGAAAAGAAAGTTGCAAAGTGTCATTGCATGAATAGGTTACAACACCAGACCTAACTTTTCTACCAAATTCCCTCATCTTTTTTGTGTGCATGGACAATTATTTGACATCGTTTTAGGCGGTTTAAATAGTAAATCATATTAAACGTGAAAGTAAATTAATTTACTCGTATATCATGATTAATAATCATGATATAAAT
The DNA here is from genome assembly GCA_958295665.1 of Tipula vernalis. Lineage (NCBI taxonomy): Eukaryota > Metazoa > Arthropoda > Insecta > Diptera > Tipulidae > Tipula > Tipula vernalis. The sequence continues at coordinate 155,387,661 of OY282558.1, forward strand.
TAATTTACAAGTAAACTAAATTATTTGTGCATTCTATTAGTAACAAATACGACAACCTCCCTACTTGGTATCAAAACCGGAAATCTCCATTTTTTATCCTTAACTTACAACACAAATAATCAGCTCTGAGCCTAATCGATATAATATAATGAAAATATATAAAATTAGGTAAATGTTGAACATTAAATATTTTCTTCAATTTATTTCTAAATATCCAAAACAGTTTTCATTAAATATCTCAAAAATGAAAAAAATGGGGATTGCCGTCATTGATTCTATACCATTGATTCTAAAAATTAAAACTGAATTTTTTGTTTGATTTGTAATTGTTTTTTTTATCAATGTTTTCTTAACCGAGTGCTGTACGGACAATTTTTTGATACAGTGTATGTAAATGCAATCAGAATCCGTGCCTCTAGATTGGCCGTCAAATTTAAAGGTCCATTATTACTCTAAAACCAAAAGTAAGAAAGTTACTCGTCGACGTCCCTTTGTAGAATTTCTCTACAAATTTTAATTTTGAGAGCCAATCTCATCATCAATTAAGCATAAATTCATAAAAATCGAAATAAAAATTATAAAACAGAAATATTAATTTTTTCAAGGTCACATATACGTCTAGATGTATGCACGTATAAGCAATGCTAAATGCATTTAAATTTTCTAAATATATACACATCAACAAAAATAAAAGGTAGATTCCAAAATAAAATACGTTGACTTCAAAAAATTTAAGCGAAATGATTTTTGTTACATCATATGAAAACAGTTACATAACGAATCATAATGAATGAAAAATCCCTACTACAAAAATGTATGTACACAAAAATGTATAATGTATGTCTGGTACAAGCCTTGCGGTTCTCATTCAAGCCAGATATCATAAAACAAATGTACATTGACTTGCGTCAGTGTGTAAGTCAGTTTTATATAATAAATATTTTAATAGAAAATTTGAATATTTATTTCATATCGTGTTTGTATCGGCGACATAACACTAATACTAATATAATATAACTCAACAAAAATGGATTCTCAAAATACAATTACTAGACTACACCATTTGTTTTGGTTTTTGATGTACCTAAAAGTAAAGCGAGCAAATCCATATGAAAACCAAATAATCCATTAAAATTGTAACGAAGCATACACACACAATATCCTTATGGAAATCATAAAATACTAAGGTCGAGAAGAAAGTTGGTACATTTCTTCACATAAATTAAAGCTTTGATTTATATGTACGTATGAATAAATTAGTTTATTATCAATGTATTACAAATAATGAATTTACCATTTGTTCGGAAAATTATTATTTTTTAAATAAACTTGTGGAAATGATTTTGTGATAGTCTAAATTAAATTAATGTCGTATTAAATACCTCGAAATTTATGGAAACGTTAAATGTACCAACAATTAACAAATATAAAATTGTTTTTGTATTTTAAAAACGAAATTTTTGAAATGGTTAAATGCATGAAAACATTAGATAAAGTAGAACAAATATATTTCATTTATGTATGTACATACTCGTATGTATATATAAAAAAAACGATCTTGCTAACACAATTACGATTGCATTTTAACTGTGCGAAACTAGAAAGAGAAAACATTATAAAGTAAACGATACAAACCTCTCGTTCTCGGGTGTTACTTCTGGCAACTGTTCGAAAATTGTAAGTAATATCATTCATATACATCTGAGTAGTATGAACTTTCCACATCTGTATATAATTTGTCTGTGTCTAGACGTTTCATTTGTTGAAATGAATTGGCATAATATCCACTGATATCCCTATCCAAATTTAGAGGTCTCACCCACCATCTTCTCCGTTTCGATTTATGTATATATTTTTTATAAATTAAGTACAACACGTACGAATCCATCAACTCATCAAGAGCTTTAATTGCTTCTTGGTAGTCCATATTTATCACTGTTTTATGTAATAAATATAATAGAAATAATATATTAATAAAATGAAATGAACAAAATTATTTTACTCACAGATATTTTCTATTAAAGTATTGTAGTTTGACAAGCGGAGCGGACACATTGTGTTTTACAAAACGGACGAAGCAGAGCGGATCAAAAACGGGCGGAATGGAGCGGATATATCCTGTTTGAACCTTAAAGAAAATTGCTTGCGTTTTTTGTGGATTAATTTTTATACCCCATTTAGCAAAGTAGAGGGTTAATTTCTCAATAGTCATTTGCAGATTATTCATTACTATATTTATGTCGGCAGAAGTGGAATAAATCGCAGTGTCGTCCGCATATTGGGCAAAGTGTACTTCATTTAGGATTTGAAGCTTAATATAAGATGTGAAGAAATTATATAAAAATGTCGAACGTAGTGACCCTTGCGGTACACCCACCAATATTGGTTGATTTATAGAATTTTCATTATTGACTGTGACATTGAAATACCATTCGTTGAGAAATGATTTAATTATTCCAACTAAATATAGTGGAAAATTATAATTAATCATTTTATGTAATAACCCATTATGCCACACTTTATCGAAAGCTTTCTCAATATCGAATAGAACAAGAGCAGTTGATTTTTTTATGCTTAGTTGTTCTTTAACGAAGTTGCAAATTCTTAGCAACTGATGGTTTGTGCAATGCCCCTGTCGAAACCGGAATTGTTCGTTTGGTATAATTGTCTTATTATCACTAAAGTGTGTTAAGCGGCTTAGTATAGTTTTCTCAAAAATTTTACTTAGTCCATTTAGAGGACTAATAGGTCGGTAACCTTCCACATTACATTTGTTTTTATGAGGTTTTGGATGAGTGTGAAGTTTATGCTAAAAAAAAATAACAAAAAATTACACTGTTAAATTAGCTATTTTCCAATTGGAATTTAAATTACATGAAAATTTACATTTTTTGTATTTTGGATTTTTCGTACCACCAAACAGATTCTTTTCATTAGAAAACAGGTTCTTTTCATCCTTTTCAGATAGCTGGACCATCTGTTTGTATCGTTAACCAAAAGCATCCAATTGTGTTGAACATTACTATATTTCAGATAATTTAAAAGTTGACTGAATTTTGATGGTTTAAATAATTATTTAGCGCCAATCCTGGAAATGTCCCGAAGGCCCCGCACATTTCTTAGAATAGCTAAGCAATATAGCGGTCAATGTCACCAAGCCGATCCAATTATGATGAACTATAATATATTTCACAGTTTTTAGAATTTTTAATAATTTTCCATTATTTTAAAAGTTTTATATCGCCGACCGCAGAGATGTCTACAAGGTCTTGCCCATATTTTCGGATAACTTGGCCATTTGCCAGTCTACGTGGTCAACTTTATCCAATTGTGATGAACTATACTATATTTCACAGAATTTAAAATTTTTAATAATTTTATTGGTTTTAAAAAACGTTGTATCTCCGATCACAGAGATGTTCACAAGCTATGGCCTATAGTTTTCGGATAACTTGGCCATATGCCAGCCTACGGCCAGTCGACGCGGTCCACCTTATCCAATTGTGATGAACTATACTATACTTCACAGAATTTAGAATTTTTTATAGTTTTATTGGTTTTAAAAATTGTTGTATCTCCGATCACAAAATTATTATTTTGTGTTACAGTTAGTCACAGTGAAAATGGTCCACCCTTAATAACAAAAAAATTTCATGAAACATATCAAAAAAGTCATACAATACACAAAACAAAATATATCTGTATAAAAGCTTATTATATTTCTGATTAAAAAAACAAAAAATTTTGTGAATTTAATAGCAATAGCAACTGCAATTAAGAAATGAACGAAAAGAGACTAAATTTAATCTCACAATGAAAATAATCCACCTAACAAAACTTTCTCAGATAACGGTACTTTTTCAAAATTTTGTTTTGTTCTCTTCTTATTTGTTTTTTATGCTCTCCTACACTTCAATGCAAATGCATTAGTTGTCGACAGGTTTTTGTTAAGTTTAATTGTGCGAAATTTGACCTCACACGTCATTTGAGTTGCGAAAATTAATTATTGACCATTATAAAAATGGAAAAAGTCAGAGGGAAATCGCGAAAATTGTTAGCAAAGCTTGCACAACAATTCAAAATATTATTGGCAGATATATCAGAGAGAAAAGAATTATTAATAAGCCAAAAATAAGTCCCAAAAAGCTGTTTTCTGATGGTGATGAACGTTGGATTGTGAACAAATCGAAGAAGAATCCAAGACTGAGCGCACCGAAACTTCGAAATATGGTGGAGCAACATCTGAAAATGAATTGCAATGCTGAAACGATTCGAAGGGTCCTACGCAAAATTGGTTTACATGGTAGAATTGCCAGAAAGAAGCCCTTCGTTAGTGAGAAAAATAAGAAGGTTAGGTTGGAGTTCGCCCATAACTATCGAATGAAAGATTTTTCGTTCTGGCAACATGTCATATTTACGGATGAGAGCCAATTCAACCTTTTTGGGTCTGATGGCAGGGCAAACGTTTGGCGAAAACCAAACCAAGAAAAGTCCCACAGTTAAGCATGATGGCAGTCATGTGATGGTTTGGGGTGCCTGTTCGGCGGCTGGAGTAGGGAAACTTCATTTTATTGACGGAAACCTGGATAAATACCAATATTTAAATATACTAAAAGAAAATTTAAAACAAAGTGCTGATAAACTGGGTATTATAGACACTTTTCATTTCTATCAAGATAATGATCCCAAGCACACAGCTGGAATTGTACGAGAATGGCTGTTGTATAGTTGTCCTAGAGTAATCAAAACACCACCACAATCGCCTGATTTAAATATAATTAAACATTTATGGTATAAATTGGAGTGTGAAATTAGGAAATATAATATATCCAATAAAAATGATTTAAAAAGGGCCTTATTGGAAGAATGGGATAAAATTAGCCCCGAATACACCAGAAAACTTGAGGAATCTATTCCAAATCGCTTGAAACTAGTTATTAAGCAGGAAGGGTTTCCAAAATACTGAAGTAGTCTTAGGACTTTTTTGTTATACATTTTTATAACTATAAAATAACGTGGCCCATTTCATTGTGACATGATTTTTTATTTTATTTTTATGAATGTGTTATTTGTTGTTGTTACTGATATTGAATTAATACATTTTTTGTTGTATTACAACTAGAATAAAATGCACTTTTAAAAATATTCATTTTTGTTTTTTACATTATTTGATTTTTTAGGAATTTTTCACCAATTTTTTTTATTAAGAGTGGACCATTTTCACTGTGACTCACTGTATTTCATTATCTGAAATATAGTAATGTTCAACACAATTGGATGCTTTTGGTTAACGATATAAACAGATGGTCCAGCTATCTGAAAAGGATGAAAAGAACCTGTTTTCTAATGAAAAGAATCTGTTTGGTGGTACGAAAAATCCAAAATTACAAAAAATTTAAATTTTCATATAATTTAAATTCCAATTGGAAAATAGCTAATTTAACAGTGTACTTTTTTGTTATTTTTTTTTAGCATAAACTTCACACTCATGGTTTTGGTATTAAGAGAATTGTAGCTAACTTCCAGATTTTAGGAAAATAACCTATTCTAAGGCATGCATTAAATAAGTAAGTTAGATAAATTATTGCTCTGCGGGGGAGCATTTTGATCAAATGATTTGTTATCCCATCTAATCCAGGCGATTTAGTTTTCTTGAGTGAGGTAATGATTGATGATATTTCTTTTGGTTTAACAATTTCCCTACCGGATATTGGATATTCAGATAAGCGATTTTGACCTATTGTATTTGGTTAACCTTTGGATTTGGTTGGTAAATTTAATTTAAAATTTTAAATTAAGTGTATACATATTACTATATAAATAAAACACAAAAATAAAATAAAACAAAATAATTTTAAATTTTTGAATAGGATAGAAAAAACACGACTATCCTCTTCGACGAACTCTCGCCAACCCCAAAGTCCAAACTCTGCATCGTCCGTCTGATGCATACAAATTGAACCGCAATTCATTCGAAAAAAGGACCTTACACCAGTCCCTCTGAGTCCAGTTGACATACTGCAACGCATAATTTCTTCTTTGTCGACGGTGATTATCAGTCAGATACGGAACTCTGACAGGTCGACGTGATCCAAGTCGATAAGCTTTCAACCGATTTAATATCAACTGGATGTCTGGTTTTGTATAGGTACATTACTTCTTATTTGTTGGGCACTGATTGTCCTGTTTTTTCTAGCAAGCATAACGTGCTATATAGCTCGATCTTCTCTTGATGTAGTTTTTCTTGGTCGACCAGACCCTTCGCGCCGACTCACACGGTTCACAATAGACATACTAATATCACAGATTCTCCCAATTTCCCGATAAGTTTCACCGGCTTCAACTAAAGCCACAATTTTTGTAGGGCGAACGAGTAATGGTTCTTTTCCATTCATCTCGCTTGACTCTTCAAATAACTATGCGATAAATTAAATTATTGTATTCCATAAAATAACGTAAAATTTAAAGTGGCTCAAAATTTTATCGTAGAGTACTTAATTTACAAGATAATAAAATTTACTTGTTAACGTGTATACGCTTTTTGATACGTTTTCTCTAAAACTTCAATAACTCAACAAGGAGTGGCCGCACAGAAATTTGAAACACAAAAGTTGTCAAGTTTGTGTACCTATTTGATTTATAAAAAAACGTGTGAACGAAATTTAAGGGATATGGACAGTGAAAGCGAATTATCCTTATCTTGTACCCCGCCGGATATAGTGGAAGCAGCTAATATATATACTGTTAAATTAAAATAAATAAATGCGTTTGACATTAGTACTTTTATTTCTTCTAAACAATTAAAAATCCATACGGGAATATATTCCCGGCCTAGCCCAGAAAAAATATTCTCGTACTATTATTACTTGTTGCTTAGCAACAAATACAACATACTGGAATCATGAGCTTTTCGTTTCGAAAAAACAACGGAAAGATATATTTTTTCCTACGATCGGAGAAAAAGAATACATATTTAAAGGTTTCTCTTCCTTAATTTAATAACAAATAATTCAATTTTCAGAATATAACATAGTTCTAGAATTAATCATTATTATAGGGATTAAAATTAATCCTGAATTTCAGAATTAAATTTTAGTTTGGTATTATGGCGATTTATTAAATTTGTATTATTTGGAACACTTCATGTCTGTCCCGAGTTTTTATAACCTAATAGGGTTATCTAAACCCCCCCCCCCTGTTTATACGGCTAAAGCAAGGCCACATCATCCCTCACCAAACCCCACGCCACCCTGCTGAGCTAGAGGTAGTACGTAGCCGTGGTGAGTGGGATGTTGTGTCAAATTTCTATATAACAGTGAGTGGTGAGGTTTCTACCCCTAACCTAACGGCTATAATCACTTTGGCTTACGTAGTTGGTGGAGAGGGCTTTGATGACTTAGCATTTGATGCTATTGACGAACTGCTAGTTGACATGGTTCTTAGTGAAGACGAAATAATAGAAGTTGCCCTAGAGACTGTTCATTCTTTAGAAAGCAGTGTTAGTGATGAACCGGTTCAACTAACTGCAAGTTTAATTCTAGAAGGTCTTCAACTTGCTAATAAATTAGGAAATCATTTCATCACAAACGATCCTATTAGCGAAAGGGCTGTACAGTTTCAACGTGATCTGAAGTCTTGTATGGCTCGTTACCACGAATTACACAAAGAGCTATTCAAAACTGGATCACAACAGCTAATAACCGGTTTTGTTTTTCCGGTTCCACAACGGCTAATAACCGGTTTTTCACCTATTTTAAATAATATTTTTTATAATTTTGAATATATTTTTTTGTAACACAATGTTCACAATTGTAAAACTAAATGCCGACTAAATATAAATTTATAATTATTGGTTAACTCATTGTTTAACATACCATATTCGGAATAGGAATTATTTTTTAAAATTTTTCTTAATCGGAATACTATCTTTCAAGCACTGTTTAATTTATTCTTAATGGAAAAGGGGAGTTTTGTTGTTTGTCCTTAATCAGAATAATATATCCTACGCACTGCTTGATTTATTCCTAATAGGAATAATTTTGTTTGTGCTGAAATAGAAATAATATCTTCCTTAGCACTGCTAAAATAATCTTAATGAATTTTGCATTTCATTGACGTGTTCTTACTATAATAAACCGTCTATCAAATGCTTGTTTTCGGTAGCGGGAAAATTTAGTTACAAAAAATCGAAGTTACTTAGCCGTTTCTACACTTTCTACACTTGGGGAGGTAAGGGGTGCCGATTTAGATGGTCCTAATATACTAGCCCAAATGCCAACCTCACATACACGTGGTACTTCCTGCTAATTAACTAACGAAGCTCTGGCGACCGAGATACGGCGGAATAACCGACTACCGAGAACATAGCAATTGATGTTCTCTTCAATGACCCACTACCAACTTGTACTGGTTAGGTTGGTAGTTGATACATAACCAGTTTTAAAGCAATGAGTTCAACGCAAAAAGGAAACAATACCCCAGGTGGTAAACCAACTACCCAGTTGGCTAATCCACCCTCTTACGAGGCTGGCTCAATGGATTCTGGGGTGAGCCAATCATTGCTAAACCCATTCGAAAGAAGTTCAATGTTGTTAAGATCACCAAACAATCATACTAACTCTGCAAATCAGCAGAAAGACGAAAACGCTGAACTCTGTCGAAAACTCAGTGAAGTAGAGGTACTTTTAACCCAACTAAGAAGCGAAATTGAAAAGCTGAAAAAAGAAAATGAAGAATTGAAGAAGCCCAAACCAATGGAGATTTCTGAAAACCCGCTAACTCGTTATATTGAAACAAGTACTCACACTAGTTATAACAATGAGTTCCATACTGATGAAGAGGATCTCATGAGAGAAACAGATTGGGTACTGAAAAGGAAGAAAAGACCTACCAAAAAACGAAAAGCAGAATTCTCGCCTGAAGTAGGAGATCATTCGCAAGCTAATGTATTAGTAACTGGTGATACTAATACCAAACCAACTCACCAGCAACAGCAACAAAAGGTTGTACCGAAATAAAAGGCTCCTCCGCCAATCAATGTAATCGGCATAACAGAATTTGCAAGTATACAATCTATAATGAAATCAGTGACAGCTAAGGAATATAGAGTAGTGTCACTAAACAATAACGTGTGGAAAATCAATACACCAGATTCCGACACATATAGAGCTCTAGCAACAAAGCTCAATGCGGAAGGTAAAGAATGGTTCACATACGAAGATAAAAACGAACGCGCAGTTAAGGTTATGGCCAGAGGCCTTTATCCAACGTGTAAGAAGGAGGACATAATTGAGGACCTAAAGGCAAGAGATCTGCAAATAGAAGATGCAGTAAACATCCTAAAACGAGAGAGAGGTGAGAACAATCAAGTCAAAAAAAGGGGGCTTTCACTCTTCATGCTTACGTTTAACAAAAAGGAGAAAGTTGAAAACATCTTCAACATCAAAGCAATTCTCAATATGAGGGTTAAAATAGAACTGCTTAAGGAAAACACGAGGCTAATACCTCAATGCAAAAAATGCCAAGGTTTCAATCACACGCAAAAATATTGCAGACGGGAGCCAAAATGCGTAAAATGTGCTGGAAAACACAACGCGAAAGAGTGTACAGAAAGTAGAAACACCCCTGCAAAATGTATAAACTGTAAAGGGCATCATCCTGCAAATTATAGAGGCTGTGAAGTAGCCAAAGAACTTCAAAGACTAAGAAACAAAACGCATCAGTTTCCTCAAAACCCTAGAGTTACCAGAGAAGAAAAACCAACTAAAACCCAAGCGGAGCCAAAACCACCAGGTATTGGTACAGAGCGGAAAAGTTATTCACAAATTGTACAGCAATCATCTAATGCCACGAATGATAATCCCCTTGAAAGGATTTGTCGAAGCATAGAAGCCATAAATATAAGGCTAGCAAAGCAAGAACTTGGTCTAGAAGCTTTATATAAGCGTCTAGATATGCATCAAACCTTGAACGAGGCAACAGCCCTCATATACTAAAATGAGCAGATCATTAAGGATTGTCACCTGGAACGCGAACGGACTAGCGCAACATGTTCCAGAGCTAGAAATTTTTCTAAATTTAGAAAAAAATAGATATCTGCCTTATATCGGAGAGCCATTTGACAAAAACATCATTTATTAAAATACGTGATTATGAATGTTACCATGCTGTTCACCCAGGAGGAAAACCCAGAGGAGGATCAACAGTAATAGTGAAAAAGAATCTCAAACACTATGAAGAACCTAGTATAGAAGAAGAAAGTATGCAAGTTAAAACCATAAAAGTTGAAACTAACAATAATAATGAATACAGTATTTCCTCTATCTACTGCCCTCCACGCTATAATCTAAACAAAGAAGATTATAATAGACTCTTTAGATCACTAGGATCCAATTTTATTATTGGTGGTGACTTTAATGCAAAAAACACCTATTGGGGATCAAGACTTACAACCCATAAAGGAAAAGAGCTATTCGAAGCCGGACGAATAAATAACTGCGAGTTCCACTCTGGAGGTAAACCAACATACTGGCCTGCTGATATAAATAAAATACCAGATCTCATTGATTTTTATGTAACGAAAGGGATCTTCGAGGATTACATGTACATCGAAAACAGCGAAGGGATATATTCCGATCATACACCTGTTATCATGACACTCAGCACAATGATAATTAATAAGGATAACCTGCCTAAATTAACAAATAATAGAACTAACTGGGACCTATTCCAAGAACTAATTGAAATGCAAATAAATCTACGAGTGCCGATTAAAACACCGGTACAGTTGGAAGACGAACTAGAGGTATTTAACAGTACTATTCAACAAGCAGCATGGGAAAGTTCTCCTGCTAGTCACACCGAATCCCGTAGGAATCAAAATTATCCTATTGAGGTCAGGGAGTTAGTTAGAGAGAAACGGAAGGCAAGAAAAACCTGGCAAAGGACACGCGCCCCGGAAAACAAAAAAATCCTCAATTTTCTATGCAATAAACTAAAACAACTTATAAAAGAAATTAAGAATGAAACTATTAACAGGTACTTAAATGGTCTCACCGAACATAAAGATACTGATTACTCTCTTTGGAAAGCAACAAAGGGATTAAAAAGAACTAAAATGCATGTGCCACCTATTAAAAATGGGGAAGGAACCTGGGCCAAAAGCGACAAGCAAAAAGCTATTTTATTCGCAGCTCACTTGGAAGACACCTTTCAACCGTTACCTAGACAAACAGCAGATGAAAACATAATAACAATTAGCAAAATTGATGAATATAATATTCCATGTGTAACATTACAGGAATTAAAAAATGAGATCAAGTGTAATTTGAACGCAAAAAAACTCCAGGATATGATTTAATTACTGGACAAGTCGTAAAAGCCATTCCCGAGAAGGGACTACGAAAATTGGTTCAAATTTTCAATGCTGTCTTCAGACTAAAATATGTCCCACGGCAATGGAAGGTTGCTGAAGTAATTATGATCCCCAAACCAGGCAAACCAGCGAACGATAAAAAGTCGTACAGACTGATTTCACTACTTCCTGTAATTTCAAAATTATTTGAAAAATTACTGCTCAAGAGACTCAAGCCAATAATAGAAGAGAGAAATTTGATTCCAACACACCAATTTGGATTTAGAGAAAATCACTCTACGATAGAACAAGTTCACAGAATAACGGATATAATCGAAGACTCACTTGAGAATAAGAAGATATGCTCCAGCATTTTCTTAGATGTAGCACAAGCTTTCGACAAAGTTTGGCACCAAGGACTTGAATTAAATTGCATCGAGATCTACCTAAGCAATTCTATCAAATTCTTAAATCTTATATCGCAGACCGACATTTCCGTGTAAAATATAACCAAGAGTACTCTGAACTAAAGAGAATATCAGCAGGCATACCACAGGGTAGCGTACTGGGTCCTATATTGTACATCCTGTACACCAGAGATATGCCAAATACAGAAGGTGCTACCATAGCAACATTTGCAGACGATACAGCTATTCTGGCGACTGGAAAGTGTATATCAGAAGCAACGACCAAACTTCAAAAAGCAACCGACACAGTGAGTAGTTGGACAAAGAAATGGCGCATTAGCCTAAACGAAGCAAAGTCGGTTCACGTAAACTTCACAAATCAGAAAGTTAACTGGATTCCAGTGAAACTTAATTCAAGGCCGGTTCCAAATGCAAATACAGCCAAATACCTCGGCATGACTCTCGATTGCAAGCTTAGATGGAAAGAGCATGTTAAAAAGAAAAAAGAAGAATTGAACATTAAATATAGGAAAATGTATTGGCTAATAGGTAGAAACTCTGAGCTTACAATACATAACAAATTGCTATTATATCAGCAAATACTTAAACCAATATGGACCTACGGTATTCAACTTTGGGGTTGTACCAAGAAGGCAAATGTACAAATGATTCAATGTTTTCAAAACAAAGTGCTGCGTGGCATTGTAAACGCACCATGGTACATTAGAAATGATAACCTCCATAGGGACTTAAATATGGAATATGTAAGTGAAGAAATACAAAATCATGCGAAGAAACACATTCAGCGGATATCTCGGCACCAAAATGCAGACATACGAAGTTTGTTGGATACCACCAATGCAGTAAGAAGACTTCAAAGGCAGAAACCTTTGGAATTGGGCAGTTGTATTTAATTCGGGTAGAGAAAAATAATTACTATGTAAATTCAAACGGGAGTAACCATTGGGCTACTGCCCGTCAAATGTGAATCTTCATTTAAGAAAGATAAATTACTAAATGATTTGTAAATCAGTTGTAATATTAAATAAAGGATACAAAAAAAAAAAAAAAAAACTTTCTACACTTAATGGCTTTTTTACATATAAGAACTGGTAAAACATGTTTTTGCCTACTTTTTTCGGGTAACCCGGGTACCTGGGTATTTGGAAAAATAACTACCCGTTATCCTGGTACTTAATTTTCGGGTATATGTTTATGAGCCCTAATAGTTTTTTGATAATGATTCTGAACAAGAAATGACAAAAAACGGTCAAATATTATCATCCGGATTTCTAGATAACGTCCCAATTGATTGTGTTTACCGAAAATTAAACCTCTTCCGATATTGAGCAATTTTTAATATTTAGGAGAGCTATTTTCGAAAAAAGGACGCGACAGAGAGGTTTTGTTAAGAGCAAATTTGCCATTAATATGTGCGCACATCTACTTTGCGTCAGCATATTCATTCATTGTTTACTAAAATTATTGTGTTACTAAGTAGAGCATGAGTGAGACGTGTTAAGTAGGTTTGTGTCATTATAAATTTAATTTTATGAAATAAATGGGTCAATTAAATATATATATAAAATAGTCAATAATTGGCTGAAATTATGGAATTTTGAATTTTTTAATGTTTTAATACCAACTATATATAATATCTATACGATCAATTGGTCATACATCAGCAATAAAAAATTATTACAATATATCATAGTTATATACACGTATCAGTATAGTTTTGAATTTATAGCCAGACACGGTGGTGCAATAATATGATTTCTACAATTAAATCGAAGAAATGTTCTATACAAAAAAATTAAAAAAATTTCGCATTTTCGGCTTATACAATGATTGGAGAAATAGTCTATATGATAAACGATATTACGTTTTCTTAGAAAACTCAAATGATATTGTAGGAACTGATTTAATTAGATACGAAAGTTTTATAGAACCTAACACAACTGGACAACTTGTTAAATTAGTTGTAAGTACTTACATGATTTTTATGCGTGAAAACGTTTTAAAATATGTACAATCAGAAATTAAATATTCACAGACCGATAGATTTAGTAGCCTCGGACTGTATGAGACCAAGTATCTAGGAATCATTATTGATGCATTGAATATGTAATAATTGGTGTGAGGTTGATAATTTGCTAAAAAAAATTTAAAAATATGAATTTTTTCAGATCAACATCATTGCAAACGAGAAATGTTCATTATGCCTTGGATAAAACTCTGATTGGATATTATGATCATCTGTAATTTTGATAAAAAATATACCGTCTAGAAGTACCGAATTTTGCTTCCTCAATACATTTTCATTGCCATTGTGGATTTCCTATTTGAGTGCATTGATATTTTGTATAATACTTTGTTGGTTTTCTCATAAAATTGTTAAGCGTTTCTTGATGAAATCACACCACACTCCAATTGAATCATATAATTATATTTCATTACTGTATGTTCAAGGTGGTGGTAGTACCGGCCAAAGTCTTCTCTCATCTAAATTCATTTTACTAACGTATTTAGGATTGCTGATTATGTTCTGTGCATCATTTGGTGCGTTTTTGGGCGCATTACTTACAATTAAAAAAATCAATTTGCCGTTCGATAATTTGGATGGGCTTTTGCAACAACCTGATTATATCGTTTGTTTTTGGCCAAAATCTAATTTAGATCAACATATACTAAGTTATCCGCGTGGATATTACAATATATCGGTAAAATTCAACAGTCAACGCTATTGTCCGAAAGAAAGTATACTTTCTTATGGATTATACAGAACTGATTTTAGTTGTGATTACGAGAAATTGGCTTTTTTAGACAGCATCTCTTCTATAAATAGTGTGTAAGTGAATTTCCTACCATGTCTTTAAAACAAAAAAAATCTTTTTTTAAATTTTTGTTGAATGTTAATTAATTCTTGTAATTTCTAAATATGCTACCGGTCTTACGACACTTTTAAATGTGTTTTTTTTTTATTAACACGTAGAAACATATTAGTATTTACGAACGGTAAATTTAACGAAAACCGGCTAATAGACAGAATTCTATTTATTAATTTTAATTTAATATATTAAATTAAAATTAATAAACAGAATTCTATCTATTAGCCCGTTTTCGTTGAATTTACCGTTCGTAAATACTAATATGTTTCTACGTGTTAATAAAAAAAAAAAACACATTTAAAAGTGTCGTAAGACCGGTAGCATATTTAGAAATTACAAGAATTAATTAACATTCAACAAAAATTTAAAAAAAGTAAAATTAGCGTTCACAGCTTATGTGATTGTCATGAAGAAGAAAAAATTGTAATTGAATTTATCTATATTAGTACGATTCGCTAGTATATAAAGCACAGGACATTCTGTATATATAGAATGTAAATTGTGTAATAGTCAGTCCAGTCGCCGCGGCCTGATGAGAGGATTGATTTTTTTATAATCATAAGCTCATCAGTTCGAAACTGGATTGAATTCTCTTACAATCTTCGGAACATATTAAATTAAAAAAAATCTGTTTACATCTTAATACATTTTACAGCAAATCACAGTGTGGTCTTACAGCCCCTCTGAAAGGAAAGTATTTTCCTCGACACAGAAGCGCTTTTGTTTATAGTGGATTTCGGTTTAAGCACCAATTTAATGTGCTGTAAAGTTTGATTAAAATTTATTTCATTCATATACACGAATATAAAACCACAAATTAAATTTCATTACAGAATTATCAAAATAAGGTCGTCTGGAATAACTAATTGGCTTGCACGTCATTATATCTACAATTCGACGGTTGCTTATTCGATCGAACAAAATATGACACCAATTGATATGAATCATGTATCGTTGATTGTGTATTTATTCCTTTTGGGTATTATATGCGCACCATTAATATTGATAATTGAAATTTTGTATGCTAAACTTGCCCAAAGATTAGCTAATTAACATATTTTGTGCTGGCGCCAAATATTCGTAATTGTCAGCAACATTTTTGTGATTTTTGTCTAAAAGTATAGGTTAAGCACAAAAATAGGTTTTGCTCTAAATATGTCACTGAACACCATCGTGTTATAGTTGCGGGAATACACTTTTACGTTCCTTCTCTTTTATTTTATTTCCAGAAAAAAAACTCGATATCGTTTAATGAATTTATAATTAAAAATTTTAATTTATATTTACAATAATTTTTATTTAAATTAATTAATCTCTATTCAGAGCTGGTAAATTAAAATGATATGGCACTTCTTGCCTTTACCAACGCTACTGATCGAATGCTCGAGAAAAAAACAGATTATATAAAAAAACATTGCATTTCTCTCAAACACTCGATGAGAGCGAGAATATTAGTTATATATACCTATTATTTAATAAATACATTTATAGAAAAAAACATTATATAATAATTCAATGTAATACATATATATATATATATATATATATATATATATATATATATATATATACATATATACATATTATATGGTATGTGTAAAACATAGGTTATAACATCCCTATCCCCCATTGAAAAGATGAATTATTCGCAGAATAATTCATCGTATATTATTTTTTATTTATTACAAACTTCATTCTATTATACTATATATAATCTAAAACCTTAAAACTATAGAATTATGTAATTGATTTCCATTTCGCCGATACTCAATCGTCGTTCACATAATACTAAACATTGTAATTATATGAGCAATATTCGATTCTTTCAATTTAATAATTTGTAGTTTTATGTTAACCTAAGTAATAATTTATGTCAATCCGATTCACTCGTGGAACTGTTTTAATCTATTATTATGCACTGATTTAACTTTCCGATTGATCCGAATTGAAGAATTTAGCGGGGATGATATTTTTACGACTTCAAATGGGCCTGACCACAATGGTTCTAGCTTATTTGATCTCATCTCATTTTTCAATAAAACTTTATCTCCAATTCGAAAGATGGGTGTGTTTGAACTTTGGTCATAATATTCCTTTGATTTTGTTTTGTTGTCAATTAAGTTCTGTTTTGCAATTTGCCATGAATATCGAAGTCTGGATTTAAACTCGGCTAGGTAATCGTCATATGTATAAATCGGGCTATTATCTTGTTGAACAGAACTTGGAATGTTAGGCTTATATCCCAAAAGGAGCTCAATTGGCATATAACCGGTTGAAGTATGAGGGGTTGAATTAAAATTGAATATAGCATATGGCGTCCATTGGTCCCATGCCAAAGGATCGTCATGAATGAAATTTCTTAGAAATTCCGTAAGTGTTCGATGTGTTCGTTCCAACGCACCGTTTGACTCGGGATGATATGCTGTGGTATTTATTTTTTTTATTTTAAGAATTTTACAGAGGTTGACAAACATCTCCGACATAAAATTTGAGCCTTGATCTGTAACAATAGAGCTAGGTGCTCCGAAACTACATATAAAATGCTCTGAAAATGCCCTAGCCACAGTATCAGTATCTTGGGACGGAATTGGGATTGCCATAGAGTATTTCGTTAGGTCATCTTGAATGGTTAATAAATATTTATTTCCATGATGCGAAACCATCATCGGGCCAACAATATCCATAAAAATTTTTGCAAATGGCGTTTTTGACGTCGTAGTAATCTGCATTAAACATTTATTTGCTCGAGATACTTTGTTTTTCTGGCACAAAGCACATTTTTTAATAAATGTTCTGATTCGTTTGTTTAAATTCGGGAATTCGTAATACTGCTTAATTCTCTTAATTGTGCGAGAATATCCCTGATGTCCACCAAGGGGAGTTATATGAAATTCCTTTATAACTTCGTTTATTTCATCTTCAGCTGATAATGACCTTCGAATTGGCATACTAAAATTTGGAGCCGTATTTGTAGGCGGAATGGTTCTGTCTGTTTGCCCCTCTACTTGATTGTGACAGTCTGAATTATCGATGGTTTGGTTTAGATTATTCTGTGATGTATCAGTGGTTAAATCTAGTGTGGGCCTTTTCGATTGTGCTCGGGTAATTGCTGCGATCGTATTTGTAGGTTGCCGTGTGTTTAAAACTTCATTGATCTTAATACGACTAAGCGTCTCAACATTCTGATTAAGTTTACCCGGTTTATATTCGATATCGTACGTATACTCGTCTAACTCAAGTCGCCACCTAATTAATCGAGAGGAAGGCTTTGGATTTTTATTAAGCCAAATTAAAGGACGGTGATCAGTCCTTATAACGAATTTCCTACCGTACAGATAAGCATGGAATCTATGAATAGCCCAAACAATGGCTAACAGCTCTTTCTCGACTGTGGGATAATTTCGTTCTGCGTCATTCAGAACCCGACTCGCAAATGCGACTGGTAGATCTTGTTTTTCAAATTCATGTGACAATATTGCCCCAATTGCGTAATCGCTGGCATCAGTGGTTAGAATAAAGGTTCGCTCAAAATCGGGATGTTGTAAGATAGGCGATGATAAACTGCTTGCCTTAATTTTGTGAATGCCTCATCACAATGAGCATTCCATTCAAATTTTGTGTTCCTCCGTAATAATCGATTTAATGGTTCTGAAATTCTAGAATAATCTTTTATGAAACGACGGTAGTAACCCGCAAATCCCAGGAAAGATCTTACATCTTTTATCGTAGACGGTATAGGGTAATTTGTTATGGCGTTTATTTTAGCTGGATCGGGTTTAATTCCGCTCTGGGTTACTATATGCCCCAGATAATTAATTTCGGTTCTCAGGAAATGACACTTGCTAGGCTGTAACTTTAAATTGAAGAATCGCAAGCGTTCTAGTACATCGATTAGTTTTGCGTTGTGATCGTGAAGATCGTAGCCATAAATTACAACGTCATCTAGATACACAAAGCATCTGAGACCATTCAATCCGGATAATATGTTATTCATCAGTCTTTGAAACGTTATTGGAGCACCCTTTAACCCGAAAGGCATACGAACAAAATGAAAATGACCTGCTCGGGTACTAAAGGCTGTTTTTTCTTTGTCGGCAGGATGTAGTTTAACCTGGTGGTATCCGTTTGCCAAATCGAGCGTTGTAAAGTACGTTGCTTTGCCTAATTGATCGAGGATTTCTGTTATGTTGGGCAACGGATAAAACTGATCGACTGTAATATTATTCAATCTCCGGAAATCCACAACCAACCGCCACTTTCGCTCGTCGGTTGAGGACTTTTTCGGTACTATTAAGAGTGGTGAGTTCCAAGGACTCATGCTCGGTTCAATTATTTTGTCGCGTAGCATTTTGTTGACTTGGTCGTTTATTTCGGCTTTAGTTGTTTCAGGGAGACGATATTGTTTTACGTTGACAGGTTGTGTATTTTCGGTAATAGGAATTTTATGATAACAAGCATTAGTTGTTGACAGAATATCGCCATCCAGATAAAATACATCATTAAAGTAACGGCAAATTTCTTGGATTGATGATTTTTCTTTCTCGTTAAGGTGACTAAGGTCAAGATTCTGGCTAAGTTTATATAATCTTTCCTGCACATTCGGTTTCCAATTTTCAATAGCACATATGTCATAAGAATCTACCGATTCGAAATTTACTTTGATTTTTCCGATGTTTATGTGATAATCGTTCGTATTCACAATACTTAGTGGAATATTACTATTATTAAAATTGACTACGGCACTAGCTATATAGACGCCTGGAATAATTTCCTTTGAGAGACATAGGAAATCTTTCTGAATCTTGCACGGATTTGGAAGACGAATAATAGTTTCAACACGATCAGGGATTGTACAGTTTGGTAAATCGATTTGAATGGATTCAGATAATTTACATAGAGGTAAGCGATAATATATATCTTTAATTAAAATTTGAACATTAGCCTCATTATAATCTATAATACATCTATTCTGTTGTAAAAAGTCTTTTCCTAAAATGCCATCAGACTTTATAGGGAAATTGTCGGACACTAATTGAAAACTTTGGTTTAGTTTTGAGTCTCCAATCAGTATGATGCCTTTGCAGAGAGCTAGAGTTTGTAGTTTTTCGGGTGTGATTCCCTTAATCTCACATTTATATTCAGGATAACACACTGTTTCTTGATTTACCGATGATTTTTTTATTAGACTAACATCTGCCCCAGTATCTATTAAAAATATAAATATGAATTTCCCGATATATCCAGTCTAAGTTTAACGAATTTCGAATTTACCGATGTTTGCGGACTGATTGATGACTGACAGAGTATTTGTTGTGAATTATTACTGATTTTAGTTACTTCTGATATGGTAGATGAATAATCGCAATTAAGTGTCACAGAATTTTGAGCTGAACTAGAATTACTATAAATTTGATTTTCCAACGTTTCTGGCTTTCTAAGTACGGAATGATTTTCTTCTGGATAATTACGAAACAATTTTGATAAGGTAGGATGTGTGTTGGTTGTAGATGTTGAATACAGATTTATATTTCTATGTCTTGAACTCGGACAACTGTATCCGTCTTCGCCTGTTCGAGTTCTCTTTGGTTTTCCGCAATGTGAACACTGTTTGTAAATCGCTGCGGCAAAGCCGATGAATTAAAATTATCCCGCTTCTGGTTGTTGTACATTCGCTTACGACAGTCTTTCAGCATGTGACCCAAATTTTTGCAATATAGACACCTAATGGGGTTTCTATTGTTTGTAATATCGTTGGCCACTTTTATATCACTAGATGTCAAGTTTCGAAAATTTTCAGAGTTACGATTTTTGTCTGGGTTGGAGCTATAATTTGATCTAGATTTATAGTCTGAGTTAGGGGTATATACAGATTTTGATATAGATTGTGAGTTAGACATGCTAGGTTTATTGTATTTAAAACATTCTGTCGCGACATGACCCGATTTGAAGCACAATTGACATTTTTGAAAATAATTCTTGAAATTCGGCACTGTTTGTGATCTAGACTTGTTCATTACTGCCATTTCTTCTTCGATTGCCTTGTCAATTGCTTCTTTTAATGTCCCAAACCGACAAGCTTTAATAATCGTCGAAATCGATTGGTTAAGCCCATCTTGAAATGATCTTAGCGCTGTTGCTTCATTCAAATTATGAATGACATTACTAGCTTCTTTTCCTTCCCTACGAATACACGCACTATTTAAGGCTGACAAGGTTTTATCTATTCTAAGAGAAAAAGACCTAACATCCTCGCCTCTCTCTTGTGAAAGGTTAATTAACTCAAGTTGAAGTCGCTCGACGGACCTTGAGTCTTCAAATTGGATAGTTAATTGTTTTTTTAAGTCCTCCCAGCTTTCAATAGTCCTATATTGCACCAACTCATAGGCTCGACCTGAAAGCTTTGCTTTTACAATCTGTAGAAATAAACTTTTGTCTGCTTCCTTTGTTAATGGTGAATAAAATATTTCACACGAATTCAGGTATTTACTTAATAGTTTGCTTGAGCCATCGAAGTCCGGCACCAACTTGATCACATGATCAATATTTAAAGCCATGACTAATTGATTGTCTCGATTTAGGGTATTCTTATCGGAATATTCGTTATCAGACTTCGAATCAGATTCGGAATGATTTGACTTTACATCGGAATCGGTGGAATCAGTGACACAATCAAATTTAACTTCGTCAGAGTTGGGATCGGATTGAAAAAAATTATTACTTACGGTTTCTTCTACGTATTTCCCACTACAGGTAAACCTCGTTTAACGAACCCTCGAATAACGAATCCTCGAATTAACGAACATCCAAAATTGTTGTAAAATCTCGTATTACGAACTTCAAACCTCGAATATTATTATAAGTACAGTTTATGTACATAAATGGTAAAGTTTTAAAAACCATACCATATATTTTTTCGCCAAAAATAGCACATACAATTATTTACCTCGCACAACGAAACCTCGATTAACGAACGGTTCAGGGACACAATACGTTCGTTAAACGAGGTTTGCCTGTATAGTCCAATACTAATTTTTTGACCCGTACGCTCAATGTTTTCTTTATGTTTTGCTGGTTTAACATATGAATAAGGATTGAGCCTCGTTGGAATGGAAATAATTACCGAAAATTAGAAAAATACATAAAAACAATTAAAATTATGAATCACCTAGTGGAATTTAAAATTAGAAAAATAATTTACCTAACCGGATCCGTTATGATGCTATCATCCGACAATAGATAATACTCTCTTATGCCAACTACGGCTATCACTGTTGTTTATTCTGCATTATCACGACAGTTATATTTGTCTCTCTCCACCAATTTGTCACTCCTTTCCTTACTGTTAGAATGCACCACGCCACCACGGTTAATTTTGTTTTTTTTTTGGCTTCGTGAACGTTATAGTCACGATCTTAACACGACCTTGTACGGTTTATAATAATGTTTATCGTATACCAATGTTATGTTTATCGTTGATTTTGAGGTTCTTATATTTATCGTTTTTTTTTCGATGCTGATTGATTTTATGTAACTGCTTTATAATTGTAGCAAAACGTTTATTACGTCCTTGCAAAAGCTGAATAAAATGTATTTGTTGTTTTTGTTTATATTTCAATGCTCGGTTCGCATTGCTTGGTATTTATAGAAAAAAATGTTATATAAAAATGTTATATCCTGGCTGTGCACATTTATCCAAAACAAAACAGATTTTATACACGATAACGGTGTATACACGGTTTCCGCTGTCACCAATGTTATAGTTGCGGGAATACACTTTTACGTTCCTTCTCTTTTATTTTATTTCCAGAAAAAAAACTCGATATCGTTTAATGAATTTATAATTAAAAATTTTAATTTATATTTACAATAATTTTTATTTAAATTAATTAATCTCTATTCAGAGCTGGTAAATTAAAATGATATGGCTCCTCAAACACTCGATGAGAGCGAGAATATTAGTTATATATACCTATTATTTAATAAATACATTTATAGAAAAAAACATTATATAATAATTCAATGTAATACATATATATATATATATATATATATATATATATATATACATATTATATGGTATGTGTAAAACATAGGTTATAACAATCGTTTTAAAATCAAATTAAAGTTTCGTTGTGTATTTGCACAGTAATACAATTTCCTATAGTAAGAATGCTAGGAAAGGGAAATTTAACGTAACAGGGAGTATAATTAGGATGTTTAAATAGTAATCCTGGATCAAAGTTGAGGTTCTGCTAGAATTTTTATCAGATTTTGATATCAAATTTTAATAAACTTGATTATTATAAACTAGCCATATCAATATCATTTCAATCGAAGTTTGATTGCCACTTGGACATAATAGGTTAATCCATAGTTTTGTTGCTTACATTTTTTTAACCTTGACGCCCAAATACTAATCCTTATAGAAATATTACAAAATTTTAGTTTAGCATACGCCCCGCTGACACATTACCATCATAATACACAATTTTTGCAAGTAAATCGAAGAAATGTTTCACGCAAGTAATTTAAAAAGATTTCGCAGTTTCCGACTTTTCTGTGATTGAAAAAACAGCCGATATGGTGAATCTTGACACAAATGAGATAACTGGAACTGATTTAATTCCATACGAAAGTTTCATAGAGCCGAATACAACTGGACGACTTATCAAATTGGCCGTAAGTATAGATACTTAATATTTATGGAAGAAAATTTTAGATAAGTTTAATACCAAATTATGCATCAGGTGGAGGAAACTGGTGGCACATTTTATGAGGGGGTCTAATATTCAAGAATCATTATGGAATTATTAAAAATGTAAGGATTGGGGACGGTGAGGTTGCTATATTATGGTAAAAAATTTAAAATTTAAATTTTGTCAAGTCTGCAATTACTATAAAAACAGGAATACTTTTGTTGTAGTTTTTTTCTATTTAATAGAATAATTTATTTTACAATATTATTATGTTTAGGTATGTATTATTATATTTTTATGAAATTTAGGTTTAGTAATTTTATATTTATTAGGAATTATATAATATAATTAATTTTATTAATAATTGTTTTGTACAATATTTTTACTAAAGACTAATTAATCATATAAAGTCTTTGAATTGTACCCTTTTCACTTTTATGTACCAATTCCACTGACTTTATTTGATATCATTATTCATAAATTACACCTCGGTGTATATACAGTCAGTCAAGTAAGAGCGTGGTCGGGTTAATTTATAAAAAAATTTATTTGGTGAAACTTTCATATATATAAATATATTGTACACATTACAAACGATGATGCAATTCGGTTAATATTGTGTCCAGTCACCATCGGCGTCGATAATTGCCTGACATCTCCGAGGCATGCTTTCTACTAATTTGACGGCGTATTCTAGTGGCAACGATCTCCAGATTGCAAGATAGCTGCTTCAAAGTGTGTGTGCGTCTTCCACGAAGTTTCTGTTTAATATATGCCCACACATTTTCAATAGGGTTTGCATCAGGCGACTGCGACGGCCAATCCAATGTAACGATGCCAGATTGAGTCTTCCACTCAGTACAGAGCTTGCTGAGGTGTTTAGGATCGTTGTCCTCTTGCAGAATCCAATCTTCATTTTTGCTGATGAACCAACGTTTGGCAGATGGCAGTAAAGCCTTTTTGTAGATTTTAATCATTTTTTCGGCATTTAGGTTGTCGGTAAAGAGGTACAAAGTGCCGAATCCCTGCTTTGAGAAGCAGCCCCAAAGATGCACCTTTATTCCGTGTTTTACGGTCCGCTGAACAAGCCTATTGGTGGAAGTTGACCAGGCTCGCGTGAGGACACAACGTGCCCATACAGAACATTCATCAGTAAAAATGACATTTTCAAAATCTCTATCGATATTCTCATGCGCCCAAGCGAGTCGCTTTTTCACATTTTTTCCAGTCAACAGAGGCTTCTTCATTGTGTTGCGCCATTTCAGGTCATGAGTACGGAGATGGGTTCGGATAGTTTCGTAGGATATATCTAAACCTTTTGCCTTTAATTTTGCTTGTCCTTGCCGCAGTGTTAAACCAGGATTCCGCGAAAACAGATTCACTATTCTTTTTTCATCTTTTTTGTCCACTTTTCCTATCGAGCCACGTTCTGGTAAATCATCGACATTTTTAGCCACTTTATATCGCTGTACCCACTTATGTACAAACGCCTTCGACTTTCTCATATATTTAGCAGCCGCTGATTGCGACATTTTGGGACCTTTCGGGTGGGTGCAAAGGAACACAGCCTCGTAGCGCAACGCGTATTTAGCACTCATGGCGCTTAACGTGATTCTCTTTCAAAAGATCAACGACAACTTAATCTTTGTTGACAATGCATCAAGGACAAAGCTTCCCTCTATCGGCTCGCAAAGGAATTAGAGCGAAATCTTTCATTACCTGTCGGTAATGACGACCACGCTCTTACTTGACTGACTGTATGTATTGTGAGATAATAAAGTACAAATTGTATTTAACAATGCAACAATTATATAAGAATAGTACATAAGGGATACTTAACTAAATATAGTATATAACAAGGCAGGGGTATACAACGGTATACAACACCTTACTCCAAAAAAAAAAAAATTTTTTTTATCTTTTTGAACTTACATACTAACTTTAATGATTTATTTGTATTTAAATTAAATAAAAAAAAATGTATTTGGTGAAAAATACGTCAAATCACAAATTTTTAGAAGTCATGTTTTAATCTTATGATTTTTATGTTTTGAATTTGTAGTCTTAATTAAAAAAAAAAATTGTAGAACGTGATTTTTTGTTGTTGTTTAAAATACAGGATGTCAAATTTTGAGAAAAATTATGAACATGATGTTGTGTTTATGGCTATAAAAGGAAAAATAAATATCTGATATTTATGATATAGGGCTCGTTTTAAAGGTAAGTTCAAATTTCCCGCCAAAATTTTATTTTTGAATTTTCTCAATGATCATCCAATTTTTTTTTTTTTTTTTTTGTTAAATTTTACGTCTTCGTTTTTTTTTTTTTTGTTAAATTTTATTCTATTGATCATACTTAAAACTTACGCTAGTAAAATTTTTCGTTTTCGTGCAAAATATGTTTAAGTATGACTCTACCTATTTTGAAAATTTCAAAAATCGATTGGTAGATTTTTGGTCCTCTTACAAAAACTCTATTTTATCTAATTTTTCCAGGTTAATTTTTTCACTCGTTTTTGTAATTCAATAATTTTTCTATGAACAAGTGAACTGCTACAGCGTCATGATGAAGAGAATCTGATATTATAATGAATCTGTCGTGCTGCAATATCCCTCCCTCAGTTTTGTAAATTACAAATGGATGAATAGTCGCTTGTTTGTTGTTCCGATGAAAACCCTGTGCTGAATTTTGCATTATAAACGGATAATTTTTTGAAAAATCCCAAGAAACAAGTACCTCTGTTGGCTCCAGAGTTAATTTTTTATTTTTTATGAAATCTGATTGATATAAAGCAATGAGAAATCAAATTTTTCAGCTTAATTATGAAGTAATCCAGAAATTCGACTAATGGTTTTGAATATTTTTCCAAGTTGCATCGGTCAGTTGAAACCCACTGACTAAACGATAATTCAGCATCCAGACAATCATTGTCCAAAAATGCGTTTTTCAAATGTTCGCGAAAATTATCCAATCCTGGGCAGTTCTCGCATTGCAGAAGATAACATGTTGATCTTGGATCTTTACATAGTATTATTGAAATGCAGTCCTGGTATCGCGAAATTTTTCCATTGGTGACAGTTTCCATCCTAGTTCCATGAATAATTGATTTGATATTTTGATGTATTATACAAACGCAAACAGTATGCGTTCCGCTGCTTCCTGGTTGAACACAGTTTTTAGTCACAGTTTTAATTCATCATCCTTAAATTTCAACTTGTAGCCCTCATAGCACTCCTTTAATGTGCAGATCATTAGACGTTTCTGAACTTTAACTTTGTCAATAGTAAAACAATCGTTTGTCTCAGGCACTATACGACTAACTTCATCATCGTTGTAATATTCTAGCCCTGAATGCCTGAGTTCATCACTGATCCGTTTTCCAACTTTGGGTGCTGGAAGGCTCAGTTCATTTTTGTTTTGAATATTTCTAGCTGTCCGTACCATATATTGGGTTGTGTTGAATTCTTCATGGGTTTGTTGTATAGTTAGAAATTTGGTAGGGTAGACAGCAGCTGCATTTTATCACAATTTTTCTCCAAATGTCCCAATTTGATTTTTAGTTGATCCATGAATTTATCGTATAGGCGTGCCTTATAATGATTTCCCTCTGAGTGAGTCAAAAGAGGTTCTATTCCAGATACCAAAGATGTTGATGATGTTGGTAATGTGGTAGTTAAATTTAATAACTTTTCTGCTCATGATATTGACTGGACTCCAACATACTTGGATATATAGAGGACATGCCAATGTCTTGTAATATCTAATTAAGTTTTTTACTAACGAGAGCACTTTTTATTTGGCATTCCTGTGGCAGATTACGTTACGGTTTATGTACCTGAACGTAATATTTTAGGGCGCATTTACAAAATAAATGACTCATACCAAAATTTATTTTTTTTACTAATAGCTTTATGGGCTATCCCTAAACTACGTTACGCCTTTGTTTGGGGAAGGAGTATTGATTGTCGTCACGTTTAGGCTGGGGCAGGGAGAATTTCATAAAAGATGACGTCACGTAATTATAAGAAGTTACTGTTATGGGATATTACATATGACATAATACAATAATTTGCAAGTATATCATTAGAGGCGTATTTCTTTAATATACCACATACTTCATGTTCTTAAATGATTAAATCATTGCTCACGTATTCAGTTTTGTGATGACTTGTGATGAAGAAGTGAGAGAGACGGAGTTAAGAATGGCCCAAAATAACTTGACGTAGTTTATGAACGGACTGTTACAAATTATTTCGTCTTTGTTCTATTAGAAGTAAGAATATGCTAAAGATTGACGAAATAATTTTAAGCAATTACAATATCATTTACTATATGTTCAATAGAATTAAAGGACGTAAAATTTGAAATAAAAAAAACAAATTGGATGATCATTGAGAAAATTCAAAAATAAAATTTTGGCGGGAAATTTGAATACGAAGAAATTAAAGAACTTACAAATTTTTATATTTTTTTATTAATCCGTTGTGGCGAATTCCAATTATTATCTTATATAATGAGAAAAAAAAAATTAACAATAATATGAGGATTTTTGGTGTCGTTTTATAATTTAAATTTTATTGTATTGTATTGAGCCACTGTATTTAACTTTAATAATGTATATACACTCGTAATTGTACAAATTAGATTTAAGAATATAATGTAAAATAAATTGGTGGGAACAAAAAAATTTGGGGTGGTATTGGTGAACGATGGACCTTGTTTTTGGTGGTCGGATGAAAAAGAAAAAAGGGCAGAATGTGATAAGCCGGTGAACGAGGCAGAATGTGATAAGCCGGTGAACGAGGCAGAATGTGATAAGCCGGTGAACGAGGCAGTAAAAATAAAATCAGAAAATAAATCTTTAGAGATATAATTAATAAATAATATAAAATAATATAATAAATTCTATATAAGATAATAAATTACATAATATAATAATTATAATTTAAATCCATAAATATTAATTAAAGTGTGATAGTAGAACTAAAATTAAAAACAAATTAATAAACATTTTTTTTGTTAAATCGAGGTGATATTTTCTGAAAAATAATCGTCATAACGATCATCCGTAACCGGATATACTGTAAAATACCTAAGTACACATGGTATATACAAAATACCTACGGTAGAACTTGTGATAACCGGGATTGCATGGCAAATTATTCATTGATGATGATTCATTGATGATAGCTTGATAATACAAATAATAATAATAATCGGTACCAACGCAAATTTAATCAGCCTTGATAATAATTTATCGAGATAATAAACATATATATTGCATCTGATTGACAACAATTTTGCTACGGAAAAATTGGATTTTCTTGACCGACCAGATCTGCAACGCTTCGGGATGGGTAAATTATAAGAACAAATTATATTTAATATTTAGTCTTAAGTTTTTTTTTTTTTGTGAAATCTTTAAATTTTTTTTAAATATAATTTAAGTTTCGGTAATTGGATTTTCTTTATTTTTGTGTTGAGATGAGACATTAATTGATCGATAGTGATTCCATTGGTTGGTGATAACAGTGACAAGCATACAGTGCCCCAAATTAACGTAAATTTTCATTTTTTTTTCTCTTTTTTTTCCGTTTATTTTTTTTTGAAAATATTTCATCAGCAAAATCAAGCTCTCTTGAGGTTCCCGAAAAGAACTCCCCCACGACTGTTACCTAGCCTGCTCAAAAATGCTGTCGGGGTCAATCGCAAGAGAGTCTGCAACAGGCTTCGCGTACATTGTGAGCAATGTAGTACGGGACTTGTTACACCGTATTAACTTACCTTTAAAACTAGCCCTATATCATAAATATCGGATATTTATTTTTTCCTTTTATAGCCATAAACACAACATCATGTTTATCATTTTTCTCAAAATTTGACACCCTGTATTTTAAACAACAACAACAACAAAAAAATAATTTTCTACAAAATGTTTTTTTTAATTAGTACTACCAACTGAAAACATAAAAAATTAAAAATTTAAACACGGCTTCCGGTCCCATATACCAAATTTGTGATTTGACGTATTTTTCACCATGTACAAATATTTTCAGTTATATACAATATACCATACATAAATTTATTAATACAAAATTAAATGTTTACATAATTTTATTTGTTATATTATATTTATTTTTTGAATTCATGAATTAAATATAAGGTATTATCTTAAATCTTGGTTTATTTATTTATTTTAAATTTAGGTAAAATTTCTAAGATTAATAAGTTTACTTGGCATATCCAATTTTTATTCAATAAATGATTTTAAGCGGTTATTATTAACGATTTTTATTTATCTGCCTATATGAATAGAAGTATTTACACTACTAGGGACATCTATTACTTCGAAAGAAGCAATTTTCTCACAACTAAACAAGAATGGTTTGTTAATCAACTTAGAGAAATTCAAGTTCGCCAAAAATGAAGGGATAAAAACGATCCCAGAGTGCATCGAAGAAATTAGCAAGATTCCGCTATAGCAAACGGTAAACCACCTGCGTCGGTTTTTGGGCATAATAAATGTCTACAGAATATTTGTACCAAATTCTAGTCGAATTCAACCCATACTGAACGAATATCTCAAGGGCAGCCGAAAAAACGACACAAGAATGATCGAATGGACAGAAGCAGCTGAGGACGCGTTCAACTAAGCGACAAAGCAGTTCAGCGAAGCGACTATGTTGGTCCACCCGTCGGCAACAGCGAATGGGACACAGCGGTGGGAGCGGTAATACCACAACAAGGTCAAGAAGTCGACGCGGCGTGGAAACCACTACAATTTTTTTCGTTGAAATTATCCCCTGAACTATTAGCAATTTATACCGCAGTCAAGAGATTCACACATCTCATAGAAGGCCGAACAGTCACAATTTTCATAGATCATAAACCACTGGTATATGCGTTTAACCAAAATTTAGATAAAGCGTCCCCGTATCAGTTCAGATACCTGGACTACATAGGGCAATTAACAACAGACATACACGTCGCAGGATCTGAGAACGTGGTAGCTGACGCGCTATCACGATTAGAACAAATCAACTTACCAGAAACGGTTAATTACGAAGAAGTTGCTGAGGCACAAGAGAAAGACGAAGAGTTACGATCAGGCCAACACCGAACTAAAATTTGCCAAAATTCAAATTTTGTTTAATTCTGGAAAAACTCTTTACTGCGAAGTCGCAAACGGAAAAACACGACCATTTATTCCATTAAATTTCCGCAAAAACGTTTTCGAAGCCACACACAATTTGGCACATACCGGAGTTGCAGCAACTGTTAATGCAATGGCGGAGAAGTACATATGGCCGAGCATTAAAAGAGACGTACGGCGAATGGTCCAGTTCTGCCAAAAAGCAAAAGTGAAAAACATACAAAAAGCCCCATCGGAAATTTTACACCTGTCAGCAAGCGGTTCCACGAGCTTCATATGGAAATAGTCGGTCCACTACCAATCTGCAAAGGACGTCGATATTGCATAACGATATTAGACCGGTTCACAAGGTGGACTGAGGCAGTTCCTGTACCAGACATACGAGCCGAAACCGTTGCAAGGGCAGTGCTAAGCCACTGGATCGCACGTTTCGGGGTCCCAACGTCAATAGTCACCGACCAAGGATCACAATTTAAATCGGAATTATTCGCTGAATTCGCCAGGACATTGGGATTCGAGCGTAAAAGGACCACAACTTACAACCCGAAATGCCGGGTTGTAGGCTGTGGTCCTTTTACCGATGATACTCCTCGGACTGCGAACGACTCATGGAAAGGACTTACAACCCTCCTCCGCCGAACTACTATATGGTGAAAGTATAAGGATACCAAGCCAGCTGATATTAGAAAATAGGTCCAACGCACAACAGCCAGAATTCCTAAAGGAATTACACAATCATTTCGAGCGTATTCGTCCCATGCCACCATCAAGACGCGGTAACCCGACAACATTAATATCACACGTACTAAGCATGTTTACTAACGTACTCGTTAGGGTCGATCTGGCAAAGCGGTCGTTACAGCCACCATATGAGGGTCCCTTCCAGGTGATAGAGAGACACGAGAAAGCGTATCGTCTGGGGTCGACGCAGCAACATATCCATCGACGGATTTAAGCCGTGTTACTTACTCGACGAACAAATCGAAAAAAAGCGTTGCGACAAAGAACCACAGAAAAGTATCGAAACATCGACGGCCGAGGCGAAAAGCACAGAAGCCGGAGAGATACCGCCAATACCACAGACCGCAACAGGACGGCAAGTGAAAGTAAACTAACTCACCAGCAACAACAATAACACAAGCCGGGAGACAAACAAGAAGTCCGGCACGGTACAAAAATCCCGTTCATCTGTAATTCACTGGTAAGAGGGTGTATAGTGAATGGCTTTATATTGTAACAACCGGCGAGATAAATAAACAATTAAATACGAATAAAGAATTAGTTAGTTTTATTTCTCTATTGGCAAAATTTAATGAAATGTTTATCTTCCGAAACGTCAATCTAAGCTACACGTTTCGCGTTCCTTATGCCGGGTGACCTCTACTGTTAATTCCCCAAATCATTCAAATTATACTCGTTTCTATGGTGTGGTGATTAAAATAATAATTTGTAGAATCGAACCAAGCGGCGCAAAACAACGGGTTTTGCAATAAAGGAAAAAAGGTGAATATAAAAATTAGTTACTTGGCTAATCGACTACAAGCAACACGTTTGCTCTTATACTAAAAAATACGATAGTTAAATTATATTCTATACGGCCATTAGCCGTTTATGGTATTCTAGTCGATGCCCTTTAATAATCCCTGTAAATTCTAGGGCAATAATTAATGTCTCCCAATTTAATAAACAATAAAACATAATTAATAACGATAAGTTTGTGTTGGTGCATTTATTGAAATCAATTAGTGAATTGCCGTCGGTCTGTTACTTTTCCACAGCCGACGGTCAAAGTGACCAGTATTCCCATACAACCGTAGGGAATACGAAGCGAAGCAGGTAGTGGCCGATCAGTGGATTAGCCCTACCCCAAAATGATATTTATAGGCTCCACAGCAAAAGGAGTACCCACAAGGGGCCTATAATTCGTCAAGTGTGGCGCAAATAAAATAAACTTTTGTGCATAGCCAATCGCCATTTTGTATAGGGTTTAATTTTTAATTTTATTTTCGAAGACAATCAAGAACCTCCTTAAGCCTTTTGTTATGTTCGTTTAAGTATTGGCCATATATTTATGACTATCTATATCATCAATATAAATTAGACAATGTAGACCATTGAGACCGGAAAGATGTGTATTCATTAAATTGGAAGGTGGCTGGAGCTCTTTTTAAACCGACCGAAAAACGATTGAAATGAAAATGTCCAGAACTTGTATCAAAAAACGGTCTTTGGTTTGGCATCTTCGTCAAGCAGGACTTAGAGGTATCCATTAATCATATCCAATGTACTGAAGTAAGACTGCTAAAAGAGGAAAGTTCCATGGGCTAAATACGGTGGTTTGGCGTCTATTGGAGGGGGGATCCAAGTTGAGTAGATTATTCTACCACCTCCGTAACCTTTCAGTAGGGTGCGCATCACGTGAGCTGTTCTGGTCTTGTCATTAGGCAGCTGCGTGATGGGTACAATTGTGTAAGGGGTGACCTGTTCAGAATTCGCAAGTGTACGTACTGCCTCCTCGTGCCAACCACTGGTAACTAAGGCCACTTGGCACATTTTTGGCCATTTGGCACAGGGAAAAGTACGGCGCTAAAGGAGAAAACCTTGACAAAAAACCCTAATCTAAGGTGGAATAACATTTGCCGAAAGATGAATGGCTGATAGGTTAATCAGCCCAAAATATGCGGACTCTGGATACCAGGCACCCTCCAGTTTTATTTGGCCTTCCTGTAGTAAACTGGGTAACCTACAGGTGATTTGCAATTCCGAGCAACTCGTAAGAATAGGCTAAGCCCAGATAGTATGTATCACGTAC
This sequence comes from Tipula vernalis, assembly GCA_958295665.1. Lineage (NCBI taxonomy): Eukaryota > Metazoa > Arthropoda > Insecta > Diptera > Tipulidae > Tipula > Tipula vernalis. The sequence goes on from OY282558.1 coordinate 155,420,973, forward strand.
CGGGAGGCAGTATCGTCAGCTTCATTAAGAACCTGAGTATTGACTGGACGGATAATTAAGCAGGGGCCAGCACAATAGATCTTTTAGGTCGCAGTGCGAGGTGGCTGATCGCCCGCATGGCCCCCCCCCCAATAATAATAATAATAAAATGGGCTAAATACATATGCCAGGGGTGGACACCAAATTAGTATTATTGACAAATTTTGATAATAAAAAGAGAGTCACAGAACTTATTACTGTGTAATGAGTGTGAAAGCCATAACAATATTTATTCCATTCTGAGGCATCAAAGATTTATTACTCTAAAAAACTAGCTGTTGATAAATGTAATTTTGAGAACTTCTCTTCCCTAAGTAACTGTGTTTTTGATAGTTTAACTGTGGGTGCCTTCAGGTCCGCCAAACTGTTGGCAACATGTTGAATAAAACAATTATGTTAATTTCTGAATGCAACCGATTTATCGACAATTTAATGGCAATGTGATAGATCGAATGTCAGTTTTTCCATCAGTAAATTTTCAGTGCCAACATGTTGTGGGAACTGAGAGCGCCCTATAGCTTTTTAGTTAGTCGCACCATTCTTGTTTAGTATATCTCAGAGGTAACGCTTTTGAAAAAAATTTCGAAAAGAAATTGAAAGCTTTTCCGTAAATCTTATATTTGTTAATTTTTTTTTTAGATTTATGGGGATAAAAAACGACAGTTGCCAAAGATTACCGTCCGGATTTCAGGACAACACCCCAGTTCATTGTTTTTACCGAAAATTAAACTTCTTTCAACAAATTAACCTAAAAGATAGAATTACGAATATTTTTAATATTTTAGGAAAATGAAATTCTTTTGAATTTAAAGTGGCCTCGAGATTTTCCAAATGTTGGAGACCTGTTTTTGGAAGATGTGGCAAAGTGGTTTCGTTGGGGGCAATTTTTTTTTTGGTGGTTGCACATCTATTTTGCGTTAGCATATTCACTCATTGTTTACTAAAATTATTGTGTTACCAATGACAGCTCAAGTGGGGAGTGTTAGGTGTTGTAGTGTAACTAGAAATTGAAAATTTATGAAATAAATGGGTCAATTAAATATGCATAAAATAGTCAATAATTGACTAAAAATATAGAACTTCGAATTTTTTTATGTTTTAATACCAACTACATATAATATGTATATGTCCAATTGGTAGACATAATACGAACAATTGGTATACATTAGCAATAACAAATTAATACAATATATCTTAGTTATGTACACGTATTATTATAGTTTGGAACTTATAACCAGACACGGTGGTATTTCTAGAATTAAATCGTAAAAATGTTCTATCAAAATAATTTAAAAAAATTTCTCATTTTCCGATTATTTTCTAATCGGAAAGATACGCGTGCTGTCAAACGAGATTACGTTTTTTTAGAAAACTCAAATGATATTGTAGGAACGGATTTAATTCCATACGAAAGTTTCATTGAACGTAACACAACCGGACAACTTGTTAAATTAGTTGTAAGTACTTACTTGATTTTTATCCGTGGAAATGTTTTAATATATATCATAAATTAAATTTTATGAGGCCGATGAATCTGGAAGGGGCGGACTGTACGAGGCCAATCATCTAAGGATCATTTTTGATACATTAAATATGTAATAATTTTTGTGAAGTTGATAATTTGCTAAATAAATATAACAATATGATTTTTTTCAGATCAACTACATTGAAAATGGGATTTGCTCGACACGCTTTCGAAACAATATTGATTGGAGACAGTGACATTTTTGTTATGCCTGTAGTGGGGTTTCCACAAACTCAAATTCTATTACCAACTGAAACTGACTCATCTATAATTTGGATAAAAAATATACAGTACAGAAGCTCCGAATATTTTTTCCTCAATACATTTTCATTGCAATTATGGATTTTCTATTTGACTGCATTGATATTTTGTATAATACTTTCATGGTTTTCTCATAAAATTGTTGAGCGTTTCTTGATGAAATCACACCACACTTCAATTGAATTATATAATTATATTTCATTACTGTTTGGTCAAGGTGGTGGTAGCAACGGGCAAAGTCTTCTTTCATCTAAATTCATTTTACTAACGTATTTAGGTTTGCTGATTATGTTCTGTGCATCATTTGGTGCATTTTTGGGCGCATTACTTACAATTAAAAAAATCAATTTGCCGTTCGATAATTTGGATGGGCTATTGCAACAACCTGATTATATCGTTTGTTTTTGGAAATACAATAATTTAGATCGACATATACTAAGTTATCCACGTGGATATTACAACATCTCGGTACAATTGAACAGTGAACACTATTGTCCGAAAGAAAGCAACATTTCCATTGGATTATACGATACTAAGTATAGTTGTGAGTATGAGAAATTAGCCTTTTTATACAGCATCTCGCTTAAAAACAACCTGTAAGTTAATTTCTTTATTGGGAAAATAAGCTTTATTAAACTTACTGTTATTACATTTTACAGTAAATCACAATGTGGTTATACAGCCCCTCTTAAAGGGAAGTATTTTCCCCGACAAAGAAGCCTTTTTGTGTATAGTGGATTTCGTTTTAAGCACCAATTTAATGTGTTGTAAGTTTGATTGAAACATATTTTATTCATATACACGAACATAAAGCCGAAATTAAATTTCTTTACAGAATTCTAAAAATTAGGTCATCTGGAATAAGTAACTTTCTTTCACGTCGTTACATTTATAACCCGGATGTCGTTTATGCGACAGAACAAAATATTATACCAATTGATATAAATCATGTTTCGCTCATTTTGTATTTATTCATTTTGGGTATTATATGCGCGCTATTAATATTGATAATTGAAATTGTGTATGCTAAACTTGTCCAAAGGTCACCTAATTAATATATTTTGTGCCGGCCAAGTATTTTTATTTATTAGCAACATTTTGATGATCTTTAACTAAGAGCAAGTTCAGCACAAAAATAAGGTTTGCACTAAATGTGTCACTAGATGAACATATCAAATTAAATTTTCGTTCGTATTTGCACTTTTCACATAGGAATAATGTCTATTATTGTTGCGAATGCGAGAAAAATAAATTCAACAAACAGGGAGTATGATTAGAGAGAGAAATGTTAAATTTTTAACTCTTTGCAAATTAGCAGGTCAATTACTTTTATATTAAACATTACAAGGCACCCTTCTTCTAAAAAAAAAATCTTACCAACTGCATTATAAAGGACACGTGTGTTTCCACAACATGACTTTTTCAACACCTGGCTCAAAACCTGCAGTTAATATTACAGTAAAATAATTATTTTGGAAGATTTAAGTTTCTTCGATATTTTGCACCACGCATTTGATCACGATTTACGCATACCGGAAATTCGCTTGAATAGGCTACTAACATATAAACGAGCACTGACAGATTAATTTTTTAAATAGTACTATTTAACTTCAAACCTCTGCTCCTAAGCAAATTTTCAATGAATTTTTCGCTTACTTCTACCGAACCGACTACTCCCAAATTTTGTATATATGTATGCTCTAGATGTATTAGTCAATAAAACAAATGGTCGTTATGGTTATATTAATGGTAAGGGTAATGCTAGGGTAATGGTAGTAGTAATAGTAATGGTAACAGTAATGGTAGTGGCAATGGTAATACCAGTGCAATGAGATTTTCAGAGATATCGTCAACTATTATGGAACTTGGCTATTTCTTCTTGCTGGCTTTCTTGCTTTTAATTATTTATTTAAACTTAAAGAAAAATTCAATTAGAGATTGAGTTGTTTTATTAAAAAAATTTGTAAACATGCCCAAAAAATAGAATCATGATTATTATTTATGATAAATATAATAAAACAAAATTGCATTTTGCTGAATTACGGAATGAAATGTTGTTTAAATTTAAAACCCATTGAATTTCTCATACAAGGATTAATGTTATCGAAAATATGAATGCCTGTCTAATGCAAAACTGACAATGCTATACTTATTTATTTATTTATTTATTGGTTTACATAAATTTTAAGACACCTCATTTTGAGCCTGGGCTCATTTGCAATGGGTTGTCAGAACAAAACAGGGAGTTAACGGCATAATAATATCAGTTCAGCTCTTAATTATATATTTAAAAAATCGCTTGTCGGTCTTCTTAAAGAGCGTATACAAATTTTCCAGTATGTGCTAAAATTCAGCCAGTTTAGATTATCCTCCAAAAGGTTCCGCCATTTCAGGAAATATACCTCAATTCGCCGGGATAGATACATATATTGCGAATTTAAAATTAAATAATACAAAATAATTTTCTTTTGAAGAAAAATAATAAAAACAAGACTGCCTGACTCGAAAGTCAAAGCCTTCTACACAGCATAAAATATTTTTTTATAATTTTCTTACAATACACTGAGAAAAATCCAACATAAATGTATACAAAAACTGCATTAATACTAAAAAAAATTCGTAAAAACAGAGCAGATAAGTTAATAGTACGATATTCATACGTTAATATAGTGAAACACACATGAAAAATGTTATTATCGTAATGCTGTTCTGAACAAGTTCTTATTATTAACGTAAGAAATTAAAGATACCATGAATTTTTTCATAATACTAATGAAATGTTACATAATATTAACGAATAAATTCATACTTATAAGTTTAGAAATTTATTATTGGTGTTTACGAAATTATTCATTTGTAAGAAAAATGAATACTCAGTGGTTATGAATAATTCACCAATATGATGATAATTTTCGTAAATTTACTGAAAATAATTCATAAAATATAGGAATGGGTTCATAATTAATACAGAAAACTATATAATATTTATTTACATAATAGGAATGTTAACTTTTGGGTCGTTTGACGAATATATTCGTAAAATCTTAACACCACAGTTGTAAAGAAATAAAAAACTATAATTTCCTAAAAAATAAATATAATTTGATTAAAAAATGTTAACATAAATGAAATGTTAATTAGTCCAAGTAGTCCAATTTGTTGATTCCTCCCATTTTGGTATTGTTGAGAGCATCTTAATACATGGCGAACTCCCTGTGAATTCTGTAGAGACCAGCTTCTTATGTATATTCAATAAATTAATAACAATCACATGTACTATTACTTGCTAATTTTTGTTACCTGACTCTGATCCAAATACTTCGAAAGCGATTTTATTTCATGGTCTTCTTATGATCATGGTTAACATTTTCTTGCAGGCAACTATAATAAATCAGAAACACCATACTTAAATTGATTAACATGAGTTATGTAATGAGTTTCGCAAACAAGTGTTCCGATTTTAATTGCACGGAATGAGAATTAATTACCAATCACGAAGGCGATAATTTTATTTTAATAAGAACATGTACAAAAAGAAAACGTTTATGTAACACTAACATAAAATAGAATATTTACCTGATTTGCCACATAAAAAAATCTCTTAATTTATGCCTAACGATTTTTCAATGTTGAGATGGTCTTTCAAGCTGCTTAACAATTGTTAATTATAGAGTCATCTTTTATTAGGAATACGAAAAATTCGTTTATATTATATAATGATGATCATCATCATTATGAATCATTATCATTACATTTACGAATTTGTTCGTATTATTAATTACCACTGCAATTTCTCCATATTTACGAAAAAATTACGTCAAATTTACAATTTAATTATACTATTTATGAATATTTTCATCACACTTCAATTAGATAAAGAAGTGGACGCCGAATAATATTATTCATGTATTAGAGGGTAACTCCCGCTTAACACGGTAGTTTGGTTCCATATAAATGCCCTGGAATGTGAAATCGTGTTAAGCGATACTCAGAATCCATACAATTAATATGGTTTGGTTCTCAAATATAGCTAAATTCTCCATAAAATATTAAAACATTGATTTTATACTGTAAGTATTTTATTTTTTAGATAGTAAATATACATACCGCTTAATTCATAAAAATTAAATTAAATTAAATAAAAACTAAAATAAAAAACTTTAAAGAATTCAAATTTCTTATAGAAATGTTTTTGGAAATAAACTTCATTAAAATACAAAATCTACATATAAAATTCATTTATGTAGTGTGGTTAAAAATTAGCACATTTCACCCCAATCGCTCACACTGCTACTTTCGTCATTTTCATTTTCGATCCTATCTCTGCGAAGGAACTGTGTGATGGTAGCCTAAGTATGTGTCCTTTTAAAATTAAGGTTTTCTTCACTGGAGCAACTTTGGAGGTCGTCATTTTGTTTTCTTTTAACGATTTTTATAAATTCCGAAATCAGTGGCTGCCTTTTTTTGCTGTTCAGTTCTTTCTGAATTTCCTTGTATGGTGCTAAAGAATTTTCCAGTTCCCGTTCAAACTTTAAACTCCGCTCCATGGATGGGTCATTCTCTAAAATTTGATTTTTAATTTTTCAGCAAGCTCGAATATTGTTTTAATTGCTGTCAATGTAAAATTTGGAGTTAGCGGTTCGCATGAGTCGCTTACGGAATCAGTTGATTCATAAAGTATCTTTTCATCAAGTAGACCCAATAGATCTTGTTCAGTCAATCATTTTCTTGAGTTACCAGCTCCTGAATATCGTCAAATGTTAAGTCCGATATCGTTTCACCTCTGGAGCGAAACAATCAAAAAACCAATTTCTAAACAGATTAGCTGTCATCCAAACTTTTCTGTTAGCTCGCCAATAAACAGATAGTTTGGTTTTTGTCAATTTTTTCCAAGGCTCTAGGGCTCAATGATCTATAAATAAGCAATGGGTTTGTCATTAAATCACCCGACGCATTACTACAAAACAGCAGTGTGAGCCTGTCTTTAGCTGCTTTGAATCCATGAGCCACTTTTTCCTTTTTCGCAATATACGTACTGTTTGGCATTTTTTTCCAGCAAAGACCTGTCTCGTCCGCGTTAAAAACTTGGTCTGCAGTATAGCCATTTTCTTGGATAATTTGCGCTAGATCTGCGGGAAATTTCCCAGCGGCAACCTTATCAGCCGAAGCAACTTCTCCTTGAAGTTTAACATTATGCAAAGAGAAACGCTTTTTAAATCGCTCAAACCACCCCTTACTGCCTAAAAATTCTGAAACGTCTGCTGTAGAGGTGGACGGTTGACTTGAAGCTTGATTCTTTAACTCATTGTACATTTTCACCGTTTTCTGTCGTATCTCTACAACTCTCGTTTTCTGTCGTTGCTCTAGTCATTTTTGGGACTAAACACTACTTAAAACCCTTATGTGCGACGTATCGAATTTTTTCGATATCGTAAAAATTCGAAATCGCAAAATTTCGTAATAGACCGCAAGGAATAGCGGTTAATTCATTTATTAATGCTTTTAATATTAAAATTAAAAAAAAAAAATTGGAACGTCGGAGAAGATATGAATCGTGAATTGAACATGCCTAATCCGCGTAACAATCCACAAAACAACAGCGCTTGTCTATGCCCAGCTTGAAGGGAAGAAATATGGAATGATGCAACCAATTATTCCAAAAAAATATTATAATTTAGCTGTTAACCGACTCTAGTTACAACGTATATTGTAAAATAACACTTACCGGGGTATTCGGTTTTTCCGCAGAAAATAATCAGCTGTTTCTCAAGTAGTAACTTTTTTTCACAATTTACTTTTAAAATTTATTGGCATACATCAAATATTGCTTGCCAACAGACATTTATGGAAACTGCAAATCTATCTGATATTGATCTGTAATGTGGCATAACAAGCATTAAATATTTATAAGAAACAATGCTTCAAATTCAACATTTTACCGGAAACATTCGATGTTACCCATTTTTTCAAGTGAAATCTGTGGATGTTTTATGTATAAAGCGCAAAAAAACACATAAAATTAAATTTTGCAATAAGATTTGGTTCAAATGTGCTGTTTTCCAATTCATTACTAATGCAGAAGCACGAATGTTTTTAAGCGGCCTGAATCATTTTTAAAATCGTAGTGCAATTTAGAAATTGGCAATATTGTTGCAACACGATTTCATGCAAAGTACCGTTTTCTGCCATATTGTAAACAAATAAACTTAGTCGAAAGCATCACATGATATACGCTCGTAGAAAAAAAAAATGTATAGGCAATAATTGATAATAATATGTTTACGTAACTTTCACGATTTTTTTGTTGTGTTTAAATGTTAATGGAATGTTAATGGATCAACTACTTAGTGACAGGCCATAATCATTAAAGCAGCATTAAATAATCAATATAATTTTCTGAAATCACATTCAATTGTTTAGTAACCGTTGCCTACACATCGTTATATTATAAACTGTATCTGGAATTACATCGAAGGAATGTTTTATGCAAATGATTTAAAAAAATTTCGCATTTTCCGAATGTTCTCTGATTCGAAAAACAGACGATATGGCCAACGAGATTATGTTTTCTTAGAAAACGCAAATGATATTGTAGGAACTGATTTAATTCCATACGAAAGTTTCATAGAACCTAATACATCAGGACAACATGTTAAATTCATTGTAAGTATTTACTTGATTTATATGCGAGCAAATGTTTGAATAAATATCATAAATTAAATGTTTATCAGGCCGATGAATCCAACGCACTGTATGAGGCCAATTACCTAAGAATCATTATAGATGCATTAAACATGTAATAATTGGGGCGAGCTAGATAATGTTGCTAAACAAATTTAAGAGTATAACTTTTTCAGGTCTTCTAGTATGGAAGAAGTGGAATCTACTTATTACACCTTCGAAAAAACTATCTTTGGAGATTGTGATATTTTGGTTCTGCCTGTGGTGGAATTTCCACAATCCAAAATTCTATTTCCAACTCTTACGGATTCATCTTTAATTTGGATAAAAAATTTGCGGTACAGAAGCTCCGAGTTTTTCTTCCTCAATACATTTTCATTGCCATTGTGGATTTCATATTTGAGTGCATTGATATTTTGTATAATACTTTGTTGGTTTTCTCATAAATGTGTACAGCGTTTCTTGATAAAATCACACCATACTCCAATTGAATTATATAATTACATTTCATTACTGTTTGGTCAAGGTGGTGGTAGTTCCAGCCAAAGCCCTCTTTCTTCTAAATTCATTTTACTAACGTATTTGGGTTTGCTGATTATGTTGTGCGCATCATTTAGTGCGTTTTTGGGCGCATTACTTACAATTAAAAAAATCAATTTGCCGTTCGATAATTTGGATGGGCTTTTGCAACAACCTGATTATATCATTTGTTTCTGGAAAAACACTAATTTAAATCAACATATCCTAAGTTATCCGCGTGGATATTACAACATCTCGGTACAACTGAACAGTGAACACTATTGTCCAAAAGAAAATAACATTTCCAATGGATTATACGATACTGATTTTAGCTGTGAGTATGAGAAATTGGCCTTTTTATACGGCACCTCGTTTAAAAACACTGTGTAAGTTAGTTTTTATACATATTTAAAAAAAATTCTATATACAATACATCTTATTACATTTTACAGCAAATCACAATGTGGTCTTACATCTCCTCTGAAAGGGAAGTATTTTCCCCGACAAAGAAGCCTTTTTGTTTATAGTGGATTTCGATTTAAGCACCAATTTAATCTGCTGTAAGTTTTGTTGAAACATATTTTATTCATATACACGAACATAAAACAACAAAAAAATTTCATTACAGAATTATCAAAATAATGTCGTCTGGGATAAATAATTTTCTTGAACGTCATTACCTCTTTAATTGGGAGGTTGTTTATTCGACGGAACAAGATATGATTCCAATTGATATGAATCATGTTTCATTGATTTTGTATTTATTCATTTTGGGTATTATATGCGCGCTAATAATATTGTTAATTGAAATTTTGTATTCTAAACATGCCCAAAGGTCAACTAATTAATTTATTTTGTGCTGGCCAAGAATTCGCAATGATCATCAATATTTTTGTGATTTTTAACTAAAAGCAAATTGAGTACAAAAATAAGGTTTGCTTTAAATGTATCACTAAATGAACACAATCGTTTTAAAATAAAATTAAATTTTCGTTCTGTATTTGCACAGTAAAAATAAAAATTGCACGTTTTACTTAAGAATAATATCTTTTATTAGTACGAATGCGAGGAAAGGAAATTTAACTTAACAGGGAGTATTATTAGGGCCCAAATAGTAATCATGGATTAAAATTTCATAGACTTCTTGGTCAAGTCTGAACTTATGTGTCGCATTTTGAATATATCTGCTAATTCCATTCATGCGACAAAATACTTCGAATTCTAATGAAGTGTACTGAGTACCATTATCAAAAACGATAACTAACGGCAATTCCTCTAGTGCAAAAATTTGTTGAAAAGCCATGATGGTATTTTCTGAAGATGTGTTTGATAATGGCACAACATATGGAAATTTGGAAAACACCTCAACGACGATCAGCCACATTTTGTTGAGATACGGTCCGGCGATATCAATATGAATACGCTCCCAAGCGAGTTCTGTTGGACGCCATGATGTAAATTCTTGAGCGGCTGCGTCTTTGTTCGAGCGGCATATACGACAATCTATTGAAAGAAATGAAATATCTTTGGTGGAATTCTAAGGAAAGGGAGAGATAGTTAGGTATTATATAAAGTATTTTATGTCGCTATATTAGGTACTTTCTTAGAAAGACCGGTCTTTACCCCAAAAGAACCCAAATTATGACATATTGAATTCATACATAATTAGTCGAGTTTTGGCATGATATACTGAATTCTGACAGGACATTTAGATGAGATATCGTATTCTGTTTTAGAAATCTGTAATAAAAAATTCAAATTCTGGAAAACGTATCGAATTCAGACACGATATATCGAATTTTACAATCCATAGCACAAAATCTTATGTCACAACATCTTGTATGATTATCGAATTCCGGCATGACATTTCGAATTTTAACAGCCTAAACTCAAACTCTGATATGAATTATCGAATTCTGACATCATAACGTCAAACGCTGAAAAGATTTCTCGAATTTTCATAAAAAATATTGAATTCTTTGATAAATCTTCTCAAAACTTCAGAATTTGATATATCGGATCAAAATTCAATAAATTGTGTTGAATTCTGAGATGATAAATATCAAATTCTGAAGTCATGAGTTGATATATAAAATTCTGATAAGACCTTTTGAATTCTGACAAGACATATCGAATTTTGACCGAATATGTCGAATACGGAAAAAGTTAAAATATCGATGTGATATATAAAATTTGACTTGTGGTATCGAATTCTTACGTTATATATAGAATTCTAAAACCAAAAATTGAAATTCTAATATAATATCTCGAATTCTGACCCAACAAATCGAATTTTGAGATAATATACGGACAAGAGCTTTCGAATCTACAAATCGAATTCTGTCATCATTTATGTAATTTTAGCGTAAGATATACAATTTTGACATTATCAATTCATATTCTGATAGGTCATATCGAATTTTAACGTCTTACGTAGACGTTCTGATAGGTCATATCGAATTTTAACGTCTTCTAATTTTGAAAGCATTAACTCTAATTTTGACGGGACAAATCGAATTCTAGCTTAACATATTGAATTTTAAAATTATTTATTGCGTTTTGGCTTGGTATATCAAATTCTGATATGATTTACCCAGTTTTGGCATGATATTTCGAATTCTGAAACGATATATCGAAGTTATAATGGTGCATATCCATTTTTCTTGTGTATATTTTGTCACTTATAAATTTATAATAAAACAACTTTCGTTATTTTTAAATAATTTTAATTGAAAAAAAATTTTCCTTATAGCAACAATATTTTTTTTTTTTTATAAATTTTTTTAGAAGATAGATTTCGGATTGACTCCTTCTTCGGTTCTTTTTTAACAACTATTATTTATTCTTAAAATTACACTATTTATATATGTTTTAGATGCGGTGTTATTTAGCTCCTCCTATACTTATGAACCATATACATTTAATTTAATTGTTTGATATTTATTCCCTTCTACTTTGTTAGTATTATGTATGATGAGGTCATAGATTTTATTGGTTTTTGTGTTGATTTTATCATTCAACAAGTTGTTGTTGTCTTTGTTTTTATATATTTCTAATTCCACTAGCCTATTTAGTGTTTGTCCTTTTTTAATTCTATGTAATATTTTCAGGTTTGAATTAAAATCTCTAAACGTAAGTTTCTCTGATTTTATGTGTTGTGCGTAATTGGATTTGGGTTCTGTTTTTCTAATATCGCTAATGTGTTCTTTGAATCTCTTTTCGAATGATCTGCCAGTTTGACCAACGTAGAATTTGGGACAATTATTGCATTTAATTTTGTATACTCCAGTATCGGTTGGTTGTCCTTGTTTATAGCATTTTAGGTTTTGTTCTATTTTATTGTTGGTTTTGTAAGCAGTCTTGTATCCTAGCCTATTGAATGTTTTGTGTATTATGTTGCTTGTGATTTTGTTATATTCTACACTGACATATTTTTTATTTTCGTTCCTGTCTAGTGGGGTTAGTGTGGCCATTGTTAGTTGGTTTAGTTTCGTTTTAATTCTATTATTAATTTTGTCTATTAAAGTTGATTTGTATCCGTTTCTATTTGCTATGTGTTTAATAATGTTTAGTTCGTTATCGTAGTCGTTTTTGCACATTGGTATATTGTTAAGTCTGTGTATAATGTGGTTGTAAGCTGATATTTTATGTTGGTAGGGATGGTGTGAATCGTAATGGATTGTATGGTCCGTTTGAGTCGGTTTCCTATAAACTCTAAAAGAGTATTTGGATTTATTGTTTTTTATTGTAAGATCTAAAAAGTTAATTTCTTGGTCCGTTTCAGTTTCTAAAGTGAACTTTATTGTTTGTTGTTTATTGTTTCTGTGCTGATGTAGTTTGTCTAGTTGTCTTGATAAATCGTTAAATAATAAGATGATATCGTCGACGTACCTGTACCAATAAATTATGTTATTACGGTATATGATGTTTGCGTTTAAGACGTATTTATTTTCAAATTCGTTTAGGTATATATCAGCTATTGCTCCTGAAAGTGGGCTTCCCATCGGTAATCCTTCAGTTTGTATGTAAAATTCGTTATTGTATGTGAAATAGTTTTGTTTTGTGATTTCAGTTAATAAATTGGTTATTTCGTTTGTATCTATTGTTTTCACCCCATTTTTTGTTAGTAATTTTCTTATTATTTCTATGGTTTCCTTAATTGTTATGTTAGTGTACAAGTTGGTTATGTCAAACGAAGCTAGTTTGGCACTATTTGGAATATTAACTAATTTTATCTTATCTATTAATTCTAAGTTATTTTTTAGTGAATAAATATTTTCTAATTTGATGTATTCTTTTAACAATTTGTTGATATGTTTGGCTATTTTATAGGTCGGTGCTGTGGTGAAATTTATTAACGGTCTCATTGGTGTGTTTTCTTTATGTATTTTCGGCAATCCTTTGATGCTTGGTGCAATGGGTTTTATTACTTTACACGATCTGATGGTTCTATCACTCAGGATGCTTGTTGATTTATTTATGATTTGTTTTATTTTTGCGTTATAATCGTTGGTTCGATCAGCTTGTAATTTTTGAATATTGTTGTTTTCGATGTATTCTTGGATTTTCTTGTTATATTCTGCAGTTGTCATTATGACTATCGTGTTGCCTTTGTCAGCTTTTGTAACTATTGAGTTGTTGGTTGTTATTTTATCCACTAGGTTTTTTATTAATTTTGCTTCTGCTGTTTTGTTATTATGCACTTGTTTATTTTTATTTTCACTTTTCTTGAGGTCGTTTATGATTAATGTTCTTATTTCTTGTTGGTCTTGGTGTTTGGTTTTTAATATTGAATTTTCAATGTTCAATAAATGTTTATTGAAATTTTTGATGTTGTTGGTTGGATTTAAACAATGTTGATTCAAATCCTTTCTCCAATAATTTGATTTCTTGGTTACTAAGTTCAATATCTGTATAGTTTTCTAATCTATTATTGAATTTATGGATTGTTTGTTGGGTTTCACTGTTACTATTAATGTTATTTTCACTATTATTATCATTATTATTATCATCATTATTATCACAATTATTATCAATTTTATTATCACTGTTATTTTCACTGATATGTTCACTATTATTTCCACTGTTGTTTATAGAATTTAAATGTAAGGCTTTCTTTAATTTTAAACTATTTAATTTCTTTTTTAATATTTTCCGTTTTCTGTTCACTTCTTTATTTATTTTACATTTCACTATATTAATTATTTCATTATCAATAGGATGGTAGTATTTAGATAATATTAATTGTGTATTGTAAACTTTAATAGTAAGATTATTTAATTTAGTGTAGAGTTCTTTAATTACTTTATTTAACTATATAACTTGCGCTTTTTGTTTTGTTGTTTGTGCTGCTGTTGATTTGTCGTTGATTTTGATATTAATATAGTTTGGTGTTAATTTGAGCTTTCTGCATGTTTTGTTAAAAAATAGGTTTAGTTTATTTTTGCGTAATTTTAATAATTTGTAAGAGTAGTTATTCACAATATCACTAGGTATATCACTATATGAGTTATAATGGTGTATATCCATTTTTCTTGTGTATATTTTGACACTTATAAATTTATAATAAAACAACTTACGTTATTTTTAAATAATTTTAATTGAAAAAAAAAATTTTCCTTATAGTAACAATATTTTTTTTTTTAATTTTTTTAGAAGATCGATTTCCGATTGACTCCTTCTTCGGTTCTTTTTTACCAACTATTCTATAATAAGAAAATTACTAACAAAAAATGGGGTGAAAACAATAGATACAAACGAAATAACCAATTTATTAACTGAAATCACAAAACAAAACTATTTCACATACAATAACGAATTTTACATACAAACTGAAGGATAACCGATGGGAAGCCCACTTTCAGGAACAATAGCTGATATATACCTAAACGAATTTGAAAATAAATACGTCTTAAACGCAAACATCATATACCGTAATAACATAATTTATTGGTACAGGTACGTCGACGATATCATCTTATTATTTAACGGTTCATCAAGACAACTAGACAAACTACATCAGCACATAAACAATAAACAACCAACAATAAAGTTCACTTTAGAAACTGAAACGGACAAAGAAATTAACTTTTTAGATCTTACAATAAAAAACAATTACTCCAAACACTCTTTTAGAGTTTATAGGAAACCGACTAATTGTTGAATTAATTGTCCCAAATTCTACGTTGGTCAAACTGGCCGATCATTCGAAAAGATATTCAAAGAACACATTAGCGATATTAGAAAAACAGAACCCAAATCCAATTACGCGCAACACATAAAATCAGAGAAACATTCGTATACAGATTTCAATTCAAACCTGAAAATATTACATAGAATTAAAAAAGGACAAACACTAAATAGGCTAGTGGAATTAGAAATATATAAAAACAAAGACAACAACAACTTGTTGAATGATAAAATCAACACAAAAACCAATAAAATCTATGACCTCATCATACATAATACTAACAAAGTAGAAGGGAATAAATATTAAACAATTAAATTAAATGTATATAGTTCATAAGTAGGATGAGCTAAATAACACCGCATCTAAAACATATATAAATAGTGTAATTTTAAGAATAAATAATAGTTGTTAAAAAAGAACCGAAGAAGGAGTCAATCCGAAATCGATCTTCTAAAAAAATTTATTAAAAAAAAAAAATATTGTTGCTATAAGGAAAATTTTTTTTTCAATTAAAATTATTTAAAAATAACGTAAGTTGTTTTATTAGCTATAAAGATATATTGAACTCTGATATCATAAACTCAAATCCTGACTTGATATATTGAACTATGCCTTGATTGGACACTTATGATATATATTCCGACAAAAAAAATGTAAATTCCGATATGACGTTATATCAATTTTGACATCATAAACTCAAATTCTGACACGACATATCGAATTTTGATTTGATATCATAATATATTTTGACATCTGTTATTTTAATTCTGACACGACGTATCAACTTCTAACGTGATATATCAATTGTGACATCATAAATTCGAATTCTAAAGTAACAAATTCTGACGTAATTTATTGGATTTATTTATCGGCAGAATATTTTGAATAAGTGACATGTCGATTACCAGCATGATTTGTCGAATTCTGGCATAATATATAGAATTCTGACATCATAAATACAAATTCTGGTATTGCATATCTAGTTCTGTAATAAAGTACGGAATTCTGACATGATAATTCGAATTCTGGTATAAAAAATTCAAATTCTGACATGGCATATCGAATTTTGACATAACCTTTGACATAATTTATTTTATTCTGGTATGGTATATTGAAATGATGTATCGAATTCTGACAAAGGTAGATCAATTTTTTATATGAAGTATCGAATTCCGGCATGATATGTTGACATCTGAAATTCAAATTCATACATGATATATCGAATACTGACCTCACAATTTGAAACTCTGATATTTCACTTCGAATTCTGGCATAATTCATCGAATTTTGGCATGATATACCGAATTCTAACATCAAATTCTCAAATTCAGATATGACACATCAAATTCAGACATAATATATCGAACTGCATCAACACAAATTCCAATTCTGACATGACTTGACGAAATCTGAAACGATAATACATCAAATTCTAACTGTGGCCATTTACTTTTTTTAATTTTTTTTTTAGCAAGGTCAACAAGTACAAGTAGTAACAAGTTTTTTTACTTAATCATATCATTATGTTTGTTTCCGTAAATATCCACTCAACACCTTTTTGAAATTCATTAAAGATGGTGATCGTTTTATTTCAGAAGGAAGTGAATTATAAAGCGTGATTCAATAGGAGGTACTTTTTCCATTTGGGATTCTCATTGGGATTCATGCGTGACAACTGTCATGTTCATATAACATTTGTGGTCAGTATTCATTGACATTTCAACCTGAATAGACTTACGCGAGAACATCGTTTACCAATTGTGGAAATTTATTTCAAAAATCAGTGTTCAGTGAAAAAAAAATTCCAAGCTCTTCGATCATTTTATGGTGTTTATAATCGTCCGAATGAACGCACTATTCGCGAAACAATCAATAAATTTCGAACCACATTTATTTTATTGGATATTCATCACCAGCGTACAAGTCGATCTAATGTGAATATTACTGCTGTACCTGAAACTGTACGTGAAGACCACAATCAACAATACGTCGCCGTTATCAAACTCTGGGTCTCTCATATGGCACATTGTGACGTATTTTAAAGAGAGATTTTGGTTTGAAGACATACAAAATACAGCTTGTTCAACAACTGAAGTCGGTTGACCTTCCTTTGGTTTATGGGCGTGGGAACAGCTCCAAATTGATCCGTTTTATACCGAAAAATTGTGTTCAGCGATGAAGCTCATTTTTGGCTGAATGGATACGTCAACAAACAAAATTGTCGTATTTGGGCTGATGAACAGCCAGAATCGATTCAAGAGCTTCCAATACATCCTGCAAAATGCACTGTTGGCACGGTTTATGGGGCAGGTGGCATCATCGGACCGTATTTCTTTAAAAATGCGGAAGGACAGACAACGTGTGAACGTCAACGGCGCAATCTATAAGGCAATGATCAATGAATTTTTATTGCCAAAATTATGTAGCCGACTTGTGGTTTCAACAGAATGGTGCAACGTGCCACACAGCAGGCCAAATCATCGATTTATTGAAAGAACATTTTAATGAGAACATCATATGAAGAAAGCGACCCGTGATTTGGCCTCCAAGATCTTGTGATCTGACGCCGTTAGGGTGGTATCGGGTGTTATTATTACCGGCCGTTGTTGACGAAAACAAATTTACAACAAAATGAGACTTTCTTCTTGTAAAATATTTATGGCGTTCCTCTAACTTAATTATGACCATTGTAACAATTTTATGCAGAAGGATCAGTAGTTCCCTCTGAGCTAGACGATGTAATGAGTCAAATTGCTCAAAGAATCTTTTGTTTGGTTACCAATAGGGTGCACATATTACATATTTTAAAGATCTTTTTTTGTAAGATTTCTAGTTTTTGCATTCAGTAGTTCGCACATTTACTCTATGTCGGAGCTAAAGCGTTTGTTTCGCAAGTAACTGTTGTGTTCTGTTTATAGCGAACAAGTATGGTAAAATACTTTTCCTAAATTTTTCTATATGCTGTGACTAGCTGAGTTTGCTATGCCTTGATATTAAAATTTTATTACACGTTCAAGTGAGAAAGTTTCATATTTTATAGAATTAGAATTTCGAACTTCTTCATCCAAATGCCGGTTGTATCAAACCACTCCTTGAGAATTTTAATATCATTTTGAATTTTTGAAAGCAGAAAGTTGTATTTGTCCTTCTAGCTGAAGAAAAACTATATCACTGATATAAATGTTTAAAAGGGTTGGTCCTAAGATTGAGCCTTGAGGAACACCCGCATTAAATATAACAGCATCACAGAATTGGTCATTAATTTTTACTATTTGTATTCTTTGCAAAAGAAAACTTTCAAATAGTTTAAGCTATATAAGTATCAGTAAATCCCAATTTCTTCGTGTCGAATGCTTTTCGAAGGTATAAAAATGTGCAAGCTCAAAACAATTTCTCATCTATTTCTCTATTTGACTTAGCTGTAAATCCAAACTGGTGACTACTTAATATCTTATTACAAATTACGAAACTATTTAATCTATTTAATATGACTTTTTCAAGTACTTTGGATACAGATGGCAATAAGGGAATAGGACGATAATTTTTTCATCAAGTTGACTACCAGATTTAAAAACTGGTATAACTTTCGCTATTTTAATGACACCCGGCATCGTTTATGTATTGCGCGATCAAGGATTCTATTATTTTTTAAACCTGTTGCAGCCGATCTATTTAAACCTAACAGGATATTTTTAACTTCTTCACTGTTAGAAAATGTTAGATCAAATTTTTGTGTAACGTTATAATTTACCAACGAGAAATTAACTATTATGAAATAAATAAATTGGCTACTCACTACTGCCACTGAAATAAGAAAATATTGACTAAATATTTCTGAAATTGTACAACTATCTGTCATAAGTTCATTTTGTAGTCTTATTGCTGAAATACAATCAGGACCAATCGCTTTGTTGAATATGACTTCTTTCAAATAGTTCCATAAATCTTTTGGCTTATTAATAGAGATAACGGCAGTTTGTTACCGAACTTACACTTTTTACGTAATATTATGGAATTTCTAACAATAATCTCTTCCAAATAATAGATAAACTCACTTATGTTTGACGATTTTAGCAATTTCATCCATACAGGATCACTAAATATCTTATCATAATTTAAAACTTTAAATTGAACTTAGCTTTCCTTTTGGACGCCAAACCTTTTAACTTGCATATAGAGTTGCCTGTGATCAACTCCAATACTGTATGATCTATAGCATGAGGCACGCTAATATTATTTAGGCATACATGGGCAGATAATGGCCAGATAAGTTTAATACTTTCAGATGATCAACAGTATCTAATAAATTTATATTAAAATTTCCTAAAATTATGTTGGAGCGATTTTTGTTTAAACATCGTTCAAATAAGGAGAAGCAATTATTGATGTTATTTTTTTGTGACCGCTATCGTTTTAACGGCCTGTATATTACAGTTATTTTAAAAATTATAGCACCAGCAAAAAAATACCGATTTAGATCATTGTACTCATCATTGTACTCACAGATACGTCTTAAATATGATTTCTAGAGTTGATTCATATATAAATTAATAATTTGATCAAGAAAATAGATTGCGCAATAGACAGAAGAAATGGAAAACAGATAAAAAGCCTTTTTATATTTATAGCACCATTTACATTTTTCGGCAACTTCTTAATCACTTCGAATACTCATTCTTTCAAAATAGCTGCTTTAACATCCGTCACATTATCGTATTGTTTATTTCCAGCATAAACTCTTCTAACAAAAATTCCCCAAGTAGTTCCCTGCGTAGGAATGGTAGCATTTGAATACTCCTTACGGTTCATTCTCATCAAAGAGAACTGAATTTCAAGTGTACCTTGCATGAAACGCTTCCCATACCGTTACACTTCCACCACAAAAATTTCTTTATGAAAATTATTTAGGTTCTTTACGCAGATCCCGCATCGGGACCTTCAAGACTCCATTATTTCTTATCGGGAATAATTACATACATATTAAAATGTATGTGATTTTTTTATTCGATAACAGTATGTTACCAAAGTGAACGTACTTACCGTATACCAATCAGTATTCATATTATGTTCCGCAAAGAGCATACGTGCGTCAATGTGACGTTGCAACATGCGAGGTGCTGTTTGTTATTTTGGGCGGACTATATGTTCACTTCGTGTTAATACTCTCCAAACTGTTGTAACCGTAACATTTGTTTCAGTATGGGCTCCCAAAGCTTTGCAGCTCATTTATTCTGTTTTCGTCCAGTGCGTTTATTTTTTCCATATTTCTCTTGGTCTATTATAAAATTAGACAGAAGTTTATGACTTCGACTAATTTTACGTCCTATTTCACGGAAACCATAACCCGAACTAGAGGAAGCACTTACTTGACCTTTTTCATAGTCACTTAGTTCTTTACCACGTGGCATTTTCTTTAAATTTGTAAAGGAATTCATAAAAATCACTTCCCCGAATTTAAATAATTTTTTTCACTATATTTTAGTTCATTGGCATTCCAACATAAGATTCTAAGATCTTTGGCCATTTTTCTGTTTAGGGATGGCTCCCTTAGTGCTGTACTCTAGTTTCTGTAATCGCTCATCAAATGTATTTAGTCTGCTTAAAATTAATTTAAGTGTTTGACTTATATCGTCATTTTGAGCAGTTTTTCCTGGATTTCCGTTGCTCATCATTACTTGAGCATAAGTCATTTTACCAAATTGTGCTTGAGTAGTTCCCGACACTCTTCGATTTACTTCGGGTCGGTTCATCTTAACAGCTTGTTTCCTGAATGAACTTGGATTTTTAGCAATCACGTTCTTATTTTTGATATTTTGCAGTTCAATAGCAACGCTGCATCCTCTGTAGTTAGCCGGATGGTTTTCTCCACAGTGAACGCATTTAGGTTGAACATTTTGGGCTTTTACACAATCTTTGGTATGATGTTTACCGCAACATCAACAAGAACTGCAAGTGGTCCTGGACACAGAAAAAATCGATGTATGTCTCATCACGGAAACACACTTCACTAGACAATCAATCATTAAATTTAAAAATTATCAAATATATCACACTATTCACCCTGGAAACACTGCTAAAGGAGGTAGTGCTGTTATAATTAGAAATAGTATTCATCACTATGAGGAGTTAAAATATGAAACGGAAGAAATACAAGCAACTGCTGTTATTGTCAAATCCAAAAGTAGTTCTATTTGTATTGCTAGTATTTACTGCCCACCGAAGCACTCAATGAAAGAAAAAGATTATCTCGAGTTCCTCAGTAAATTAGGAAAACGATTTGTACTTGGAGGAGACTTTAATGCAAAAAATGTCCACTGGGGATCCAGATTAACAACAACTAAGGGTAAAGAACTCCTAAAAGCTATCAGAAAATGCAGTTGTAAAGCCCTCTCAACTGGAAAACCAACCTACTGGCCAACTGATCCAAACAAAGTGCCAGATCTGATTGATTTCTTTATAATAAAGAACATATCTGTAAATTATGTACAAGTAGATGAAAGCCACGACTTAAACTCTGATCATTCACCAATACTTCTAACGTTAAGTGAAAAAATCATTCAGAAAGAAAGAAACCCTTTCCTAGTAAATAATCACACTAATTGGGCATGCTTTAGACTATCGCTAGAAGAAAAAATTAACTTAATGGTTCCATTAAAGACTGAAGAACAATTAGACAAAGAAGTTCACAAATTTGTAAACGATATACAGCAATCAGCTTGGGAAAATACTCCTGAAATTAAAACGAAAATCAAGGAAAACAATTACCCTATGGAAATTAGGGAACTCCTCGCAGAAAAAAGAAGAGCGAGAAGAGTATGGCAACAAACAAGGGCCCCCCAAGATAAAACTCATTTGAACAACCTCACTCAACAATTAAGAAGAGAGATCAAAGAATTGAAAGATGAATCAATCAGCAACTATTTAAGAAAATTAACTAATGATAACAGTACTGATTATTCTCTTTGGAAAGCAACCAAAAGAATCAAAAGACCAATAATGCAGATTCCCCCAATAAAAATAGCAGGTGAGAAATGGGCTAGAAATAATGAAGACAAAGCTCGAGAATTTGCCGAACACCTCGAAAAAATATTCCAGCCACATGAAGACCAAACGTTGGAAGCCGAGATAATAACTGAACAAGCTGTGCAATAAAGTACAGAAATCCTACTTACAACACCAAAAGAAGTCATGCGTGAGATAACAGCTAATATGAATACGAAAAAAGCTCCTGGGTACGATCTTATTACTGCAGAAATCTTAAAAGAACTGCCAAGGAAAGCTCTGGTGAAACTCACCAATCTTATAAATGCAGCATTTAGAATCAAATGTGTACCAAGCCTATGGAAAATTGCAGAAGTAATTATGATCCCAAAACCTGGGAAACCACCACACATAACATCGTCTTATAGGCCAATTTCGCTATTGCCAGTCATGTCCAAACTCTTTGAGAAGCTTCTGGTAAAAAGATTAAATCCGATAATCGAAAGTAAAAACTTGATCCCAAATCATCAGTTCGGTTTTCGCAACCAACACTCAACAATTGATCAAGTACACAGAATTACCAGTATAATTGAGAAAGCATTAGAGGAGAAAAAAGTCTGTTCAACAGTATTTCTAGACGTTGCACAAGCGTTTGATAGAGTGTGGCATAAAGGACTTAACCACAAGTTAAGGAATCTTCTACCAATGCAATTTGCTAAGATACTAGAATCATACTTGAAAGATAGGTTCTTCAGGATTAAGTTAGATGATACATTTTCTGAATTGAAAGAAATCAATGCAGGAGTTCCACAGGGCAGTGTATTAGGGCCGGTTTTATACCTACTATATACTTATGATCTTCCTACATTAGAAAACAACACAGTGGCAACTTTTGCAGATGATACGGCGATCTTAGCTGTTGGAAAAAGCAACGAAGAATCAACACAGAAGTTACAATCAGCTATAACTCAAATATATAAATGGACAAAAAGATGGAGAATAAAACTAAATGAAGCTAAATCAGTTCACATCAACTTTACAAACAGACGAATCGAACATATTCCGATTACCATAAATCGGGAAATAATACCGCATGCGAACACAGCTAAGTATCTCGGCATGACCCTGGATGCTAAACTACGATGGAAAGCACACGTCAAGAAGAAAAGTGAAGAATTAAGACTTAAATACAGAAAAATGTATTGGCTGATGGGAAGGAACTCTTCTTTATCAACATACAACAAGCTTCTACTTTATAAGCAAATATTGAAACCGATTTGGACTTATGGTATTCAGATTTGGGGTTGTACCAAACAGAGCAACGTAAATATCATCCAAAGATTTCAGAATATGGTATTAAGGAACATCGTTGATGCACCTTGGCATGTCAGGAACAATGACCTTCATAGGGCCCTTAAAATGAACCTCATCTTAAATGAAATGCAGGAAAAAGCACGGAGACACGAAGAAAGGCTCCGCCAACATGTGAACATTGAGGCAACTCAGCTCCTAAGCATCACGAATTTAGTTCGCAGACTTAAAAGAACCAAACCTTTTGAGCTGGTGTGATTGTCAGTTTAAGCAGCATTATGCTGATCTAAAATCCACTACAAAGATGTGGTTTACTTTAATTTACCAAACACTATGGAACGCCAATGGGAAGAATCCATAGATTAATTTAAGTTAGTAAATTAAGTCAGAAACAAATTGCTCATTAGTCCAGGAGACTAGATTGTAATTACATAAAATAAATAAATAAATTTTATTTTAAATTAAAAAAAAAAAAAAAAAAAAAAAAAAAAAAAAAACTATATTTTAGTTATTTGAACTTAATCTCTTACTGGTGCTATAATTGAGAAATGCGACAAAATGTGGTTTATTGTTTTTCTCACTAACGGTAATTTCGGTTTTTTTTCCAGTTTTACTTTGGTTTGATATTTCTGTATTTACAATGAAAAATTTCAAAAATAAAAGTGACGCTATAGTTTTGAAAATAACTGTAGTTTTAACAAAGATACCAACACCGGTATACCCACCATGCTTATTCGAAAAAAAAGCTATTAAATCATTTCACATCATCTTTGGTAATCCAAATTTCCGAGCCAAGAAATATATCGACATTACACTGTATTTTTCATATTTTGCGAATTCAAATACAAAATATAAAGGACTGAAACCTCATGAGGTGGTATGAACTTCGGTCTTGATTAATTAAACTGCCACATTAATCCAGAAATGAATCCCTTAAGTCAATCTTCAGCTCAGCCTTCAACTCAATAAATAAATCAACCTCCATCTCAATCGCAACATAATTATAACCGCAATCACAAAATTAACCGCCCACTAAACCCTCAAATTAATCACCAAATGAACCTTAAATCAACTTTCAAATTAACCCTTAACCTAACTATGTTGGTTGGGAACTCTTAAATAATTCCCCAACCGAACAACTCACTTAACTCCAATACAGACTAACTAAACCCTAACACAACTTCAACTGAACTTTGCTCGAACCAAATCTCAACCCTCTGCTCAACTCATATCATAATACCAACATACTATTATACCATCATACAATCACCACCAAACCATCATATCATCATACCACCATACCATCATACCATCGTACCATCATACCATCATACCATCATACCATCATACCACCATACCATCATACCATCATACCATCATACCATCATACCATCATACCACCATCATCATCATACCACCATCGCCATTACCATCACTATCACACAATTCTTTTATACAAACCATCATAAAATTAGACCATCATAATATCACACCTTCATACCATCATACCGTCATCAAAAATCGACTCAATTTTTGAAGTTTTAGAAATTTCTCTGTAGTATCATTAGACCTGATTATCATCTCTCAAGGCGAAGATATTTGAGATATTAACGTTGACCTTTCTTAAGTCTTAAACAATATTTGTGTAAACTTTGGTTTAAATCGTACAATGCGTGTGCATTTGTTTAAATTTCACACATGTATACCGTACATATGAATACATAAACACAGAATTTTCAATATAGTGAAACCTTGTTTAAACAAAAACTCAATTTAGCGGAATCCTCACTTCTACGGACAAACTTTTAAGTCCCATACAACTGAAATTTTGTAATGAAAACCTCCCTTAGATAAGCTGACACTTTATTAGAGCGGACACGGACAGAAATTTCTGCGATGATACAGGTTTACGAGTAGAATTCAAAATGAAACTTTACCACTTTAATTTGATCCTTTTACATTTCAAGTTGAACCTTTAGTAAATAACATATATGTATGGCCAATTTGGGTTAAACTTGGCAATTTCCTAGCCGGTTTTACTAAAATTTGATATCCATGATTGAAATGGGATTCTTAAATGATTTATGGATAACATATTAGACTATAGCTAAAAAAATAAATAAAAAAAATTTGACACGCGCGTAAGAAATGGAATTCTAAATTGATTTTTAGATCTAAAACTTAGTTTAGAACTAAATTTCATCATAATCGTTTAAGAAATAGCCAAGTTTCATTTTACTTTGCCATATTCCAGGGCTATATCCAAAAATCACTTTAGAATCATATTTCCATGGCACATGTAACATTTCACGAAAATCCGTTTAGATATAGGACAAGTTCCGTCCGAATTAACCATACTCCCGAAAATCATTTAAAAATCATTTAAGAATCCCATTTACAATGCACATGTAAAATTTTATCATAATCGGTTAAGGAACAGGGAAGTTCCATCTGACCTGGCCATATTCCAGAGCTTTATCCAAAAACCATTTTAGAATCCCATATCCAACGCACATGAGAAATTTCATCATAATCGTCTAAGAAATAGTCAAGTTCCATCGTCCTTGGTCATATTCCAGAACTTTATCCAAAAATCGTTTTAGAATCCCATTTCCATCACCCACATAAAATTTCATCATAATCGGTTGAGAAATAGACAAGTTCCGTCCTCATTGGCCATATTCCAAAGCTTTATCCAAAAATCATTTTAGAATCCCATTTTCAACGCACATGTCAAATTTTATTATAATCTGTTGAGAAATAGGCCAGTTCCATCATACTTGGCCATATAACAGAACTTCGTCTAAAAATAATTTGAATATCCCATTTCCATTGGAATTGCTGGATTTCATAAAAATCGGATAAGATATAGAATCCCAATAATATTTTTATAAAAAAAATCACAAATCCTCAGTTTAACGGACAACATTTTTGGTCCCGTCAATTCCCGTTGTAGTGAGGTTTCCCTATATATATAAATTGCTCAACTGCTCACTAAACCCTAATCCAATCCCAGCTAAACCGCAACTCAACCCTAATTCAACTCGCAAACGGAACCCAACTTAACGAATCAGCTAAACCGCAAACTTTACGCCAAACTCACTTCTCAAACCAGCATATTTAAAAAATTTGTCAACAACTCACTATATCCTATCCAGCCTCAACTCAACTCTAACTCAACTTCAACTCAACCTGCAAATTAACCCCTAACTTTACCTTCAAATCAACCCCAAATTCAATGCCCAATTCAATAATCAAACCAGCATATATAAAAAAAACTGGTAAATATTTTTTAACCAGGTATTTGGGTCAATTCATATGACAGGTACCCGACCCTCTTGACGCATAGACCAGACAGACGGACGGAGTTTTTTTTTTGCTTTTTTAGAGTCAGGGACTTGTTTGTTTTGGACCAACCAAATTTATGATCGTTTTTTACAGGATTTCAATACTGTGGTCTTTTTAGAACGAAGTAATAATCAAATCTGCATTATCGACTTTACTTTTGTTTTATTGTAAACCGGTTGTGTGTTTGACAGAGCAGATATTTTGATAGTCAATTTCAAAATCAACTTGTGCCATTATAATCTGAGAATGAACTTCTGATATTCAACAAAACTGTGAAAAGTAAAGCTTATAAATTGTGTATGGTGATAACGAAAAATACAAATAACTAATTATCTTACTGTTTCCAAATATAATTTCAGAATAATGTTTTGGTATTAAGATAACTATGCCCAATGACAAAAACAATCGCCATTTGATATTGGAAAAATGAAGAAATCAAAAATATTGACAATGCTTACAAATTGAATCTTGTTTGAAGTAAATATTAGAATGAATGCATTGAAAGAATGTCCTATATGCACTTCTGAAATAATCTGATTTTCTGCCATGAACTTCTTAATTTCAGTGTAAGATGATATCTTGGTGAATAGTTTTCCTTCTTCTATCCGAAACAAAATATTAAAATTATTCATCCAAAGGTACTTATAGATCAAGTTCGAAAGTTCCAAAGTTTCATTGAAAAAATAAAAATAAAAATCCGTCGAAATCCAAATGAAAGTTTAATGCAACGTACATTTTTAAAGGAAGGACTAAGCAACAATTTAGGATGTTGTTTGCTGTTTATTTCCTTTAAAAAATATTGGCCACCTATTGCACACTCTATTGTGAATGAACCATAGCTCTAAATAGAGAGTACGAAAATTATTGTAAATACATAAATAAATAAAAACCAGAAATCGCTGGATTTTCAAAATAATTCTGAATCAAATAATCCACGTATAAACTTATCAAATGCTGGGTAAGACCTCGGCTTTGGATTAGTTTCCGTACAAATTTTCCACACATTCTCTTTTGTTGTTAAGAATAATTATAGTCTAATAGTCTAAAAATAGTCTAAATAAACCAAAGTATTGAAATCCTGTCAAAAATTATCATAAATTTGGTTGGTCCAAAACCACTTCACGACGTTTTGAAAGTCCCTGAGTCTAAAAAAGCAAAAAAAAAAAAACAATTTCCGTCAGTCTGTTTGGATGTCTGGATATCTGGATGTCTGTATATCTGTACCCATGATATCTCGAGAAAGGCTTGTTCGATTTAGAATTTTTTTGCCAATCTGTTTCTATGGTTAAGGACGAGTTATGAAAAGCTTTTGAAACCTGTGCGTTAAGAGGGCCGGGTAACCTTACATACGAATATGAGGTATAACCAATTTCACATACCTATGTGAGTTGGTTATTGAGTTTAGGGTTGAGTTGAAGGTTAAGCTAGGGGCCAATTTGCGGGTTGAGTTCAAATTGAGTTAGAGTTGAGTTGGATTGGGTTAAGAAATAGTGAGCAATTGAACAATATTTTATATATGCTGGTTTTAGGATTGAGTTGAGGGATGAGTTTGGGGCCGTTTTCTGGTTGGGGTTGAGATAGTGTTGGACCAGTGTTTAGTGAGCAGTTAAGCAATCTATAAAATAAAGTGAGTGTTTGTATAAAGGTACACCATACGAGTATGATATTTAAACAAATCAACACCACTTGACCGATTTGAACCAAACCTTACACAAATATTGTTTAAGACTTAAGAAAAGTCACTGTTAATATCCCAAACCTCAAATTGAACCTTTTACATGTCAAATTAAACCTTTAGCAAATTAAATGAATGGCCAATTAGGATGGAACATATCTATTTTTTAACTTATTTTAGTAAAATTTGACTTCCGCGATCGAAATGGGATTCTAAAATAAGTTTTGGTTGAAATTCTGGAATATGGCCAAGTATGATGGAACCTGCCTATTTCTCAACCAATTATTCTGAAATTTGACAAGTACGTTGAAAACTCTGTAATATGCCCAATTATGATGGAACTGCTTTGGTTCTGGAATATGACAAATATGAGGGAACTTGTATATTTCTCAACCATGTATGATAAAATTTTCGCATGTGTGATGGAAATGGGATTCTTAAACGATTTACGGATGAAGTTCTGGAAATATGGCCATGTATGATGGAACTTGCCTACTTCTCAAACAGTTATGATGAAATTTAACATGTTTGTTAGAAAGGAGAATCTAAAATGATTTTTGGATAAAGTTCTGTCAAGAATTAGTATTTAATTTGCTTGCTTTGGGGTGTGAGTTGTTCGGCTTAGGAATTATTTAAGGGTTGGTTTGGAGTTAGGTTAAGGGCTGATTTCAAAGTAGATTAAGGGTTGATTAGGTGATTTAATTGATGGCTGGGGTGGCCGTTAATTTAGTGATTGAGATAGAGGTTGAGAGATAGAGGTTTAGTTGTAAATTGAGTTGGAGGTTAAGCTGAAGATTGACTTAAGAGATCCATTTTGGGATTGATTTGGGAGTTGAATTAATCAAGGCCGAAGTTCTGATAACTTAATGAGGTTTCAGCCCTGTATAGTTTTATTTTGAATTCGTAGGAAACAGTAAACTTTTGTTCAAATCATCGCTTAAAAATTAAATTTTGATAACTTTTACGTAAAAGATAAATTTCAACTACAGAAAATGGAGTTGACCACGCAGCATATTTCTGCTGCGTGGTCAACTCCTTTAGTTCCTACACAAATCTGCGGCAAGGGATTGCTTGTATTTGTATTATGTGTTATTACCGAGAAACCTAAAAATTGTATTGCATTGTTTTATTGGGCTGTGCGAGTAATTTTTATTCCGGGATTAAGCAAAAGATCTCATAAGGAGCAAATCAATTCGTCGCCGTTCTAAAGCTCTGGGTCTCTCATATGGTACATTGTGGCGCATTTTGAAGAGAGATCTTGGTTTGAAGGCATATAAAATACAGCTTGTTCAACAATTGAAGTCAGTTGACCTTCCTTTGCGTATTTGGGTTGATGAACAGTCAGAAGAGATTCAAGAGCTTCCAATGTATCCTGTAAAATGCACTGTTTGGTGCGGTTTATTGGCAGGTAGCATCATAGGACCGTATTTCATTAAAAATGCGGAAGGACAACGTGTAAACGTCAATGGCGCAAACTACAGAGCTATGATCAATGAATTTGTTTTGCCAAAAATTATAGATATTGATGGTGCAACGTGCTACACAGCAGGTTAAACCATTGATTTATTCCAAGAACATTTTAATGCGCTTCTGCATTAGAAGCGAACATAACACGCGTAATCAACGGAATATCAGGCGAAATGCTCGAAAGAGTACTCGAAAATTGGACCCATAATTTGAGCCAGTCGCGGACAACATTTAAAATAAATTATTATCAAACAAATACAAGTTTTGATTATTAAATTGATTTTAATGTGTTTATTTCAAAAAATTCGGAAGCTTTTATTGGATCACCCTTTACTTAAAGCTATGGAGAAAATACTAAGACTGAATATTCGTTTATAGATGATAGATGATACTACTATTTTATATTTTCATGGGTGGTCCATCAAGCGTTTTCAATTTCAACTACCTGTTATTCCGAGTGCGGCAACACTTAGGTCATTCATTTTTTGACAGGAAATTACTGTAAAGTTTGACATTTTCGAAATGGGTCGCTTTACTCTTAAACGAAATTGACAAATATAGAAAACTTACTTTGAAAGTGGTAAGTCTTCTACCCAAACTGTAAGAAATCTACGTTGAAAATTCAGTGGAAATGAAGGCAATTTGTGGATCAATTTGTAAAACGATTTTTTTTGTGGGGGATTGTTAAGGATCGTGTAACGCTAACCGTCCAGAGACTAGCTAACACTTGAAAGATCAAATCGACATTGCCATTAATCAGATGGAAGCCCGTACAATCGAAAATATTCTGAAAAATAGAAAGCGGAAGTCATTTGAATGAAATTGTGTTCCATACTTAATGGCCATGTACATATACTCTTTCTAATAAAACAAACCGCTTTGAAAAATTTTCATTCGTCTTTGAATTTAGAGCCAAATTAAATTGCAAACATTAGATGGACCACCCGTTATAAATAAATCTGACAATCTGTGGCAACAAGGCAAAACGGCATAAGTTTAAAATTCGCATTTTCCAGGAAAACGTTTTTAAAATTAAGAGTTACTCAAAATCGTATTATTTTAATTTACAAAATATTACAAAAAATGTATATGATATGAAATCGATTACGGAGATTTCAAATTTGAAATAAAACGTAAAATGGAATAACTCAAGTTATGCCGTTATGCCTTGTGGCTACAGAAATATTTTTATATCAAACGAAATTTTTTACACTGTGTCTTGATCAAACTTGAATCGGCACAGTAACAACTAGCGTTCCTTCAGACCCGTGACTTATGATATACATATCATTATTGTTTTTGATGGCTCTTGTCGTATCTTGTTGCTTTCACCCATCTTAAGGGTTGTTCCCGGGAATTCCCGGGACAAATTTCCCGGGAGATAAGGTATATTTCACCTTCATCATATATCGCGGGAATTTTTAATTTATATTTTTCATTAAATTTATTCAATTTTTTCAATCAAATATTTCAAAATTGTTTTATTCTATTTGAATAATTTTTTTACATGAATAGCTACGTACGTACCATTCAAAAATACATCTGTCCTTTTTCTATCAAAGACACAATAAGAAAGTTGTTTTATCCAAAATTCAATGGTTATGGAAAAGATTTTTTTTTTTTAAAATGGAACTCACACAACTTCCAAATACATCCATAGGCAATATGGAAACAAACGATCAAAGGTGTAATTGCCGTATGGTAATAAAACATGTAAGATTTGAATAGTGAAGTTGGTGCAGTCAAACCGATGCTAAGGTGTTGTTAGTGGGGTATGGGCTACATTCCCTAAGTGATTGAACAGTCAAACAGTTAGAACCAGATTTGCTGTTGAGTGTTTTTATGGGAAGAAGAGTCCAACAATTTCTTTTCGAGCTGGTTGATTGTAAGGAAAAAACTGAGTTGCCGATTAATAAATTGATAGCTTACGCAGTCGACAAAGTGGTTTAATAACTTATTTAAATTTAAGGCTCCAAAGCTAAAACCGTTTTCGTTTGATGCCGAAAGCTCCTTTCTTTTTTGCAAATGAATTCAGCGAATTTTCAAACTGCGCCAAAATCAATCACATTCGGCCACTCGACCGGCAGTGAATGGTCGAATCAAGAAGAGCTTCTTGATCCTGTCTCCCTAAAAAGCTTCCTGAGAGTCCGACTGGGAACGGTTCCTTGTTTCCATTGTTGGCGGAGTCACTCTGTCTATAGAAATGTGACTTGACCAAAGAATGGGATTAAAATGTTCTTCATAGCATCCTCAGGCTTCGTTTGATTGCAGTGGAAAAGTTTACTGAGATTTTTCAAACCAAGCAGTGCCGGACGAGGCTTTCCTTTGCGTTTAATAAAAATTGCCGCAATAGGTAAACTTTCAAGCCTTATATTAATTTTAAGGCGTTTTTGATTCCTCCTGAAAATAAATTTTTTGCATCCTTCCTTCCTTCCTTCCCTCCTATGAGAAAAGTTTACTGAAATTTCAAAGTTTCAATATACTTGATGCCAATTTGTACTGCGTTCCAATGATCAGAACTTCAAATTACTATGCCAATACCCCGAAAATACAAATACCCCGAAACCAATGGAAATATACCAATACCCCGAAACATCGTGGGTAATTATAAACAATATAGAATCATAAAAAAATAGAATTTCAATTTTCGAAAGAAGGTAAAAATTTATTAAAAAAATTTCAAGTTAAAATCAAATGATTTTTTTCGCCTTTTTATGGACACAAATATATTAGTAATAAATGGCATTCACAAGATTTTCGATTGGTTAATCATAAGCCAAATCAAAAGGCCAGTCATTTATAATATATCTACCCAAAAAAGTAGAAATATCAACCCCCCCATTCTTTACTCCAAAGAGTTATACAAAGTGTAATAACCCTGAACAAAAATATAAACTTTTCTTGAGTTCATTGTGTTGGTAGTTTGGTTTCGTACTGAAAAGTGTGGACTACTCATCAGGTAGCTATGTTCGTATTCGATACTCTCGATGTTAAGTATGAATTGTATTTTTGTAGTCTGGTCGTAGCTACCTGATGAATAGTCCAAACTTTTCAATATGAAACCAAACTTTTAACACAATGAACTCAAGGAAAGTTCTTATTTTTTTTAGTTTTGTTCAGGGTTGTTACACTTTGTATAACTCATGGGAGTAAAGTATGGGGGGGGAGGGGGGTTGATATTTCTACTTTTTTGGGTAGATAAATTAAAAATGATTGGCCTCTTGATTTTACTTATGATTAACCAATCAAAGATCCCGGCTCCCGTGATTTAAATAATATTTGGGAAAGCAGCTCTCTACACCTATCAACTAAATGTTTACTTAGACCTATAAATGTGTTGGCACTTAGAATACAACGCCCATATAAAGCTTTCACGATAAAACTATAGCTGGCTTTGTCAATATAATGCTTTTAAGAAATCTAATGAAGTAAGACAAATGTGCGATAACCATCAGCGATTGATTTGGAACGAGTAAAATACAAAAACCAATTACCTAGAACATGTGCGCTTTTCTGCAAATTATATAATACATATACCAAATTGCAAAAGAAACAATTTTCCATAACAACCACCCCAATTGAAAATCATGATAATAACTTTGTATAAAGAAAAAGTAAAAATTGTTATTAATAACAAAATAAATAAATAAATAAAAAGTGAAGAGAGACATTTGGTTTCGCGATCGCGATATATGAAAGTAGACTTCTAACGATATAATA
Source organism: Tipula vernalis (assembly GCA_958295665.1). Lineage (NCBI taxonomy): Eukaryota > Metazoa > Arthropoda > Insecta > Diptera > Tipulidae > Tipula > Tipula vernalis. The sequence goes on from OY282558.1 coordinate 155,454,690, forward strand.
TATTTACACATTAAAAACTATAAATAAAAATAAAAACTAACAACACAACAACAAAATACTATTGTAAAAGAAACTATATATAAAAATATATCGACCACACCTTGGCCGGAGGGCATAAATTGACGACAAGTATAAGCAGCAAAAAAAATAAAAAATCGTTACAGTGGCGTTTAAAAAATGAATATCGAACGGTTTTTATTTAGGGGAGCCCATAATCACACAACACTTTACTGATTACTGCTTTTGTGTGCTATTAAGAGTTTTGCAATTTTTAAGATGTGATAACAATTCATTTTTATATATAAACACGTCTCGATGTGTCTTATATGCGGTATCTGTACAGCAATCGTTTTCGATATCATGATTTAATGGTATTGAAAAGTAATTTTCATGTTACAGTTGTTTTTCAAGCTCGTTTTGTATCGATGTTGAATAACTAAAATGATCGTAATAATAATAATAATCATAATCATTAATTTTTCACTATTTTTATTTTTATGATATATGTTTATAGGTGTGTGTGTCTGTGTGTCTGCAGTAATTTTTAATTTCTGTAATCGATTGGATTATGATATGCGCGCGCGATATCGATATAACGTAAGATCCGGATAAAATGAACTAACACAATTTTATCGTTTGTACTTTTAGTTTTAATTTTAATGACTAAAATGTTCATGAAATATATTTGTATACATAGAAACTAATGTTTTGAAAAGTCAACTTTATCATGCGCGCGCGGTATCTCGTTCCGTCGCGTATATTCAGAAGAGATAAAATTTTTGGAAGGACATTTTAGACGATTGTCTATACTACAATAAACAATGTTTATTTGATTAACACCCAAGTGATAGTCTGAATTTATTTTATTGGTTCACAAATGGAAATAATAATTAATAACTGACAACAACAAAAAAATGATTTATTAGATTGTAAACTAAGCAAATGTATAATGGATACAGTTTTTAGTTTATTATTATGCATTTCGCTTATAGAGGCATAAAGTTATCTGCGCGCTGTCATTTTCCATAGCTAATCTTTATTGTTTACTTTACGGTTTAATGCAATATGGTATAAAATGTTACGTTGTGTTTTGAGTTTTTATTATTTTGCAGGAAGACGGTCTTATGAGAGAACATTTTTTTTTATGTCTAAAGTCTACTATGGATTGAGTCATTTGAAGCATTTATACTCAGAATAAAATATTATGGATCATAAATTTAATCAGTTAATGTGTCTGGCTCTTTGTAGCGGATTAATCGATTTGTGTTTTTCAAAACCGCTAGATTAGTACACAACTATTTTGTTCTTTCAAGGATGTATAGCAACCGCAACTGACGTAATTGATAAAATTTAGATTCCGCTAGCAAAAGATGCATAATCAAACTGGAGGCCGAGTAAAGAATTTTCTTTAAATAACTGGATGTACGGGAGAGTGGGCATACTTGATTCCATTTTCGTTTTGTAGTTCGAATACAAATTTAACAATTTTTAATTGTATTACTTGGTAAACAGAAGTTGAAGTTATTAATGCAAAATCAGGGAGATGTAATCCCGGGTGAACAATATTTGTCCAAATTCAAAAATTCTTGTTAAGTTAGAAACATCTTATCGGTTTCGAGGTTGAACAGAATAGAAAGGAATTTGCATACTTTTAGGGTGATTTAATGGTTCCTTGGGCTTCAAAACACCATGTTTCATTTGGGCGTATTTTCGAAAATCGTCTAAGAAAATGTCAAAATTTGGCCCTGTTATCCAGTATTCTGTGCACTGTTCCAGGCGGACAATTAATAATTAAACGATCGTGCAGAATATCACGTGAAGTATTATATAAATTCGATTGGAATTGGTATCAGAGAAATCTGTCCAAAATCGTGGAAATCTTAACGAAAGATAGACAGTACCACTTTCAGCATTGATTCCGGAGTAGGTCTACCCATCATCACTTTTGAAATAATGCTTCAATTTTCTAAATGGTCATTAAAGGACTCGTAAAACAGTGCTTGTTATACCAACATCAAAATAAACCATTCAAAAAAGGATGAACCAGTAAATGTTTATGCTTATACTCATGAGATTACCAGTCTCGATATTTTAACTATCGACATTTTCAAAACCCATTGAACTCTTATGAACTATCGGGACAGGTTAAGTTAAGAAAATGTCATAGAGAAAAGATTGATAGCGCGTAGAATGAAATAAAATCGGTTAAGGTTGACGATTAATCGGTGAATTTTGTTAATGAACTTTTCAATTTTAATGTCACCTGGAATAGAGTTACAAGACGTTCCGATTTTCAATTTTGGTGGTTTTAAGTAATTTTTTATTGCAAGTTTTATTTTATTCAATTAATTGGTATAATACAAACTTTTGGAGATTATTTGTGTTTCTAAATTAAAGTTTATTATATAATTTGGAATAATTTGTTGTTGGAAGTATTCAAATTTCTTAAGAATATCAATCGATTTTCATGTTTCTCGACGAATTGGTTTACTACTCCGAAACGTAGATTAAAAACAATTTGTATACGTCCTTCCAGTCACACATTTTAGTAAGGTACTTATGATTAAGATCTGATTTTAAAATATTCTGGAGAATGAAGATTCAAATCAAAGAATTGTTTTCACCCTTATCGCTCCTTCTGATAAGTACCACAAATGTTAAACACGGCAAGCTTTTAAACGTAACAATTTTATCAATGTGTAGTTTTAATTCATTGTCTTAGAATATTTTAAAATGAAATCTTACTTTTTCAGAATTTTGTCTCTTTAAGAGTCCGCTGCAGTCAATGACAGCAAAAATTTAAATACTGGACGATTCAATTTAAATTGGAAATAACTTGATTCAAAATATAATATGTGAACGACTGAAGTCACTGAAAATGTTGTTTCTGAAAAATATTTATTTAAATCTCCCTTAAATGAATGGTAATTAGGAGCTAAAATAGCTTAACCTGCTAATAGGTTTATTGAAAAATCTGATTTTCCTTACTGCTGCAAAAAAAAAAAAAAAAAAAAGTTCTGCGCGCTGAATGATTTCAGGGCGACATAAATTTTGCTGTATGCTATCTTCATCAATTTTTACTTATAATAATCACAAAAACAAGTTTTGCGCAACAAACACTTCTCGTTCGTATTTCCATATTTCACACTACCATAGGCAAATACTTCTATTCGCCATTTAAACGGAGGAAAAGCAATTGAAATTGTGCATGCACCATAGAATATTATACGAGAGGAAGTTATGTTCGCAAAAGCTCTCTTTTGTGCTTGTAACATTGATTTAATACTAATAAATAAATCAATATTTAATTTTTATTTTTTTTATTATTATCTAAATATCAATGGCCGAAGTGAAAAATGATCAACTCTTTAGTTGTAGTTTCGTCCATCGGTTCGTGTGGTGATTATTCGGCGGGCGGCCATTGGTGGTGTGTACGGATTCAATATGTGCAAGACTGACGAGAAGCCCAATCGCATAGGTTCGCATTGGTTTCACTGTGGAATAGATTGCGACCAATATATCTTTTGTCCCAGGAATCTAGGCTTCCAATGTGGGCGTTAACACCTCATTGGGACAACGGTCAATGATCAAGGACAGGACCGAAAAATTTTAGAGGATTACCGTCGATTGTATTGTGAGGTGTGTAAGATAAAAAGGATTTTTCCTTTATTAGTGAAATGGCCAAGTAAAGTAATTATGGCTCCAAAATAATATTTAATTCCCTTGGGTATTATGTTTGAGTTTTTTTTCATAAGAATTCCTACACCTCACCGAGGACTCTTTGGGTTTTTGGCAAGATGCCAGGTATAGTTTGCGGTGGAACATGCACCTGAGCTGATGTTGATCTCTTGGAGGATACAAATATTAATATTGTTTGCTTTGCAAAATGTCATCGATAGTGTCGCGTTTTTGATTGCTGTTGATCCCGCGTATATTCCAAGCGCCAAAACAGTATGAGGAATGTTTTATAGGAAAGGTGGTGGGGGTTAACGGTGTGGCATCAATAATTGTGTAATAGTTATTTGATGTATGAAGAAATCGATGTACGCTGTCAGTAAAGCTATGAACGTAGGAATTTTGGGTAGTGGAAGTAGACTGCGGTAAAGAGTTTGACTTAGGTATTAGAATGTCGTAGTGGGTTCTATTGTATAATATGTTAATTACATTTTTATAGTTACCGCCATCCGGAATGAGGGCTATTTGTCGCTGGGTAACAGCATGATGAACGCTATTTTGATTCTTGTTAATCTGCATATACATACAGCCGATAGACATTCGGCACCGCCTCAGAAGCCGTTCATCTGAAGGTTGAAAAGACATCTGGTAATAGGTTGGTTTACTAATTTGTACAATAAAACTTTAATATTAGGTAACATTGGGGTAGAAGTCTATTTATTAACTAGATTTTGGCATCTTCCAAAATTTGGTTAGAGTCATATGTAGCAGGAGTCTAATAGTATTGGAATGTAATCACGCAGGTTCGCTCTACTGAATTGAACTACCTCTGAAGAAAGACTGCATTAAAAAAAAAGTTCCCATCTGGGGGAATAGCGTGCACTTTCATTTTATGTTACTGATTAGGAAACTGGCGTGAAATTCGTTGATTTATAATTAGCGCACTTTTATTTAATTAACTTTTAGCTTACCGAGCAAACGACGCACTGGTTAAAGCTGCGGCGTTTGGATCGGGAGGTACCGGGTTCGAATCCCGATAGGGGCCGGATGCAAAAGGGATTTTTCATCATCTGATTACGATCGGTGATGACGATGAACACATCTATGACCCCCTGTTGAGAGTGCAGAATCCATGGACCGACCCACCTTTCATGTCAGCACTATAGGTTGGCATGAAGCAATGCAATGTGCAGGTGGTTTATACAAAGCGGGTCTATAGCCGTACGTCCTCGATTTGGCTACTACTGCGTAAAGTAGGACGGTAAAATTAACTGCGAAAGAGTTGGGAGTGCCTTGAGCCCCAGAAAAGATTGCATAGATTAAAAAACAAAAAAAAAAAAAACTTTTAGCTTGTGACAGAATCAAAGTTCCGATGGAAATGTCAAATTGTCAAAACTTTAGCGGTGAACAAATTTTTATGACAGGTAGTATACATGAAAGAAGATAGGTGAATTGAAATACCAAAAATGTTGGAGTTTTGAAAGTTGTGTTGATTACGTTCGCTTGTTTGGTCAAAGGGGTAGAAACTCAATGCAGATTTCCAAAAACTTTAAGCATCCAGCTGACGGGTAGGTATAGAAATTATGTTGTTTCCATTTTTGTCCTCATAATTTACAGGAACTTTAAATAGGAATTCATAGTCCAGAAAATAAATAGTATTTTGCCATTTTAATCTACGTTATTGGTGACATTAATGATACTTCATTACAGGAGAGCAACATTTCTTATGACTAGTACAAGTCTGGTGGATTGCATTGAAACTTACAGTAATCAATCAATCAAAACTGCCATAGTTCACATAAGCGCGTTATCCAAAAAACAAATGGATGATTTCGTTGAAAAGTAAGAATCACGACTGACCGAAACACCTGAAACACCCTTTTTCGTAATATTTGCGTGAATTGGTTAAGGGCAGCAACTAGTAGCAGATAGTCGAGCGGTTTCAGTTGTGTTATGGATGTACGATATAAATGAATGAGCGCTGATATATGTGGTTGATATATCGTAGTTTTGAGATGATCAAGTTCATTGTTGATAAAAGCATCAAAATTTTACATTTAAGGCATAAAAATGATTCTAAATAGTGTGCATTTTTCAAAAGAGGCTAAATACCAACTTATCACTAATCCTATAAGATGACGCAACTCATAATTATTGCCGGATCTTGCGAATCTGACATATTACAGGTAGTTCCTAGCTACGTTTAATTCAATCCATACCCATCGGGTGTGCCTAAAAACCTCGATAAATCACATATTAAATGTCGAAAATCCTAAAGTAACTGTAATAATTCGGTTACATATGAAGCAACTTGATGGTCGGTTTTGTAGCAATATATGAGTTTCGAGATTTTCTTTGAAAATGCGGCAAAACATTTTAAGTTGTCGTAAAAATCTCGTTTTTTTAGCAAATTGCCACGTTATGAATTGTGAATTCGGGCATCAGCATAAATTTGATCAATTTGAAGTACAGCAGGCTTAAGCAAAAAGGAAAAAATTGGTTAATACTGGTTAAACTTATACCTGAAGCGAAAAATTTCTTATTTTCAAATATGTTTTATGCTAGAGCCGAGTCTTTAATTGGTTTTGAAAAAGATGTAAATGCTTCCTAATGAAAATTAGGATTGGGAGTAACAATTTGTTTTAACCAAATTAATTTGTAAGTATTTTAGCCTAGTTATCGAGCTAAAATAAAAGAATGAAATAAATCGAAATTTGATTTGAAAATAATCTTCTTGTAATTATAATTACCGGAATTATACATATCAAACTAGATTAATATTCAAAGAATGCTGTGTGAAATTTACTGCTTGCCTTACAAGTCAACACCACCAAGTGATGCTTGTCATAGCTACTATCCCCCGAGCACAATGTACATAGAAAACGATTGTGCAAACCACACTCCTTTTTATAGCAAAAATGAATAAATTTAATTAACGTTTAAAATAAAAGACATACGTATATATGATCATAATATTGTGATCATTTTATGATTTTCGAAAGTGCATTTAAATTGTTTACGGCAATAAAATCGAAATTAGTCACCTCATGCATTTATGATCAATTAATTTCGACTACACTTAATTCAGTTTGAAAATTTATTTTTTAAAAACTATTAGGAAGCATTTCAATCGCTTACTCGAGGCTATTGATTTTAAAATATGAATAAAATAATTCATGAATTGTTTACATTACTTACAATCTTGGGAAGCTATGTTTTAATTTAAGTAGATTAGGCTCTTCAAACCACGTGCATTTGGGTAGCTGTTAACGCGCAATGTTAAGATATCACATTTACTGGTTGCAAACAATAAATTCCTCATCAGTTCTTGGCATTTCTTAATTCATATTTGTAAGTTTTGAGGACTTTCTTGTAAGAGTCCCAGTCTACAGCAGATTTAATTCTCGTTGGATTTTTAAAGAGCCTTGCATTTTTGATAGGTTTGTTGAATCTCCTTGGGCTACCAAGGTAGCAAAAATTTATCCCTAGCCCTGCTAAGAGGAATAAAGCCCAGCATCCCTTCATTAAATGTGCTAAACAGCTCGTCCACTAAGTCATCTAGTAGATTGAACATTTAGGAGATAACATGCTCATTTTGAATAGAAGATAAAAATGTTTAGAAAAAGAATGGTCTTTCAACATTTTGCTATTTAATGAACTATTCAACAAAAAGGTTGGGACAAGTGTAATACCCTAACTAACCACGCTCATTTGTGTCCGTACTTCCCCAAAATGTGTGATGAGAATTTGCCTCGCTTCTCGGGATGACTCTAACCTTGCATTTCTTAGCCTCCATAATCAACATAACTAGATTGACTGATGGAGGGTTCACCTTATCATGTACTAAGTCAGTTGAAATAAGCCAGAGGTTGCGTGCTGCATTTGCATTAGTGGAATTTGATAGCAGAAAACCACTTACCCTCGAATCCTATCTTCTCTTTTTGGTGCATTAATCGATAGTTGGGAGTCTTGAGCCCAAGCACCTGTTCTTCAGTGACCCAAGTTTCTTGGATCGAGACAATGTCTGTTGATTTGGAAAAATGTTAACACAATTAATCTGTGATCACTGTTAGTGAAATTTCAAGTTTTACTGACCAATTTGTTATTCTTCTCTATACACTGAAAAAAAAACTATAGTAAAAATATACAAAATAGCTTAGGTGAAATAAAATACACTGAATTTTAAAACCATAGTATTTATATACAAGTCTTTGTTGATATTATACATTGTTTTCTACTGAAAACTTCGTCAAATCATCAAAAAAAAAATAATTGATTTATATAAGTAGATAAAGTGTGAAATTAACCAAGCACAATGGGTCGAAGGCCAAATAAGTCGAAGGGTCGAATGGGTCGAAAGGCCGAATGTGTCGAAGGGCCGAATGAGTCGATGGGAAGATTTTTTTTTTAAATGAAAATTATTGCAAGAAATGCTGATCATAAAAACTAAACCCAAAAATTTTCGGAAACATTTTTGATTTTGACATTTTTTGGGATAATTTCTTAAAGTGAAGGAAAATTGTATAGAAAGAGAAATTTATTTTTTGGTTCTTAGAAATATAATATGATTTAATTTGGTAGTTAAGAATAGAATTTTCATTCACTTTAAAGATCAATTATCTCAAAAAATTTAAAAATCAAAAATATATCCAAAAAAAATTGGATTTACTTTTCATGGATCAGCATTTTTTGCAACAATTTTCATTTTAAAAGAAATTGGCCCTTCGGCCCTTTGACACATTCGGCCGTTCGAACCATTCGGCCCTTCGAACCATTCGGCCCTTCCACACATTCGGCCCTTTGGCCCTTTCGGTCCGTCGGCCTTCGACCCATTCGGTCCGTCGGCCTTCGACCCATTCGGCCCTTCGACCCATTCGCCCTTAGACCCATTCGGCCCTTTGACACATTCGGCCCTTTGACATTCCGGCCTTTGACATTCAGTCCTTTAACTCTTTCGGCCCGTTGACATTCGGCCCTTTGAAATTCGACCCTTTATACGTATTCCCTATAAACACACAGTTAAAATTCAATAATAGTGTACACCATTTGTTTACTTAGATACTCACCGATATAATGTTTGCGTGTTCTGAATGTAAATCGAACTTAAGTACGTCAAAACTGTTAATATTACATCTTTAACTTAAACATAATTTCAATAACAACAGTACGTTTGTTTGTAATGCAAAATTTTGTAACCAAAATTTTCAATGTATCGCTGCTTTTAAAAAACATATAACTAAATGCGAAATGAAAACGAAAACAAGACATAATCTAAAAGAGACATCAAATAAAATGGGTATTTCTACAACTGAATTCGAGTTGGCTAGATCTTTAAAAGATCAGGAACTTCCATTAGATGTTGATAGTTCTTCAATTGCATTGAATGAAGATGTCTGTAATAAAACTTATAGTTTTGAGGAATGTAAAAAACAAATGTTTGAACAACTGCGTCAATTTACGTTAAACATGCATACTAAAAACAACTTTACAAGAAAAGATGTGACGACAATGCAAGAAAATATATCTGAATTGATTATAAATCCAATTTTGAACTGTCTGAATAATTTTAGCAGTGATTTTTGCAGTAGTGATATACAAAATGTGGCCAGCTTTTCAAAAATGTTTACCAACCCGTTCAAAGACATTGGAACCGACAAATTAATTCAAAATTTAATTAGTCGCGATCAATTTGAACGGTCTGCTGAGTTCATAATTAATCGAGAGATTTCTATATCGCATGTAAGAGGTACCGCTGCAATGAAAGAATCTATAGATAAAGGAGTAGTTTTGCCTCTCGATTTTCAATTCCGAAAATTATTTGAAAAAGAGTCAATCCTAAGTAAATGTATTTCAAATATAGCAAAATTAAGTCATTGTGATTCGCCACTGTCAAATTTCATTCAAGGCAAATTATGGAAAGAAAAGTGTAGCCTTTATCCAAATAAAATATTAATACCTTATTTTTTATACGTGGATGACTTCGAAATTAACAATCCTTTTGGCTCACATGCAGGTTCGCAAACGATTACAGCAGTATATTATTCTTTCCATATACATTGGGTGGCTCATCAAAACTTAGTCAAATATTTTTGGCCGCACTTTTTAATGCTAAGGATATTAAAAAGCATGGAAACGATCTTGTTATAAATACGTTAGTTGTTAACATTACTTCTTTAGAAAATAATGGTTTAAACATTAACTACCCGAATGGCAGCAATACTTTAGTACATTTTGTGCTAGGTTTAGTTATTGGCGACAATTTGGGATTGAATCAACTGTTGGAGATTTCCAAGTCTTTTTCTTCAAATATGTACTGTAGATTTTGCAAGGAAATTGAAAATGATGCCGCTAAATTAACAATTGAGAATCCATGAAGTCTTAGAAACGAAATAAATTACAACGAAGATATTATGCTTGAAAACGTATCACTAACTGGCGTTCACAAAAACTCTCTGTTCAATGATATCCCATCATTTCATGTAACGAAAAACTTCGCTGTTGATATTATGCACGATATTTTTGAAGGCATCTGTCATTATAATATAACGAATATAATTTCGTATTATATAAAGAAACAAATCTTCACATTAGATGATTTTAATAATACATATAAAACGTAATTTTATGTATGGAGAAAGCGAAATTGGAAATATTTTTAAACCAATTTCAATACAACACTAAAAAATAAACGAATATTAGCCACAGCAAGAGAAATGTGGACATTGACACATTTCTTCCCCTTAACGGTGGGTCACTTAATTCCGGCAAATGATAAAGTTTGGATGTTCGTTTGTATTTTTATAAAGATGTTTGATTTATTGCTATTACCAGAATTTAGTAGTGAAAATATTAGTTTACTACGAAATTTAATTGATCAACATAACAAAAAGTATATGGAACTGTTTAACGAACCACTTAAACCACAAATACTCATTTGATCAATAAAGAAGTGAAGCTTTCAGAAACTAACGTTTCTAGTTATTCTCAAATCATAAGCAACGGACATTTGTATAAAACCGGTTCCTTTTTAACAAAAACCTTCGATCATAAAACGGAAATATATTGCATTATAGAAATTGTCATATCTAAGTGCAATAATGATACAATAAATGTGATTTGTAATAACGTTCATGGCGAATATAATAATCACTTTGTTTCATTCGAGCTACAACCTCTTACAGATATTGATGCTATTTCACTTTTTCCAGTAGCGTTATTTGATTCATCACCTGTTCAAGCCCATAAATTGTCAAGTGGCCAATCATTGATTAGGAAGAAGCAATATTTTGTTTAACCTAACCATACACATTACAATTATAAGACTAGGTATACCTCAATTTATTTTACGAAATTTCGAAAATACGTTAATTGATTTTACAATATTTCAGTTCATTACACGAGTGATTACAAAATGGACGATACCTCAGAAGCATTTTCTGAGATACATTATGATAATAATGGTAAAACATACACTCTTCTAAGTAACAGTTTTGTCATCGACCATCAAGAGATGCAACACGAGGTATCGGAAATCCAACATTTCAATATATTAAATGCAAATGCACCTCAAAATCAACTGCACAATACTTTTGGTAATGCAGATCAAGACGAAATATCTGAAGTGTACAATCTGTTAAATAGTTGGAACCTGCCAACAGAAGTTTTCAATATATTGGAATGTATAAAGCATAAATTTAACACACAATTTTTGAAACATATTATTCATTAAATTTTTTACATAATATTTTGCAGCAAAAAATATTTTAATTGAAACTTTGAAGTACATGAAAGAGAGACATATAGATGAAATATTTCCACCAGATGCTTTCGCAGCTAAAGCACTATTTGAGCATAACTTAACCAAGTGGCAAAAAACTTTTGTAAGTTTAAATGATATTATAAGAAACTTATTTTTTAGAAATTTAAAACTGTTTTATTATTTTTAATTGTGCCACAGAATGAAACCGATACACTATCAATGAATTCATCGATTTCTGATTGGATAACCAAACACACGTCATGTCTTTCAGTTTCTGAGTCGTCGTCATCCCCAAAAAGAAAATATACGGATAACGAGGAGTCGTATAAAGTTTCAAATGCCACATCATCTATAGTCCACTCGGAAGATTTAATACAAATTTAATGTTAATAACACAACACGAGTATTATCATTTAAATACCAAACTTTATTTACTTAGATTTCGGTTGCTCGTATTTTAAGTAAAACTCCACAAGGAGAAGTCCTAATAGACGCCAATAAGAAGAACACAATTTTGCATGAACGCACCAACATTGTCCATAAAGTCATTCAACATTACATAGAAAACGAGAGAAAATTATCGGTGCCAAAGGTTAAATTCATTGCGGAGCAGATAGTAGAAATATTTCCAAGTGAAAATATGGTAAATAAAATAATATTTTGAATTCCTATTTTATTTTAAATAATTTTTCAATAATTTTGCAGAGCACTTACTTTATCGGATGTGGAAAGTTTCCTCTTAAGGGGAAACTATAGGACAGATATCAATGTCAATTGAGATCTCAAGTAATCCCAAAGTTTTGAAAGAAAAAAAAATTCCAAGAAGGATTGTCGGGGAGTTTGTGAGTGGCTCAGGTAGTTTTTATTTAAATTATAAAAAGGCATATATACAAATGTTTAATTAAAATTATTTCACAGATTTAGGCACTAAAGAATTAGAAAAAATTACATCTACACTAAAACATTTGCGCAATTGGGCAGAAGTTATTGACAAATGGAAGATAACTGCTGCATTCCGGAGAAAAAAACTGGATGAAAGCACCGATTGCAACATACATCAAATACTAAAAGACTGACCACATTATAGAGTTGGTAAATAGATAAATTTAAAAATAAAGTATTTTTCATTAATAGTATAATTTACAGGTTGATATCTATTTCAAATTTATTTATACCGAAAATGATTCTTTATTCGTTAAATGGGGCAATTTCATCGAAGTTGTTGATATTTTGTACACAGAACGGGTTAAAGATTGTGCATCTAAATCACTTTTCACGGAACTTTTAAAAAGAAAAGATAATTTATCTGCTGGTACGTATACTAAGTTGTCGTTCGTAGAATGAGGTAAAGAGTATTGCTTAACATGCTGGAGGTTCCGGGTTCGATCCTTGACATTGATAAAAAAATTAAAATTAAACGCTTGTAACGACAACCGGATGCTGGTCCTGTCATCTATACTCTCTCAGATATTCAAGAATAACTATTTTGTACAAAACTGTTTGTTGTGCTGACCATCTTCAACGGCACATAATATGTACAAATTGTACATTGAAAGATCTCACAAGAGATGTGATACGGGCTACACTGACCTATACGCCATATGTTATTGCGTATATGTGTAGTTCAGGCAATTTTATTTATTTGATTATTTTCTTTTCTTTATCAGATAATATCAATTTTCACTACATGCAGCTTATGCACTCTGTACTTGTTCCATCTTCAAAAACAATAAATAAGAAAAGAATTAGGTACAGCATCAAAGATTCGCAAAACACTTTTGCAAGAGTTATGCCACGTAGCTGTGATATAGATGATAGTCTAGCTGAAAAACAAAAGATATGCTTGGAGTTGGGGACCTGTTTACAACCGTTTATTAGAGTTGTGGGGGAAAACTTTAACATCACTGAGTTTTATGTTGCTTTATACAACATAAAATTCAAATTTTCATCATATTTGGCTGCACTTCGATACTGCTTTAAAGTTTTCTACGTCCTCAATTTGCAATATCCACATGAATGTTGTTTTATTTGGAATTTTATTCAGCAATATTTTTTCGACATTGCCAATGAGTCGCAGGAGTGTCCCATTGTAGAAACATTAATTGGGGATATACAAAAAATCTTAGAAATAAACTTTTCGTAGTTTAGATTCCTTTTTTTAATTTTAAGATTTATTTTTTACCATTTTTATTTCATTTTGGAATATTTAACTAAGTAATATTAATTAGTTTTAACTTTATCATATATACAAATGTAGTATTTTTGATAAAAATAAAGAACTCCATGTTCATGTATTAATATATTCAATTTTGTGTTTATTTGAATTTCATTTTATTTTGAAAAGGTACATAATTTTATGTATGTAAGAACACATGTATATGACATTAAAACAACCAGGCTGCAAAGAATGTAATTCAGTTCATATGAATCGAATTTAGAATTTTTAATACTTTATTCAACGTAATTGCTAATATGTCCAGTCCGCTCTGTTAAATAATAATATATGGGCATAAGGATATGTTTTAATTACCTAGGTCACTTCGATGTTATATACAAAATACTTTGTTAATTTATGTAGTCCGCTTAGCTATATAATTATATATAGCCATGTTTAAATTATCTATGGTACTTCGATATTTCACACAAAATACTTTGTTAATTTGTACAGTAAACTTTGTTAAATAACCATACATGGCCATGTATAAATTATCTAAGGCACTACGATAAATTAGCAAATTAAACATTTTGTTTTATACGAAAAACTTAGTTGATTTAATATAGCCTAATTTTGTTGAATCAACCAAAAAAACTTCGTAGTGTTATACAAGTACTTAGTAGGCTGAAACTGCCGTAGCCTTGTGTATCGTATACGAGATTTTTATATACATATTTTTGCTATGGTTTTTTTCTCAGTGTAGACCGCGTGTGGTTAATGTTAAGTCAATATTCAGTTCCCTATTACGGCTATGCGTGCTTTATAACGAAAAGTCTATCTCTAGCTATGAAATCTTCCACAAGAGATCATCCTTCTGGCATTAAAGTCATCAGTTGTGATAATTGACAATTTCTATATCATTATTTATGATTGAGCTGGCTGCTTTTACAGAATCATTGTTCTCGTCACAATGCGTGTTAATATTGTTAACCCACCTATTTTGCCTTTTACCATATAAGGTTCATGCATAAGGTGACCGCCTACGCTGCAATGACCAAAAATTTGACATTTTTCCTTACAGAACTTTACTATGCGGGCAAAAGCATGATACTTAAAGCACCTTGTACCCTAATAAAATCATTGATTTTGCATTATAACCGTCCTATGTATACTCGACGGTTTCTAATAAAGGTACTTCGCACTTTTGGGGAAATTTCTATGACCGTCTTTTGATGGATGTGAAGTTTTTCCCATTTTTTTCCCCAGATATATGTATACAAATCCTATTGGAATAAACAAAATTCTATTGGATTCTCATTGATTCTGGTATGTGTTGGTGCTTATTATACACTGTTAAGAATTCAGACTTTATCTATAAATGTTTTGTTATTAAAATAAATTTCGATTAAATTCAAGGGATTAAAAGAACATAATTTTAATTGAAACTTAGGTAAGAAAATTTGTAAAATGAAAATCACAAAGCTCATTTATATTGAAATATAAAGATTCGGTCCATAAATGAATACATATTATGTTAATTTGTGCTATTACAGTGCATTATTTTACTGAATTTCTTAATCTTCACGACAGAGTAAAATAATAAAACAAACATATTAGGCGTTTTATTAAAATACAACGATTATTTTGTTTAGCTTAGTCCGAACATTGAAGTAGTTTAATTAAATATATTAAATTAATATTACTTTGTTAGTACATATCGATCTATTAAGATAAATATCAATGTGCTAAATATAAAACCAAAGTTTCGAACCATTAAAATAAACATCAAAGTTTTAGTACAAATTATAAATTTGTTCCAATAAGAATTCAATTTTCTGTCCAATAGAAAAAATAAATTACACCAAAAAAAATGTTAAGCAAAAAATTAGTTTATAAAATATCTTTCAATGAATATACTTCAATAGGTCGCGAATTTGTTCAGGTACTCCGTGGAAACTGAGCTCTAATCTATCGCAAAAAGTGTTAATGGACTTTGGCCAATTTCATATAAAACCTCAATTTGAAGATTAAAATTCAAATTTCGCACATTTATTTCTATGGTTAGGGGATACGTTCATAGCTTGATGGGTAGAAAATATAATAGGCTATTTCATCAGCTATTTCGTGAACTATCATAACTTGAGTCCAAATCTCTGAGAATGGCCGTTAATGGCCTTTCATCAATTTCATGCAAAATCGCAATTTGAACTCAAAAATTCGCAGTATATTTATTTCCCTGGTTAGGAGATATGTTTATAGCTTGATGGATAGGGAATTTAATTGACTATTTCGCGAACTATCACAACTTGAGTCCAAATCTCTGAGAATGGCCGTTAATGGCCCTTTATCAAATTCATGCAAAGTCGCAATTTGAACTCAAAAATTCGCAGTACATTTATTTCTCTGGTTAGGGAATACGTTTATAGCTTGATGGATAGGGAATTTAATCGAATATTTTGTGAACTATCACATCTTGAGTCCAAATCTCTGAGAATGGCCGTTAATGGCCTTTTATAAATTTCATGCAAAATTGCAATTTGAACTCAAAAATTCACAGTACATTTATTTCTCTGGTCAGGGAATACGTTTGTAGCTTGATGGTTTAAGTGATATGAAATTTACGTCATCTTCTCAGCTTAACATTTCAAAAAATTTTATAAATGAAATATGCTCAGGTATCTCCTAACCATAGAAATAAATGTACTGCGAATTTTTAAGTTCAAATAGCGATTGTGCATGAAATTGATAAAAGGCCATTAACGGCCATTCACCGAGATTTGGACTCAAGTTGTGATAGTTCACGAAATAGTCGATTAAATTCCCTATCCATCAAGCTATAAACATATCCCAAAACCAGAGAAATAAATGTACTGCGAATTTTTGAGTTCAAATTGCGATTTTGCATGAAATTGATGAAAGGCCACTAATGGCCATTCTCAGAGATTTGGACTCAAGTTATGACAGTTCATGAAATAGTCGATTAAATTCTCCATCCATTAAGCTACTAAGGTATCCCCTAATATCAGAGAAATAAACGTGCTTCGATTTTTTTAACTTCAAATTGCGGTTTTGCATGAAATTGATAAAATGCGATTAACGGCCATTCTCAGAGATTTGGACTCAAGTTGTGATAGTTCACGAAATAGCTGATTAAATTCCACACATATCAAGCTATGAAGATATCGCCTAACCAGGGAAATAAATGTGTTTCGATTTAATCTTCTAATTTTAAATTGCGTTTTGACTGAAATTGATAAAGGCAAAACACTCTTTGTCACAGATTTGGGCTCAGTTTCTTATAGTTCGCATGACATCTGAATATATTCTCCATCCGTCAAGTTGAAGATTTGGACTCTGGTTCTGATAGTTCACGTGAAATCTGAATATATTCTCCATCCATCAAGTTGAAGATGAATTCCCTGTCCCCAAAAATAAATTTCTTCCACCTGTTAATTTTCTAATCGTAATTTTGGCATAAATACTAAAGGGTCATTTACTTAGTTAATAAATTAGCTGACTAAATTCCGGAATTCAGAAATAATTGTTTATTCTTGATTTATAATTTGATTCTTTTCTATTTTTTAATAAAATTACATTTTTAGTACTAAATATTTCAATAAGAACCTAGATTTTTTCAAATTGGAATTCAATTTAACAGTGTGAAACTAACACATAAATAAAAATGGGAATTTTGGGAAAAACTTCACACCTACATATGTATGTCTTTTGGTCCTGTTTTGTAACTTTGCTTTAGGTCTTCATTTTTTACTTGAATTTTGTATAACGATTGCCTCGATTTTGCTTTGATTTCTTCTTGTTGTACCAGTCATCGTTTCTCACGAAAATTTGTCTATTTTTTTGGGTGTTTCGTACGTTAAGATTGGTAACCGTTATGTGATGGCAAAATATAACGGAAAAATAGTCGGATTTTCCACATTTCTAGACAGGGCTGTTTTTTATTTTAAATCGAAATTTTCTAAAGCGTTATGCTCTTACAGTCCTTGAGCTTCCACAGTACTTAACCAGTCTCCTAACGGTCACAGAATTATTTACAAAGAATTTAGTTCAAATTTTATATCTGTACCGAAAACAATACATATAACGATTTCGATCAAATACATTGCTGCATCCGACCCAGGAACGCATTGAATTCCACTTCAAGGCAGGACATAACCCCACTAATATCAGAAGAATCAGCTCTTTTCAGTCCAAGTGATATTTCCAATACCTAACGGTTTGAGGTAAGTAGTCAAGACGACGGTTTATGAGGGTTTCACATGTAAACCCTTTATCTATCAAAATTACGTTAACTCGGATAATAATATTATGTTCAACTGGTTGTCAGTAATAGTTATAACAAGATTATCAGATCAACTTTGTTACAGTTTCAAAAGTAGACCGCCAATAATCAAAAGATAAAATGTGAATCTTGTGAAGAAGAAAAATTGTAAGAGAATTTACCTGTATTAGTTTTATGATTCGCTAATATTTAACGCACCGCACATTCTGTATATATAAAATGTAAATTGTGGTATAATCAGTCCAGTCGCCGCGGCCTGATGAGAAGATTAATTTTTTCATAATCATAAGCTCATCAGTTCGAAACTGGATTGAATTCTCTTACAATCTTCGGAACATATTAAAATCATATAATTAAATAAATAAAATTCTGTCTATCAGTCGGTTTTGTTGAATTACTGTTCGTAAATACTAATATACTTCTCGTGTTAATCGAAACACAATTAAAATGGTCTAACCACCGGTAGCATATTAGATATTACATGAATTAATTAATATTCAACAAAAAAGTAATAAAGTTTATATAAATGTATATACTTTCAAAAGCTTTCGATTCTACATAGTGTCAATTCATGTTGTGCCATCAGAAAATTTAAAGCAAAGCAAATAGTCTCTAATGAAATGAAATCCATGCTGAGGTTCACCACAGAAAATCCTATCACTACCCTCAGATTTGTAAGGTTTAATGGAAATGATCGCCACATTCGTCGACTTGACCTTTGCACCTACCAAATAGTGGCACAGAGAATCGGGTGACCGGAAAAAATAGAATTGGATGCAAAAAAAATCGAATTTCGAACCCGATACCTTCAATTTCATAGGCAATGGATTTAAATACGGTTCAACACAAAAATAAAAATCCTGAATCCTAAAACTCATAAAATTTCATGCAGTGTGATTATTTTATTCAAATAGCAAAAATAATCGGTTCACGTTCGGGAAGCGATAAACAATTCATTACTCACTTGTATCGGCTATAAAACTGACATGAATCTACAATTAATTAAAAGAGGTTTTTTACTCATACATACTCTGGAATAGGAGGAAAATTCTTTGCAATGGTTATTCAAATCTCCGCTAAATATTTCCAAGGTTGATGCCACAAGGTTGCCTTCAATTTTGGAGGCCTTGGCCAAGATGTTAGCGACTGCTGTTAACTTGATTTAACTGTGGTGAACTTTACTATTTATATTGCAAAATTTAGTAGATGAGTGATTTGAATTGAATTTCAATAACGAGGAGTTATGGGTGAACCAGCGAGTCAGTAACAACGTTAAGTAAAAATGCGATATACAGAAAGTGCATGTTACTGACCAGCGAATCTTTAAGAAATGTTCGTTCAGTTCCGCTGTCACTTAACAGAGCGAAAATTAACGCGCAAACTGAAGGAAATGTCAAAAAAACACCAAAATTTTCACGGCACACTTTTCTTAAAAATAATAATTTTGCTATTCATATTACAATTTTTATACTGTATTTGTCAGTTATTACGGATTCGGTGGCTGATGTCAAATATTCTGTAAGGAAATACTTCCGTCAAATTCTGTAAAGGCATTGCCCCATGCACAAACAGCAAACCGGCATTTCAAAACTTCAAATCTAATTTTTGACAAATACGTTTGATTTTCAATATTAAAATTATTAAGAAATTGTTCGAATCTATAAGTTCCATCCTATTTGTAGAAAATTTTATTAAAATTTATTTAATTTCATTCAAAAAATCCCAATTTTATGTTTCGACGGACGGATTTTTCCTTGACGGCCGGCAAAACATAAAATTGTGATTTTTTTAATGAAATTAAATTGATTTTAACAAAATTTTCTTAGAATAAGGTGAAACTTATAGATTTGAACTATTTCTTAATAATTTTCTTATTGTAAAGTGAAGTAACTTAGCCAAAAATTTGGTTTGACGGTTTTAAATGCCGGTTTTCCGTTTTCCATGTGGCAATGCCTTAACGATTCTTACTGATTCGCTGGTTACCCCTTTACTCGGATTAATAAATAAAAATACGCGATGGTTACTTTTCCATTTTTCACTAAATGAACTAAATCAATTCAAATATTCCGCTGAGTATTAGAACCCTTTTGTTCATATTAGATTGTAAGATTTTACGAGTACTTATCAAATATTGGAACATGTTAATTGATTTTACAAACATTTTTAATTAAACATTCTTCTTACCAGCATATTATTTACCACTTGTGCAATGTAAAAAATAATCCAAATTAAATATAAAACAGTCTAGCGCTTATATCAAACTACGTATGTTTATATACAATGTATGCGACATTTAATTTATTCAATTACACCAAACAAAATAATTGGAAACGTAATTTTCAACTTCAAATAGTGGTGCTTTTGCTGTCATTTGGATTCCTACATACATTATCAATTGAATTATGTTTAACTCGATATGTGTAAGATAGTTGAAAATGATGCAGCATAAAAATAACAAATATCTTATTAAGATAGTTGTGCATTAGACTGGTGTACAGTACGACATGAAGAAAAGTATACCGTTGTTACAAATGCACAATTTTATATACATAAATTGTCAAATCAAAATTAAGAAAGCTAAAAGAAAATTCCATGTTTGGCTCGAACAAGGATAAGCTAGCACAAAAGATAAATTATTACACTGGTTATGTTCGTAAACAATGTGACAGATGCGGTGTACTAACAACACGTTTTACGAAATTCTCCGTTTTCTAAAACGCGAATAATTTACACCCGTACGCTACCACCACGTCGTGCATTAAATTAAAATTAGCTAATAAATTATTTCAATCAATCAGTTGATGACAATATTAACAGCTTACACTCTGGAGGTGTGTACAACTGTATACAGTGTTAATTTTATAGAGAAATATTGAATTATTTTATTCATCGAATTGATTGATTGAATGGGTAAACTGTCAATTTGTGGCACAGAATATATGCGAACATAACAAAAATTCATAATTAAATTGTATAGATTTGAAACACTCTTTTGGGATTTCACCTGCTGCTGAATAATACAACAGATTCTGTGATGATTCCTTACTACATTATATATTAAATAGCCAACTTTTTATGGTGATTTAAATTTGTTACATAAATCTCTAGGGGAAAGGCATTAGGTTTAGTAATCGCACCGTTATTTCAACTATTCTTATAATAGAGTAAAGTAGTTTTGATTTATTAAAAGACGGATATAATACGGTGTTTTTTTTCTAAATCCCAATTTATAACCTATAATGGTGCGGGCATTTAATTCCATTGCGGTTAAGAAATTACCTTTCATTTATAGAGGAAATTAAGTTGGTTAAAGAAGATAATTAAATTATATGTCTCAAAATCACAAGAGACCACATTGGAGGTAGTTTTAATTTCAATATTTTCTTTTCAAACCATAAAATTAAAAAAATTATTGTAGGTACTTAAGTTCAAATCAACCAAAATTAGTGAAGCGCACTGAGTAAAGTCAATCGTAAATTATAGTTATTAACTTAGACTAATTCAGTCGTCCTAAACTTCATCCAAAGATACAAATCATTTTTATTTTGCGATCGACAACAGTTTGGAATTGTCAAAAACTCGTTCCAATATATCGAAAATTCATGTTCAGACTTCGCTATTTAGAGATTTAAAAGTTATAATAAAATTGCATATAATCGATTTGCGAAAGATTAAGAATTTAGGATATATTCATGATAGGAAATTTGCTATTTCAGAAGGTTTCAGCTTCTGAATTGAATTCTTAAGGACGGTTGGCTGATTTAGAATATTGGCATTTATAATTTTAATTACTGCAAGTTATTTATAATTCAAAACTTATGAAATGTTTTTTTGATAATTTGATTTGTTTCTATTTTACAATAACAAAAATATAAAGGGCTGAAATTTAATAAGATGATCAGAAGTTCGGTCTTAATTAATTTAACTACCAAATCAATCCCGAAATGAATCTCTTAAGTCAATCTTCAGATTAACCTACAACTCAATCGCAACACAATCCTAAACTCAATCACCAAATTAACAGCCAACCCAGCCATCAAGTAAATCACCAAATCAATCTTTAATTGGCTATCAAATCAAACTTTAACCTAGCTCCAAATCAACCCTTCGATAATTCCCCAACCGAACAACTAACACCCCAATGTAAGCTAACTAAACCCTAATTCTACGTCAACTCAACTTAGCTCGACCCAAATCTCGACCCTCTACTCAACTCTATACTTAATTACCAACCCAATCGTCAAATTATCTCGATCTAACCTTCAACTAAACCTTTAGCTCGACCTCAAATTAATCCCTAATAAATTTAAACTCAAACCCTACCCACCATCTACAATCATATACATATCATACCATTATACCATCGTACCATCGTACCATCATACAATCATAACATCGTACTGTCTGACTATGATATCATCTTACCATCCAACCGTCATAACATTATGCCGCCATACCATCACACCCTCATACCATCAAATAATCATTCTAGAATAAATTTCGTCATATCATCGTACGTTGTATCATAATATAAAAAATCATACCGTCAAACCATCATACAATAATATCAATCCATCATACCACTTTATTATCATAACATCACACAATCATACTATCATACCATATAAACCATCTTACACGATACCATCATACCATCTCACGGTCATACCGTCATATAGCTAAACCATCATACAACTATACCATCGTACCAGCATACCATCATGCCATATTACCATCAAACCATTGTACCATGATACACGTTTTACATTTCAAATTGCTCATTTTACACTCCAAACTGAACTTTTTACATTTCAAATTGAACCCTTAACAAATTATATGAATGGCCAAATTGATACGTGCGTTGAAAATGGGATTCTAAAATGATTTTTAGATAAAGTTATGTAATATGGCCAATAAGAATATAACTTAGCTATTAACCGATTATGATGAATTTTGACGTTTCCAACGAACAGAAGGAAATTATTTTTACACGAGCATGATTCTGTGAATCATGCAGCTAAACGATCCAGATTTTCTCCGTAACAATATTGAAGATAGAAAATTTATTAGAAAATTAGAAACTGTCTTTACAAATCCTTCGCTTTAAAATTTCGGTTATATTTTCTGAATAGTTTCTGTCAGCGATAAGTTTAGCCTTGTTAAGAAAAATATAGTCTGTAGCGAACACGCGCCTCAGTATTGAAACTAATAACGGTTATGCAGAGTTTCGGAATTAGATATATTATTTTATATCCTCATTCCGAATCTCTAATTTTACCCGGTTAACGAATAGCAAAGTTCCGTCCTACTTCATCCAAAAATAAATTTAGAATCCCATTTCCAATGTACGTGTGAAACTTCATCATAATCGGCTAAGAAATAGACAAGTTCCAACATACTTTTTCCAAAAATCATTTTAGAATCCCATTTCGACGACACATGACAAATTTGATAATAATCGCTTAAGAAATAGGCAAGTTCCATCATACTTGGCCATATTCTGGAACTTCATCCAAAATCATTTTAGAATCCAATTTCCAACGCAATGACAAATTTCATCATATTCGTATTACAGAACTTCATCCAAAAATAATTTTAGAATCCGATTTCCAACGAATATGTGAAATTTCATCATAATCGGTTAAGAAATGTGCAAGTTCCATCATACTTGGAGATATTACAGAACTTCTTAAAAAATAATTTAAGAATCCCATCTCCATGACACATGACAAATTTGATCATAATCAGTTAAGAAATTGGCACGTTTTATCATACTTAAATGTGTTAAGAAATGGGCAAGTTGCATCATATTTAGCCATATTCCAGAACTTTATCCAAAAATCATTTTAGAATTCCATTTCCAACGCAATGTCAAATTTTATCATAATCGGTTGAGAAATAAGCAAGTTCCAACATACTTGGCCATATTACAGAACTTGATCCAAAATCAATTTTAGAATCCGATTTCCAACGAATATGTGAAATTTCATCATAATCGGTTAAGAAATAGGCAAGTTCCATCATATTTGGCCATATTCCAGAACTTCATCCGAAAATCATTTTAGAATCCGATTTCCGTCGAATTTGTGTTATTTCATCATAATCGGTTGAGAAATAGGCAAGTTTCATCATACTTCGCCATATTCCAGTACTTCATCCGAAAATCATTTTAGAATTCCATTTCGAATGTACAAGTCGAATTTCATCATAATTAGGAGAAATAGGCAAGTTCCATCATACTTGGCCATATTACAGAACTTCATCCAAAAATTATTTTAGAATTCCATTTCGCATGTACAAGTCGAATTTCATCATAATTGGTTGAGAAATCAGCAAGTTCCATTATACTTGGCCATATTCCGGAACTTCATCCAAAAATCATTTTAGAATCCAATTTCCAACGCAATGTTAAATTCTATCATAATCGGTTTAAAAATAGGCAAGTTCCATTATAGTTGGCCATATTCCAGAACTTCATCCGAAAATCATTTTAGAATTCCATTTCCAATGCACATGTCGAATTTCATTATAATGTGTTAAGAAATAGGCAAGTTCCATCATACTTAGCCATATTCCAGAACATCATCCAAAAATAATTTTAGAATCCCATTTCCACGACACATGACAAATTTTATCATAATCGGTTAAGAAATAGGCACGTTTCATCATACTTGGCCATATTCTAGAACTTCATCCGAAAATAATTTTAGAATCCAATTTCAAACGCAATGTCAAATTTTATCATAATCGGTTGAGAAATAGGCGAGTTCCATCATACTTGGCCATATTACAGAACTTCATCCAAAAATAATTTTAGAATTCGATTTCAAACGAACATGTCAAATTTCATCATAATCGGTTAAGAAATAGGCAAGTTCCATCATACTTTGCCATATTACAGAACTTCATCCAAAAATCATTTTAGAATTCCATTTCGAATGTACAAGTCGAATTTCATCATAATTAGGAGAAATAGGCAAGTTCCATCATACTTGGCCATATTACAGAACTTCATCCAAAAATTATTTTAGAATTCCATTTCGCATGTACAAGTCGAATTTCATCATAATTGGTTGAGAAATCAGCAAGTTCCATCATACTTAGCTATATTCCAGAACATCATCCAAAAATAATTTTAGAATCCCATTTCCAACGAACATCTGAAATTTTATCATAATCGGTTAAGAAATAGGCAAGTTCCATCATACTTGGCCATATTCCAGAACTTCTTCCAAAAATCATTTTAGAATCCCATTTCCACGACTCATGTGAAATTTTATCATAATCGGTTAAGAAATAGGCAAGTTCCATCATACTTGGCCATATTACAGAACTTCATCCAAAAATAATTTTAGAATCCCATGTCCAACGAACATGCCAAATTTCATCGTAATGTGTTAAGAAATCGGCAAGTTCCATCATACTTGGCCGTATTCCAGAACTTCATCCGAAAATCATTTTAGAATTCCATTTCCAATGCACAAGTCGAATTTCATCATAATTGGTTTAGAAATCGGCAAGTTCCATCATACTTGGCCATATTCCGGAACTTCATCCTAAAATCATTTTAGAATTCCATTTCCACTACAAATGACAAATTTCATCATAATCTGTTAAGAAATAGACAAGTTCCATCATACTTGGCCATATTTCAGAACTTCATCCAAAAATCATTTTAGAATCCTATTTCCACGACACATGAAAAATTTGATCATAATCGGTTAAGAAATAGGCACGTTCCATCATAATTGGCCATATTCCAGAACTTCATCGAAAAATCATTTTAGAATCCCATTTCCAACGAACACGTCAAATTTCATCATAATGTGTTAAGAAATAGGCACGTTCCATCATACTTGGCCATATTCCAGAACTTCATCCAAAGATCATTTTAGAATTCCATTTCCAATGCACAAGTCGAATTTCATCATAATTGGTTGAGAAATCGGCAAGTTCCATCATACCTGGCCATATTCCAGAACATCATCTAAACATTATTTTAGAATCCCATTTCCAACGAACATCTGAAATTTCATCATAATCTGTTAAGAAATCGGCAAGTTCCATCATATTTGGCCATATTCCAGAACTTCATCCAAAAACCATTTTAGAATCCTATTTTCAATGCATAAACCTAATTTCATGTTCATCATAATTCCATCATACTTTGCCATATTACAGAGCTTCATCTAAAAATCATTTTGGAATCTCATTCCTAGGTCCTTAGGATAGACATGTGAGCTTTTTCCCGCTTTCGGTATGAACACCACATTGACCTCCGTCTAGTACCTAGGAATATAGCCCAGCTTCAAACATCCTTTGAATTTAGCTTCCAGGTAGGGAAGAATAAATACTGAGTTGTTTTGAAGTTTCGCTGGTATAATTTGTTCCGGACCAGCCGATTTAAATGGTTAAAAACCCTTCAGTGCCCGTAGGATCCGTTTCCTGGTTACGATATCCTCTGAGAACACTGGCAGTACTTCCTGATGATTGCTACGCACCAACAGGTCTTCAAAGCTCCCTGGGAAGTGTGTCTCGAGGAGAAGCTTCAGAGATTCTCCACTAGAAGCTGTCCAAAATCAATCCAGTTTTATCAAAAAACCCGGACTAGCTGTACTTTGGGAAAGAATCTTCCTATGGCGTTAGGTTTCGGATACCTCTTCCATTTTATTACAGAAGATTCTCAAAGATTTCCTTTGTGCCTTTCTTAATTCTTTCTTATAAATTCGGAGTTTCTCCTTATAGGAGTCCCAATTCTGAGCCTCCCTTGTATTTTTTGCTCGATTAAAGGCTGCCCTACAAGCCTTACGATAGGCTCCTAGTTCCCTGGACCACCATACTTGTTTTTGCCTACCTCTAGGCTTAGCTAGTGGGCAGGCAGCGCGAAAGGATCGGTTTCATGCGCTAGTAATGCTAGCCACCATGTCTTCCAGCTCCCCAACGGTCGTCGGGGGCTCCATAGCCCTCGACGGTAACATATCCTCTAATAATTCCCCATATTTGCTCCAGTTGGTCCTTCTAGGGTTCCTGAAGGCTTCCAGGATAGCAGGGTGAATATCGAGGCTATAGGTTAAATATCGATGATCAGAAAAGGAGTGTTCCTTATCCACCCTCCAATTTTCAACCATATGAAGAATATTATTTGAGGCAAGGGTCACATCTAGAACCTCCTGCCTGTTAATAGCAATAAATGTGGGTTCCCGCAGAATATTACACACTGAAAGGTTAGTACTCATCAAATAATCAAAAAGCGACTCACCTCTTTCATTAATGTCCGTGCTTCCCCAGAAAGTGTGATGCGCATTAGCATCAACTCCCAGTTCGACGCCTACATTTGATTGTTCCACTTTACGGATCAGCTCCTCCAGGTTATCCGGAGGAACCTCCTTCTCCCGGTCCATGTAGGCTGAAACTAGCCAGAATTTGCAAGTGCCTACTTCCAGGCTAACTGCAGTAGTGTCACCAATGCTGTATTGAGATGTAAGGTTCCAATTATCACTTAGGCAATGGTAATCATAATGTTTTGGCGGTTTGGATATTGAATATCGAGTTCGGTAATATTTTTATGATTCCTATGTCATAAAAGGTAATAAAATAAATTTATTCTCGATTTGTTTCATGTCCAAAGATAATAAGCTTTAATGAAAAATAATTTCATTCATGAAATTTTAAATTTAAAACTTTATGGTAGATATTGGTGTTTTGTTTGGAATTTGGTTTCGGATTTTTGTTTTACCATTTAAAATAGATGTCGTTGGTCGGACCAAGCTCAGTCCGAGTTTACAACCAGAAAGCAAACTTTATTTGTTTTTGGTTTATTCAATAATTATTTCGAAAAAAATGCACTGAATGTACCAGTACAGATTATGAAGATAAGCTTCAATGGATTCTTTGATGGAATGGCCATACAATTTAGACGAGGATAGATACATCCGGCATGTTAAATGGAATGCCTATATAAACCGGAGCCATTACAAATACGGGAGGGAGTTTTTTTTGAGTTGATGCCGAGTGGTTAATTTGGTGATAGTAAGAATTAACCTGAGTTTCTTTAAATATGTATATATTTTTGTTGTGTTTTGGATATCCAAATATTTTTTTTTATCTAAATTAAGTGGTGGACAATAATATAAGTGGTGTAAATAAATTGTTAATAATAAAGAGAAACATTAAATCTAAACTTTATTTATAAAAATTAAAAATAAATCAAAATAAAAGTAAAAAAAACTCGACTTAATAAATAAATAAATAATTTTTGTGTGGAGAAATAAAATAAAACAAAATTACCGAATGGTAATTATAATTTGATAATTTGCTAAGCGGTCGTGGATTTCCGCTATTATTTTAAGAAACGAGATACATCGGCTAAAAATCACCACTCGATTGTTTCGGGAAACCCTATTCGATTTGGAATCCAAAACCACATGGTTTTTCATGGATGGATGTTCCGGAAGTATATGGTGAGATGAAGTTTTATTGAATTAATGTATGGTGCATACGGGTTTTGTTGAATCAGTAATTTAAAACTTTAATTTTTATTTATTGATTGGCTGATTTTAATAAACATATATATATATACGAGTATATATATATATTGACATTCTTTAAAAATATATATATATAGATTAGGATAAAATATTTGATCTCGGGAAGGATCTGTTCGGTTTATTTTTTGCGAACTCACGCTGGAGTGGATTGCGGGCTGAGCTTGGCCGGACAGCGTGCGAGATATCTGGCGCCCAACCTACCATATTGCATTTTGAACAAAGATATCTACCAATAAATGAAGTTTGCAACAGATTTTCCGAGGTGTGTGCTTGTTTTAGTTGGTCCATATTTATGATTACTGATTGTTTGTTTTATTTTATTTCTTTATTTTTTTTTTATAGTATGGCCTTGGCGGAAATTCATCGGATGACCAGAAAACCACCAGTTAATTTAATTTGCTCCGAAAAATATTATAATTAGCAAATAATTAGTTGTTAGATATATATTTGTATTAGTTTAAATTATACATTCTTTTTTTTATTTTTAATTATAATTAATTATTATTAATTTTTTTTCTTTCCATTTAAATTTAATTATATTAATTTTAATTCTATTCATAATTTTTTTTTGAATTACGTTAAGTTGTTTTCCAAGTTCTTATTAAATTTTGGTTAATAAATTAATTTTTTTATAAAATTTAGTTCATTAATTTTCGTCTGATTTTCTTTAATTTTGGCACGCTACAGAGAGAGAAGGAAAATATTAATATTATTTTTCCCAAGAATAAAAGATCTGATCTTCCCAGACTAACTAGAGGATATAATTTTGTACCCCTTGGTTCTGAGGACACAGATCGTGTTGTTATTAATCCAAGGTTCTTGGATTAATATCACATCTTCACCCGACCTAGTCAGCCTGAGGAGTAGAGCTGCCGAAGCAGCCTAAGAATGGTGAAGGTTAATTTGTGTTATCTTAATCAAAACCTTTTAACCTCTACCTACCTCTATGGTATATTCCTGCTACCGCAGGAATATTATTTCCCGGTATTTTGAGATGCGCCGGATTCGTCCGTCTCGTTAACCGTCGTACCCTTTGTAGAGGACTTGTCAGTGCCCGGGCTGCCGACATCCTCCTCCATCGGTACACCAGCTCCTTCGCTTATATACCCCTCCTCATCTTCCAAGTGAATCCTTCTCATACCGAGGTCGCCGGATTCACTCTCCTCCCTACCCTTAGCTACTCCCCCTGCTGCTGGTACCCCCTTCAGGCCTGGGCGGGTTGCCACCATCCTCCGGTTGGCCTTCCGTACGCGCTTCCGCCCCATCCTTTTTATAAACGTTGAGAGTAATTGACCCGAATCCGAAGTTAATTACTCCCTTCGTTTTGTGCAGGAGGGCAAGGGATTCCTTATTTATTACCATAATTGATAATTTCGAGCCCCCCTTCGCCTTCTCCTGCCTGACGATCTTCTAATTTCCGGTCGGAAGATTCGGGTTACTGGCCTGAATAATTTTCAAAGCCTCGTCATTTTATAAAGATCTACAGATCTACAATCCGAGCATGCAGTCATATTCACACGCCCTTGATACCATCCCGAATCTCTGTAGGATGGGGGTGGTCCCGGATTTTCTCCCAGTACCTTCAAAAAGACGAGGTTGAGTGCATTATACACCAACTTTCATGTTTCCGCCGTGATGCTCCCATCTTCTTGACTTTCGTCAATTACGGCTAGCATCAACACATGCTCTTTCGGGACATCGCTGAACAGCTTTGTCCCTGAGTTGAAGCTCGGCTTCTTGTCAGCCAGCAACTTGGCCCGCTTGCTGTTAACTACTTCCACCTCGTCCTGGGACCGCTGTCTTTTTGACATATGGTCCCTTTCCGAGCTTCCGCAGCCCACAGTGCTACTTGCCCAAGCTACTGATGTTCTTTGCTCTTTCGTGAGCTGCTCCTCGGGGGTCGTAGTCCACTTCTCAAGAATTCGGAATGCCGTAGAAATGTCCCTCGACCCACTTCCCTGTATTGCGTTGGTACCGCTAACTCCCGGGACTAGTGCCGTAGAGTCAGCCACCTTTGCAACCTTAGAGGCCCCACCCGTCTGGTTAGGGGTACCTCCCTTCGCTGATACCGGCTTTTGAGGAGAGCCGGTGCCCTTGGTTTTTTGTGTTTAGATCCTTCCATTTTGATTCCCACGAGTTTCGGAGAAATAAAGGTCCGCCTGCGCAGAGATCCGTATACGCAGGTAAGGCTAATTACAACTGAAGGTCGCCAGGTATCCAGAGGGCTCCGTTAGCGACTGGGCTTTGTTAAATGGGCCCCAGCCTAGTTGATCCTCAGCACGGGTCGCTTAACACCTTAATCCAGCCCATTCGGCTTGCTAGCACCCCGGCCTCCTAGCACCCCCTCCCTCCGCTCCACATTCTCTCTCTCTTTCACCTATTCACATGGAGAGCCCAATCCAATGTGATCCATTCCATTCCCAGGGTCACCCGATTATAGGGTACCCCACTCATCACCCTCGGAGACTCCGGAGGTGCAGAGAGGACGTGACGCACAGTCCGCCGTGGTTATTGGTCGATGGTTTTCTGGCGCCATCTGTTCGCCATTCCGTGCTGGGCATCATAGGCACTCAGAATTTAATGAACTGAGGTTAACCACTCCCCAGTTCCCTGAGACTCTCCCACCACCTTTACTGCGGTTGGGGGCGGCTTCTTTAATTCACCGCTAACCTACCTATCGATAGACCGTCCACTATCCACCACCTGTGACCCCTCCGATAGCTGCAGTACGCCACGGGTAGTTCAGAAATAGTTAATTTATGCGAGGTTATTCGATTAGCTATTAAAATCGGTTTTTTCGAGATCATTTCAGTTTTGTATATCGTTAATTTCCGTCGTATATTCAGCGTAAATTATTTAGTATGGTAAGAAATTCAGAATATTAAAAACTAATAACTAATTGTGAAACTTTGAAATATTAAATTGAAAATATTGAGAATATAAATTTTTATTCATTGGAATTAAAAACAATATAATAATTCAAATCATACAAAAATTCTACAGACTAATTTAGAGAGATCACAATTTTGCATAACATATTGTGTGCAATCGGTAAGAAACATTGTATTTTATACTGTATCCATGACACAACATAAAACATCGCGGACTTATGATATAATATACAGATCTATTCCATTTTTGTCGATAGCACGTATAAAAAAAATATCGCATCAGATATTTATTTCATCTTAATTGTATATCCAAGTAACAAATCTAAATCAGATCGTTTATTCGTTTGGAAGAAATATGTACATACATATGTACGTCGTATGCGAGTACATAAATTGTGATTTTTCAATTCAATCAATTTAAGTTAAAATAAAAATATTGGACTGAAATGAAAACAAATTCAACACAAAAATAAAACCACTTTCTCTCCTACAAGAAGTAAATATGTGAGTTATGTATATATATATATGTATATATGGCCGAGGTACATATTTATTTATTTATTTTTTTGTGAACCAAACATCTGCAATATTCACAATGAAATTTAATCTCATAAAATATTATATCTGCGCGTTGCCTCAATCCATGTCAGCCGTCAGATTGTTGTATTTTAATTCTTTCAAGATATATTTGTTGTTGTTGTTGTTTTCTTATCTGATTTCTTACTCAAAGGTACATACATAATATAAGAAGGAAAATTAATTTTTTATTTGAATTTTTTTTTTTTTTCATTGATGCCCAACTCGATATTTTTCTTCAGGTCGTTCGGTATATAATATACGAACGCATTACAGTATAAAATTCTGTGCGAGAATAAAAGAAGTGTCGGATCGTCCTCCAATTGTACCTATATTGTAGTAATACTAGTATATAGTTTCAATTGTTTTACTGATCGGATTGTGTCCATTGATTGGTAAATTATAACGCCAAATAAGAGATTAAACAAAGTTTTAACGAACAAGGTGAAGTGTAACGTAATATTTGCTAATCATTAAATACCACCCACAAAAAAATTATTGTATCTTAGATGTACGTATATAGAGTGTACAGTATATGTGCACTTAAATTCAAGCTAAGACGCACAAGGTGAGATTACAAATACAATATTATGAATGCAACCATAATTACTTGTAATATTGATAAATGTTAAATGAATTTGTTTTTGTGGCTGTTGCTGTTTATTATGGTAAACTAAATAAAACACTTTTCGAACATAGAATGAAATATATTTTAAGATCAAAACCTTAAGGCACTTCAAATTGGTTTACAATTTTCTTGTTTTAAAAGTAAAATTTGTTGAATTGAAGTGATTTCATTATGGTTAGTGTTGTAATTAATTTGTAATATACGGTTTTTAGTTAGTTAGTGTTATAGGAAGGTTGAACTTTGGTATTTTTTTTTTGTGATGATCTAATATATTTAATATAAAGAAATAAAATTTTGCTACAGGTCGTTAAAATGATATCAAATATATCAATGGGATTACTAGAACGAGGGCATTAATATATCTACTCAAATTCTCCATTCTTCTCCTTATTGTGGGAACGTCTTATTTCTTATCATTCACCATTCCGTTTGCGTTTATTGGAATACCTATAGTCAATATTTAGTTATTTTGAATTGTTACTCCATGTTCCTCTATTGAATATAATTTTAGGGGATAAATTGAATTTTTTTGGATGTTTGATGCACAGTGGCGTAACTATGTACTCGTAGCCGCGGGTTGTCTAATTTTTAGAGAATGAACAGGGTTTCTGTGTCACTGTTGGGTGTTTTCTTAAGCCTAATAATTTCTTCTCGGTTGCTGAATGAAGGTTATTGTCTTATTAACTACAAGAAATGCGACTCAGAACATTGGCTTTTAGTGTTTGCTGGATTTATTTATCTGTAACATACATTTTAGACTCCAAATTTACACCATTTCTACTTCAAGTTCAACCATTTACAAATCAAATTAAGTTTTGTTGAGAAAATGTTGAATATGACTTGAAAAAAGATAACTCTAATTTGCAAAACAGAGCTAATTGCTGCTAAGCAGTTAGCGAATAATCATTGTGATGTTCATAAAAATCAAGAAGAAATAAATTGTTGAAAGTTTTTCTTAGGAAAATATCTAACCACGATTGAAAACAATTTCGCTAATTGGAAGCTTTAGAAAAGGAATCAATGGATAAATCAACGGTAAATATACAAATTGAAATAACTGTAAAAAGGATGGTATTTTTTTTTGTTTGTCCTCGTGGGGATTCTCCTGATTTTGAAAATTCTCATCTGTTGCCGATTTCTCATATCCCCTTTTCCCTTCCCAATAATCAAGATTATTCCGTGGTTTATTCTAGATTTCTTAAGTTTTTCGACAAGTTTATTATTATTCGAGATTTGCGAATTTATTCGAATTTTGTATGGTAATGTTCTGAGGTTCATACATATAAATTGTGATATTTAGTAATTTCTCGAGATTATGCCAAAATTTCGATATTTCTTCGATTTCCTAGGATAGTCGAAATTATTCAAGAATGTTCAGATTATTTACATTTCACATGGCAGTGATTATCGCGTATAGGATTTCCATTGGTTTTACACTGGTAATTTGACGTTTGAGAACTTTCTAGAATATATAGTATACAAGATACTTTGAAAATTCAAAATTTTTGAAATTATTTCGAAATTATTGATATTATTTGTTTCGTGTCAGGTTTGAGCATCGCATTTCTTGTGTATTTCTCTATTCAATAACAAATTTAAGCAACATTTTGATTAATTTTAATTCTTGGTAAAAACCAAATAAAAAGTCGCAAGGTTTACCGATAAATGGTTTACCAGATAAAGTTTACCAGACTGAGAAATTTAAACTTCTCGAACATTACCTATGTGGACGACCTAGTCTTGATGTAGTAAATGATTGCTGCACGGAGGTGGGCCTTACGGTAAATCCCAACAAGGTCAACTGCACCCTCTTTACTAACCGGTGAAAAACTGGCTTTCTGCCGATAGCTCTGGGTGGGAAGGGGGAGGGGGTAACTCTCCAACTGTCAACGGAGGTTAAATATCTGGGTGTTGTACTTGATCAGAAATTGACATGGAATTCCCACTTAAATCATATCACAAACAAGGAAGGCCTACTTCACCTGCCAAAGAATGATTGGCAAAACGTGGGGACTGAGCCAACAAATGTTGGTTTGATTCTACCGGGCTGTCATTAGACCTATGGTCTCTTACGCGGCGTTTGTGTGTTGGCCAAAGACGGAGCAGACTGGTACACGCAGAATACTGGACAAGATCCAGAAGTTAATCTGTGTGGGTGCAACTGGAGCAATGAGGACGTGTCCAACAGCTGCCCTTGAGAGAATACTGGGGCTCTCACCACTGCACCTACACATTAAAAAAGTAGCCGGTTCAAGAGGTCTGACCCTAAGAATTATAGCCAAAATTAAAACTGTAAGGACACAATAGTATCCTACATAAATTAAACTTTAAGGAGGAATTGATCCAACTTCTGGATTTGATGGTAAGGACAATAGACTGTCGGAGGAATTTTACCATTAGTTTGCCTGATAGGGCACTGGTAGAGAATTTTATCTCCTCCCTCCCCCGACGTGCTTCTGTATGGTATACTGATGGGTCAAAAACAGACGGGGGTACCGGTGCAGGGATAGTCGGGCCCGACCTAGAGCTATGCATACCACTGGGTAGCACCCAACAGTTTTTCACGCAGAAACCTTTGCTATATTGATGT
The DNA here is from genome assembly GCA_958295665.1 of Tipula vernalis. Classification (NCBI taxonomy): domain Eukaryota; kingdom Metazoa; phylum Arthropoda; class Insecta; order Diptera; family Tipulidae; genus Tipula; species Tipula vernalis. The sequence continues at coordinate 155,489,811 of OY282558.1, forward strand.
ATGTGTGCTTCAATGTCCCACAAAGAAATATAAGAAGACCGAGATCTATATAATTTCGGACAGCCACGCTCAACTCGAAATTTATCTGGAGCTGCTACTGTAATTTATTAGAACTGGGTAAAGCAAATAAAGTCACACTTTTGTGGTCTTCAATGTGCAAAAATGGGAGCAAGCCGAGATTTCTTGGGTCCCAGCCCTAGTATTGGTTTTTCCAAAACCCATTTGGCAGATGGTATAAGGTACTGGGAGCAGAACTGTAGGAAATTAGTCTGTGTATAGTTTCAAATCGTCCACGAGTCTATATTAAACACGTTGTGTTTTTTTTAATGTAAATTTATTTCTTTTCGTTGTTGTTCACTTCAGCTGTTTTGTCTTCATACTAGATTCTTTTTTTTTTGTACATTTTCGTTAAAAATTTTGACAATACAGGATTACAAAAAGTTCATGCTAAAACATGAACGTAAACTAATACAGGAGTAAGGTGAAGTTATTAACAATTGACAAAGAATTTTATAAATTCAAATACAAATTCAAATATAATTTATGTTATTAATAATAGTTGTTGATGAAGATCCAACATTTCGGGGCCCATGATAACTCGGATGTTATTATAGTATAAACAACGTTTTCTCATGGTTCACTTCTACCTGGATAATTTGTTCAACTATATTTAAAGAAAATAAGAATAATGTGAATTTAGATTTGGATTGCTTGCCATTTACTCCATAAGCAATCCTAATGGTAATTATACCGCCACGACTCGTTTCAGGATACGGTTGATGGTATGCGTGGTTGGTTTGCTGAAAGTGAAGGTTTGATTTAATTTTTAAAATTTTATTGTTCGTATATTGTGCTTCTATCGATTAGTTCGGTGGTTGATCAATTGGTAAACGGCAAATCTTAGTTATCGGCCATCGAAGCGTACCATTTTTTGTTCAAAGTGTAACTACTCTCACCAAATTGTCATTACCTGGGTGCAACTCTGTTATTCTGCCCATCAACCAATTTATAGGTGGTAGCCTTTCATCCTTTACCAATACAAGATCGTGAACTTGAAGATCCGCTTTGGGCTGTAACCACTTGGGTCGAGCTTGCAGTTGGTTCAAATACTCTGCACTCCACTGTCGCCAAAAATTTTGTTTCATCTGCAGAATTTCACGCCATCTACTCGGATATTAATTATTAATACTGCATCTGGTTCGGGTAAATCTCTCGGAGTGTCTCCATTCAGAAAATGGTTCGGCGTTATAGCTGTTAAATCGTCAGGATCTGAGATGAATGCACACAACGGTCGACTGTTTAAACAACCTTCTATCTCCATGACAATGGTTATCCACTCTTCGAAGGTGTAAGATATATCACCACAAACGCGTTTCAAATGGTATTTGACAGATTTGACCCCAGCTTCCCAAATGCCACCAAAATGTGGCGCTGCTGGAGGGATGAAATGCTATTGAATTGAGCGGTTATTTAGGAATGGTAGGATACTCTTGTCCATTGCATTCAACCACAATTTTTCAATCATGTATCCCTTGTATGTAGTTTTCCCACGGCCTTTAGATGCTTTAACATTGATAAATGTGGGTTGCACTCGCGGTGCCGGAAGAACTTCCATTTGCTGCTCGGCGGTTTTGACTCTCATTCGATAGCATTTCAAGCATTTTTACAATAAAAAACGAACAGTTTTTCTTGCATTAATAATCCAGAATTTTTTCCGGAGGTAAGTTAACACTAATTGCGTTCCACCATGAAGCGTTCGATTGTGGAATTCGAGAATCAGCATCTTAGTGAACTCATTTTTTGACGGCAGTATTATTAGGAATTTTTCATCGTGACTCAATATAGGATGTTCTAATCGACCTCTTACCCTCAGAATTTGTTGATCGTCCAAAAACGGGCTTAAATTCAGCAGATTGGATTTCGTGGATATTAATTTTCCACGCAGTAACGCGTCTCGTTCAGCACAATATTCTTGTTGTTGAATGACTCGTATCCAGTGATCACGAGCTTGGTCTAATTGTTTGACTGTCAAAGGTAACTTCGTTTGTTCACGACGCAGTTTTCGAATATACATTTGCAAAAGGGCAGTTATGCGAATCAATTTATTGTATGACGAAAAACGTTGAAGAATTTGCAGTTGTTCCGTGGTGCTGACGTTGTACACGTAAATTCGCCGTTCTTCCATTTCGCCAAAATCTTCGAGTTGAAGCTTTGAAGGTGGCTATTTTACCTTTTTTTGTTGCAAAAATTCTGGGCCTTTCCACCACAAGGAGAGATTATTAATTTCAATCGAAGTTTTGCCTCGTGTTGCATTGTCGGCTGAATTTAGGTCAGAGCTGATATGAAGCAATTTAGTATCAGGAATTGCCTCTTGTATTCGACTTATGCGATTAGCTACAAATCTGTTCCAACGTGTGTTGTCTCCTTTCAACTAATGCAGCACGATTTCCGAATCCGTCCAAGCATAAACTGTTGGCTTTTGTGGAAGTCGTAGATTTCGGATGACATGATCTACTAACTCGACTAATAATACCGCGCCCTTTAATTCAAGTCGAGGTATGGATGGAGGAATTATGGGAGCGACTTTTGATTTTGATGTTAGCAGGTGGCAATTGAATTTTTTATTGTCGGATGACACTCGCAGATAAATACATATTGCGTAAGCTCTGTCAGATGCATCGGAGAATGCATGCAACTCGAGTGTCCGTTGATTCGATGTACCTGTAACTGATACCCATTGTGGGATTTTAATCTGCGATAAGTTTTTAAGATCATGAACGTATTGATACCATTTTTCCTGTAAATTATCCGCAATCACATCGTCCCAATCCAAGTCTTCGATCCACAAATCTTGCATGATCAATTTCGCAGGCAGTATTACTGGTGTGATAAAGACAAGCGGGTCTTGGGTGTCAAAGTTGAATTTGAATGCAAACGTATCTTCAGATGGTTTCCAATAAATTCCAAGAGTTTACCAGTTCCACTTATCCGTTTTCAAAATATTCTTCAAAACATTTATTTTATTCAGCATGAAAATTTGGATCTCTGACAAATCGTCGTTCAAATTGGCTAAATTGTTGAATTGCAATTTGACGAGATTTTCCCACTGTAGTGCCTGGTGTTACATATTCCTTAAAATGTAGACGCTTCATCTTTCGTTTCATTGGAATCAGATCAATCTCCCGTAATTTCCTAATAGCGGTATCAATTTGCACCTTGGTAATTAAAGTATTAATTTTCAGCTTACTTTCGTTTGAATGTATGATAGCTCCAATTAAAATCCAACCAAGTTGCATGTTCTGAGCTGTAGGCAGTCCTTCCTTTTTCCGTATACCGTCAATTATTATATCCGCATAAACTTCACTTCCCAAAACTAGACAATTTGAGCTGGTTTGTAAAATTCGGGATCTGCTAAAACAATATTCTGAATATGTGGCCATTCAACGCCAGTGATAGCTTTACTGGGTGGAATATTTGTGAGCTTTTGTATTACAAAGGCTGAAATATTGGTTTCATAATTATTAAATTTAGAACATTCTGTTAAATGTATGATTTGGTTACAAGAATCGGCCTTAATGTTACCAATTCCCGTAATTGTCGTGTTGATGGATTCCTTCGGTAGATTCAGTACCTTAGCGGCTCGATGGGTAATAAGACACGCTTCACTTCCTTTTTCTATTAAAGCACGAAGTTCAGTGAATTCACGATTGTACGTTTTTACCTTTACTATTGCGGTTGCTAGGAAAACCGTCCTTTCGTAAGATCGCGCAACGAGCGTTTTTTCGGGCCCCGAAATGTTGGATCTTCATCAACAACTATTATTAATAACATAAATTATATTTGAATTTGTATTTGAATTTATAAAATTCTTTGTCATAGGCCTCAATGGTCGCAGTGCTCTGGGCTACATACACCCACCCTGTTAAAAAAACAAACACAAAAAAAAAAAAAAAAAACAATGCGAGGCTGGAGGATAGATAATAGGAAAAAATAATTTTTTAATTAAAAAACAACGTAAAGCAAATTTTTATGACAAATTAGAAGAATTTTTAGGGGCTCAAGAAAAATTTTGCGGAGGGGAGGGGATGGAGCGAAATTTGTAGTTATGCCACTGTTGATGTAATGGTTTTCGTTTAACTTTGATTCAATTCACCAGCATTATTTTCAGAGGAAGCCTATGATAACCAAATTTGTTGTTAATCATTGAATAAAACGATCGGCAGCTTAGGACGCATATTTAAAAACGTCATAGTTCATTTAAAGAAACTCGAATCAATTGTAAAGCCTAAAATTGTAATGTCAAACCAGAGGACTGTAAATTATTAATTTGGTTAAGGAAAATGTCTTAATCGTAAAATTTCAAATTAATTCTAATTTTTATTGTAAACCAAGTATGCACAAACTTGAGTTGAAATGAATATTTCGTCAAAAGTTGTGAAATATTCTTCATTTCCTATAAGGGTCTAAGTTAAAATATGATGATTTATCAAATATCTTTGTCAAAGATAAATGATAGTGTAACTCACACTAATCTTTTATAAAAGAATCCTACTAAAAAATATATTTTATCAAGTTAGCTTCGTAAAGCTAAACATGATCAAATATTTAATAAAACATCTTTGAAATAGAATAACGGTAGTTTGATTCAGGCCTAGGTAAATTGTAATCTGATTTTATAAAAATATTTTTAGAAAAACAGCTCACAACAAATTTATCTTTATACAGATAATTTCGAAGTGTTTATTGTATGTTGTATTTTGTTTAAAATAGAAAATTATATTAATTGTAATGGATGAAAACCTAATCAAAATTTTGATCAATAACCCAAACGCTATATTTGAGTCAGATTCAGGCGATGAAGAGAATATTGACGATACAATGGAGAAAATCGATGGGTCAGTTTAAGGAAAATTTTAAAGACATTCATGATCGCATTCTCAGAATTTGTTAAGTGTTTGCAGCTGAATAATGATTCTCCTAAAATTTAAAATATTTAATTAAAATCAATTATGTAACTTAGAATCTTTTAAAAATTTATTACTTACTTTGTTTATTATCATTGACACTTATATTGTTGCCAATTGTTGAAGTTCAAGGTCAACAACCTTCAATTTTGTTTGGATATTTTTATCTTTTACCGCAAATCTAAAGGTAGAACAAATTAGGTACAAATTAATTGAGCTTCTGTAATTAATTAAATTTAGATTAATTTAACATACATATGTACAAACTTACCATTTAACTTTATAATTTTAGTCAATTAAATTAATATATTTTTGACACCTTTTTGTTGACAACATTTTGTTAAGCTACTACAATTTTAGTCAACACAATTATAAACAAAAATGTAATTTATTATACTATAATAATTAAGGTAAATTGTATTATTGAAATTTATTATACCACAATTAAGGTAGATTGTATTATTGTCAACCATAAAAAATAATGTAGAAGAATATAAATATCAGGTGTAAAATAAAGGGAGACATTACAAGTAAAGCGATTGATCAGTCAACAACAGATAAATTGTGTAAATTAAAAAATTGTTAAAAATTGAAATTTAATAAAATTAAAACTTAAAAAAAAGTATTTATTTCAAATAATTAACTTGAATTAAAATTTAAATAAAAAATTCAAATTCATACATCCGCAAAGTTATCATTAAGCCCGGTCGAAATGAGATGATTGTTGAAAAACAAGTTATGATAGGATTATGGTACCTCGGAAATAAGGAAACCATAAAGTAAAAACATTTTCATTACTAAATACGAGCAAGAGGACTCTCATTCGTCGGTATTCAATGACCGCAATACTTCAGAGGTAATGTACTCTGAAAACCAATTTGGAAGATGTTTCATATAATGCCAAGATCACCAACATCCTCAACTAGAAGTGTTGAGGTAGAAAATGAAGAATTCCGCGGACAACAGTGCAAGATTGAAAAAATTAGATCGGAGTTATTTAACGAAATTAAATCTCTTAAGTTAGAAAATGCAAAACTGAAAAATTCTTTACAAGCAAAGGAATCTGAGAAACAGGATGCTTCAGAGTTCCGTAAGAAAAATGATTTGCAAGCTAAAAAATCAGAGTACTATGCTACAGAGTTAAGGAAGAAAGGCAGAATCTTCTCCAGAAATTATTGCTACAAACCAAACTTCAAAAACAGCTGTATTAAATCAAAATCAGCAAAATATACCCGAACAGGAAAATGAACCTTCCAAAATTAATGAAAAGGCACTACCACCAATCAACATAATTGGCATAACTGAATATGGTACTATTCAATCATTAATGAAATCGGTGACTACAAAAGAATACAGAGTTGTGACACTGAATAATAATATATGGAAAATCAATACAACAAATATTGAAACTTACAGAAGTTTGGCTGCAAAGCTAACAGATGAAGGGAGGGAATGGTACACATATGAGGAAAAAGTGATAGCCAGAGGTCTTCACTCAACCTACACAAAGCGTTATATAATCGAAGACCTTAAACTCTAGGGCTTAAAAATAGGCTTCCATATGCTTAATTTTAATAGCAAAGAAAAAGTGGAAAATTTTGTCAATATTAAGGCAGTCCTTAATATTAGAGTTAGAATAGGAGCGCTAAAAAAATCCATTGGCTAGATACCTCAGTGTAAGAAATGCCAAGGATATATTCACACGAAGAAATATTGCAAACGAGAGCGTAGATGTGTGAAATGTTCAGGGAAACATCTCACCAAACTTGTAATTTGACAAGAAATACGCCTCCAAAATGCGTAAACTGTAATGGAGAGCATCCCGCTAACTATAGAGGATGTGTAGTAGGCAGGGAACTACAAAACCTGAGAAAAGAAAAACGTCAGGGCCCGCTAAGCCATGGGATGCCCAATAATATAACAATGTCCAAAAATCCAGTAGTAAAACTACCACAAACAAGTGCAATAGTAGGCCGAAAAACATACTAACAGATTGTATAACAGCGGAAAACAGTAACTAACAAGGAAGACGGTCAAAACCTAATTCTTCAAATTCTTTTAAAGAATATGAAAGCCTTAAACTTAAGGCTGCTAAAACAAGAAAGAAGCCTGGACGCTATAAATAAGCAGTTAAATAAGCAAGAAAGGGTGAACGAAATCACTTCCATGATGTACTAATCTATGAAGATGAATAACACAATCAGAATTGTCAATTGAAATGCAAATGGGCTGTTGCAACAAATTCCAGAGCTAGAAATTTTTCTAAATTTATTAAAGATAGATATATGCCTAATTTTAGAATCTCATCTGACAAAAGATTCATTTGTTAGAATTCGAGGATATCAATGCTACCACGCCATCTAACCAGCAGAAAAGCGCAGCATTAAATATTACGAAGGTGTAAAATTTGAAAAAGAAATTATGCAAGTAGCCACCATTAATGTTCGATTAAATAATCAAAAGGCAATGAACATAATATCTTCAATCTATTGTGTTCCGCGGTATAACCTGAATCAAGAAAACTATGTTACGTTACTCAAATCACTCGGTTTTAACTTTATAATCTGAGGCGATTTTAATGCTAAAAATACATATTGGGGTTCAAGACTAACAACTCACAACTGTAAGGAGCTGTTTGCAGCCGGTCGGGCTTTAAACTGCGAGTTCCTATCTGGAGGTAAACCAACATATTGGCCAGCGGATACAAATTAGATACCAGATTTGATAGATTTCTTTGTAACGAAAGGGATATCTGAAAACTCACAGCGCTCACCGCGGGCTCACAGCGTGGCAGAGTACTTCTCCTACTCGCAACCAAATGAAAAATCACATCAACTATCCTGTAGAAGTGAAAGATCTGGTTAGAGAAAAACGGAAAGAGCGAAATATCTGGCAAAGAAACCGAGCAGCACAAAGCAAAGCACGATTTAATTATTTAAGCAACAATTTGAAAATGCTTATCAAAGAATACCTAGCTGGCCTTTCTGGCAATAAGGACGCTAATTATTTCCTTTGGAAAGCAACTATACTCGTAGGTCTTAAAAGGCCTAAGGTACAAGTAGCTTCTATCAAAAATGACGATGTAACTTGGGCTGGAAGTGTCAAAGAAAAGGCTGCATTGTTTGCAGCCTACCTTGAAGATACATTTTAACCTTTTCCAAGGCAAACAGCTGAAGAAAATTTCAGTAAATAGAGTGGATAAGGAAAAGATGAAATTAACAACAACTTAAGGTCAAAAAAATCCTCTGTTATGACCTAATCACTGTACTTATAGTTAAAGCACTACCAGGAAAAGGATTACAAAAATTATTGCAAATATTAAACGCAGCGTTCAGACTAAAATACGTTTGATACCTTCCAACAATTTCAAAATTATTGGAAATGCTACTACTCAAGAAGTTAGAATCAGTAATAGAAGTAAAAAAACTCATCCCTCCTCACCAATTTGGATTTATAGAGAGATTTAATTCAAGATGCTCTGAAAAATAAAAAAATATGCTGTCGTCTTGGACGTATCTCAATCCTTCGACAAAGTATGGCACCGAGGCCTGGAATATAAACTAGGCAGAGATCTGCCGAAGCAGACCTGATTTTAAAGGCTTACCTAGCTGATCGACAGTTTCATGTAAAACATGAAGAGGGAGGAAACTAAAGAAAATATCGGCTGTAGTTCCACAAGGAAATGTTCTGGGAAGAATACTCTACATACTTTATATGCGTGACGTACAAAAGGAACAGGTATTGCAAGATTTGCGGATGATACTGCAATCTTGGCAATGGGAGACAATATAGAGGAGTCAAGCACTAAATTACAAAATGCCGCTAATTCATTGAGTATAATTGGACGAAGAATTGGTGCCTTCAACTCAAGGAAACTACTACGGTACATATAAACTTTACGGACAAAATTGTTAATTGGTTACCTGTTTGACTGAATTCGCAACCAATTTCACATGCAGCACGGCAAAATACTTAGGAATGACCATTGCTGCTCTACTCAAGTGGAAAGAGCATATTAAAAGAAAAAAAGAAGTGTTAAAATCAAATATAGAAAAATGTATTGGCTCATAGGAAGGAACTCTGAACTAACATTATCGTTTATTATAACCGCTATTATGTATATCGGCAGATATTGATAGCTATAGGGCTGTACCAAGAAAACTATCATAAAAGTATCTGTCATGAATGATAACCTTCATAAGGACCTAAAAATGAAATTCGTCAGTAAAGAAATTAAGAAATATGTGAGGAATCACGTACAAAGCCTTAGTCAACATGAAAATGCGGATTTGCATCGTATGCTGATCAACCAAAATCCCAGTAAGACGGCTTCGACGAACGAAGATCTTAGAACTGGGGCAGCTAATTTAATAAAGTAACCAGTCGTTAACTTGTTTTAATTACAAATACACCATTTACAATTTTTTTTATTAAATCATAAAAAAATATTCAAAAGTGTAATGTTTTTATTTATATAAGGCAACTGTCGCTTAGATGTCCCACCATGCTAGTAGTAGAAGCCATACAATTTGCCGCTATTTTTTGATAGCAACTGAATAGCGCTCTATCAAATTTAATTTTGCCTTTCTGTATTTCTCAGTGTTTTTTTTTTCAAGATTTGTTTCCCTTGTTCTATTTACGCTTTTTTTTTTTATAATAGTTGTCGTTTAGGGTCGTAACTTAACTACTATATTTCAAAACTGTCAATGTGTGGGGTCTCGATGTGGATGCTATTATTGCTAAATGTACAAACGGCCGTAATTTCATCATTTAATCAAGAATTTTTATTGTTACTTGACGTATCGTTTTATAATTTAATTTTTTTATATTGGCGGACCAAGCTCTTCTACTTATTTTCTATCTGGTACCAAGAAAGACTCAAACAGCATTGTTTAATTGCTTCAATTTTTTAGAAAATATTCCGTTTAATATTAAAACAATAAAGCATGAAACAAAGCAGACAAAGCTCGATGGTGTTTCAGCACTTGTAGAACTCGTTGTAATGCGATAGCTGATGAGGAGTTTCGATAATGCTCGCTGCAATTCGTCTACTGATTTCCTATCATTTCTTTACGGTCGTACAATGAAGGTTTACAAACGCCTTTACGGTCTACACGCCTCGTTCTGCCAAATCATTTGCTTCCGGTACATATGCCGGACTCTATAACAGTGATACCAAATTACATTGGCAAAGCTTTATGAACTCCGATAAACTGTGTGCCTTTATCTGTAGCTAGCTGACAACCAAACATCGGTAATATTTGCTGTAGCTTAATGATTAGTATTAACAGTATTTGCCCATACATTATTTCAACTTCAATCCACTTCGATGTGGAGTCAATTACTACCTAGTAATAAAATTGTTCCTCCAAAGCTACAATGATTTGCGTGAATTCGATACCACATTCATTCAATTCCCGAAAGCTCTTTGGGTGATAATTGAAGAACATGCTTTTGTAACGACATGAATACGCCACACCAGGCGTCCACCCTCTATAGTTATGGTTTCATTCCCGAATCAGTAATAGAACTAGGCCATCCCTTTATCACGTTTGACATTATCTTCATTAGAACGACGTCCTGATTTGTAGCGTGTGCCACATCCTCATGACAAATTGGTAAACGGTCATCTTCTTCCAAAAACGCATTTACTGATTGATTGATACACATCTCCCGTAACTTTGTCTTTTTAGGGTAATCGCAATAAGACATCAGGCACCACAAAGTCTTTTTCCTTCCGACGCTTAATTGTATAATGGTATCCAAAACTGGCGCCACATATGAGGTGCAACTCCTTTTAGACTTCATGTCTAAAAAATAAACATTTATTTTCATTAATGTAAACGTTAGGCCAAGCGTTAGACTTAGCAAACTGTTGAATCTCTGGACGTGTCCGATTTCTGTGCGAAATAATTTTTTTGTGATAAATTAATGTTAAACTGTACGCAACCAAATTAACACAGCACCGGTGTGTTATAATTTTGACATGTCCGTAATAATTCTTGTTTCTGTGCCGGTGAAGTAAACAAAATAAGTTTTATATAATTTAATTTTATTTATATAATATAATAAGTTCCAGCATTTTCTAGTGTCCAGCATTTTGTGAACAATATCACCAACTGTGGATTTTGACATGTTCATTGCTGCACCTACAATTCTATAACTAGTCCTACTTGCCAGCCACAGCAAAAATATCATTAGTTCCATTTCCGGTCCCCAACCATGGTTTTTATTGGGCAAAAGAATTTGCTAATAGCGATAACAGTGTTAGACAATATCCTTAAATGCATTCTCGTCGCAGGATCATTATAGCCAAATATTGAATTAGCAATACTGTTTGTTGAGGGAATTGTGTACATTATTGGTCGCTGCAAAGAATGAATTTTATTAATATTTATAAATACTAGAGAGCAATACCTAACATATATACCTGAAGTTTAAATTTATCATACCTGGGAGTTTAGGAGATCAACTATTAAAGGTCGCACAAAGTTCCGTGTTCTTCTCATTAAACACATGAAACTCGAAATTAATCGAAATAATACCATATTTGGATCAAATTCTGTCTCTATCATTTTTATATGTACACTTTTAAATAACTCTCTACGTACAATTTGTCGTTTGTTGTACAGTCATACCCCGTACAACGTTCCCCCTCATAACGTCGTTTCGCTGTAACGTCGTTAGTAAAATGCGATCAAACCTCGCTCTATCGTCGGTGTGTTTCGTTGTAACGTCGTTTAAAATAATAAGCAAAGCAAAAAAAAACACTGAGAAAAAGGCAAAACACAATGAAATTTTCTCGTCTATTCGTCTACATACATACTTTGCCCCTTATAACGTTGTTTCGCCTAACGTCGGAACCAATTAACAACGTTAGGCGGGGTATGACTGTATTTCCAAATGTCAATTTTATTATGACAAAATTATTTCAGAATTCGGATAGCAAATGAACTTCAAATATGGAAGAGAACATTATTTCACTAATGTCAAATTTATCACAAACAAATTATTTCGCACAGAAATCGGACACATCCTCTGCTTCCATATTGCATCGACACTATTTTTGATCTGCACCTGCAAACAGAATATGACATCGAGATAGCAAACGGCTTTCGGCAACTACTATAGAATTATATCTATTATTTGCTTAAATATGGTGGAAGCACTTGAGATACCATAAGTGGATAGGGTAGTATTACAATACAACTTCCTGGTATGCCGCAGCCAGATCCTAAACTGTAAAATAGTTGCTTCCTGAGAGACTAGCTAAAATATCGTTGAGATTTGGTAAGGAGTAATGATGAAAATCCAATCAACTGATTAACTGTCTGAGACTTTTATCTGAATCAAAGCACCAGTCTTGACCATCTTTCTCAAATCCACTTTCACCTTTGGTTTCAAAGCATATAGTATGACACTGAATACGACTTACAGAATATCGGGTTTGTATCTTCCTTCACAACAATGGTTGCTTTAAAATGGTTCATGAAAGAAGGCTCATTTGCAAACATGGATGGATATTTTCTCTATATTTTCTCTTCTTTTCACTTTCACGTATTAATTCGTGAGGCTGCAAATACTTTTCGCCATCGCTAAGCGTTTGTACTCCGTTACTATCCGTAGAAAACTCGCGAATCTTTTCGCGCCAGGTAGGTATTAAATTATCCAACCATTGCCTATACAAGAGAGGTACAAAAATATTTCCAAGTGTTGATCCGTTACTCCACTCTAAACACAAACAACTGCCTTTTCACAATGACGAACCTTTCATCATTTGTTACCGTATATTTCCTTGAAACACCGGCTAAGAACAACTTACTGTAATCGCGTTCGGATACTACACCAGCTCCATATCTAGTGAATATTGCATTGAATGATGTAACTGATATAAACTGTAATAAATTTTCAACAGCGGCTATTGCACTAAGCAAGTGTCTATACATAAATGATCTTTTGACCAGTTCAGGTATACAATGAAGTAAACGACAGCATTAAAGAATAATGTGGTTCATATTTTTTCCGAGTCTAGTTCCTATAAATAATGCCAGTAGAAGACAACTGAATCCTTTAAAGAGTTTACCCGAGACGGCGTAACGGTTAAAGTATTGGAGCTGCCTAAGGGATCAAAAATTAAATACCTTTTTATATTAGGTTAGAATGGGTACCACAATACTGACAAAAATAAAAAATGATTATTATTCAAACACTTTGGATGAACACAGTTTATTAGGATCATTCACAGACTATGGTGAAATTCATCCAAATGGTTGATTGGTATTTGAAAATTGGTTCAGAAAATAAACTACGAGACTAACGAAGAAGAGCGACAAACATTTATCTTATCTCTCATCGCAAAATGGCAAAACAAAGGATTGATAGAATTGGTTGAGTTACAGACACAACCATCGTGCAGCAATTTGAAAATAATGTGCACAAAAGAGAAGTGAAACGGAATGGACCATTTCGACATTAAGATAATCTTAAGAAGTCCTCTTCGAAGTTTTATTTTTATTGTGTGTGTTTGAAGGTGAAACGCCGAGTTTTTTTTTTGAATAGGTCAAAATTCGAATCATATAAAGCCGTGATTCTGCCCGATAAAATATTCTGTCCGTTTAAATACACTTTGAATTGGAAACAGTCTCTGGTTGGATTTCAATTGAGCCCTAGAATTTTGGTTGGTTCGACTGATGTTCGTTAGTAAATTTCTTATGTTCGTTAGCCACTTTCAGAGTTGAAACGCGAAACAGGACTGTAATGATATTATTTTGACATTTTCGTCTCTTGTAGTGTCTGAAGATCCTTCCTTGAATTTGTCTATGCTATAGGCCGCGCTTTTTGTGTCATGGTTCTCACCTCACCGAAAAGCTTCATACAAATCTAGTCACATTTGCATAGTATTTTTCAGTGAGGTGAAAACCATAATAGGGGCTAATAAAAGCTCAATCGTACTGCAATGCTTATTCTGTATCTCATCATAATGTGCGTTGATACTTTACACTTTAAATATTTTGAAACGAGGCAGTAAGTCGTACAACATTAACTGAATTGCCGTTCTACAAACCAGTGTGAAGTATTTCACACAAAGTGTAGCTACACAAATTAACGAAAAGTGTAAGGGTACTGAAAAAGTGTAGGCCTATATAAAAAGTGTAAATAAGAAGTAGAACCAGGTATGGGGCGATATTATCATAAAGTGGATAGGTGGACCAATCTTAAATAATTTTTCTTATTAAAATAAAAAGGGTTGGGTATGTTCGACGCTATTTTGAAAATTGTAAAAATCAAATAAATTGTCGAAACCTGATTTTCAAAATAGCGTCGAACATACCAAAACCTTTTTATTTTAATAAGAAATTTTTTTTCGAATAGTTTGACCTGTCCACTTTATGGAAATATAAGCCCACACTTGGTAACATCGCTGAGATCTTCGTAAATGGTCATAGTGTAGCATCAGGTTTCGACAGTTTATTTGATTTTCACAATTTTCAAAATAGCGTCGAACATACCCAACCATCTTTATTTTAATAAGAAAAATTGTTTCGGATAGCTCGACCTATCCACTTTATGGTAATATCGCCACATACCTGGTTCTATTTCTTCTTTACACTTTTTATGTAGGCCTACACTTTTTCAGTACACATACGCTTGTCGTTAATTTGTTTAGCTACACTTTGTGTAAAATACTTCACACCGGTGTTCTACTGCAGGGTCGTGCTCCAACTGAATGTGATACTTGTAATCTTTAATTGTCAGCATTTTTTTTTTTTGTTTTCTACAAATATGTCACACATTTTTTCTTCCGTACACAAATTGAGATCTGATGGATAAACTTCCTCGATTTCAGCCCCAACTATTATATCCATGCGTGCACCTTTATAACAATTTGGATTTGCCAAATCAAACTGCTTAAAATAGTTCACTTCGATAAATTGGGAGAATTATCTGGACACATTGGACCTACCTGATTACCCATTATCCATTTGTGGTATTGGCTTTTAACTGATTAAGTTGTGGATTTAAGCCGTTCCATGCAATCTTTAATGATTCAAGTAGATCAATCTTTTTTGCTAAAAATCAAATCTGTTTTAATGTTGGTAGGTTGAACACGGCTGAAGATTGTGCGTCTCCTGCTTCTTTAAAATTAGCATTTCAATATCCCCTTCAAATGTTGTATCTAGGCACTATACCAGCATTTTAATTTAAGAGGTTTTTCTACCTACACCTCTCATGCGACGATTAAGAGATATAACGAATTTTTGAGGTATTTTGATGTTTTGTTTGAAATGTTGTTAAAATAGTGTCTATTGTAAAAATGCAATATTATTTATTAAACAAGGATAAGTTAAACTCTAAATTTAACTTCTACTGTCTCACCTTCTACAACTCAATAACCAACTTTCAATTGGTATTCAAATAGTCAGGTTAATGGCCAAGTCATAAACAACTTAATTCGAAATGCATGTATGAACTCAACTCAAATTAACTCAATCTAACGTCCCACTAAACTCTCAACTCAACCCCAAACTAATCACCAACTCAAACTTTATTAAATATCAACTCGACCCAAACTGAACCCTTAATCTAGCCCCAAATTCAAGTTCAACTCAATCCCTAAAGCAACACGGCTCATAAACTGCATGCGAACATGAACTCAACTTAATCTAATCTCCGCCCCAACCTTCGACGCAACTCGCAAATAAATCCCTAACTGATTTCCAACGCTCAACTCAAACCAAACACGCCACTGGATCATGACTCAACCATTAACTTAACCCTCAAATTAACGTTCAACTCAGTCCTCAAATCTAGACGGTCCGAAACACTATAGGCGTCGCTGAACTCAACTCAAAACAAATCACCCTAACTTCCGACCACCAAATAAAGCCCAACTGAGCGGCTAAACTAATCCAAGCCAAACAAAGCCTGAAAAAAAACATGCGTACATGAACTCAACTGAAGCTAACTTTCAACTCAACTTACAACTGTCCTCAAATAAATCCCCTTAATCAACCAAAACTATAAAAAACTCAACTTCCAACTCAACCGTCAGCACAATCCCTAAATCAACAAGGTCAATCCTAACAACTTTCAACTCAACCCCAACTCAACTTAAACTTATCCCTAACTCAACTCTAGCTCAACCACAAATAAATCCCTGCTTACTAAACACTACACATTTAACCCCAACTCAACTGCAACTCAACCCATAAATGGAATTTAAATAAGCCATCAACT
This sequence comes from Tipula vernalis, assembly GCA_958295665.1. Classification (NCBI taxonomy): domain Eukaryota; kingdom Metazoa; phylum Arthropoda; class Insecta; order Diptera; family Tipulidae; genus Tipula; species Tipula vernalis. The sequence continues at coordinate 155,506,013 of OY282558.1, forward strand.
CAATTGTAAAGTAAACCCTATTCCAATCCCAACCGAACTCCAACTGAACTCCGATTCTTCCTTGTTCAAACCAACGTATATAACAAAAATGGTTAATTTGGATATCACCACATGGTTTTGGGTCAATTCGTATGGCAAGTACTCAATCCTCTTGATGTACACGTTCTAAAAGCTATTAACTTCTCATCATGTTCCACAATGGCAATAAGAGTACGACCCCAGTTTTAATCAATTACGGTCGCAGCAAAAACTTACGTCGAGCTATAATCCTCCGATGTAATTCTGACAGTAAAAATGTTCCAATATTTAACAGCTTCTTTTATAACCAATCATTAGGACCAATACAAAACGAATTACGAACACAACCGGTTTAAGAATTTTCTATTTTTTTCAGCTCCTTCTCTCGTCTCACAATTTTTAGAACAATTAATTTTCAAATTAAATATCTGTCTTATGGCAAACTAATTGCAATCAAATAAATTCTAGATTTCAACGGATGATTACAAAGTAGAAACTATACGCATGGTTTAATTAAGCTACTACTACCGATACAAGCGTAAATACATACACAGACATCTAATATTGTAGAGCGATAATTACCTGATAGTTTAATGTCTTCAATCAGCAACAAAGTAGATATAAATGAGAAACCGAATACCTGAATCATAATTTTCACATTTATCCACCGCATCATATTAGTCGTCGTCTAAAAAAACAACCACAACATACCACCATAAAATTACCTAATTTATTAGATCTCCGCCTTCAATTTATTACATTTATATTTAGCTCGATTAATTAGAAAAATGTTGTGTTTAGTTGTTGTCTTCTTAATTTCATTAATTAATCTCCGCGTTCGACCAAAATAACAAGACCCAACATATTATTACAATCAATATTGTCTTTTGAGGTTGTCTTGTGAAAAAAATAAAAAATAAATTTTGCTATTTGCCGTGTACGACGTTACACACAGATATAAAGATATTGTTTCAATTTTTATTTTATGTAACACAAATTTTCAATTTTTTTTTTACTTGTTGTGTGTTAAGACAACCAACAACTTTAAGACTTAACTATCACTTAAGAATATTGGTGATTATGTTTTTGTAAAAGATAAAAAAAAATAAAATGTTAATTGAAAATTTAAAATAGGATGGACTGGTACAGATACGAGGTAGCTGCTTGTATATGTGTACCTAGTTTGAAGTTTTAATTAGATTTTATAGTTTTTCTCTCGACCGTATACGATGTTGAATATATTAACGTTTTTAATCAATGTGTTAATCGATCGTTAAATGTATTTATGGCGCCACATTTTCTTTTTTAGACATACGTTGGTCCATACACTTTTCGTGTTATGCTTGGCACCAATGACATGTCTTTTCGGTAATTTGTTATCGCTTTCTCCAGAATTGTTTCGAGTGGGCTGTATGTGGCGCGAGATCGGAGTCGAGCTTTTGCAATTTCTAGTGCTTTGATAATATCCGCATTCCGTTGCTTTGCCTCGTCTTTGGTTATTGGAACTTCCGCTTCCAAAACTTCTTTTACTTCTTGTTTCCATTCATATTGAAGGGTATCCTCTTCTTTTTGCCTGCGTACAATAAATAAAAGTTTGTAAGTTATGTGATCTAAAACAATATTTTATTAGGTAAATTATGTACTTACAAAATTTTTAGATTTTCCTCGATTTCACGTTCAACATTTGAGTATCGATCGAAAATTTCATTCAAAAAATTCATTGCACCACACTTGCTGCTTGTTGACACATAAATGGCGAACAGTTTGTTGTTTATCAATATTAAAACTCCTAGGTTACGAACTTATACAAAACATTTCCCCTAACATAAAACATTATAGTGACTAATAGCGGAACTAATATTGTATATACAGTGTAACCTCTAAAATTATATTTTTGTTGTTGTTGTTGTTGTTGTTGGTTAATTTAAATTACGAAAACTATTTTCAGATTTTTATCACTAAATACAACAACATCGTAAATGTATAACTTCACTATAACTATGCATGCACGTGCAACATAGTTTTGCCAAAGAATATGTATACGTAAACGGTTTGTTGTTTATTTATGCGATTACACACAAAAACTAAAACAACAAAAACAAAAAATGAGAATTTCCTATTACAAACATTTTCTTTTGTCTTTTGTTTTGGAAAAGAAAGAAAATTGTTAATAACAACAATAACAATTCCAAGTATTACAGAGATAATAACGATTCCAATTTAATGATAATAGAGTTATTTTCTTTATGTCTATTTAAGAAATGTTAATAGTTTTGTGTCTCTCTAATGCATGTATGCACTTCTATTGTGTGTATGTGTGTATAATGATTGTTAATGGGGTAAATTACAAGGTAATTAGTTGTGTAGTAGAAGTAATTATGTGATTAATAAAGGTTTTTGTGTTTTGTTTGTTTTTTTTTTGTTTTTGCATGCAGTTGAGTTAAATAGTTTTGAAATTAGTTGAATGCAATTGTGGAAATTGGTAGATATGAATCGGTAAATTGTAGTGTTGGAGAACTATAGTTTTATCGACAGTTTTACACTGTTCGAAATAGTAATCGATAATTTTCCCTTCTATCGATGATATTTCTCACATTTTTTGTTTTAAAAACAAAAAGTTTTGCTTTAATTTTTAAATACTATTAAGATACTATGATATACAATTAAGACTGAAACTTTCTTAACAAATAACATGTATGTGAAGTTAGCCCGAAAAATCATTCCGAAAAGGCTTTTTTTTTAATTTTGGTGTGTTTCCTTGCTAAAATCCATACTATGTAGCCCGAAAAAATTATTGAATTGTATGAAAAAATGAATACTATCCCGAAATTTGATTAGTACATACATATTAGCATTAGTAGCACGAAAAAAATTATTTGGTAACCATGGCACTTCAAACTTAATAAGATGTAGCTTATTTCATAATTTAAATAAAATATATTGAACGAATCCGTTATTATCCAGGTATTATCTCATTATTAAAATACAGTTATTGAATAACCTTAAGGTCTTATTTCCAAACCGTGTTCTTAGTTTTTTATACGAGGTTCAACCACCCAAATATATTTCCAGCCCCTGTAACAATGCTGACTTTCACCAAATTTCTACATAGTGGTATAAAGCACAAGCATGTTAAGTTCATTGCCAACTTCAAACCATTAGCCCATTACCATACGATGGGGATCAGGAATATTTATGGGCCAAGATTCAATCAAATATTTTCTTTAAAACTGCTCATTATTTCTACTGTTATATCTCTATTCACAGAGATTGCTAGACATATTGGTATACGAGACAAGCTTGGTAAGTCATTCAATGATATGGATATTATTGAATATCTTACAGCACCCATAGTTTGATTAATAATAGCTCGTGTTACAATCCAAAGATTCCCTGGTAAAGGTATATTTTTGCTGTTGTCATTTAACACACACAATAACGGACGACAAAGAACTCTGAATCACCATTAAATCATAAAATTCTCAAAGAGGTGTTTGCGTCAACATGACGCCAAATTATGGCACCATCAAAGAGATATGGAAATTTCTCGTTTGAAATCAAAATATATAAGAAATAATGTGCAAGAAGCGCTCGAATCATTAGCTAATTTAATTATAACCAATGACATAAACTTTGAAAATATAACATTTAGTAACAAAACAAATAAACATAGGGATAACTCAAGGCTCATATATTTACAGAGTTCATATTTTCAAGGCATGAAAAATATTATGGACGAAGTCGATTAAAGTGAAAATCAAGAAAATTATGGTATAGTTGGAGGATTGAATAGTTTATATAATCCTAATTTTCTGAATGTGGTTTTGAAAAAATATATGACTTATTTGCCTTTATGGAGTGGTATTATAAATTTTTTTTTTTTTTTTTTTAAAACATCTTTATTGATATGGCTACTACAATCTTAAACATTATTAATTCATTAGTAAGGTTGACATTAGTACTTATGAGATAAGCATAAACTTGTGTGGGTCTGCTGGACCAGTATCCAGTTCCCTTAAGATATAATAATCATACGGTTAGCTCATGTGGTTTGATTCGTTTGAGCCGCCTTATTTCGATTGTACTGTCCAGTAGTTGTATGGCCTCAACGTTGGTGTGGTTAAGAAGCCTCTTCTCATGTTTAATGGCACATTCGCGGATGACGTCGTCTATCAATTGTATTTTTAGATCATTGTGTATTTCTCTGTTAGTCACAAATCGGTAAGCGTTGGTGACCATTCGAAGAAATTTATTTTGGCTACGTTGTATAATGTCTCTATTGGATTTATGAGTACAACCCCATAGCTGCGCACCATACATCCATATTGGTTTGAAGATAGTCTGGTAGACTAGTCTTTTGCAATACAGGTTCATTTTGGAATGATGCCCAATTAACCAGTACATTTGACGTTGTTTTAATCGTATCTGTTCAGCTTTTTGTCTCACATGATGTTTCCAGTTCAGCCTTGAATCTAAATGCAGACCAAGGTATTTAGCCGATTCAGCCTGCGGCACTTGCACCCCATTGAGGTATATGTGTAGACTGTTATTTTGTGTCGGAGCGTAAATGTCACATGGGTTGATTTGAGCTCATTAAGCACTATTTTCCAGTCAATTGTCCATTTAGTAACGTCGTTCATTGCTCGTTGAAGATTTTCCACTGCCCTTGGTTGTGATTCGTCTACTGACATAATTACAGTGTCGTCAGCGAACGTGCCGATGAACGTTTTATTCGTTGTAGGTATGTCCGCAGTGTAGATAAGGTAGAGGAGGGGTCCCAATACGCTTCCCTGCGGAACTCCCGCTAGAGTTGGATAAAAGTCAGAACATGTTTCTTCATGGATGACTCTGAATTGGCGATCAGAAAAGTATGATTCAAGCAGCTGGCAATAGTTTTGTGGTAGCATTTTGCTCATCTTGAATGTCAATCCCTCGTGCCAAACCCTATCAAAGGCCTGAGATACATCCAGAAATACGGCGGGGCAATATTTCTTTTCTTCTAACGCTTGCTCTATTACCGTAGTTATTCGATGGACTTAATCTATTGTGGAGTGGTTATTCCTGAATCCAAATTGAAAATCAGAAACGTTTACCATTGGCTTTAGACGTTTTAGTAGTAGTTTTTCAAACAGCTTTGATAAGGTCGGAAGCAGTGAAATTGGTCTGTATGATGTTACTTCTTCATCTGGTTTACCTGGTTTCTTCAACATAATTATTTGAGCCGTTTTGAAGCATTTGGGTATATACTTCAATCTCATACAGGCATTAAATAAGTATGTGATCATGATGATTGCTTTGCGTAGAAGTTCCTTGAATAGACCCGCTGATATTTCATCAATTCCTGGTGCCTTTTTTTGACTAAGACTTTTGTCGATTTCTTCAGCAATTTCCATTGGCGTGACCCTTTTAAAATCCTGATTTGGTTGATAGACAGGTGTTACGTCAATGTTGGATTGAATGTCATGGGGTTGAAACACTGTTGCTAGGTGTTGAGCAAAGAGTTCCGCTTTTTCTTTGTCATGTCGAACCCAATTGCCTTGAGCATTTCTTATAGGTGGTACTCGAACTACAGGTCGTTTAAATTTTCTGGTTGCTTTCCATAACGAGTAGTCCTTATCCATTTCTGGACCTAGCCCGCTTAAGTAGTTGCCGAAGCAATCCTGTTTGAAGCTTTTGATTAGCCTATTGACTTTGTTACTTATTCGATTGAAGGTGGTTTTGTCAGCAGGATTTCTGGTGAGATGCCATATTCTCCTTGCCTTTCTCCTTTCCTTGATTTGTTCCCTGATTTCAGCCGGGTATTTGACTTCAATTTCCGCTTTGTCCTTTAATTCTGGAGTAGCTAGACTGGCGGCCATACGAGTGTATTCAATGAAATTGTTTGTTTGTTGTTCCAATTCTTCATTACTTTTAATACTAACTTTTAATTCAACTAGCTCTTCCAGTTTTTCTCTGAAGAGGTCCCAATCCGTGAATCTATTAGTAAGGTTTTGCTTCTTTTTTTTCTTGATGACTATAGCGCTTACTGACAACAGTACAGGAATGTGATCAGATGTTAAGTCGTTAATTCCTTCGACTATAGTGTAATTGGATGAAATACCTTTTATGATGAAGAAATCAAGCAAATCTGGTATTTTTCCTGCATCCGTTGGCCTCCTTGGAAACAGATATTCACATTTGTTTTCATGAATGGCATTGAACAAAGCATTTCCTTTCCCAGGAGAAATTAGCCTGGAACCCCAAGCTGTATGTTTTATATTATAGTCCCCTCCAATAATAAATCTTGGACCGAGCTTATTAAAGACGTTATTAAATTGTAACTTCGTTGGTGTATGCCGTGGAGGACAGTATGCTGCCGCAATATTTAGATCTGCGCCATTATATTGGATTGAGATAACAGTTGCTTGCATGTAGCTTTCTCGAATATCCTCTTGTTGATTATGTTTGATATTATTTTTAATTAGTACAGCTGAACCACCTCTGGCTCTTTCACTAGGATGGGTTGTCCAGTAGGAATTAAATACCTTTATTCTAAAAAAGCTTTTGTTGGAGAAGTGCGTTTCTGAAATAAGTGCAATATCTATGTTGTTTGTATGGAGAAATATTTCCAGTTCTTGGGCTCGTTGGTTGAGCCCATTAGCGTTCCAAGTTACAATGCGTAGGAACGAGTTAATCATTTGTATGTATGCTGACTTTTTTTGCTAGGCGGATAGAAATTAATTTCTAGTTTTGCCACCCTTTCTGTTAAGTGACCAAGTGTCTGTTGAATTTGACTAAGCTTTTTAATAATTTCAAAGTTATTAGACTCGTTATTAACTTCTATATGTTTGTTGTTTTGGTTTGATTCATCAGCAGATAACTTGGTGATTTGCGCATAGGATAATCCAACTGTAGATGGTGTGATTGTTGTTTGTGGTTTAGCAGCTTTGGTTTGTAATCGCTGTACTACTCTTGTTCTATTATTCTGTTGACTTTTAATTTTGTTCTGATATACAAAGCATCCTTTATAATTTGCAGTATGTCCTTGTTGTTGACAAAGAGCACATGAAGGCGCGATATCTGGTTGTTTTTTGCATTTTGTCGTGTGATGATCTCCAGCACATTTAACGCATTTGGTTTGACGATAGCAAAAACTCTTGGTATGTCCAAGTTGTTGACAATTCGTACATTGTGGAATGTCCCTTGTCTTGTTAGGTGGCTCAATTTTAACTATACAGTACGCAAGTTTCTTGATGTTGTATACTTCTTTATTGTTGTCTTTTTGTTTTAAGTCGATGTAAAACAATGGAAAGTGTTTCCTGTTTTTTACACCATTAGTTGTGACCATTTTGTATATGTTAGTAATACCTGCGACTTCATGTCCCATTTTTTCTAAGTCTGCTTTAATTACATCGTGACTAATGGAAGATGGTAAGCCTCTGATAACTACTCTATAAGCCTTTTCGCTCTTCAGCTGATAGGTGTGATATTCTATATTTTCGGATTGGTTGCTGGGTTCTTTTTTTAATTCTTCCAGTAATTTTTTGACATTTCTGTAATCATTTTCATTTTGAAATGTAATTTTAATGTCACTATTTGAAAGCGCCTTAAAATTAGTTGATTCACTAGTGGTTTTTATTACTTTTTGTCGAAAAAGTTCGAAATTTTTGATATTGCTCACGTTAATGGGTGGAGGCAGTGGTATTTTTGGGGTTTTCTGTTCAGTGTTATTGATCACAATTTGTGTAGTATTTTTTGGAGGAGTTTTCGTTTTTGTACGCCTGCGTTTCCTAGCATTTCTGTTATCAGCACCGGAAACTTCTCTTTCCAGTTCTTCCTCATCTGTGCAATAATCCTCTTGACTCAGAGCACTGAATCTATTATTCTGTTGAAAAACTGGAAATTGCCGCAGCAACCAGTTGGAATTATTTGAATGTTCATGTTGACTGGATGATGGCTGAATATGATTTGAAGAAAGATTGTTAACTCGTGCTGAATCCTTAGCTATGCTATTTTTAACCTTTACTTTTAGTGTAGAGTTTTCTCTCTTAAGTTCAGCAACTTCATTGCTCAGCTGCGCGATTAGTTTCTCCATTTTTTGAAATTTATTTAACAGCTCCTCGCTATTTATAATATTTGTTGATGCACTCGGCATTTGTTCTGATAATGAAGTTACTTTTTCAGTGGAGATTGCGTTGTTTGCAAATATTTTTTTTATTGGTGATCTGATTGTAATGGAGCCCTTTCGGAATGAAAGTTCTTCCTCGTTACTCTTTTGAGCGTTGATATCGCTTAGCTTATTTTTGGTATCATTTGAATTATGTAGCAATGTTTGGTCCCCCCTAGAATCCATGGGACCGACCTCCGGAGAGAGTGGATTTTCCTGAACATCAGGTCTGCCACCTAGGGTATTAGTTTCCTTGTTTGTTTTATCCATTGCTTTTGTTTTTATAGTGTTATTACACTCGCCTCTAGAAGTTCAGCCGTTGTGATACATTAAAAATGCAAAACAAACGTTGCCCAGGTGCTACCGCGTGGAGGTAAACTAGAGACAGTTGATGGTTTCTACATAGTTGCAACGTTGGAGTATAAACCAATTTATAATTGGCCGGTATTATAAATGATGGTGAAAGTCAAAGCAACAGCCACGTGGAGAATTACTTTGCTACAATTAAACGAAGATTTAAAACTTCATATAATATTGGTAAATTGCCAACAAAAGTGGGGCGATTCGTAAGAAACATACTTGACCGAAATGTTACAATTCATAGATAAATTTCAGCATGTATACCCAAAATACCATAAAGGAAGTAAAATCTAATGTTCAAAACTATAAGTCCAATAATGAACCATTCATTCATGACATCCAACTCTCTCAATCAGTGTGGAAGCGAAAAAATTCGGACATTTTAACTCCCAAAAATAAAACGTCATCTTTTAATTTGACAAATTTAAATGAAATTAATACTCAGTCACCAAAAGAGCAGATTATCACTTCATTAAAAATTTTAAGTCAAAATTCGAAGAAACACGATGATTTCTGCACTCCAAAACGACCACGGAAAGTAACGAAAAAAAGGATATTGCCTAATCAAGTAAACAGTTTTACCAATAAATCAGTCCCAGTACTTCAAAATGAAAGTAACACATGCGATTACTACTCAAACACATGCGCATTTGATTCTTAGTTCAGGCTTTGGCTGCAGCAGTGAACGTATTGGGGATAAATAAAAGCAACATAGTTGAAGGAAGAGTCCAAAATATCATTGAAAGTATTCTGAGCGGCGATTTAAAAAAGGCATATTGTATTAGAAAAAAAATATTAATTGAAATTTTTGGCGTTCAAGAAAACTACGAATGCAATATTCTGGATATTGCAGGGTACATGCTTAAAAGCATTCCTATAGCTTAACTGCAGAGCTAAAATGCCAACATTGCAAAACGGTAGTCGAAGAAGAAAGAAACTTCCTGCTTGTAAATTTATGAAAATTAAAGGAAGTAGGACTAGCAAATTTGGGTCAATGTATAGAGGAAGTGCCATCTCAAAACTGTCCTGTATGCTTAAATAAAATGAATCCTGAAAACAAAACATACAACAAAATAATTTCTATTTACACCGAGTATCCTACCGAAAGCAAACCGAGACTTGCAATAGATCGGATTGAATCGAGACTTTTTCTTGAGCATACTCCTTACAATTTGACAGGTATTATCAGTTATGAACAATTGGGCAAAAATGGTCATTTTATAAGTTACTGTAAATCCAATGATAAATGGCGTTGTTACGATGATTTAAAACAATATGTGGCTGCCGTGAGAAATACAAAGAGCGTCGAGGTGAACCCACATATGGTTATTTATACTAGATATTCAGATCTACTCTGTGAATAGAGATATAGTAGTAGAAATAATGAGCAGTTTTAGTGAAAATATTTGATTGAATCTTGGCCCAGAAATGTTCCTGATCCCCATCGGCTGGTAATGGGCTTAATGTTTTAACTTGGCAATGGACTTACCAAGCTAGCCTCGAATACCAGTACGTCTAGCAATCTCTGTGAATAGAGATATAGTAGTAGAAATAATGAGCAGTTTTAAAGAAAATATTTGATTGAATGTTGGCCCATAAATGTTCCTGATCCCCATCGTATGGTAATGGGCTAATGGTTTGAAGTTGGCAATGAACTTAGCATGCTTGTGCTTTATACCACTATGTAGAAATTTGGTGAAAGTCAGCATTGTTACAGGGGCTGGAAATATATGTGGGGGGTTGAACCTCGTATAAAAAACTAAGAACACGGCTTGGAAATAAGACCTTAAGGTTATCCAATAACTGTCTTTTAATAATGAGATAATACCTGAATAATAACGGATTCGTTCAATATATTTTATTTAAATTATGAAATAAGCTACATCTTATTAAGTTTGAAGTGCCATTGTTACCAAATAATTTTTTTCGTGCTACTAATGCTAATAGCACTAATCAAATTTCGGGATAGTATTCATTTTTTCATACAATTCAATTATTTTTTCGGGCTAGTAAGGATTTTAGCAAGGAAACACACCAAAATTAAGAAAAAGCCTTTTCGGGATGATTTTTCGGGCTAACTTCACATACATTAGTTTGCCCATGATTTTTTGGGCAAAAGGCTTTTTATATTGAATTTAGCCAGGACACATCAATTTTTCGGGATGAAAATGCTTTCTTTCGGGCTCACATCCGTACAAATAACGAAACTTCATTATCCGATTCATCATTATCGTTTAGAAAATCCCTGTTTTTCTTAACCAGGTAAGCCAGCCATATCCTCAAGCAAGAAACATTGGAAGTTCCCGGTCTTTTTTTATGCGATGTTGATCTTACGTGTAGATTATGGAAATAAAGATTTTTTCTGCTGTTAAAAGTGAGAAGTTATAGTTTTTAGGCATTGGCCGATGTTTAAAAGATGATAGGAACCTCTGTTCTGATATGTAATAATTTGGATGATGTGTTTCTGCTTTCCAGTAAGGGTGTCGAGTTACTAATGTACCATAAAGGAGAAAGAATCCACCTAACATTTTGTAATTATAGACTCGCAAAATTCTCGAAGGAATACTGAAGACAGTGTCGGTAATTTTCTGTTAAAATATCTACAGAAATACGTAATTTAGAGTTTTTTGGGCCGATATTGCCATATCGGTAATTTTGCGCTTTTGATTTTTAAATACTAATAATCCAATTCGGCTGCATTCGCCTTTTTATATACTTAAACTAAACTTCTAGAAATTTCATGAATTTTCCAGTAATAATAGTCAAGAAACATTTAGAAAAGTTTTATAATAAAAAATTCCATATTAGTACAGTAAAACATTGAGCTATTAATTTAACTTATTCTATTACAACCTTGGTGTCACAGTAAAAATATTTTTCGGTTTACGAAGATTGTGCAACATTGTGCAAAACTAAACCGATCCTAAAAATAGTTTAAATTGGCAAGAATCGACCATAGAACCCCACAATACCCCTGTTAAAGTTAGCCAAAACGAGCCGAAAGTAAAAAGTAAGTTTCCAGCCGAAAGTAAAAGATCGATAATTTGGTGGTTGACAGCCAAAAGTAAATAGGATACATGGATTGCAATAAAAACTATTGTAAATAGTCTTACGTGGAAAACTTTGTTTAACCTAGTCGTGGAAATATCGGAAATTCAGAAGAATCCAAAAAATTGGAACAAAATCCGCCTCTAGAGTGTATATCTGAAGTTGAATCGTTTTTATGTGACTTATAAACAGCTATAGCAAAGAAAAAAATTAGTTCAAGTTTCCCGTGGGAAATCTCGAAAAATAGCTATTGACAAATCACATAAATGCAATCCATCTCCATACATAACACTCTAGAGATGTGATAAAGATTTTTGAAAAATCGAATTTTCCGAGATTTTTCACGGCAAACTTGAACTGAAAGTTTTTCCTGCGATAGCTATTGACAAATCACATCAATGTAATCCATCTCCAGGCGTAACACTCTAGAGGTTGATTTTAAACAAATTTTCTAATGACTTTTAGAAAATCGAATTTTCCGAGATTTCCCGCAGGAAACTTGAACTGAATTTTTTTCCTGCGATAGCTATTGACAAATCACATCAATGCAATTCATCTCCAGACATAACACTCTAGAGGTTGATTTGTTAAAAATTTTCTAATGTTTTTGGGAAAATTGAATTTTCCGAGATTTCCCACTGGAAACTTGAACTGAATTTTTCCTGCGATAGCTATTGACTAGTCAAATCAATGCAATTCATCTCCAGACATAACATTCTAGAGGCTGATTTTATGCAAATTTTCAAATAATTTTTGAAAAATCGAATTTTCCGAGATTTCCCACCGGAAACTTGAACTCAATTTTTTCCTGCGATAGCTATTGACAAATCACATATACAAAATCCATCTGCAGATATAACACTCTAGAGGATGATGTTATACAAATTTTCTAAAGATTTTTTGAAAATCGAATTTTCCGAGATTTCCCACGGGAAACTTGAACTGAATTTTTTTCCTGCGATTGCTATAGACAAATCACATCAATGCAATCCATCTCCAGATATAACACTCTAGAGGCTGATTTTAAACAAATTTTCTAATGACTTTTAGAAAATCGAATTTATCGAAATTTCCCAGTGGAAATTTGAACTGAATTTTTTTCCTGCGATAGCTATAGACCAGTCAAATTAAGACAATCCATCTTCAGACATTACATTCTAGAGGCTGATTTTATAAAAATTTTCAAATTATTTTTGGAAAATCGAATTTTCCGAGATTTCCCACCGGAAACTTGAACTGAATTTTTTTCCTGCGATAGCTATTGACAAATCACATAAAAATGATTCACCTTCAGATATACACTCTAGAGGCTGATTTTATTCCAATTTTGTGGATTCTTTTGATTTTCCGATATTTTCCACGACTAGGTTAAACAAAGTTTTCCACGTAAACTTTCGGCTGATAACTATTAAATTTTTTATTTTCGGCTGGAATGTTAATAATATAATTTGGATTATTTTTTTTTACTTTCGGCTGGACACTTTCGGCGGGGATTACACAATCTGCATTACCATTTCTTTACTTTCGGCTTGAATAACACGACTTTTGGCTGGCAACTTTCGGCTAACTTTAACAGTATTACAATTAACGAAAATCTTTATTTTTTGAAGAAAGTATATGGGCGGATTTCCAGAAACCACACCTTTTATTAAGACACAAACTCAAAATAAGTGTAGTTAATATATTGGCCTAAACTTATGTTTGTAGATATTACACTACAGAGAATTGGCCATCGTGCCCGTTTATCTTTGTTCAAAGATTTAATTTCATCTCAAAATTTAATTGGTTGGATAAATAGTATGATTTTTAGTTCTGCAGATTTTGTATCTATGACCTATCAATTGACTTGGCACCTTGACCTTTAGTAACCCAACATGTATAAATTTCAAATAGAAGTCATTATTCCTTCTAATTTTGACCATCTCGAAAAATGCTGAAATAACTGGATCAAACAGCATCATCAAATCATTCGAATTGGTTGTGGCGTGGCAACCCATTGTTTCGTTGTTGTGATAGGCTTGCCCAGTATCAATTATAACTTCTTTTAGTGATCAAATTACCTCGAGCTGCGACAACCACCTTGGACCCTTGAACCATAATTCACTTTTAAATAATTCGTTCGCTCTTACTCCCCTAACTCGGAAGTATCTCCGCTTGAATCAACCGTTTTACACCAGATAATGAAATGAAACAGGCATGTGATCCTGAATCCAATAATAATCTACAAAAACTTGCATGACCGATTTGATTCTTTACACTTGGCTGGCTGTAGGGAGGATTGTACTTCCAACAAGTGGCATAGGTGATTCCTTCGGTGTCTCTTTTGTTTCAATAATCATTTGATTCGCGATAGATATTGAAGATGTGTCGTGCAACAAAGTATGATGTTGGCGGTTACATTTTAAACATTTTAACTTATTTTGACTGTAATTTTCACGATGACATTCAGATAAAACACAATCGATGTTTAACTGTTAACTCACGGCATTCTCTTGGGCTCTTAAACTTAAACTTATCACAATGACAATGGGCTCACATGATTATTTTCAAAAGTTCCTGAATTTGTAGAACATTTTGTCGGAGCACAGGATTCCCGCGCATCACATATATCGTCTTTGAATTTGTTCACTTCGTCTGAGCTATTGTATAACTGTCAAAGCTTTTTGGCTTGAATGTTATTATAATAAATTCTGTACAAGGTTTTTTTTCTCGTATCGTTCACAAATTTTCACCCAAGCCTGTTTGTAGTTTGCGTTTGTAATTCTGCCGCTTCACCCTCTAGCTGACCCTTTATAAATTGAATTTTCTGGACATAGCTAAATTCCAATTTGCTTTGTACCGAAGCCATAAATACATCTTTAAAATTAGGAAAGTCTTTAAGTAATTTCACGAAAAACTTGGTAAACGTAACGTTGGCAACCATATCGAAACGTGAGACTCCTCTGTTTTATTTTGAATGGTTTGGTTCATCGAACTGTTGAAGGATGATGATAACTTTGTCAACAATTTACTTCGATCGCGTAAAAGTCTCGACATCATTCCTTCCACTTGCGTTTGTTCTTGTTGTCGCTGCTCTGTTTGCACTAAATTAAAAATTTTGATTTTATGTTGAAGTACTTCGTTTCGTATTTGTCTAATTCAGAGACAACCTAGTATTTTGCTAACTATCCTTCACAGCTAAAAAAATCGGCGAACGCTCGCTCAAGGTACTGTAACCGAGTAGCGATTTTGCTCCGCTGTGTCTTTTTATGCTACCTTTCACTAGGCCTCGCTTTGCGGTTAATTTATTAATTTCCTTGTCGGCCATTATGTTGCACTGTCTTGTGTTTATAAATTGATACGAAGAATACGAAATACGAATTGAGCAATGGCTCTTATACGCTTGGAATGCAACACAACGAGTTCAAGTATGCCCTTAATATTAATGTTGGTTAACTCGCAACGTCGATTAAAATTTAATATTAATAACGCGCGATGGTTGCTACACTATGGACACACTATGCTAATTTTATATATGTTTAATTCACTGGTTTTATCTACTTACCGCTGGTCATATTGCTGATTGACAGTCAGTCGCTGGAATTCAGCCACCAAGAATCAACCTGGAATTCAAACTCTTCGTAATTGTTGCAATGTCAATCCCACGATCAAACTCAACCTCTAAGTATCCACCCGGAGTTCAAACTTGATTCAATATGTAATTACTATTCATTCCTCACTGGAATAGATAGTTAAATTCTCCTTGGTTATGTATTCTTTACGTTCGTAATTTTAAATTGGGCAACGCAGTTTTCACATTAACCTTTAGTTTGATATTTTTCGACCATCCTCTTCAACAACAGAAAGAAATCCGACTAAAATCGTGCAGCACGGCGCACCCAATTCCAACAAATCACTTTTGCTTTACTGCAATTCAACATAAATTTTGTGGTACGGTACATCCAATTCAACTAAATCACTCTCACTTGTTGCTGATATTCAACGCAAATTATGCAGTACCACACAACTCAATTAAATTATTCTTGCTGGTTGGAGTTTGATTTTATGCGCCTATTCACTTGCTGGCTGTACAGAACTTATTTTATTGTTTACGCCTTCTCGAAACTTCCTTTTGAAAATGGTGTCGACTACTGCTCGACAGCTAATGTAATACACTTTTCTTTTAATCATTTGAACAATACCGTATGTCAAAACATAACCGTGACACCACAAAACCGTTTTAAACCACCTGTTTGACGCTGGATACACAAAAAAGCTTGATGTTAGTGTGTCGCGTAAATTGTCAATGAAAAATTTGATTGAGCAAATTTTCATCAGCGAATCGCTGCTGAAACGCAACGAAATTGACCCATTTCGTCTATTATGTTTTTGAGGTAAAAAGTTGTGTTGGATTTTTTCTTTCGGCGGCCATTATACTCACGTGTAGGTTAGTATAATTTAATACGGATAAAAAAAGTTCTATCAAGTGAAAGGGGAAATTCAACATATTTATGATAAAAAATATTGTGCTTTGCTTTATGAAATAGAAAATCGTATAAAATGCAATAATACAAATGTTGGGAGCACAAACCTACAATATCCGAACATATAACTGGTGGTTCATCTAGCGTTTGCAATTTCAACTACCGGTTATTTCGAGTGTGGCAACTCAAATGCCTACAGGAAATTTGTGGATCAACTGGAAACTGAAATGTTATTGGATAAACCAACACGTGAACGTGCATTTACAGCGCGTATAGCCGAAAACATTGCAGCTGTTGCTCAGAATGTGTCTGAGCATCCATTACACCAACTCGCCATCGTGCTCAGGAATTGAACATTTCACGGAATTTTGTTTTCGGTTCGCTAATTGGGCTGTGGAACGCTTGGAAGAAAATGAGCATTTTTAAGCATTTTTTGTTATGTCCACAAGGAAAATTGTTGCATTTGGGTTTCAGAAAATTCATCTGTAACCATGGAGAAGCAGCACATCCACAACGAGTGACTGTTTGGTATAGATTTTGGACCGGCGGCATGATTGATCCATTTTTTTCAAAATCGGGCAAGGAGCCGCCCTTACAGTCAATGGGGAACGTTACCCAGCCATAATAAACGATTTTTTGTCACCCAAAATTCAAGAGGAGAACACACGCGACATTTGGTTTCAACAGGGTGGTTTCATTGGCCACCACGCAGCTGCGATTTGACTCCTTTGGGCCCTTTTTTTTTTGTTGAGAGCCGTTAAAGTTAAGTGATACGCTAACCATCCAGAGACTATCCAAGACTTGAAAGATCAAATCGAAGCTGCCATTGATGAGATAGGAGCCCATACAATCGAACATGTTCTAAAAAATTAGGTTGACAGAATGAGGTACTGTAAAACCAGCCGTGGAAGTCATTTGAATGAAATTGTGTTCCATACTTAATGGCAATAAATCAAACCGCTTTGGAAAATATTCATTCGTCTTTGAATTTAGAACCAAATTCAATTGCAAACATTAGATGGACCACACTTTAGGAGTGAAACCGACAATTTGAAGATTAAATCATATTCCACTGCATCTTACACTAACATCCAGTTGGATAATTTTGAAATTATAAGTATTTCAAATGATATTGTTGAGTGGTGTGTCAACCATAATAATACCAATGACGCAGGAAATGCACATCTAAAATTTTTGCGTAAATAACACCCTAACCTTCCAAAAAATATCAGGACTTTGAAAAAGTGCCATAAAGAGGGTTTCACTCTTACGTTGGAGTAAAGATTAACATTAAGAATTTTCTCGAAAGAAATCCTGCTTCACAACGAGACATTTATATTGACGTAAAGAAAAGTTCCAACAGTCAATTCTGGCCAATTTTTGGCAGTACATATCCATAAGGAGAGTAACGACTATATGTAAGGGGTTTTTATTTAGTCACATACAGTATTTTAGGCATTTATATTTGTTAATTTCAATAATTTTTTAATTTATATGATTTTAATACGTTCCGAAGATTGTAAGAGAATTCAATCCAGTTTCGAACTGATGAGCTTATGATTATGAAAAAATCAATCTTCTCATCAGGCCGCGGCGACTTGATTGATTATACCAAAATTTACATTCTATATATACAGAATCTGCTGTGCGTCATGTACTAGCGATCATACTAATACAGATAAATTCTCTTACAATTTTTGGTCTAGAATTACAATAATTAATTTACATTCAACATTAGAAATTACATGAATTAATTTACATTCAACAAAAAATTAATAAAGTATAATTTATAATTTTAATAATTTATTTAAAAAACAATTAATTTTCTGGGGTCAAAGGGCACTCTGGATATTTTGTCTGAGATTTTTGCGAATTAATTATCCTCCAAGAACCGACTAGGGTTTCAGAGTAAAGGAGCATCATGTTCGTCTATTCGCGAAATTGGAACAAATAAATTCTAGATGTGTTTCAGCTTCCCCAATTGACTACATGCATTTTGTCTCACTCTGTGTAATGAGACAATTGTTACAGTTTAGAAGATTTATAACCCTGGAAGACCACCGAATTTTGGATGTACTTAATGTTAACCGGTATTGCAGCTTTGAGTGAATATTTTCAAGATTTTTTGTTATTAGTTGTTATTATTAATTTGATTGACCAGCCAGGAAACTTGATTAAACGAAATGTGGGAAGGTTAATTTTAATTTGTTTCGCTTGGGGATAATTTTTATGTCGTTTGCGATTGAATCAAAAACAGCACTTTTAAAGTGAAAAATTGCCTTTTTTGGTTTTAATTTAAACAACCGTTTTTCTGAGGGCAAACTCCGAGAGCACTTTTTAAACCTCGATTTTTTCGTAGATTTACACCTCTTTAACATAAATAAAATATGGTTATAGGTTAATTCTGATTCTGTCATTTAGCTCGTTCACTGATTTGTTAATAAACATATATAACTCCTAGCATCATCTCTTTGTTTCTCAGGTATTAAAGAAAGCCGTTTGCATTTAAAATTACATAAAAAAGACGATTACGAATTAAATCAATCAATTTGATATATACAAACGATAATTATCTTGACAAATTATAAAATTTTTTTATATATACAATTGTTGCAAATTAATATAAAACCACTCAATACCACCTACAAGTCTATTAAGTTTATCTTTTCTACATTTGTTCGCTTAGTTTTGTAGCAATTTTTCACAATATATACAATTTCGAACGATCGTATCGTTGAAAAATGAACACAAAATAATAATTATTAAAAAAAAAAAAAAAATGATATTGAAAATTAAAGAAAACAAAGAAGTAAAATCATCTATATAATTAACCACCACCACCACCACCACCACAGGCATGATACAGATCGACGACATAGAAAAATAAGAAAAATTCGCGATCGCTATAGAATTTATCGATCTGAATGTCTATCAAATCAATTACGATCAATTAATTTTAAGGAAGAATCTAATATTTCTTATAATACGGTAACCCTTAATCAACATTATTCTGTATAATTATTTTTATATAGATCGATTCTATAGTGTATACAAAGAGATCGAATATGATCTTGTTGTGCAGGTTAAATATCAATTTGAGATAAACAAAGGCGGTGGTGCGCGGTGCATGTATATTGCGATTCTCGATTAAATTGAAAATGACAATGATTAGTTATCAAGGTAAGGACGAATAAAATTGCATAGCAGTTTGTTATTTATGATCATTGAAGTTTATGTTGTTAGATATTTTTATGTTATAATCTGGAATTAGAATTCGTAATTTTTTTTCGTCTTGGTATCGTCTTGTTATTATAACTTTTGTTGATACAACACTCTCTATATAGAACCTGTTCCAAAAGTTTTTCTTTTCAACGAGTCTAATTTATTTACAAAATCAATCATTTACAACAAATTAACTTTTTACATGGTCTTTGATTTAATTAATGTGACCTTCACTGCAGACCAAGTCATAGTCTAATTTTTTTTTTAATTTACTGTTTTTTTTCGTCGTAAAATTGGGCTGTGTTTACGTTGTTAAGCGAGACACGAGAAAAAAATTTAAATACACAAGATACAGCCTTCACATGACATTGGAAAATGATGCATCACGTACCAAAATTAAAAACAAAAACGAAAAAAATTGGAACAGTTAAACATTCCTACAGAATCAATGATACAACAAAAAAAAAAAATTTATTGATTTAAATTGAATTTTGATATTTTGTTGTTGTTGTACTATACACAGAATTACAGACCACAAAACTGTAACGTCGACCGACCAGTTATAATACTGCGTCAAACAAATTATATATTTTTAAACAACTTTGATTAATAATCGATTCCAAATGAATAGAAATGTTCATTATAAATTAATCCACCTATAAAATACACTTGCTGCCGGAACCGCCTCACATATTTAAGCAGTTACACACATGGGAATAATTGCGGTAGTGCACATGAACAAAACCTAATTAAAATATTAAACCAATTTTCGAGGCTCACAAGGTTATAGTTAGCTTCGAACGTGATCAAGAGAAAGGCACCATCAATAATTTTAAATTAATATTGAACCGTTCAATGTAGAGTACCAAGAATGGCTGTTATTTAGTTAAATGCTTTTCACCTCAATCCATATAATAGTATTATTCAACCAATCAAAAAATTTCAATACCTGACTTATTGGTTGAAAGAGAAACCAGCCATGACTTAAAGATGAGAGATGACAACTTTAGGTAAATATTAATACAAATCCTCCTTTGAAGAGATTAAATTTCAAACATTTTAACAGAAATTGGACATTAGTAGGTGGCGACATTTCACAGCTGTCACTATTTGGTACGAATTACTAAACGGAAACAATCCTCTTGGTGAGATAACAACTTCTATTAATTGTAATAACAATTATTGTTAAGGCTTTGTGGCACTGGCTAGTCAAACATTTTAATATAATAAAAAAGTAAAATGAAAAGACAAATATTTTTTTCTAGTATATAAAAGTGAATAGTTCTAGCAAAAAGAATTGCGTTTTCACTTTTTTCTCACATCTGGTACTGTTTTGTGATGTTTTGTTTTTAACTTTTGAAATTATGGCAAACGCCAAAAAAAGTTGTGTTAGGTACCTTCATCATAGCCATTTAAAAAATTTAGTATTAAATTAATTAAAACGGGTCAGAAATAGCAAAATTCAATCGAAATTGACCATACTCCAGAACGCTTCAAAAAAGTATTTTAGATCCTCACCCCTACCCAATCCCATAAATTAAATGTAATATTAATTTTCATCATGAACGGCTAAGAAATGGCAGAAATTCGTCTAAAAGTGATTTTCAAATCTCATTTCCATCCAACTTTAAATATTTCATCAAAATCGATTAAACATAACCAAGTTCCTTAAAACAAATTTTATCATCATACTTCCTAGTACTTTAAAATTTCATCAAATTCTCCTTACAAGTTCGACCAAAACTCAAAACATGGGAGAAATAGATAATGCAATGTGCAAAATGGACGATTTTATGAGTCGGTCTAACACAACTTATGAATCAAGCAACTTATTTCGAGCGCACAGATGAATATCAGCTCTTGACGAATTAGCTGAAGCTAGGAATGGTCGGTTGATTCACATTTTGTTGTGTTTAGATCTCACCAAATGTTACTTGGACTAGACCTGAGAATTATCATACATGAAGTACTATTTGACCACCTATTGTTCGTCAACTTACTAGCTTCATCCTGAAACAGTAATTTGAATGATGCAAGAGGCATTTCAATATCCCTTCTGCTTTTAT
Organism: Tipula vernalis; assembly: GCA_958295665.1. Classification (NCBI taxonomy): domain Eukaryota; kingdom Metazoa; phylum Arthropoda; class Insecta; order Diptera; family Tipulidae; genus Tipula; species Tipula vernalis. Next base: position 155,527,336 of record OY282558.1, read on the forward strand.
GATATGGACCATGGTGCAAAATCGAGCTAGTTTATCAGCTTTTTATTCCCTGTAATATTAAAATGTCCTATAGCAATAGTATTAAATGGATGTTGAACTGACCTGCCATCTGTTTTGAGTGTGGTTGAGCGCTTTAATGGCAGCCTGAGTTCGTAAAAATGTGGATATCACTTGATGATACTCCGTTATACATTCTACGACTTACTTTATGGCAGTTACTTCAACTTGAAAAGGGCTCCAATAGCCGGGGAGACGAAAGGAGAGGTCTATAAGAAGTTCCTCAAAGCTGTGACAATTTTCATTTTGATTGCTCGGTTATTTCTAAAAATTTCTTAGAAAATTCAATTTTATTGAAAATCAACTGTGCTATAGCCCACAAGTTTTTGGGCGGCAAAAATCTAAAATGGTCCGATTACGATGGTTGATACCTCTATCAATAGGTTTCGGGACCTGTAATTGCTGACAATTTTCATTTTGATTGCTCGATTATTTCTAAACATTTCTTAGAAAATTCAATTTTATTGAAAATCAACCATGCTATAAAAGCCTACAAGTTTTTGGGCGGCAAAAATCTAAAATGGTCCGATTACGATGGGTGATACCTTTATCAATAGGTTTCGGGACCTGTAATTGCTGTGACAATTTTCATTTTGATTGCTCGTATATTTCTAAACATTTCTTAGAAAATTCAATTTTATTGAAAATCAACTGTGCTATAGTCCACAAGTTTTTGGGCGGCAAAAATTTAAAATGGTCCGATTACGATGGTTGATACCTCTATCAATAGGTTTCGGGACCTGTAATTGCTGTGAAAATTTTCAGTTTAATTGCTCGGTTATTTCTAAACATTTCTTAGAAAATTCAATTTTATTGAAAATCAACCATGCTATAATAGCCTACAAGTTTTTGGGCGGCAAAATTCTAAAATGGTCCGATTACGATGGTTGATACCTCTATCAATAGGTTTCTGAACCTGTAATTGCTGCGACAATTTTCATTTTAATTGCTCGGTTATTTCTAAACATTTCTTAGAAAATTCAATTTTATTGAAAATCAACTATGCTATAGCCCACAAGTTTTTGGGCGGCAAAAATCTAGAATGGTCCGATTACGATGGTTGATACCTCTATCAATAGGTTTCGGGACCTGTAATTGCTGTGACAATTTTCATTTTAATTGCTCGGTTATTTCTAAACTTTTCTTAGAAAATTCAATTTTATTGAAAATCAACTGTGCTATAGCCCATATGTTTTTGGGCGGCAAAAATCTAAAGTGGTCCGATTACGATGGTTGATACCTCTATCAATAGGTTTCGGGACCTGTAATTGCTGCGACAATTTTTATTTTAATTGCTCGGTTATTTCTAAACTTTTTTTAGAAAATTCAATTTTATTGAAAATCAACTGTGCTATAGCCCACAAATTTTTGGGCGGCAAAAATCTAAAATGGTCCGATTACGATGGTTGATACCTCTATCAATAGGTTTCGGGACCTGTAATTGCTGTCACAATTTTCATTTTAATTGCTCGGTTATTTCTATACATTTCTTAGAAAATTCAATTTTATTGAAAATCAACTGTGCTATCCTGGAGGACCATTTTAGATTTTTGTCGCCTAAAAATGGAGACTTTATTATTCTTTTCTAGAGCCCTCCAGGCAATATGTTGGTTTTGAGTGACTCGAGTGGAGGAATCAGCCTCGCTTGAGCTTATGTCGTTTTGTTTCTTATTAGGCTTGTTAGGCAAGCCTATTTAATGTATTTAAACTAGGCCCTAGTCTGATCGATTATCGGCACGGTAAGCCAAGTAATATTTTAACCCAGCACAGTGATTTGTTTAACGTATTTATGCCCGTGTTTTGTCCAAGAAACCAATAGATCAGTAGTCTAGTTACCAGTTAAAATTTTGGTAAAATGTAAATAGTTTTTTTAGTGACGTATATAAGGTATAACGGATGCTTTGTGGGAATAGTGTCGTTTGAGAAGTTGGACTGACCGATTTTTATTTGTAAGTTTACTGAAGTTTACTTTAGTCACTTCCCACGAAAATAAGAGATTTTACCCATTTTAGCGGTCACGGTTATATTTTCACAAATACCTCGGTTCTTTTACATTTTAGGAAAAAACAGTAAACGGCAAAGTTGTTCGAGGGGAAACTTTATATCGATATGCTTGTTTTAGACAAAGAAACTTGAGTTAAAGGAGAAAGTCCAGACCGTTTAGTATTTTTCCTAAACTGCAAAATAACCGAGTTATTTGCAAAAACGTAACCCGCAACTTCTAAAACCGGTGCAAGTTCCCTTTTTTCGACCATTTGCCCATTCGGCCGAGCTCGGGACTCATCAAGTACTTCATCTATTATATAAACCGTAACTCTGCAGTAATACGCAGATGGTGAAAAAATTAGTCTAAAAAACTAAAAAAAAAATAATTGAGATATGGCCCACCACACGACTTTTTTTTAAGAATTTGGAATTTTGAGAAACTTACAAAATATTGTTTCTTACAAATATAATTTCTTACGTAAAATGTATTACACCAGGACCAGCCATCCCCCATTTTGAAATACATCTAAATTAAACATGAGCATGTAAGAAGTCAAGGGTGCCTGGTAACAATTCGGCAATCAGTCAAAAATGACTGATTTTCTCGCATAACGATTAACCAAACCTCCTCTATTGTATAAGGTATGAATTGAAGATGCCGGATCTTGCCGCATCTCATGCTGGATTTCCACGAACACGTACTTCTTAATATTTGTATGACTCGCTACCAATGAAACTCGTCGAATCCCCATAAATGTGTTGCTACCAGAGGAATGTGTCAAACACTAATTAGAAATTCGCACCAAATTCACCTAATTTTGCGTCCCTAATAAAGCTGCGATGAAGCCAGAAAAATACAAAATTCGGTGGAAAAGGTAAACCGGTTTTGTGGAGAGATCAATATAGGCTCATTAAGCAGGTCGAGGCTGTATTGAATTCAATGCCACTCGTCACCACTGTAACCATCACAACCGAAGAAAATGTAGAATTTTCGATACCGGGAAAATCTTTAAATTGTCAATTCACTGCTCGGACGATCAGTGTACAAGACACAGCATTTCATATCGACAAGGGTATTTATCTGGATTGAAAGTTCGCTTAGATAGGTGTAAGTATTAATTTTTAAAACGTTATAATTCAAAATGAGTAAGCAAATGTGATGAATACTTCGCCCAAAGTTAATATTTTTGTTAGCTCAATGAAAGACATACCAGCGAAAGTGTCGCACTTCTTAAGATAATTTAGATTCAATCCTATAATATAAAACCTTCACAAAATATAATATGCGCCAACCAAAAACACCAATAGTACATAATATTTACATAAAACTATCCGATTGTCATACATTTCAAACAAATTTATTATCCGGTCAACCTATCCGAACCAGTCAACCCATTAATTTATATTGACAATCATAATTTATAATTCATGTCAATACACAACAGAACAATAATAATCGAGCAACAGCACAAAATGAAAAACAATCGTGGAGGGAATAATAACATATTGAATGAATGGATGCACCTATTATTTTACCACCATGGTATACAACCATAATACAAAATTGGGTGTCAACTATAAAATTTTTTCTATCCTAGCCTAGAATATGAAACAATAATAATTTTTATTGTCTGTTGTAAATATATCACAAAATATACTGTGCATTGTGTATATCTTCTTGTATATCGTAGTAGATATATGCATTAGAAAAATATTAAATTGAAACTTGAATGTTCCGGTATAAGTTGTAGGTGTCATATTGCATGAAGAAATACAAAAACAAAATTATTGTTGATCTCGCACAATTATTTCCAATCTTAGATAATAAAAGATTGTCATTCTTGAGAAGTATATAAAGCACCAACATTATATTAATTTGCACGCTTAATATAATCATTTTGTAAAGGTACAACACAATAGTAATTATATTTTTTAAAATGTCATATACACAAAAGAAAATTATAAAATTTTCCAAAAGAGATCTAATGTAACACCCCCGCGGCGATATTATATACCAGTTCTTCTTAAACTTTGCCTAATTACGGTCTAAATGTGGCTAGAACTATAGGCCAATTTTGGGATTTGCGCAAAGTTGGATTTGTGAATATTGGTAATCAAGATAATGCAAGCAATGTACCTCTGCGACAACTTTAGTTCTGTGAATTTCCATTAAATTGAAAGATTGGACCCCAAAACGGGGGACTCAGTTACGTGCAAATTAATTTGAGTTATAGGTTTAACTTAATTTTGTGTTATACAACGAACCATCCAATATTTTTTCGAACTACATACTTAACTACTTAATTCATGGTTCATTTAATTTTGAAATTTTTACTGTAAATTTTCAACTTAAATTTCCTTTTTTCCAGAATTTACTCAAGTGCGGAAATTTTTAGTCACGACAGCTTATTTTACAGTTTTCCTGGGAATCGGACGATTTTCCCGCACAATTCCTGCCTCACAATTATTCCCGTAAAATTACTTCCAGACAATTCATCTCAAAATTACTTCTACATAATTCCATTCGGCCGGAATATTTTTTCGGGATGTTCAGCAAATCTTCGCTATTTAATTCATTATTCCTAACCCAAAAAAAAAAATAAAAATAAAAATAAAAATAAAAGTAAAAATAAAAATAAAAATAAAAATAAAAATAAAAATAAAAATAAAAATAAAAATAAAAATAAAAATAAAAATAAAAATTAAAATAAAAATAAAAATAAAAATAAAAATAAAAATAAAAATAAAAATAAAAATAAAAATAAAAATAAAAATAAAAATAAAAATAAAAATAAAAATAAAAATAAAAATAAAAATAAAAATAAAAATAAAAATAAAAATAAAAATAAAAATAAAAATAAAAATAAAAATAAAAATAAAAATAAAAATAAAAATAAAAATAAAAATAAAAATAAAAATAAAAATAAAAATAAAAATAAAAATAAAAATAAAAATAAAAATAAAAATAAAAATAAAAATAAAAATAAAAATAAAAATAAAAATAAAAATAAAAATAAAAATAAAAATAAAAATAAAAATAAAAATAAAAATAAAAATAAAAATAAAAATAAAAATAAAAATAAAAATAAAAATAAAAATAAGAATAAAAATAAAAATAAAAATTAAAATTAAAATTAAAATTAAAATTAAAATTAAAATTAAAATTAAAATTAAAATTAAAATTAAAATTAAAATTAAAATTAAAATTAAAATTAAAATTAAAATTAAAATTAAAATTAAAATTAAAATTAAAATTAAAATAAAAATAAAAATTAAAATTAAAATTAAAATTAAAATTAAAATTAATATTAAAATTAAAATTAAAATTAAAATTAAAATTAAAATTAAAATTAAAATTAAAATAAAAATAAAAATAAAAATAAAAATAAAAATAAAAATAAATTAAAAATAAAAATGAAAATAAAAATAAAAATAGAAATAAAAATAAAATAACTGCTTTTGATTGCGATGTGGGCTACTGTCCACCAGATTGCCGAATGACAACAAACAATTGTGATCGACATTATATCAAAGAGGGCAACAATTGCAGGCAAATAATTCGTCAGAAATTGGAAATTTGGTTCAATTGGCAAGCACCGAACGACGAATGTGGACAGTAAATTTTGGACCTCCCACCAAAACGAACAATAAAAATAACCAAAGTGGAAGGCAAAAAACAAAATATTGGAAAACAAATACTCAAGAAGTTCTAAAAGTTAATTCAAGTCATAAAAATTAAAACGGCCGTTCCAATAAAAAATAGTAAAAAGACCATTTGAAAACCAAAAAAAACTAAACAGTGCAGTGTAAATAAGCAAAAAAAGTGGTAATAAAAAGGAGCTGTGAAAAAAATGTCGAATGTGCCGTTATAAATTCATTTGTTTTAGTTTATAATTATTTTACTTTTTATTTATTTCTCTTTTTCCTTCATTCAACTCAAAATTAATCCTGGTCATCCTAAGCGGTTGTATTTGTCACAGGAAGTAATCGTTCCCGAGTCCACCTGCTAATCGAGTTTAGTCCGGGAAAAATTACTTGGCAGTAGACTGAAGCACGATTTGTGTTGTTTTTTTGATTTGCCTACCACTATAGGGTGTATGGCACGTTACAGCAACAAATATTTTTTACGGAACTATAGTATTCTTGTCTGGGTGCCATAATAGCCATTGCAATTTTGTGAGAAAAAGATACATCGATTTATAAAAATTCGTTTCAGGCCCTAAATGTTATATTTAAACCACACTTAAACCGAAGGTTTATTAAGACCGATATTGAAACGGCTTTTACGAAGGCAGCAAAAGAGTTTTGAAAATTTTGAAATAAAATTCTGTTTGTCTCACTTTATAGTTCGCAAAATTTTTGATGAAAGTTTAAAAACTGAATATAACACCAAATCTGATAATGAACACAAAGTTGTGAAAACTTTTGAGGCTTTATGAAAAGATATACCTGATAGAGCCGCAATTATTTATAGTTCGATGGGAAAGAAAAATAAAATGAAAAAAATGGTAAGATAGCAACTTTCGATCTTTTTCCACTTATTCCGATTTCGGGCTTAATTTTCTTCCAGTTAACTTATAAAAGTCGTCTGGAATGATAAACCAAGAGATATCGTGTTTTGTAAAATAAAAAAAAATTTAAGGGAAATTGGTTTAGGTGCCTTTGTTTTTTAGAACTACCAAATTGTCTTTTTCTCTGAATTGTCCTTGTCTCAGAATTAACGATTACTCTGAATTGTGTTTTCTCAGAATCGTATGCAGCGATGGAAATTGGCGATGGAAGTTTCGGAATATGATCAGTTCGGATTGCAATTGACTATTTTTTAACCTATTATGTTTAAACAACATGTTGTACGATGGAAAATACTGGAAAACGATGGAAAATTTTTCTGTTACCATTAGAAGTCTCACTTCTGCTGCGCATGCTCATCACATGCCTTGTTTTTTTTTTTCTAAAAATACAGAATTACCCAATCACGTCAGATTTTTGGGATATTCTAGCCTCAAAGTGTCAAAAACGTGTTTTAGAGACGTTGTTTAAAAACGTGTTTTTGGCACTTTTCCACTTGATATAACTCAAGGCCAAAAAGAGTCAGGGGCAAATATAATATCAATATCTTATTTAGCGTACCAAACTCTACGACTACAAAAACATTAGAGATATAAGAATCTGCAGATCAATAATTTATAAAATGAGATGGAGTACAAGTTATGCATGCTTATGAAATTCTTAGATTATACATATTGAGAACCTATGAGACTGAGAACTTGTTAATACAAAAAGATTTCTTTTAATTTTTTATGCTTACTATGTTGTTTCCCGTAGATTTTGTTCAAGTCTGCCCCAGCAATTTCAGGTTAGAATATCTCAAAAACCTATTGTGATAGGGTAATTCTGGGGCCAGATTCTGATTCAGCGTAAAAAAATACATCGGACACGACTGTTCAATAAAAAAAAATGTTAACCCCTTTTTTTTTTGAAAGGCTGTGATATTAGTAGTGGTCTCGTTTTATAAAAAAAGATCTATAGGTTGCATTGTTTTTCTTTGCTAATATAGATGATGAGATTGAAGTTGCAATAGGTTCTCCATAAGCCTTATTATTCATCGCATATTAATATTACCGTTATTCCCATGTTGCCTAAATATTCGGATATTAATTCAGATAATCCTTTGTTACAAAAAGGTATAAGGCAACAGTACAATTAATCGAGTCAGAATTAATGACTTAAATAATTTAATTCTAAAAGGTTATATCCACCCGTCACGAATGATAAAATTATACTTACTTTGCAAAGTTTGCACATTATAAATTTGGCATAATCATATACGTTGATAAATTGGAATAATCTCATTTACTCTAGTATTGTCAACCATTCATGAGAATTCATTACCATTGCTTGTATCAGCTTAAAGTGTTTCAATATGCTATTGGGTTGTTTGTATCTATTTTTGAAAAAGAAAGGTCACTCTGAATCGTAGTTACTAAATATTTATACACTATAGTTACATGTATTACGAAATTTATGTATAATAACGCAAATTTGCCCAACATACCCAGAAGCATATACATATACCATATACATATTATAACTTCAACCAATTTTATTAATCATCATCAAATCGCTAAAAATCTTATTACCTTACACATACAATTTTACAATTTTTTTACACCACTTTTCAATCTTTGATCTATTATTACACTTTAACGGGCTTTTAAAAAAAAATTTAGTTTCTTATTCATGCATATTTCATGTACATAACATGTACTCTTATTTCGAGTTACAATCAATTATAAAATTGTAAAAAATTGGTTGATTTTTTTTATATTCATCCAGAAGCATCAGATAACATTCAATTCAAGCAAAAAAAAAAAAAAAAAGTTTCGCGAACTCTCATAAAACTTTATTACTTTGTATATTTAAATTCAAGACATGAAATTGATAAAAACAAAAAAATAAAAAGATTTTATTGTTCTTATAAACGGAGCGCAATTTAACTGCAACTAAATTGTATGTATAATACAGTCAATTAATGTTGCTGCGAGCGATTTTTGGCTATATAACCGACATAATTGACGGAGTAATTTATATTGTGACGCAGATATGTGTGTACGAATGTCAAGGATTTCTTTTGGATATATTTAAATGCACTGGAAATATAGAACATAATTGTGCAAATTTGCCAAAACCATAAAAAGGTGTCTCCGCAATCTCATCGCTTTATACATTTTGATTTGTATACAAGGGGAGCGTAGGAGTTAAATAAAATTCTACAACAAAAATTTGTTTAAATGTCATAATTTCGATATATGCGAGAACGCGGTTTATCTTAAAGTGTTGTGATATATATGTATGCATGAAAACAATCATATCTTGTTTTTTGATGCTGTATCCTCCTAATGAAAAACACAATGAAGAGACATAAAAATACGTCTTGCGCAAAAACAAAATAATCAAAGTGATAAAAGGTTAGAATTATTGTAATAAATTATTCGCGATATGAACTAATGACATTTTTTTTTTTTGTCTAAATTTTTATATATTGCATTGTTGCTAAACTTATAATTATGCAGATTGTGAATCAAAAGGTTAGAAAGGAAATTGTTTTGTGTTATTTTTGTTGTTTGTGAATTTGTGTGATGCGGGGGCGCGAACAACACAGCAAAAATTTATCACCTTCGAATGGTGTCCAAAATGTTTTACAACAAAACAATAACAAATCGAAAGTCATAACAAAAAAGAAAAACACTTGATAATGAAAGTTGCATATCATCTTAATATGGTGTAGTGGTGTAGTTTAGTGCCCACATCATGTATATGAGTAACAGTGGTTGATAATCTAAGTTCCGCGGAGCTTTTACACTTTTGTGGCGGTAACTTATGTAAATTAGCACATAATATAATATAAGATGAAGGTACTACAATTGTATAGCCGTAAAGATTATCTTCGTTCTGGACGTCCAAAAACTGGCTACCGATGAAATGTTTGATTCTGTATATGGAATGGTTGTGGAAAAGAGACGACTAAATCAACTGCTGAGCCAAAGTAATCAAAATCGGCGAAGAACGTTATGGCATCAGTTTTTTTGGGAATCAAAATCAATTTTGTTAATTGATTACTTTTAAACTAGTAAAACATCCACCTTATTCACCGGGTATAATTCCAAAAGACTTTTACATGCTAAGCGTTTTTTATCGAATAACGAGGATATAGCTGCTGTAAAGGAGTATTTAAATGTATTGAACTTAGAGGAGAATGTATTGAAGAATAATGTTTTTTTGCAGAACTAAAAGATTTTTTTTTTATTTCTGTTTAACGAACTTTTCTAATCACCTAGTATTTGGAAAAGTTTGATACTTGTCAATATGATTTAATGGTTTTCTCCGATAACATCTTAAAAAACGTCCTAATTTTTTCGGATTCAAAGAAGATAAATTACTCTCTTTTTCACCTATTCTTCTTTAGCGCTGCAAAAAGGGGCACTATAGTGCCTTTCGGCCATTTTTAAAGGAAGCGGGGCACTTTGTCACTAAAAGCCACTAATAGGCACCGAAAGAAAATTATTTAAGGCACTTAATAATATTAATGCCAACAACTTATTAAAAGAAACTATATTCAGTGGCTTAGTTTAATACTGCGCTGAATTTCATTTTCTTGGAGCTGATTCGCTGAATATCTTTCATTTGGTTTGTTTCTATGGCGTTCATATTTTAGTGTTTCAAGGGTTACTTCGTGTTGTCATGAAATGTAAAATTCAGATTTTCTTAACATTAATTTTCTGATTCTGAAGTGTTAGCGTCGTGGTCCGATTTCGATTCGGTGGTGATAGGTAGTTAGGTACTTCAATTTCCTCATCTATAGTGAATTAAATCTGTTCGTTGTGTTTGGAAAGAATTTAATTGGTAAGAACAATGTTTAAATTATTTATTATTTAAATGAGCGTCAAAAGGTTCAATCATCATTCATCATATTCATTTAATCTTTTTATTATCTTAGTGGCACAGCCATCCGTAGTTGTGCTGTTACATCTTATATTAGTGTAGGTGTTTTTTAACTAATAACGGAAACGAATCATTTAGAATTTTGTTGCCGGGCATCAAATAGATTTATTTTGTTTCTCTGCGGTTACTGGATTTCTCATTTTTTCAATGATTATGAATATAACTACAAATAAAATTGTTAAACAAACGCTTCTGAAGTAAGTATACTTACGGAAATAGCACATGCAGTAATTAACTATAATTTTAACAAACAAAATAAATGTTACAGTTTCCCAAAAATTGATAAGAACGTTGCATGTAATTTAGCTGGATCCTCATCAAGCGCGATTACTTCTGTAGCTGCCAATACTTCTGAATCTGACTGTATTTTTGAGCCTATTTAAGTAGACAACAGAACTGCTTCTTCATGCACAAGTAAAGTATTCGATGAATGCATGGAAATAAGTGAAGTGTCTCCTTCACCTAATAAAAAGAAAGACTAGTAAGTTTTAAGGCTTATTTTTGCTTAAAGTCGGAGGTTTTTAATGTTATAAACTTTTTTAGGTCGAATAAGCGCAATTGTTTGTTATTATTGATGAAACAACCGATGAGAGCTCCAAAAAGTGCCTAGCTGTGATCGCGCGATATTTCGATAAAACAGAAAATTTAACGAAAGGCAGTTTTCTTACTATGTTCGAGCTTGAAAATTCAGATGCCCAATCAGTGTTTCATTGTATTTCCAATTTTTTTGAAACTCATCAAATACCTTTACACAATTTGATTGGTTTTGGGGCAGATAACGCAAGTATAATGATGGGCAAAAGTGCAGGTGTTCAGGCACTGCTCAAAGCAAAAAATCCTTATTTATATTCACTATGATGCACTTACCACTCGTTACATTTGTGTTCGTCAAAGGCAGCAACACAACTTCCAAGTGAGATCGAAAAGTTAGCTCGAAATATATACTATTATTTTTCACATAGTTCCAAACGGCAAAATGATTTCAAAACATTTCAAGAAAGTTTCAATGTACCAATCCACAAAATAATAAAAACTTCGACAACTAGATGGTTAGCCTTGGAAGGAGTAATTTTGCGTCTTATAGAGCAGTGGCAACCATTAAAACATTATTTTTTACTAGAAAAATTCGAAACTAGAAACCTATAAAAAAACTTAGCTTCTGATATCTCGAACCAATTAATCGATAGTAATTTGATATATTTTTATTTTTTGTCATATATTTTAAAATTAACCAATAATTTAAATAAGGAATTTTAGACTGAAAGGCCTAAAATATACAAACTACTACCTTCTGTAAAAAGTTTTCTGTTGTTAGTTTTACATAATTTTGTTTTAAAAGAATGTATCGACGAAAATAATTTAAATTCCATAAATTTTAAAAGTAACACTTCTATTTTTATAGATTTATCAAAAAGTGTGATTTACCTTTAAATACTATTCTTACAATAAAAGAAAATTGTAAACGTTATTACGAAAAAATCTGTCAACAAATTATTAGCCGATTTGACTTTAACGACGAAACCCTCACTCAAATTCAAGCAATAGATCATGAACACCTAGGAGTAACCCTTACCCCTTTAATAAATTTATTTCCTCATTTGGGTGAAGAAAACATTGATGAAATTGAACAAGAATTTCGATCTGTAATTTTTCAAAAATATATTCCAATTTCTTCGAATTTAGTGGAGTTTTGGGGAAAAATTTTTGAACGAAAAACGGGTTAGGTGAGCTGAGGTTTCCTAATCTAAAAGAAGATGATGAAGATGTTTTCTGAATTAAACAATATTAAAACAAAAAACCGAAATTGTTTAAAAACAACCACTATAAATGCTTTAATGGTAAGCAAGCAGCTTTTAAGTAATATTTCGTTGTGTGACTGGATTCCTTCCGAAAATTTAGTTCATAAATATAAACTCGCTTATTGACGTAGTTATTTCTTTACAAAATAACTTTTTAAAATTAAGGTTTTACAATATTTTAATATTTGAAGTGTTAGATAATTTATTTATTTATTGTATTTATTGTATTTACTCGTACATATAAATTTACATTTTATATGATGTTGGCACACTACATTTTGAGCTATAGCTCGTTCACAACGCGGCTTGCCAAAACACATAATTTATTTAATTACAACAACAAATTTATGTCAGCTTGTCCTTAATTTCCGCCCATCAATTATTAAACTTCACCTGAATTTATTTTTTTGGCACGGGCCGGGCGACCACGGATTATTATTTTCCAGAAACCTAATCTGCACTTGCTGTGAATCAGTTTTTTCTTTTAGATGATCTCTCGGGGGATGAGGTTGGGACAGCATAGCTTTGTTCCATTTGAGGCACAACTTCAAATTTGTAGCTTAAAGTTGCACAAAAAAAAAAATAAAAAAAAAATCAGAAATAATTTTACAGAAAAAGAAAAAACGTCCAATTGACTTAAAAGTCAATGATAAATGTGTGATGATCATGACTTTTGTTAACCTTTTTTACTGTTTATATTAATTGATTATTTTGTACACAATTACGTACAAATCAATATTTGTGACTGAATATAGTACCTACGAGTACCTGACATCATTAATATCTATATGTATCTGAATTGAAACTGTAACTAAAATAAATTAAACATTTTTTTGGATTTCTTTTAAATTTTAAATAACTCTTACATTTGTTTAATTGGGGCACCCTGAGGCACTTATAAGAAATTTGGTGGCACGGAAAATTTTTGCAGCGCGGCAGCGCTGATCGTCTTTACAACTGCGACAGTAGTCATGCAAGAAGGATCTGAGTCTACTCGCATGCCTGCCTATGAGACAGTGAACTGTAATCACTTCAACAACCATACAGACCCAGTCAGGGTATGAAGGGAAGTCAGTTGTTTGGATCTGCTGTGTTATTACACATGAGCTACTACTTGACCATCTGTCATTCGTCAGCTTATAGCAGCTATCGGAGTTTCTCCGATGCATATGCTGGAATGAGTTATTTCTTAACAATGATATTGATGTAAATGTAAAAAGTTTTAATGATTTGCTGTTTCTAGCCTTTGACCGTTTCGTACCTTTGAAAAGGAAACGTAACTACAGTTACCCTCCATGGTTTGATTCGGATTTGATTAATCTGCGTAACCGTAAGAATAAAGCCTTTTACAGACTTCGAACCAATGATTGTGACTCTAACAAATCTATTTTTGTCAATCTTCGGGATCAATTTAAATCCGAATTTCATACTAAATATCTACAATACAAAAAAACGATCGAAGCTAATATCAAACAAAACCCCAAATCATTTTGGAAGTTTGTTAATGATAAGCGCAAGACAACGGGCTTTCCATCGATTATGAATTATGATGGAGTTCAGCTCTGCACTGTATCAGAAATATGTACAGGTTTTGCATTTGCGTTTATAAAGATAATAGTAGGCTTATTGTTGATGACCCTATTGTCAGTAATTGTCAATTTAATATTCCTTATTTATCAATAACTGAAGATGATATATGTAATTCCCTTTTGGATTTTAATGATGGATGTGGGCCTGACGGTATTCCCTCGTCAATACTTAAATGTTTTGCATCATATATTGCAACTCCTTATGTTTTATTTTTAACCAATCGTTTGTAATGTACCAACATTGATCCAATTTATACTTGAGGTGGCATACCGTTCAATTGTATTTTTTTTTGTTAAATGTTGTTGTTGCAATTTATACAATTAACTCCAGTTGGGTGTATTCTATTTAGATTCTACCTAATTGGTATGTTATGGAGTAACGGGTCGGAGTTAATTGAGTTGTACCTGTGCATTCAATGACAAACGGTTTATCATAAAGGTACTTTAATTTTTTTATACTTCGATAACTCTTGATTTTTCATTTCTGAATTGGATCGTGTTGGATGAAACCATCGGTCTCCAAATATTATTAAAAATAAATTTTAAAAGGCCAAGTAGTGTGGCAATATCTACGTACTATATAAATAAGTTAATACGTACTATAACCCGACTAGTGAATAGTTCCTAGTTGGAGTTCAATATAGTGTTTATCGCTATTAAATATATAGGTAAAACACGATGTTTTTTTAAATCTTGGGTCACAACCCTTTCTTACTGTTATCATTTATATTTTTTTGTAGTTGATACGACGTTTTTGATAACCGTAGCATAACACGCGGTCGTGATATCTCTTACCGACGTTATACGTCGCCCTGGGATTAAATCAAGTGACAGCGAGGCAGTAAGGCCATCAAGGGAACACGAACCGCGTGTCTCTATTTTTTGTATGGGCACACAGGCCGTTTCTTTTGGTCGGAAATTTATATATGGGCTCATCTCATGGAAAGTTGGACATCTTGCTTTACCGTTACCCATCACATCACTTGGGAATTACGCGATTTAATTATGGATACGAAACGATTTAATTAATTTTTTTTTGGTGCTTAATTCGTCTTAATTATTTATATTATTATTGTTTTCTTAGAGTTTATTGTTAGTGATTTAGTATTAATTTTTTTGTTTTAAATTGAATAACCGACGTGAGCAATAATTTTCGGAAGTGGATATCAAATTTTTTTTTATCAATCTAAAAGACTAAAATTAGTATATACATATACAATATATCCATTTTTGGGTGGATACTTGAGCGCTCTGGTCTTCAAACAAAAGTGGTAAGTGATTATTTTTTCTTAATATCTGCTTCTTATAATTTCCGAATATACCACATAAAGATATTCAATTTAATTTAAAGTTAAAGATAAGCAAGTGACTGTTTTTTTTTAATGCTTATTGATTAATAAATCCATGTTTGGCAAAAGCCTATAATAATGTATTAGTGGAGTTTCTTATTTGGATTGAGAGTTGTGAGAAGAAGACGTGATGACGATCGTGGCATAATTGGAAACAATCTTTACGCATTTTTTTTTACCCTGTCCAAACTGATGTGCATCATCCAGGCCGAAAACAAATAGGGCGTATCTTCCCTAAACCCAAAAGGATATAATGTTACAGAATTGGCGCCGAAACAGGGACCTGAAGAAAGCACGTTACGGTTTTCTAATATCACATTTTAATGTTGTTATGGTAGTTACAAGTATTTGATTTCGAGTGGGTTACTGTCGAATGCTGAACGATGGATTCATTTGATTTCAATAAATATAAAATTGGTTCATTTCTCTATTTTTCAGTCATCCAGTTAACTCATTTCGGTCAAAACGAGTCACTCAAATTCAACTATTTTTTTTTTGTAGTTTATGTTTAAAGTGCTGTTGATAAATATGGAATTTAATGTTTTTGGGTTGATTTGAGCTAAAATAACGCTTATTCTCCAGAAATGTTTGCCATATTCCAGTCACTTTGGTTGTCGGGCGATCTAGAACATCCTTCACTCAATAAACCCATTTATGCACGATCGAATGAAAAGAAACAAATAAATCATTTATATTTTGAAGAGCTTCAAATCATTTATATTTTGAAGTCTCTGACGTCATCGCGTCAGCTTAATCACAGCTCTCATCCTTTATTACATTATTTGCAAAACAACTAAATTACAATTTTTTTTTGAGAAAATCATTTATTGATTTAATTATTAAATTAAGACTATTTATTATCGTTATTATTATTTTTGTTTGGGTTATTATTAGCATCATTAAACTAATTATAATTATTTATCAAACTAATCGAACGGTTCCTTGCAATTTTTTTTTTGGCAATAAAGCTATAATAATAATAGTAATTTGAACTATGGAGTCCGACAGAATTAAGTTTCTCGAAGAAGATGAATTATACCTCGGTATCAATTTTTGGAAATCATTTGGCATAGTACCCACATCCATGCATATCGATGAATTACAGGTCGAAAATTTGAGTACAGCAAAACATATTTTAACCGAGTTCCAGTCATCTCTTCTGAAGCAAGTCAAAGAATCGTTCCCTACTTTTGAACAACAAGGCTTAGGCCGGACCAAATTATTCGAACATAAGATAGATGTAGGAGACGCTGAACCCATAAAACAACGCCATTATCCGGTATCACCAGCAATTCAACAGGACATGGATGACCTGATAAAAGAAATGTTAGAAAAAGGAGTCATCGAGGAAAGCAACAGCGCCTGGAGTTCGCCAGTATTGTTAGTTCCAAAACCAAACGGGAAGAAACGTTTATGCCTTGATTCTCGTAAGCTAAATCAGGTTACTAAGAAGGACGCTTATCCTGCACCACATATCGAGGGTTTGTTAGGTCGACTTGGGGACACAAAATTCATAACGAGTCTGGATTTAAAGGATGCGTATTGGCAAATACCTCTGACAAGGGATTCTAAGGAAAAAACAGCTTTTTCAATACCGGGGCGGAAATTATACCAGTTTTGCGTAATGCCATTTGGCTTATGCAATGCTTCCGCATCTATGTGTCGACTTATGGATATAATTATACCGCATGAGTTAAGAGAAAATATATTTATTTATTTAGATGACCTGTTGATAGTGTCACCAACATTTAGTCATCATTTAAATTTATTGCGCATAATCTCCAAGAAACTTCGAGACGCAGGTTTGACCATAAATTTAAGTAAAAGTCACTTCGCTATGCGTGAGATCAAATACTTAGGTTATTTGGTAGGTGAAGATGGGCTGCGTAGTGATCCCGCAAAAATTGAGGCTATCTCCCAATTTCCTACACCAGCTTCTGTGAAACAAGTAAGACGTTTCTTGGGTATGGCCGGCTGGTACCGACGCTCTGTGCCAAACTTTACAGATATTACAGCTCCCATAACCTCACTTTTGAGAAAAAGCACTCCATTTATTTGGTCTTCCGAAATACAAGCTGCATTCGAAAAAATTAAATATCTTTTGACCTGTGCTCCGGTTTTAATTAATCCTGTCTACTCCAAAAGATTTTATATTAGAGCAGATGCGAGTACAGAAGGTTTGGGCGGAGTGTTGTTTCAGAAAAGTGATCAGGGCGATGAACAACCCATTGCTTTTATGTCAGTCAAACTAAATAAAGCAGAACGAAATTATTCAATTTCCGAATTGGAGTGCCTGGCAGTGGTAAAATCAATAAAAAAATTTAGGGGATATATCGAAGGTTTCCCCTTCACAGTCATTACAGATCATGCTGCTCTCAAATGGTTAATGTCCCAAAAGGATCTAACAGGCAGGCTAGCTCGCTGGAGTCTACAGCTACAGGGCTTTGATTTTTCAATTGAACATCAAAAGGGATGCCAAAATGTAGTGCCTGATGCTCTTTCGCGAGTGTATTGTGATACAATAGAAGAAATTAAGAAGCAAATCGAGATGTCACCTAAAATAATTGACCTTAATTCTCCTGATTTTGACGATGAAAACTACAAAATATTTCGGGGTAAGATAGAGGAAAATCCAGATTCTTTTGAAAATTTGAAAGTGTGCGGAAATCGAATATATATAAGAATCGAGCCCAAGTCTGATCAGATATTGAGCGATATTCCCATATGGAAATTATACGTACCACAGCCGCTGACCACACAAATATTGCAGCAAGAGCACGATCTGCCATCAGCATCACACGGGGGGATACAAAAGACGTTAGAAAGAATTAGGCGATTTTTTTACTGGCCCAGGATGTCTAAACAAATTTATGAATATGTTTCCAAATGTGAAATTTGTAAGACAACAAAAGCTACCAATAAAATATTACGTCCTCCGTTAGGACAAACCAGATTTGCAGAGAGACCATGGCAAACTCTTTATGTCGACTTAATAGGACCCTATCCGAGATCAACGAATGGCAAAACCCTGATTTTAATCTTAGTAGACCAACTGACTAAATTCGTAGTGTTAAAAACTTTAGTTAAAGCCTCTGCAGAAAAAATCACAGAACATTTGAAAGATACGTTCGATATTTTCGGAGTACCAGGAATTATACATTCGGATAATGGCGTACAATTCAAGAGCCATATTTATACAACATTTTTAAAATCCTACGGCATCAGGCCAATGTTTACCGCTTATTTCTCACCTCAAAGTAACGCCTCAGAGCGTGTCAATCGTTCAATTATTGCGGCAATACGATCATACGTTAAAGAAAACCACAGAAAATGGGATGTTCATATTTCAGATATAGCTGCAGCACTGAGGAGTTCCATTCATCAATCGACCAAACATTCTCCCCATTACCTTATGTTTGGTTATCATCGCATTTACCATGGCGACCAGTATAAATTATTAAAGGAATCCACATTATTGGCCGAACCAGACATTCAATGTCTACCTGCTAACTTTAAAATGCCTATTGTTCATGAAAAAGTAAAATCATACTTACAAGAAGCATACAAGAAATATGCTCGTAGGTATAATTTACGCGCTCGAGCAGTGGAATATCAACCTGGCCAAACGGTTTATGTAAAATCTTTCCATCAAAGCGATGCAACTAAACAATTCTCGGCGAAACTAGCACCGTCTCGAGTTTTATACAGTTTTTATACAGTAAAAATGTCTCAATATAAGAAACCAATATGCCACTTGACAAATTCAGCTTCGATTGTCGAATTCGCATTCATAAATCGAACCTGCCCTGTAATGTGCCAACATTGATCCAATTTATACTTGAGGTGGCATACCGTTCAATTGTATTTTTTTTTGTTAAATGTTGTTGTTGCAATTTATACAATTAACTCCAGTTGGGTGTATTCTATTTAGATTCTACCTAATTGGTATGTTATGGAGTAACGGGTCGGAGTTAATTGAGTTGTACCTGTGCATTCAATGACAAACGGTTTATCATAAAGGTAATTTAATTTTTTTATACTTCGATAACTCTTGATTTTTCATTTCTGAATTGGATCGTGTTGGATGAAACCATCGGTCTCCAAATATTATTAAAAATAAATTTTAAAAGGCTAAGTAGTGTGGCAATATTTACGTACTATATAAATAAGTTAATACGTACTATAACCCGACTAGTGAATAGTTCCTAGTTGGAGTTCAATATAGTGTTTATCGCTATTAAATATATAGGTAAAACACGATGTTTTTTTTAAATCTTGGGTCACAACCCTTTCTTACTGTTATCATTTATATTTTTTTGTAGTTGATACGACGTTTTTGATAACCGTAGCATAACACGCGGTCGTGATATCTCTTACCGACGTTATACGTCGCCCTGGGATTAAATCAAGTGACAGAGAGGCAGTAAGGCCATCAAGGGAACACGAACCGCGTGTCTCTATTTTTTGTATGGGCACACAGGCCGTTTCTTTTGGTCGGAAATTTATATATGGGCTCATCTCATGGAAAGTTGGACATCTTGCTTTACCGTTACCCATCACATCACTTGGGAATTACGCGATTTAATTATGGATACGAAACGATTTAATTAATTTTTTTTTGGTGCTTAATTCGTCTTAATTATTTATATTATTATTGTTTTCTTAGAGTTTATTGTTAGTGATTTAGTATTAATTTTTTTGTTTTAAATTGAATAACCGACGTGAGCAATAATTTTCGGAAGTGGATATCAAATTTTTTTTTATCAATCTAAAAGACTAAAATTAGTATATACATATACAATATATCCATTTTTGGGTGGATACTTGAGCGCTCTGGTCTTCAAACAAAAGTGGTAAGTGATTATTTTTTCTTAATATCTGCTTCTTATAATTTCCGAATACACCACATAAAGATATTCAATTTAATTTAAAGTTAAAGATAAGCAAGTGACTGTTTTTTTTTAATGCTTATTGATTAATAAATCCATGTTTGGCAAAAGCCTATAATAATGTATTAGTGGAGTTTCTTATTTGGATTGAGAGTTGTGAGAAGAAGACGTGATGACGATCGTGGCATAATTGGAAACAATCTTTACGCATTTTTTTTTACCCTGTCCAAACTGATGTGCATCATCCAGGCCGAAAACAAATAGGGCGTATCTTCCTTAAACCCAAAAGGATATAATGTTACACGTTAGTTAACGGCTATTTTCCAACCGCTTGGAAAGTGTCACATATTGTTCCAATTTACAAAAAGGGGGACCGCTCTGATGTATCCAATTATCGTGGAATCTCAATTCTTTCATCTATCCCAAAACTTTTCGAGTTAATTGTGACAAAACATCTGTCATTTCATACAAAAGAAATTATCTCGGATTTTCAGCACGGTTTCACCAGTGGAAAATCTACAACTACCAATCTTTTACAATTTACTAAATTCGCCATTGAATCACTTGAGTCACAAGCCGCCCAGGTTGATGCGATTTACTTTGATTTTGCTAAAGCCTTTGATTCAATTGACCATACAATCATTATAAAAAAGCTTTTTAGAAATTGGTGTCGCCCCTAATTTTTTAAAATGGATTGGTTCTTATCTGGTGGGAAGAAGACAATTTGTTTTATTGAATCAAGTCAAATCGGATTATATATATTGCCATTCTGGGGTTCCACAGGAATCACATTTGGGCCCAATCATTTTTCTTTTATTTGTGATTGACATTCCGAATATTTTCAAATTTTGTAACTGCTTATTGTTTGCAGACGATTTGAAGGTTTTTAAACATATTCAATCTTTAAATGACGCAGAAGTATTTCAATCAGAAATTAATTCATTATCTCGTTGGTGCTCTACGAATAAATTGTTGATCAATATTAATAAATGCAACATCATGTCGTTCTATAGAACATCCAATCCGATTGTTTTCAATTATCAGTTGGAGGGTAATGAACTTTGTAGAGTAACTTCGATTGTTGACTTAGGTGTAGTCTTTGATCAAAAATTAACTTTTGCTTTACATCTAGACAAAATAATATTAAAAGCCAATTCTATGTTGGGTTTTATTTTTAGAATGACAAAAGAGTTTGTTGATATTTTTTCATGTGTTAGTTTATATACTTCTCTAGTTAGATCTCACCTGGAATATGCGGCGGTTGTTTGGTATCCTCACCATGAAGTACAGATTAAAAGATTGGAATCAATTCAGAAACGTTTTACCATTTACATTTATAGAAAGCTTGGTTATCTTTCAGATCGTAATCAGCCTATGTGGCAGCAAGTGCGTAATCTTCCAGGGTATGAAAATCGGTGTCAAAGCCTTCGAATTGATACTTTAGCGAAGCGTCGAAAAATTGCGTCAGCAATGTTTGTCGGGGATTCTTTGAACGGTCGTATAAGATGCCCTAATCTTATTTCTGCCTGGAACATTTATGTGCCGGGTAGAAGTTTGCGGCAAAGGGAATTTCTATTTATCGAATTTTATAGAACTAATTATGGCTATAACGAACCGACGGCCTCTATGGCCAGAATTTTCAATGATTATTATCATTTGTTTCATTTTGAAAAATCGAGAAAATGCTTTCGGTACGAAATTTGTAGTTGCAATTTTTGATTTTTGATTTTATAATATTTTTGACATATATTCCGCATTGTACAAATTTTAATTATTTAATATACTATGTAGTTACTATTCATTAAGTTGTTTTTTTAAACTGTAGAATAGATTTTTTTTGTAAATAAATAGCTTCTTCCTGAAGCAGTAGTTTGTTTCTGAGCCAGTTCGTCGGCTTTTATATTCCCTGTACTATTGAAATGCCTAAAGATATGAGAGACAGTTCTGTACTATTTCGATGTGAGGAGGTGGGATTATAGTCTCTAATGGCAGCCTGACTCTGGGAGACGGAAGGAGTGGTTTTTCAGAAGTTTGTCACAGAACACCCCAGCCCTGCATTCCCATCCCTTTGTAAACCATCATTAAAAAAGTTTATAACTCCTGGTTCCAGAATTCCATCCGTCATCCAGTCCTCTCTGGAAGGGGTAATAGCCCGGAAATTTGTGTTAAAACATAGGGACGATAGTAAGTCAATGGTCTTGGAAATCCCTTTATTATGCAATATGGATGAGTGCCCTGCATTGTTGCAGGTCCCCATTGAGGTGGATTTCAATGGTATGGCAGTGCAAGCTGCCAATTGTTTTCCCAAGATATATAGGGTAGTTAGATCCAGTGCCCCAGTACATTACTAATCCACAAGGAGACTGTTCTCTGAACATTTGTCAAAATCTTTAGGTTAGCAGTTCTGTCCAGAGCAGGCTACCAGACTGTTACCCCATATGAAAGTAAGAGTCTGAAAATTACGGCTCCATACTTTCCCAATGTCATTTTTACAAGGTAAAGCGCTACACTAGCTTTCTCTAACCTTTCCGAAATATTAGGTTTTCAATATAATTTGCTGTCCAAAACGAGACGATTTGTTACGATAAATTACAATTTAGTTTAGTAAGTTATCGCGAAGACAAGAATTCTCACTGTATAAATTCACCCTTTAAAGTGTCATGTCTGGAAAGTATTTCAATTAGTGTGTCTAGGAAACAGTTATCCCTACAAATTAACAGAATTGTTTAAAGAGACCCCAGTTACTATATGAAGCTCCGTGGAAGCCATCAATGAAACTCCACCCCCTACCATTACAAATCCGCTACCAAATATAGTTGTTTCACGAATATTGCTCATTAGGCCGTCGTGAAACTTGTGGTTGTCAATTTGAAGAATACCGTGAGGATATCGATTTCCGTGATTTCCGTAAACAAAACGTCCTGCCGTTCATCGAGTTTCTGGTAGTATAAAACACAATTTGTGCTCTGCACTGAATTTCCTTAATGTAATAGAGCGTACTAAGGTTGTTTACGCCCCTAAGTTGCATTTGCAGTTTTCTAGTATCTGTGATTTACCTTATTAATATGTATAATCATTTTTATAAAGCGATCATGTGTGGCTAGTGCAACTCCTACCTGCCTCGCCCAGGGAGTCTTCGTGTCAACGCTTACACAGAACAATATATTGAGACCATCTTTCTTCAGCCAGAACTACATCTTTTAAATATTCATCGCGGCTTAAATTTCGTGTCGTTCGTTCCATTACAATCTAAACAATAATTTATCAGGAGTGAAAAGTATACATAACTAATGAAATCCACGATATTTTTTATTTGTGTTACTTTATTGAAAAACAAAAACTTCTAGAAATATTAGGAACCTCTTGCTTCTAAGCATGGCAACATATCCAATTACAATTAAAATCTTCTGTAATTAAAAGTTACAGTGAAAAAATCTTTGGTGTGCTAATTTTGCAGGCCTATCCACTGGTCTAAACGAAATTCTAATTTCTAATATCTCCCTACGTGAAACTTGTCCTGCCAATTTTTCTAAGGATAGTTGTCGGCTAGGCGCACTAACCGAAACACTTTTTAAACATTACACTTTAAAGGTTGAATTTATATAAATTTTTTAATTTTATTTGGCAACCGAATTTTCTCAAGCTCCCCACATGAAACTTGGCTTAATAATTTTTGTATTGATAAATTTTGGCTAAGCACACTAAATGAAAGACTTTGCAGACATGACAATTTAAAGGTTGAATTTATACAAATTTTTTAATTTTATATGGGCTTTTAATTCAAAAAAAATTTTCCCGAGCTCCCCACAAGAAACTTGCCTGATAATTTTTCTAGCGATAATTGTTCGCCAGGCACAGTAACGATTGGCTAAATAATGTTTCTAGTAATAATTGTCGGCTTGACACACTAATTGAAATACTTTCCAGAGATGACACTTTAAAAATTGAATTTTGATGATCTTCGATAATTAAATAAGAGCTTAAAGAACACGTCTGTTTTGTACAATAAGCAAAACCAGAAAAAGGAAAGTTTTTATTTTCTAATACAATTACGTTTCACATGATTGACTTTACGAGTATCACACTGAACTTAAATTGACAGATAAAGTTCTGTTCACACCAACATAAATTGACATATAAAGGTCTATTCACACCAACACTTTCCCTGAAAAGATATTGTCTATCAATTGATTAACTAATTCTAGAACAGTATTTACATTTCACTTATAACTAGAGTTAAATTAGACCTAACTGTTTCGAAATTATCATCTGTTTATTCTTTACGATTGCTTTCGTAAGTATGTCGGCCAGCATCTCATCAGTAGGTTTGTATTGAATATTAATGAGACCTTTTTCGACCTTCTCACGAATGAACTCTGATTTGATTTCAATATGTTTGGTAAGCGCAGATGATGAATTGTTGATTGCCAATTGTATTGCGCTTTTGCTGTCACAGTATAACACAATTTGTTTCGATGACGAAGGAATAAGCTCGAGTTGAAGTCGCTTGAGCCAAATAGATTCTTGTATTGCACATACTATCGCCATGAATTCTGCTTCGGTTGTCGAAAGTGCAACAGTTGTTGACGTTTTGATCCCCAAGAAACAGCTGCACCCTGTATGGTGAAAACATAGCCAGTGGTCGCCTTTCTTTCGTCGAGATCACTAACCCAATTTTCATCACAATAGCATCTGATTTCATTCAAAGGCTTCTGATAGACCAATTTTTATCGATCGTTGCTTTCAAGCATCGCAGCTCACGCTTGATCGCTGCCCAATGTGCCTTTCCCGGATTTTTGCTATATCGACTCAACAAGTTCACTGCATAGCAAATATACGGTTGAGTTATCGGCGCCACAAACAACAAACTACCAATTGCTTGCATATACAGTACATTTGACATCTCTTGTTGTTCATCACTCGATTTTGGACACATGCTAGAGGAAACTTTCTGGTTTAAATCCAACGGCGTAGAGATTGGATTGCAATCACTCATACCGAAACGATTGAAAATTTTGGATATGTACTGCGATTGGTCGATTGAAATTGTGCCAGCCATCCTGTCACTAGTGATTCGAACTCCCAATGCGGATGATGCGTCACCTAAATCTTTCATCTCGAAGTGTCTGCACAACTCGTTCTTTAACAATCGTTCACTTGTTTCATCGTTAGAGAAAATTAATACGTCATCCACGTAAATAGCAAGAAATAACATTTTGCTACAATTCACCATACAGTAGATGCATTGGTCGGCATTCGAACGCTTCAGACCAAATTTTACCAGCACACTATTCAGCTTCTCGTACCATACACGATTGCTTTAATCCGTTC
The DNA here is from genome assembly GCA_958295665.1 of Tipula vernalis. Lineage (NCBI taxonomy): Eukaryota > Metazoa > Arthropoda > Insecta > Diptera > Tipulidae > Tipula > Tipula vernalis. The sequence goes on from OY282558.1 coordinate 155,552,838, forward strand.
AACGATTTATGCAGCTTGCAAACTTTGTTCGAATTATTCATAAATTCTTCGGGTTGATAAATGTATATATCTTCTTTCAGCTCTCCGTTGAGAAAAGCTGCAACTGCATCCATTTGACGAATATTTAGGTCGAATTTCTTTGCAATCGCCATAAGGAACCGAATCGATGTATACCTCACAACCGGAGAAAACGTTTCATGGTAGTCGCCGCCATATTTTTGCAAAAAACCGTTCACTACCAATCTCGCCTTGTATCGCACAACTTCACCATCTCAATGCTCTTAGTTTTTAACACCCACTTGCATTTAATATGTGTTTTGTCACGAGGTAAATCGACCAAGGTCCAAGTTTAATTGTCACTCAATGATTTCATTTCTTCCCTTTGCTTTTCTCCACAAATCAGCATTTGGACTCGACAATGCTTCGGCAACGGTTTCAGGATAATTTATAACGTATTATATCCATATTTCGGATACGTTCGAAACTACGAACTTGTTGCGGAGTTTCTACATACTCATCTGGAATATACAAATTGTCAGGATCACTATCAGTTGTAACGTTGCTGTCGAATGTCTCATCGGTAACCGGTAGATTTACTGTTGACATTCTCAATTACATTGGCTTCATTAGACGATTCAATTAGTTTATCAGACGTCTTAAATATTCTCCTTTTATTGACAATGGAAGATTCAGCATCACGCACGCCACCTGAATTGACATTGGCGTCAACTTCACATTCATCTGGTCAAAATTATTGGGGAAAAAAGAAGAATTAGTACTTGCCCCTGCGTGCTCAATTACATTCAGATTTGGCTTTTCAGGAAAGCTTGACTCTATAAACAAAACATCTCTGCTTATCACGACTTTCTTAGTTGCCATGTTGTACAACCGATACTCTATTGATTCAAGTCTATACCCAAGCATAATAAATTCAGTTGACTTTGTGTCGAGCTTCCGCCGTTTCTCCTTTGCACATGTACCATCGCTTTGCATCCAAACACTCGTAACATGGTCAAACCTGGTTTCGTTTTCGACCAAAATTCTTCTGGTATAGTCGATCGTATATTTCTGCATGGTATTCGGTTTATCAAATATGCTGCCGTTGATAAAGCTTCCGCCCAAATTTTTTTACTTAAGCCGGAATCGATTAACATACATCGAACTCGTTCTATAAGAGTCCTATTGATACGCTCTGCAACACCATTTTGTCCAGTAGTGTAGGGTGCGGCTTTTTGATGTACAATTCCGCATTTTGCCAAATCGTCAAACTGTCCATTACAATACTCCGTTCAAGTATCAGTCCGCAGGACTATGATTGTTCTTGAACACTGATTTTCAACAAGAGCCTTTGGAGAACCTTCCAAAAACGTATTGAAAACTTGGTGTTTTTCTCTCAACGGAAAAACAAATACCTTTCTGCTGTAATCATCGACGAATGTAACAAAATATTTCGCACCACCAACTGACCGCTCTTGCAGCGGTCCACAGACGTCGGAATGAACCAAATCGAGCAAATGTTCAGCACGATTACCAACATTTTTAAATGAAGCGCCGGTTTGCTTCCCTTTAATGCAAACAATGCATTTGTTGTTGCTTCCTACTTACACCAATTACGGCGCCACACACCTTTTTAAAATTTTCGTCACAAATGTGTCCTAAACAAGTGCCGTTTCATTCATTGAAGTTTCGTTTTTATTTTCACATATCGGTAATATACAATCCAGCCCATACATGTCGTTGACCAATGTCGCCGTTGCTATTAAATTATTTTCTGCATTGGAAATTTTGCAATTTTCTTAATCAAATGCAACATGATTGCCGTTTTTGATAATCTGGCTTACAGAAAGTAAATTGGCACACAAGCCCGGAACATATTGAACATTCGTCAACGTTGCATTTGTTTTCGACGTTCCACTCAACAGGGTTATGTTTACTTCACTAACACAATCAATTTTCAATTTGTCTTCGTTTGCAACAACAAATTCAATGGCACTTTAGTTTTACTAACAATTGACTTAGAGTTTGTCATGTGTGCCGATGCACCAGATTCAATAAACCAATCACATGTATTTGTATTATTCACCAAAAATGTCGTATACAAAATGTTTTCATTTTTTTTATTTTTCTCCTTTTTCTTTGGACAATATCTGGCAAAATGTCCCGTCTAACCACACGAATGACATTTGAACTTGAAATTCGTCTTTTTTTGTTTGATTGGTTGATGTTCTATTTAGTTAACATTGCATTATCACTATTACTAAAGTTTTCACTGAATCCGTTGTCAATTTTGTTATTGAATTTTCTACTGCCATTACTAGTGGTTTGTAATCGTCGGGCAGCCCAGCCAATATTAGCGATGCGATTATTTCATCTGCTATTTCCAAACCAGCCTTTTTCACTTTGACAGAAATCATTACCCTACGATTCACATATGATTCCATCGAATCGCAATCAGACAGCTTCAATTGGACTAATTCTTTCAGCAACGGTACTCGTCTATACAAGCCGCTATTTTCAAATACTCTTGTCAAGGCGGTCCATGCTTGTTTCGCTGTTTTTGCATTTGCGATGTACGAATAATTTTGCGTCTCCAACAACAAAATAATTTCCGATCTTGCCTTTAAATCGTTTGCCCTTGTCGCATCATTTGCATCTTCAGATTAGTCATTTTCGACATGTGACCACAATCCTTTAATTACTAAATATGATTCAGCAGCAATCTTCCAAACATCAAAATTTTCACGACCTTTTAATTTTTCTATTAGTACGTTTGACGAAGCCATACTAATCTTTTTGGTACACACGTAAAAAAAAAATGTAAATTGCAATTTTGAATACAAAATAATTGCGACAAAATACTTGTCAGGCACTTGTTTCCTTTTTAGACGACACTTATTTTATGGAAATCTGGACCCATAACCTGATAATATTCGATAATTAAATGAGAGCTTAAAGAACACGCCAGTTTTGTAAAATAAGCAAAACCGGAAAAAGGCAAGTTTTTATTTTCTAATACATTTATCTTTTACATGTTGGACTTTGCCAGAATCACACTGAACTTAAATTGACAGATAAAATTCTGTTCACACCAACATAAATTTCAAACGAATTTTCCCGATCTCCCTTCACACCTGATGATTTTTCTAGGGTTTATTATTAGTTATGCACTTTTATTGAGCCGCTTTCCAGACATGAGACCTTAAAGGTTGCATTTATACAAATTTTTACATTTTATATTTGGCCTTTCGGATGAAACTTGAAACAGTGATAAACCGAAATGAGCCTTTATTCAGCTGTAATATCACTTCACGAAAATACCAGTTTTAAGTTTGTTTAAAATATTTTTCGGCTGAAATATGTCGGCTGGTAACTTGCGGCTGATATAGCCAGGACACTCACTATCTGCACTACCGATATTTTATACCTTTCGGCTGAAAACTTTCGGCTAACTTTAACTTAAATTTCAGCTGGTTTTTGCGATATCAGAAAAATTGTTTTAATAGGGTTTAACTTTTAATTCATGTTTTATTGTCGATCGAAATCGCGTTTTTTCATATAAACTCTAAAAAAGTAAACTAGTTTTTAGTTTTTCTATATGTTACCTATTTTAAGTTTATTTTTCACATGGCGGCTCTATTTACATCAAAATATTTCTGATAAATTTCGAGTTTTGAGTTTATTAAGTCTATTACAAAAACAGCAAAATGTTAAACTTCAATAATATCTTATTTTCACTAAGAAATAATCATTTTCATGACTCAATTTTTCAATCAAATTAATTCACATGTTTGATGAACATTTTCTTACAAAAGCAAACAAAAGATATTAATTGTAATATAACCTAAAACTATAAATGAAAATAATCGTTTTTACCTTATTTAAAGCTTAGTAAAAAGTACAGTCGATACTGGAGGCTCTTATACAGGGTCCCACTGCTACGAGAGTCCAAACGAGTAGAGCGTGTAGCTGGATCAATATCATAAAAAAAAGTCCACTACGCATATGCCCGGAAATGAACCGTTACCCACTACAATTGCATTTCAAAATTTTTAGCATGGTGAACAAAATTCTTTGTGACAAAAAAACAAAAATTATTGAGTTTTTCGAGAAAAAATGAGTTTAATGAATTTTTTTGTTATTTCTCGCACAATTTTTTTAATTCCACCAATGTTTTCTTTATGGAAAATATCATGCATGAAATTCCTACTTTCAGACAAGAAAGAAGCACTCTGTGCCTTTAAAATTATAGAAACACAATTGAGTTATCTTAATTTTTAGAAGAGTTATTGGCATCTACATCATTCAAGGCAGTGTACCATGCTAAAAATTTTGAAATGCAATTGTAGTGGGTAACGGTTCATTTCCGGGCATACGCGTAGTGGACTTTTTTTTATGATATTGATCCAGCTACACGCCCTACTCGTTTGGACTCGTACCTGTGGGACACCCTGTATATACAGTAGTCTCTAGTATAAGTAACACGCAAACACATATTTTTTACTCTATTCCAGTTAAATCCGTCATCGATATGATTCCTATTCAAATTCTGAAAAAATGTAGATCAAACCAAATACAAAACCATCGCACTTATTGACACACAAAACAATTTCCATGAAAATCACGATACAGCAACTTAAGAACGAGGATGTTCTAATTAAACAAATATATAAATCAAGATTAAATGTGACAACTGAGAATTAGATAAGCGCATACCACTTTAATCCGCCTCTTTATAAATAAAAAAATAAAAATCAGTAATTGAATTAATTATCATAAATGTATGTATCATGATTTATATTTAATTCCAGGTGTTAACGTACGGTCATTTATCTTACACATATAACTAACGATCGAAAGAGATTTTTAATCAAAATAATTTAAAAAACGCGGATATTAGAAAAAAAATTATTTAAATTAATTGAACGTAATTAGAATAAGTATTCCATAGAATTTTGTGGTCAATTCTGTCATCATTCCGCAAACAAATTATTTTCACCCGGAGCTAATTATCTAGGTATACTTATATTGACACAAATAGTGAACGACATAATATAACACTGCGCCATCAAATAGACATAACATACGTAGGAACAAACTTTCATTACAGATTTACATTACATATTTTCATGTATTCCCTCCGGATGCTAATAAACCATCATTAATCCGAAATGTACATATGTTCGTCGCTAGTTGTACATATTTAACTTTTAATTAATTAAAAGCACATAAATTACATTTTTTTTTTCTTTTACAAAACCATAAAATAAAATTAAAACTAACATACGGACACATAATTATTGTAGGCGAATTGCAGCAGCAGCAACAGTGATCGCAAAACAAAATTTCAAACACCGCGAGTAGAAAAAAAAAACTGAAGGACATACAATCTGCATACACTTTTACGAATTTTTGACTGTTAATTTTTTTTTTTTTTTATCCAATTAATTAATATTTTATTTCTCTTCATTAATTTGTTTAATGAACTTAAAATTAAATGGGAAAAAATAATTTTGTTTCGATTTAATTTAAATTGATGGATGGAAATCTAAAAATTTTTTTTTTGTTTTGTTTTATTTCTTATTTATTGCTCTGTGCTATGTTTAATTTGAATATATGTAAGCACTTATGTGTATATAAGCGTGTCGTTGATTTTTTATATCAGATAAGTTACGAAAACGTAGACAAAAAAACTGTGTATTTAATAAAATAATTAGACGGTTCATATAACATTATGTCCGATGGATAGATAGATATCATAAACTAAAGAGTGTGTGTCTCTGGTGAATGTATAATCTCGTTTTGACTTTTGTTATTAATTAATTCGGAATAATATTCGGTTACACCATAGGTTTGATAAAATTGGACGACTTCGAAAATGCAGTTATTTTAACCCAGCAATATTCAAAGTCAATTAAAGAATTAACTGAATTATGGTAGAATCTTGAACTATCAAATATTAAAATGTTTTAACTAAATCAATTTTTAAGACTCTTGGATCCATTTTTAAAATTAAAAAAACGTTTACACTAAAATAGTAAAAATATTTATCCTTTTTGTAGTAATTAATTCTTTAAAATTTGTGTAAGCTAATTTGTTAAAATAAGCGAAAAAATCTTACGAAGTATTACTAATATTAAACTTTAAAGTAAAATTAATTATTTTTCTATAGACACAACTATTTTTGAAAGAATTTCTACAAAAATCACGATTTGCAGCCGTAAGCAAACGTCATAATTGTTTAACAGGTTTTTTCAGGAATCCATAGTAAACGAACGCTTGGTAGTAGCTAATAATCTCCTTCTTGAGATGGACCTCCAAGATAAGTTGTTTAACATGACTGCAAAATTACCGCTATGGACCCCCACTTATGCCGAAATGTTATCGAAAATTGGACCAAACAAATGCGCGTCACCAGTTAAGCCAAACTGAACGATATTATTTTCAATTATTAATGGCATCAATTATGTTTTACATACTATAATATAGAAATTTGGTAAGCAATAATTAATTGAATTCGGATTAAACGGCACTGTGGTTAAAACTGCGACATTATGACCAGGAGGTATCGAGTTTTTCTAATCCCGATGCAGGTTGGATGCGGAAGAAATATTTCATCATTTGATCACGATCGGTGATGCACAACTATATAACCACCTGTTGGAGATCAAAATTCTGAGCCCGACCCTATTTTTGTGCCAGTAGTACAGGCTGCAAAGGAGCAACGAGATATTTAGTCCTTGATTTGACTGCTGCGGTTAATGAGTAACGTTAAAAACGAATTGCCAAAGAGTTGGGAGTAGTGGATTGAATTAACACCTGTGGAATTACCGCCCATGGGCCGTGTTTCCTTATTTTTAGTCTTTTTTGCTTTATTCGCCTATGCTCGAGTAAAACCATACTATTCATGAGATATGTATACGGGCGTTTATCAATTTTTCATATATTTTATAGATTGAACTTACTATCGAAACCGGTCTATAATTTCACGTCATCAGTCAAAGGTGGATTAACGCATAGGCAAATTAGTCACATACCTAAGGTCCGTGAATTTTAGAGGCCGTTTCATAAACAAAATTCTATTGTAATTATAGCTTAAATAAAAGCGTCTATCTCCACGATACTCGATTTACATTTTGTTGGTTTTGCACGGTGAAAAAAGCGCCACTATTTTTATTTACATAGCGAAATTGTCGTTTAATTCGTTTTTTGAACAGACACCGCCTTTTGGCAGGCTATTTTACCGATATGATATCAAGGAATGTTATATAATTTCGGTAGACGTTTAAATACTTCCAAAAAAGAGAGACAAACAGAAAGAGAATCTTGAACCTAGGAATAATCGGAAACATTTGCTGTTCTGATTGAAAATTTATCAACATTTGCAGCTTTAGAACTAATATCCAAACTAAAAAAATTGTTACGTTCGAATTCATCCCATTCCCATGTGAATTTTATTTTCTTAATTAGATTCTAGGTGAACAAAACACGTTAGAAAATATTTCAGTGATAAATCTGGTCGAAAATGGCTATCAAAAAATAAACTTTGCTGTATTCAACAATTTAGCAGCTTATTTCTATACTAAGGCTGGAAACACACCAAATTAGTCAAAAGGTTTTTTGCTTGGCTTGAAGCTCCTTGCGGCCAAAAACACATTCTAGTGAAGCAGTCTATTCCTATTGAATCAGACAAAACTGTTTTTCCAATAATATACAAGATTAGAAAATAAGGGAATAAAACGTTTTGAATAATTTGGTGGAATTCCAGATTAAACTTTCGGGCATTTCATGGCGAAGAACTCTTTTGATTTGGACGTTACTCTGTCTGTGCTGTTAGGAAATATATTCGCGTGAAGTTTATCCTAAACTATCCTAAAAAAAAAAAAAAAAAATTAGGATCGTTTAGGAAAAACTTCACGTCTTTGCACAAATGTGTGAAGTTTTTCCTAAACTTTAATAGCTTTGCATGTGTTCGTGATTATAATATACTTAATTCGAATTAACCGATAATCAGCATTATATAAAGAAGAAAACGCGATTCGAATTACATAGTTTATATAGCATAAACCTAGACTTTCCTAAAATGAGAACAACATCATTTGAATAATAAATAAAAATAAAGCGAAATACCTGGTGTACTTTTATATGGGATTGTTGTTTGGTGGCCAGCCTTCAATAGTAAGGCTAACCAAAAATTGCTGATGAAAATTTAGAGTACTTTTACCCTGTGTATTAGTGGTGCACTCAGGAGTACAACCACTCAGGCATTAAGGATCAAATCCATTTCTATGTGTACTTGTAGTAATACAGGACACTCATCTTTTTTGTGTAACAGAGATTTCCTTGGTACCACCGATTACTTGATTTCATAACCATCTTTTGAGGAATGATTTCGTACTGATATTCCCTCCAGAGAGGACTGACTTAGTGAAGAGATCTTGTACCCTGAAGTTTTAAACTTCTTCAAGGCTGGTTCGAAAATGGGTTGGTTGTGGTGTTTCTGTGAGAAACTAAATGTGTCCTCCCGTTTCGTCTGCCCGATTATTGCAGCATTTTCAGGCTGAATAAACTGCGATAATTGAGGCCGAGGATTGGTTGAGGTATAATGTAGTATCTGTAAGGAATATTCGCATTTTTACGGACAATCTACGACTTTAATTTTTTACGTCGAAGTTAGCCCAGAGCCGTCTCCCATTTCTTAACAAGATGGCAAATCAGTTCAACATCCACCCTACGTAGATGCCAAGGCACTTCAGCGTTGCGAAGAATGAAAGGGTAGATGAACTCCCACTTTACCAAGTAAGGTAAATGTTTAAATTCCGCCCCATGATTTCAAAAGTTTAGAGAGTAGGGTGTTTAGTATAACAGAATCATACTAAGGTTTCCGTTTATGTCTTACGTACATTTCCCAAGCATTTTCCGCAACTTAGAAAAACCGGCCAAAAATACTAAGTATATTTATGAGTAACTGTGAATGTAAACTAACAGAAAAACATCATCATTTGAAAAGTTATAGAGACTAAGGGTGTTTAGTATAACAAAATCATATTACGGCTTCCGTATATGTTTTACGTAAATTTCCCAAGCATTTTCCGCAACTTAGAGAAACCGGCCAAAAATACTAGGTATATTTATGAGTAACTGTGAATGTAAACTAACAGAAAAACATCATCATTTGAAAAGTTATAGAGACTAAGGGTGTTTAGTATAACAAAATCATATTACGGCTTCCGTATATGTCTTGCATTCATTTTCCAAGCATTTTCCGCAACTTAGAAAAACCGGCCAAAAATACTAGGTATATTTATAAGTAACTGATAATGTAAGCTAACAGAAAAACATCATCATTTAAAAAGTTATAGAGACTAAGGGTGTTTAGTATAACAAAATCATCCTATTACGGCTTCCGTATATGTCTTACGTAAATTTCCCAAGCATTTTCCGCAACTTAGAAAAACCGGCCAAAAATACTAGGTATATTTATGAGTAACTGTGAATGTAAACTAACAGAAAAACATCATCATTTGAAAAGTTATAGAGACTAAGGGTGTTTAGTATAACAAAATCATATTACGGCTTCCGTATATGTCTTGCGTTCATTTTCCAAGCATTTTCCGCAACTTAGAAAAACCGGCCAAAAATACTAGGTTTATTTATGAGTAACTGTGAATGTAAGCTAACAGAAAAACATCATCATTTGAAAAGTTATAGAGACTAAGGGTGTTTAGTATAACAAAATCATATTACGGCTTCCGTATATGTTTTACGTAAATTCCCAAGCATTTTCCGCAACTTAGAAAAACCGGCCAAAAATACTAAGTATATTTATGAGTAACTGTGAATGTAAACTAACAGAAAAACATCATCATTTGAAAAGATATAGAGACTAAGGGTGTTTAGTATAACAAAATCATATTACGGCTTCCGTATATGTTTTACGTAAATTTCCCAAGCATTTTCCGCAACTTAGAAAAACCGGCCAAAAATACTAAGTATATTTTTAAGTAACTGTGAATGTAAACTAACAGAAAAACATCATCGTTTGAAAAGTTATAGAGACTAAGGGTGTTTAGTATAACAAAATCATATTACGGCTTCCGTATATGTTTTACGTAAATTTCCCAAGCATTTTCCGCAACTTAGAAAAACCGGCCAAAAATACTAAGTATATTTATGAGTAACTGTGAATGTAAACTAACAGAAAAATATCATCATTTAAAAAGTTATAGAGACTAAGGGTGTTTAGTATAACAAAATCATATTACGGCTTCCGTATATGTTTTACGTAAATTTCCCAAGCATTTTCCGCAACTTAGAAAAACCGGCCAAAAATACTAAGTATATTTATGAGTAACTGTGAATGTAAACTAACAGAAAAATATCATCATTTGAATAGTTATAGAGACTAAGGGTGTTTAGTATAACAAAATCATATTACGGCTTCCGTATATGTTTTACGTAAATTTCCCAAGCATTTTCCGCAACTTAGAAAAACCGGCCAAAAATACTAAGTATATTTATGAGTAACTGTGAATGTAAACTAACAGAAAAACATCATCATTTGAAAAGTTATAGAGACTAAGGGTGTTTAGTATAACAAAATCATATTACGGCTTCCGTATATGTTTTACGTAAATTTCCCAAGCATTTTCCGCAACTTAGAGAAACCGGCCAAAAATACTAGGTATATTTATGAGTAACTGTGAATGTAAACTAACAGAAAAACATCATCATTTGAAAAGTTATAGAGACTAAGGGTGTTTAGTATAACAAAATCATATTACGGCTTCCGTATATGTTTTACGTAAATTTCCCAAGCATTTTCCGCAACTTAGAAAAACCGGCCAAAAATAGCAAGTATATTTATAAGTACCTGTGAATGTAAACTAACAGAAAAACATCATCATTTAAAAAGTTATAGAGACTAAGGGTGTTTAGTATAACAAAATCATATTACGGCTTCCGTATATGTCTTGCGTTCATTTCCCAAGCATTTTCCGCAACTTAGAAAAACCGGCCAAAAATACTAGGTATATTTATGAGTAACTGTGAATGTAAACTAACAGAAAAACATCATCATTTGAATAGTTATAGAGACTAAGGGTGTTTAGTATAACAAAATCATATTACGGCTTCCGTATATGTTTTACGTAAATTTCCCAAGCATTTTCCGCAACTTAGAAAAACCGGCCAAAAATACTAAGTATATTTATAAGTAACTGTGAATGTAAACTAACAGAAAAACATCATCATTTAAAAAGTTATAGAGACTAAGGGTGTTTAGTATAACAAAATCATATTACGGCTTCCGTATATGTCTTGCGTTCATTTCCCAAGCATTTTCCGCAACTTAGAAAAACCGGCCAAAAATACTAGGTATATTTATGAGTAACTGTGAATGTAAACTAACAGAAAAACATCATCATTTGAAAAGTTATAGAGACTAAGGGTGTTTAGTATAACAAAATCATATTACGGCTTCCGTATATGTTTTACGTAAATTTCCCAAGCATTTTCCGCAACTTAGAAAAACCGGCCAAAAATACTAAGTATATTTATAAGCAACTGTGAATGTAAACTAACAGAAAAACATCATCATTTGAATAGTTATAGAGACTAAGGGTGTTTAGTATAACAAAATCATATTACGGCTTCCGTATATGTTTTACGTAAATTTCCCAAGCATTTTCCGCCACTTAGACAAACCGGCCAAAAATACTAAGTATATTTTTGAGTAACTGTGAATGTAAACTAACAGAAAAACATCATCATTTGAAAAGTTATAGAGACTAAGGGTGTTTATTATAACAAAATCATATTACGGCTTCCGTATATGTTTTACGTAAATTTCCCAAGCATTTTCCGCAACTTAGAAAAACCGGCCAAAAATACTAGGTATATTTATAAGTAACTGTGAATGTAAACTAACAGAAAAACATCATCATTTGAAAAGTTATAGAGACTAAGGGTGTTTAGTATAACAAAATCATATTACGGCTTCCGTATATGTTTTACGTAAATTTCCCAAGCATTTTCCGCAACTTAGAAAAACCGGCCAAAAATACTAAGTATATTTATAAGTAACTGTGAATGTAAACTAACAGAAAAACATCATCATTTAAAAAGTTATAGAGACTAAGGGTGTTTAGTATAACAAAATCATATTACGGCTTCCGTATATGCCTTGCGTTCATTTCCCAAGCATTTTCCGCAACTTAGAAAAACCGGCCAAAAATACTAAGTATATTTATGAGTAACTGTGAATGTAAACTAACAGAAAAACATCATCATTTGAAAAGTTATAGAGACTAAGGGTGTTTAGTATAACAAAATCATATTACGGCTTCCGTATATGTTTTACGTAAATTTCCCAAGCATTTTCCGCAACTTAGAAAAACCGGCCAAAAATACTAAGTATATTTATAAGTAACTGTGAATGTAAACTAACAGAAAAACATCATCATTCCAAAAGTTATAGAGACTAAGGGTGTTTAGTATAACAAAATCATATTACGGCTTCCGTATATGTATTGCGTTCATTTCCCAAGCATTTTCCGCAACTTAGAAAAACCGGCCAAAAATACTAAGTATATTTTTGAGTAACTGTGAATGTAAACTAACAGAAAAACATCATCATTTGAAAAGTTATAGAGACTAAGGGTGTTTAGTATAACAAAATCATATTACGGCTTCCGTATATGTTTTACGTAAATTTCCCAAGCATTTTCCGCAACTTAGAAAAACCGGCCAAAAATACTAAGTATATTTATAAGTAACTGTGAATGTAAACTAACAGAAAAACATCATCATTTAAAAAGTTATAGAGACTAAGGGTGTTTAGTATAACAAAATCATATTACGGCTTCCGTATATGTCTTGCGTTCATTTCCCAAGCATTTTCCGCAACTTAGAAAAACCGGCTAAAAATACTAGGTATATTTATGAGTAACTGTGAATGTAAACTAACAGAAAAACATCATCATTTGAAAAGTTATAGAGACTAAGGGTGTTTAGTATAACAAAATCATATTACGGCTTCCGTATATGTTTTACGTAAATTTCCCAAGCATTTTCCGCAACTTAGAGAAACCGGCCAAAAATACTAAGTATATTTATAAGTAACTGTGAATGTAAACTAACAGAAAAACATCATCATTTAAAAAGTTATAGAGACTAAGGGTGTTTAGTATAACAAAATCATATTACGGCTTCCGTATATGTCTTGCGTTCATTTCCCAAGCATTTTCCGCAACTTAGAAAAACCGGCTAAAAATACTAGGTATATTTATGAGTAACTGTGAATGTAAACTAACAGAAAAACATCATCATTTGAAAAGTTATAGAGACTAAGGGTGTTTAGTATAACAAAATCATATTACGGCTTCCGTATATGTTTTACGTAAATTTCCCAAGCATTTTCCGCAACTTAGAAAAACCGGCCAAAAATACTAGGTATATTTATAAGTAACTGTGAATGTAAACTAACAGAAAAATATCATCATTTGAAAAGTTATAGAGACTAAGGGTGTTTAGTATAACAAAATCATATTACGGCTTCCGTATATGTTTTACGTAAATTTCCCAAGCATTTTCCGCAACTTAGAAAAACCGGCCAAAAATACTAAGTATATTTTTGAGTAACTGTGAATGTAAACTAACAGAAAAATATCATCATTTGAAAAGTTATAGAGACTAAGGGTGTTTAGTATAACAAAATCATATTACGGCTTCCGTATATGTCTTACGTAAATTTCCCAAGCATTTTCCGCAACTTAGAAAAACCGGCCAAAAATACTAGGTATATTTATAAGTAACTGTGAATGTAAACTAACAGAAAAATATCATCATTTGAAAAGTTATAGAGACTAAGGGTGTTTAGTATAACAAAATCATATTACGGCTTCCGTATATGTTTTACGTAAATTTCCCAAGCATTTTCCGCAACTTAGAAAAACCGGCCAAAAATACTAAGTATATTTATAAGTAACTGTGAATGTAAACTAACAGAAAAACATCATCATTTAAAAAGTTATAGAGACTAAGGGTGTTTAGTATAACAAAATCATATTACGGCTTCCGTATATGCCTTGCGTTCATTTCCCAAGCATTTTCCGCAACTTAGAAAAACCGGCCAAAAATACTAAGTATATTTATGAGTAACTGTGAATGTAAACTAACAGAAAAACATCATCATTTGAAAAGTTATAGAGACTAAGGGTGTTTAGTATAACAAAATCATATTACGGCTTCCGTATATGTTTTACGTAAATTTCCCAAGCATTTTCCGCAACTTAGAAAAACCGGCCAAAAATACTAAGTATATTTATAAGTAACTGTGAATGTAAACTAACAGAAAAACATCATCATTTAAAAAGTTATAGAGACTAAGGGTGTTTAGTATAACAAAATCATATTACGGCTTCCGTATATGCCTTGCGTTCATTTCCCAAGCATTTTCCGCAACTTAGAAAAACCGGCCAAAAATACTAAGTATATTTATGAGTAACTGTGAATGTAAACTAACAGAAAAACATCATCATTTGAAAAGTTATAGAGACTAAGGGTGTTTAGTATAACAAAATCATATTACGGCTTCCGTATATGCCTTGCGTTCATTTCCCAAGCATTTTCCGCAACTTAGAAAAACCGGCCAAAAATACTAAGTATATTTATGAGTAACTGTGAATGTAAACTAACAGAAAAACATCATCATTTGAAAAGTTATAGAGACTAAGGGTGTTTAGTATAACAAAATCATATTACGGCTTCCGTATATGTTTTACGTAAATTTCCCAAGCATATTCCGCAACTTAGAAAAACCGGCCAAAAATACTAGGTATATTTATGAGTAACTGTGAATGTAAACTAACAGAAAAACATCATCATTTGAAAAGTTATAGAGACTAAGGGTGTTTAGTATAACAAAATCATATTACGGCTTCCGTATATGTTTTACGTAAATTTCCCAAGCATTTTCCGCAACTTAGAAAAACCGGCCAAAAATACTAAGTATATTTATAAGTAACTGTGAATGTAAACTAACAGAAAAACATCATCATTTAAAAAGTTATAGAGACTAAGGGTGTTTAGTATAACAAAATCATATTACGGCTTCCGTATATGCCTTGCGTTCATTTCCCAAGCATTTTCCGCAACTTAGAAAAACCGGCCAAAAATACTAAGTATATTTATGAGTAACTGTGAATGTAAACTAACAGAAAAACATCATCATTTGAAAAGTTATAGAGACTAAGGGTGTTTAGTATAACAAAATCATATTACGGCTTCCGTATATGTTTTACGTAAATTTCCCAAGCATTTTCCGCAACTTAGAAAAACCGGCCAAAAATACTAAGTATATTTATAAGTAACTGTGAATGTAAACTAACAGAAAAACATCATCATTTAAAAAGTTATAGAGACTAAGGGTGTTTAGTATAACAAAATCATATTACGGCTTCCGTATATGTATTGCGTTCATTTCCCAAGCATTTTCCGCAACTTAGAAAAACCGGCCAAAAATACTAAGTATATTTTTGAGTAACTGTGAATGTAAACTAACAGAAAAACATCATCATTTGAAAAGTTATAGAGACTAAGGGTGTTTAGTATAACAAAATCATATTACGGCTTCCGTATATGTCTTGCGTTCATTTCCCAAGCATTTTCCGCAACTTAGAAAAACCGGCCAAAAATAGCAAGTATATTTATAAGTAACTGTGAATGTAAACTAACAGAAAAACATCATCATTTGAAAAGTTATAGAGACTAAGGGTGTTTAGTATAACAAAATCATATTACGGCTTCCGTATATGTTTTACGTAAATTTGCCAAGCATTTTCCGCAACTTAGAAAAACCGGCCAAAAATACTATGTATATTTATAAGTAACTGTGAATGTAAACTAACAGAAAAACATCATCATTTGAAAAGTTATAGAGACTAAGGGTGTTTAGTATAACAAAATCATATTACGGCTTCCGTATATGTTTTACGTAAATTTCCCAAGCATTTTCCGCAACTTAGAAAAACCGGCCAAAAATACTAAGTATATTTTTGAGTAACTGTGAATGTAAACTAACAGAAAAATATCATCATTTGAAAAGTTATAGAGACTAAGGGTGTTTAATATAACAAAATCATATTACGGCTTCCGTATATATCTTGCGTTCATTTCCTAAGCATTTTCCGCAACTTAGAAAAACCGGCCAAAAATACTAGGTATATTTATGAGTAACTGTGAATGTAAACTAACAGAAAAACATCATCATTTGAAAAGTTATAGAGACTAAGGGTGTTTAGTATAACAAAATCATATTACGGCTTCCGTATATGTTTTACGTAAATTTCCCAAGCATTTTCCGCAACTTAGAAAAACCGGCCAAAAATACTAAGTATATTTTTGAGTAACTGTGAATGTAAACTAACAGAAAAACATCATCATTTGAAAAGTTATAGAGACTAAGGGTGTTTAGTATAACAAAATCATATTACGGCTTCCGTATATGTTTTACGTAAATTTCCTAAGCATTTTCCGCAACTTAGAGAAACCGGCCAAAAATACTAAGTATATTTATAAGTAACTGTGAATGTAAACTAACAGAAAAACATCATCATTTAAAAAGTTATAGAGACTAAGGGTGTTTAGTATAACAAAATCATATTACGGCTTCCGTATATGTCTTGCGTTCATTTCCCAAGCATTTTCCGCAACTTAGAAAAACCGGCTAAAAATACTAGGTATATTTATGAGTAACTGTGAATGTAAACTAACAGAAAAACATCATCATTTGAAAAGTTATAGAGACTAAGGGTGTTTAGTATAACAAAATCATATTACGGCTTCCGTATATGTTTTACGTAAATTTCCCAAGCATTTTCCGCAACTTAGAGAAACCGGCCAAAAATACTAAGTATATTTATAAGTAACTGTGAATGTAAACTAACAGAAAAACATCATCATTTAAAAAGTTATAGAGACTAAGGGTGTTTAGTATAACAAAATCATATTACGGCTTCCGTATATGTCTTGCGTTCATTTCCCAAGCATTTTCCGCAACTTAGAAAAACCGGCTAAAAATACTAGGTATATTTATGAGTAACTGTGAATGTAAACTAACAGAAAAACATCATCATTTGAAAAGTTATAGAGACTAAGGGTGTTTAGTATAACAAAATCATATTACGGCTTCCGTATATGTTTTACGTAAATTTCCCAAGCATTTTCCGCAACTTAGAAAAACCGGCCAAAAATACTAGGTATATTTATAAGTAACTGTGAATGTAAACTAACAGAAAAATATCATCATTTGAAAAGTTATAGAGACTAAGGGTGTTTAGTATAACAAAATCATATTACGGCTTCCGTATATGTTTTACGTAAATTTCCCAAGCATTTTCCGCAACTTAGAAAAACCGGCCAAAAATACTAAGTATATTTTTGAGTAACTGTGAATGTAAACTAACAGAAAAATATCATCATTTGAAAAGTTATAGAGACTAAGGGTGTTTAGTATAACAAAATCATATTACGGCTTCCGTATATGTCTTACGTAAATTTCCCAAGCATTTTCCGCAACTTAGAAAAACCGGCCAAAAATACTAGGTATATTTATAAGTAACTGTGAATGTAAACTAACAGAAAAATATCATCATTTGAAAAGTTATAGAGACTAAGGGTGTTTAGTATAACAAAATCATATTACGGCTTCCGTATATGTTTTACGTAAATTTCCCAAGCATTTTCCGCAACTTAGAAAAACCGGCCAAAAATACTAAGTATATTTTTGAGTAACTGTGAATGTAAACTAACAGAAAAACATCATCATTTGAAAAGTTATAGAGACTAAGGGTGTTTAGTATAACAAAATCATATTACGGCTTCCGTATATGTTTTACGTAAATTTCCCAAGCATTTTCCGCAACTTAGAAAAACCGGCCAAAAATACTAAGTATATTTATAAGTAACTGTGAATGTAAACTAACAGAAAAACATCATCATTTAAAAAGTTATAGAGACTAAGGGTGTTTAGTATAACAAAATCATATTACGGCTTCCGTATATGCCTTGCGTTCATTTCCCAAGCATTTTCCGCAACTTAGAAAAACCGGCCAAAAATACTAAGTATATTTATGAGTAACTGTGAATGTAAACTAACAGAAAAACATCATCATTTGAAAAGTTATAAAGACTAAGGGTGTTTAGTATAACAAAATCATATTACGGCTTCCGTATATGTTTTACGTAAATTTCCCAAGCATTTTCCAAAACTGGCCAAAAATGTTACTGTGAATGGAATATATTTAAAACTGTTTATATAACGGTTTTATAAGCATACGTTTTATTTAATGTCCAAAGAGAAAAATTAATTTTGGGATATATTTTCAAAATCCCATAAATGTAAAAAAAACGAAATATAACAACCAAAATAAATTTAAAATACGAAATATGTATTTAACAAAAAACGTTTCTGTAGTTAAGGACAAAGGATTACAAATATACAAAGGAAAATCCAAAAAATTATTGAGTTAGTGTGTAACTCTGTTTAAACGTTTTTTTTGTTGTTTAGCAAATTTACGATTATTAATACTCAGAAAAATACATGCATATGTTTGTTTGTTTCATTCAGTTTTGAAAGAAATTATTTCTGTATTTTATTTTCTACTTACCTGCATATTTATTTAAGTAATTAAACTTTTATGAAATTAGTTAATCAATTTAAATTCATATTTCAAAAAATATTTTTATTAACTGGTTAATATTACGGTTAATATTATTTGATATAATATAATTAATTCAAATAAACCAAAATTTTACTTTTGGTTTTAATTGGTTGTTAAATGTTCATATAATTATTTTAGTTGTATATATTGTATATTGTACCGTTATACAATTAAAATACATTTGGTTGAATTTCTCTGAATTTATATTCGAATATAATTTTGTTTATTTCGTTTTATTATATTTGCACTACTAACTAGTATTATCAAATTAGTTAAGTATATTACGAAAATTAATATATTCGCAGTTACCTACACAAGTATAAATTTTTGATTTATAAATTTAAGATTTGCGATTCTATTATTTGGAAGAGTTAATTTTTTCAAACATGAAATTTAAAAGACCAACCAAATATAAGAAAAAATTAGACAAACTTAAACTGCAAAGAGCGCAATTTCTTGGAATATTACGAGATTTAAATGGAAACGATATAACAAGTATTCATTTACCGAATGGCAAATCTAAGCTAATGACAAATATTTGTGCCAAATTTAATTTAAGTGACAAGCCTAGAAATCACCAAAGGATTTATAACTTTTGGCGAAAATCAGGTAAAATCCTGGTAGATCTCAATTCCAGACGATCCAACGAATATGATGACAAAGCAGGAAATCATGAAAACGTTATTTTCAGAAATTCTGGAATATCGGAAAATGAACATGCCAAAGAATCGGACACTGTTCAAACAAAATCAGCAATATCTGAAAATATAAACTCGTTTATCAAAGTTCATGATTTAAATAAAACTGCCATAAAATCCATTAACATTGTTAACTTAACACACGGAAATTCGGATACGGAAAATAATGATTCCTTGACATCATTTAATATTGACCAAGAAGAAAAACAGCAAAGTATTGAAAAAATGGATATTTTGCTTGAAGAACCTCCTGATGATGTTTGGTTGTATCGTGGTTGCATGCTGATTGAATTAAATTCTGCTGAGGGTTGGTCGAACGAGGATTTACGCAGTAGCATTCAGAGAGCTTTAAATTTGGCTGAACATCCATGTGTTTTATCTTTTAAAACGGTTAATCGAAATACTAGCAAGAACTTGTTAACCCAATATGCCAAGTGCAAATATAAATCGCACAATCAGCAATTTAAATTTATCATAGATCAAGCAAAAGTCATGAATTTTTTTACTTTAGGTCCTGATTTAGAGAATCACGGTACATATAAAGAGTTTTCGCAGTTGAGGGGTTCAAGACGAAATTGTGTTCAAAATCAAATGAAGAAATCATTCGCAAATTTAATTTATTTAAAGCAATTCGAAACATTAGATTTGCCTTTGCTCCGAAAAGGAAATACACAAAATATGGTGAAACCATTAACACTTCGCAAAGCTCGGTCTGAGCGAAAGTTATTAGCCGATGTGGTGCAGGGTTGTGAAGTGATAGATCTAATTCATCGAGTTTCAAACCAATCGGCCACTGATAAATATATATATTTAGCATCGAAACCCTTGTCGGTAACCTTAATGCGTGAGAAAGGATTGCAATTTTTAAATAATAAGGCTATTGTCGTACATATTGACGCAACTGGAAGCTTAGTTCGCAATCCTAATTGTTGTCTGAACCATTCTTACTCAAGAATTTATTACTATGCCTGTGTCATTAAATACAATAACATTGTATTTCCAGTAGCTGAGCTTATAAGCACTAAGCATAATGTAGGAGCTATTAGAAAATTTCTAAGTGATTTTCAAGACGAAATCGTTAAGCAAAAACCAAAATTAGTTCCACCAAAGATTTATGTGTCCGATTGGTCTTGGGTATTTATAAATGCAATTTTAAACCAAATGAATCTAATGAATATCACTGAGTATTTAAATTTTGCGTATGAAGTCATTAACTGCAAGAGAGCAGTTGGTAATAATGTTGCGATTTTTATATGTTGCGCCCATTTTGCTGCGATTATTGTTCGCCAGATCAAGGCGAAAATTAACAATTGTTCACCAATTTTAAAGGATACTATTCTTATAATTTTATTTCTAATATTGGATAGCAAACGTTTGCAAGATATTGATGAATATTTTGAAATTCTATGTATACTTTGCTGTTCTAAATTTGAAAATAAAATATTTATAGAAGCAAAACACAATTTAGCGAGCCAAATAGGTGAACAATTGAACGACATTAAGCCAAAAGATTCCAACTTAAAGCAATCTGTTGAAGATGGTATTTCTAATATTATAAATTTAGAGGTAGATGCTCCGCATGATAGGTCCTCACCTTTTTACGAACGGTACAATAATATTTTAAAAAATATATTGATACGGATATCCGCTGAAGAAAATTCAAACTCAGAAAAAACAAATCAATTATACTGTCAAGATTTTATTATGTTTTGTACGAAACATTACATGAAATATTTACCTTTGTGGGGCACAATTTTTCTTCAACATTTTGGCCAAGAAAAACGCATCTCTAATCAAGTCGCAGAAAGCTGGTTTAACTTATTGAAAAACAATTTAATTAACGAATTGCATTTAAAGCTAGGTCGATTTGTGGACGAACTACGGGAAAAAACATACCTTTTATTGAAAGCTGCAGAGTGTGCACCACATCTACAGAGTTTAAAAACTAACATAAAAATTCAACAAAAAAATCCAGTTTCAGATACCACTTCTTTGGTTCACTCAAAATATAGTAATAAACTACATAGCTTCAAACACAAAGAAGCAGTTATTAACGATCGAGTAAAATCACTTACGCCAGAGCACACTCCAGTATCTATTAGAGATGATGAAAAGGACCCTTACAACCCTCACAATGAAGAAAGTTGGCGGAAAAAAACTAAACGGAAAGGTCCAAAATATTCGGGAAAGAGAGCTCTCCTTCGTCTCATAACGCCCAAAAAAATTGAATTCACTCGGAATAAAGATGAGTATATTGAAAAAATGTCTGCTTTAAATTTTAATATCGTTATATTTAAATGCAATTTTAATGGTATTTGGGAAACTTGCCTTTACAATAGCTGCTACAGCTCTTTAAATCCCGGCAACTTTCTCACAACTGAATTGGTGTATACGGCCATAAGTATTTTAATCAAAAACTATAATGGTATTTGTTTCGACCATTATCAAACTATTAAAATACTTTCAGAAAATTATAAGGCAACTGACGCAGAAAAACAGCCAGAAATCGGACTATCTAATTCTTATAGGTATACCATAATACCTCACTGTCATAATAGCCACTGGGTTTTAGGTATCGTAGATTTTGAAGATTATAAAATAATAACTTATGATCCTTTAAATCCAGCCAGAGTCCTCCATAAATTTGGCAATCAATTGAAAACATTTGCAAATCAAATTCTGCAATTCTACCATAATCGCGACCAAACAAATTTTTTTAAAATAGTATCTTGCTCTTTTCTACCACAACAAAAAGATGGTTGCAACTGCGGCATATTTACAATTTATGCCATAGAACATTTACTTTTGAATAAAAATATCATGGGCATCCATTCAGAGGACGAATCAGTAAATTTAGAAAGTTTGAATGAATACAGATATTACATTAAACAAAAAATATTAAGTAGTTCCGATTCTTTGGCAGAACATTGCTTATATTGTTTTCAGAAAGTAAATCATACCAACAGCACAAAATGTCTTTCATGTACGAGGATTATACATGAAACTTGCACACAAATTGAAATAATTAACAATATTTGCATGTTTTGTAAAATGTAATTGCGTTTAAAATAACAAGTTGAATTAAAAAAACAAAAAATATCAAAAATACACAAAAATTAGAAAAAAAAAAAATATAAAATAAAAAAATTAAAAAAAAATAAAAAATAAGAAAACTAAAAAAAAACTAAAAAAAAGAAAATTAAAAAAAAAAAAATAAAAAATAAAAAAATTAAAAAAAAAAATAAAAAATAATAAAAAATAATAATAAATGAATTTCCAATTATTCACCCCAAACAGTTTTTATTTTAATTTGTGGAAAAATCTAAAGCATGCTCCGATTCTACACATAATTTGTTTTTCTCTAACTATTTCCCTTTTTTTTTTAACTTTTTTGAATTTCTATTATCACGAAATCTACTTGTTTGTTATTATTTAGAGTGCCATAATTAACTGAACGATCAAAAGGTGGCGTAAATTCCATATTTCATGTCATTTCTCAGTCCGTTTGGATTATTTGGGAAGTACAAACGTGTCAAATTTGTTATGGAGGGCTATACGTCAAAACAGCGAGCAGAAATGCTTAATCTGTTTTATGAAAATAAATCTTCAGTTGGTTGCTCTCAAGGAGCATTTCGATGAAAATGTCGTTGTATAAAGACGCCTAAAAGAGAACGAGACGTTTATCAAGCGAGAATATTGATATTGTGTGTGACGATGTCAGTGAACACGCCGGAACACCAACAAGAAAACGTACACCGCAATTGGTATGTAATCGCACCCCTTTGCGTCGAATTTATATTAACATACAATTTAATGCCAGTTACCCTCGCCAATTAAATCGAACCAAACTTTTGGTTGAAAATTATCAAGAACGATGGACCGCATTATTTTTAAATTGCAGTGCAAAATAAGCAAAACAGTCTTTATTAGGTAACCGAAAATCCTCGAATTATTCACGAGAAAACTCAATTCGACAAAAAAGTAATTCTGGTGCGAGATTTGCTCGAAACGAATCATTAGACAGTACTTTTTTGTATTTAACGAAGGAAAGGTTGTTACTGTCAATGATAATCGCTAGAGAGACAAGCCCAGAAGTGGGCGAGCTTGGTATTGAAGGCCTTTAATTTCAGCAGGGCCGCCACTGCGACATGCTACACATCGGGTCAAACAATTATCATTATGCTCAAATGTTTCGTGGAAGCGTCATATCAACGTTCTGCGATATTATGGCCACTTAGATAGCCCAATTTGACACAACCACTTTAACGTCATAAAAAATGCTAGAGGTTGCCACCTAGCGGACACATATTTTCTTAAACATGTAATTTGTCTGTCTGTAAATCAATTGATTTTTTCGGCTTTTTTATAGACAAATATATTAATTGTTCATGCCAATCACAATATTTTCGATTTGGTAAATCAGAAAAATAAAGAGGCCAATCCGTCATAAAATATCTACTAAAAAAAAAAGAAATATCATTCCCCACTCCCGTAATCTTATCCCAACGGCCAAGAGTTATACCAATGTATTACTCTCCAAACACACAAATGAGGCTTCTCCATACTACCTTGATCAACAAGTTCTCGGAATAACCACCGTATGGCGCTCCCATCGTTCCGATTTGAGTTCTAATTTGGTTGTAACTGTTAAGTTGGTACATCTGTTGTTGATATTCCCTCTAAATCTTAGCGTCATAGCTTGACATTTGTAAAAGTTACATAGTCAAGAGTACATCTATCTCTGTGTGTGTTGGCGATTATTTACAATTTTAGACATGATTTGCGAGGCTGAATCCCACATTCATCAAAAGGATCATTGCTGGAGACGAGACGTGGGTTTATGAGTACGACACGCAATCCAGACATCAGGCAAGTGAATGGCGTTCACCAAAAAAAAACCTCGTCGATTTCAGTCAAAAAAGAAGGCAATGCTCACGGTTTTCATGGATTACAACAGTGTAGTGCATCATGAATTTTTGCCAGAAGGCCAGACCGTAAACAAAGAGTATTATTTTGTCGTTATGAGGCGTTTGCGTGAAGCAATTCGCCGAAAGAGACCAGAATTGTGGGCAGAAAACTCGTGGATTTTGCACCATGATAACGCACCGTCGCACAGTGCCATCATTATTCGTAATTTTTTGACGAAAAATGCTACAAATACCATCCAACAGCCACCGAATTCACCTGATTTGGCAAATCGGAACGATGGAAGCGCCAACTTGTTAATCAAGGTAGTATACTCAAAAATATACTTAGTATTTTTGGCCGGTTTTTCTAAGTTGCGGAAAATGCTGGGGAAATTTACGTAAGACATATACGGAACCCTTAATAAAATTTTGTTATACTAAACACCCTTAGTCTCTACAACTTTTCAAACGATGATGTTTTTCTGTTAGTTTACATTCACAGTTACTCAAAAATATACTTAGTATTTTTGGCCGGTTTTTCTAAGTTGCGGAAAATGCTTGGGAAATTTACGTAAGACATATACGGAAGCCGTAATATGAGTTTGTTATACTAAACACCCTTAGTCTCTACAACTTTTCAAACGATGATGTTTTTCTGTTAGTTTACATTCACAGTTACTCAAAAATATACTTAGTATTTTAGCCGGTTTTCCTAAGTTGCGGAAAATGCTTGGGAAATTTACGTAAGACATATACGGAAGCCGTAATATGATTTTGTTATACTAAACACCCTTAGTCTCTACAACTTTTCAAACGATGATGTTTTTCTGTTAGTTTACATTCACAGTTACTCAAAAATGTACTTAGTATTTTTGGCCGGCTTTTCTAAGTTGCGGAAAATGCTTGGGCAATTTACGTAAGACATATACGGAAACCGTTATAGGATTTTGTTATACTAAACACCCTTAGTCTCTACAATTTTTCAAACGATGATGTTTTTCTGTTAGTTTACATTCACAGTTACTCAAAAATGTACTTAGTATTTTTGGCCGGTTTTTCTAAGTTGCGGAAAATGCTTGGGCAATTTACGTAAGACATATACGGAAGCCGTAATATGATTTTGTTATACTAAACACCCTTAGTCTCTACAACTTTTCAAACGATGATGTTTTTCTGTTAGTTTACATTCACAGTTACTCAAAAATGTACTTAGTATTTTTGGCCGGTTTTTCTAAGTTGCGGAAAATGCTTGGGCAATTTACGTAAGACATATACGGAAACCGTAATAGGATTTTGTTATACTAAACACCCTTAGTCTCTTCAATTTTTCAAACGATGATGTTTTTCTGTTAGTTTACATTCACAGTTACTCAAAAATATACTTAGTATTTTTGGCCGGTTTTTCTAAGTTGCGGAAAATGCTTGGGAAATTTACGTAAGACATATACGGAAACCGTAATAGGATTTTGTTATACTAAACACCCTTAGTCTCTACAACTTTTCAAACGATGATGTTTTTCTGTTAGTTAACATTCACAGTTACTCAAAAATATACTTAGTATTTTTGGCCGGTTTTTCTAAGTTGCGGAAAATGCTTGGGAAATTTACGTAAAACATATACGGAAACCGTAATATGAGTTTGTTATACTAAACACCCTTAGTCTCTACAACTTTTCAAACGATGATGTTTTTCTGTTAGTTTACATTCACAGTTACTCAAAAATGTACTTAGTATTTTTGGCCGGTTTTTCTAAGTTGCGGAAAATGCTTGGGCAATTTACGTAAGACATATACGGACGCCGTAATATGATTTTGTTATACTAAACACCCTTAGTCTCTACAACTTTTCAAACGATGATGTTTTTCTGTTAGTTTACATTCACAGTTACTCAAAAATATACTTAGTATTTTTGGCCGGTTTTTCTAAGTTGCGGAAAATGCTTGGGAAATTTACGTAAGACATATACGGAAACCGTAATATGATTTTGTTATACTAAACACCCTTAGTCTCTACAACTTTTCAAACGATGATGTTTTTCTGTTAGTTTACATTCACAGTTACTCAAAAATGTACTTAGTATTTTTGGCCGGTTTTTCTAAGTTGCGGAAAATGCTTGGGCAATTTACGTAAGACATATACGGACGCCGTAATATGATTTTGTTATACTAAACACCCTTAGTCTCTACAACTTTTCAAACGATGATGTTTTTCTGTTAGTTTACATTCACAGTTACTCAAAAATATACTTAGTATTTTTGGCCGGTTTTTCTAAGTTGCGGAAAATGCTTGGGAAATTTACGTAAGACATATACGGAAGCCGTAATATGATTTTGTTATACTAAACACCCTTAGTCTCTACAACTTTTCAAACGATGATGTTTTTCTGTTAGTTTACATTCACAGTTACACAAAAATGTACTTAGTATTTTTGGCCGGTTTTTCTAAGTTGCGGAAAATGCTTGGGCAATTTACGTAAGACATATACGGACGCCGTAATATGATTTTGTTATACTAAACACCCTTAGTCTCTACAACTTTTCAAACGATGATGTTTTTCTGTTAGTTTACATTCACAGTTACTCAAAAATATACTTAGTATTTTTGGCCGGTTTTTCTAAGTTGCGGAAAATGCTTGGGCAATTTACGTAAGACATATACGGAAACCGTAATATGATTTTGTTATACTAAACACCCTTAGTCTCTACAACTTTTCAAACGATGATGTTTTTCTGTTAGTTTACATTCACAGTTACTCAAAAATATACTTAGTATTTTTGGCCGGTTTTTCTAAGTTGCGGAAAATGCTTGGGAAATTTACGTAAGACATATACGGAAACCGTAATATGATTTTGTTATACTAAACACCCTTAGTCTCTATAACTTTTCAAATGATGATATTTTTCTGTTAGTTTACATTCACAGTTACACATAAATATACCTAGTATTTTTGGCCGGTTTCTCTAAGTTGCGGAAAATGCTTGGGAAGTTTACGTAAAACATATACGGAAACCGTAATATGAGTTTGTTATACTAAACACCCTTAGTCTCTACAACTTTTCAAACGATGATGTTTTTCTGTTAGTTTACATTCACAGTTACACAAAAATGTACTTAGTATTTTTGGCCGGTTTTTCTAAGTTGCGGAAAATGCTTGGGAAATTTACGTAAGACATATACGGAAGCCGTAATATGATTTTGTTATACTAAACACCCTTAGTCTCTACAACTTTTCAAACGATGATGTTTTTCTGTTAGTTTACATTCACAGTTACTCAAAAATATACTTAGTATTTTTGGCCGGTTTTTCTAAGTTGCGGAAAATGCTTGGGAAATTTACGTAAGACATATACGGAAGCCGTAATATGATTTTGTTATACTAAACACCCTTAGTCTCTACAACTTTTCAAACGATGATGTTTTTCTGTTAGTTTACATTCACAGTTACTCAAAAATATACTTAGTATTTTTGGCCGGTTTTTCTAAGTTGCGGAAAATGCTTGGGAAATTTACGTAAGACATATACGGAAGCCGTAATATGATTTTGTTATACTAAACACCCTTAGTCTCTACAACTTTTCAAACGATGATGTTTTTCTGTTAGTTTACATTCACAGTTACTCAAAAATGTATTTAGTATTTTTGGCCGGTTTTTCTAAGTTGCGGAAAATGCTTGGGCAATTTACGTAAGACATATACGGAAACCGTAATATGATTTTGTTATACTAAACACCCTTAGTCTCTACAACTTTTCAAACGATGATGTTTTTCTGTTAGTTTACATTCACAGTTACTCAAAAATATACTTAGTATTTTTGGCCGGTTTTTCTAAGTTGCGGAAAATGCTTGGGAAATTTACGTAAAACATATACGGAAGCCGTAATATGATTTTGTTATACTAAACACCCTTAGTCTCTATAACTATTCAAATGATGATTTTTTTCTGTTAGTTTACATTCACAGTTACTTATAAATATACCTAGTATTTTTGGCCGGTTTCTCTAAGTTGCGGAAAATGCTTGGGAAATTTACGTAAAACATATACGGAAACCGTAATATGAATTTGTTATACTAAACACCCTTAGTCTCTACAACTTTTCAAACGATGATGTTTTTCTGTTAGTTTACATTCACAGTTACTCAAAAATGTACTTAGTATTTTTGGCCGGTTTTTCTAAGTTGCGGAAAATGCTTGGGCAATTTACGTAAGACATATACGGAAACCGTAATAGGGTTTTGTTATACTAAACACCCTTAGTCTTTACAATTTTTCAAACGATGATGTTTTTCTGTTAGTTTACATTCACAGTTACTCTAAAATATACTTAGTATTTTTGGCCGGTTTTTCTAAGTTGCGGAAAATGCTTGGGCAATTTACGTAAGACATATACGGAAACCGTAATATGATTTTGTTATACTAAACACCCTTAGTCTCTACAACTTTTCAAACGATGATGTTTTTCTGTTAGTTAACATTCACAGTTACTCAAAAATATACTTAGTAATTTTGGCCGGTTTTTCTAAGTTGCGGAAAATGCTTGGGAAATTTACGTAAGACATATTCGGAAACCGTAATATGATTTTGTTATACTAAACACCCTTAGTCTCTACAACTTTTCAAACGATGATGTTTTTCTGTTAGTTTACATTCACAGTTACTCAAAAATGTACTTAGTATTTTTGGCCGGTTTTTCTAAGTTGCGGAAAATGCTTGGGCAATTTACGTAAGACATATACGGAAGCCGTAATATGATTTTGTTATACTAAACACCCTTAGTCTCTACAACTTTTCAAACGATGATGTTTTTCTGTTAGTTTACATTCACAGTTACTCATAAATATACTTAGTATTTTTGGCCGGTTTTTCTAAGTTGCGGAAAATGCTTGGGAATTTACGTAAAACATATACGGAAGCCGTAATATGATTTTGTTATACTAAACACCCTTAGTCTCTATAACTTTTCAAATGATGATGTTTTTCTGTTAGTTTACATTCACAGTTACTCAAAAATATACTTAGTATTTTTGGCCGGTTTTTCTAAGTTGCGGAAAATGCTTGGGAAATTTACGTAAGACATATACGGAAACCGTAATAGGATTTTGTTATACTAAACACCCTTAGTCTCTACAACTTTTCAAACGATGATGTTTTTCTGTTAGTTAACATTCACAGTTACTCAAAAATATACTTAGTATTTTTGGCCGGTTTTTCTAAGTTGCGGAAAATGCTTGGGAAATTTACGTAAGACATATACGGAAGCCGTAATATGATTTTGTTATACTAAACACCCTTAGTCTCTACAACTTTTCAAACAATGATGTTTTTCTGTTAGTTTACATTCACAGTTACTCAAAAATATACTTAGTATTTTTGGCCGGTTTTTCTAAGTTGCGGAAAATGCTGGGGAAATTTATATAAGACATATACGGAACCCTTAATAAAATTTTGTTATACTAAACACCCTTAATCTCTACAATTTTTTAAACGATGATGTTTTTCTGTTAGTTTACATTCACAGTTACTCAAAAATATACTTAGTATTTTTGGCCGGTTTTTCTAAGTTGCGGAAAATGCTTGGGCAATTTACGTAAGACATATACGGAAACCGTAATATGATTTTGTTATACTAAACACCCTTAGTCTCTACAACTTTTCAAACGATGATGTTTTTCTGTTAGTTTACATTCACAGTTACTCAAAAATATACTTAGTATTTTTGGCCGGTTTTTCTAAGTTGCGGAAAATGCTTGGGAAATTTACGTAAGACATATTCGGAAACCGTAATATGATTTTGTTATACTAAACACCCTTAGTCTCTACAACTTTTCAAACGATGATGTTTTTCTGTTAGTTAACATTCACAGTTACTCAAAAATATACTTAGTAATTTTGGCCGGTTTTTCTAAGTTGCGGAAAATGCTTGGGAAATTTACGTAAGACATATTCGGAAACCGTAATATGATTTTGTTATACTAAACACCCTTAGCCTCTACAACTTTTCAAACGATGATGTTTTTCTGTTAGTTAACATTCACAGTTACTCAAAAATATACTTAGTATTTTTGGCCGGTTTTTCTAAGTTGCGGAAAATGCTTGGGAAATTTACGTAAGACATATTCGGAAACCGTAATATGATTTTGTTATACTAAACACCCTTAGTCTCTACAACTTTTCAAACGATGATGTTTTTCTGTTAGTTTACATTCACAGTTACTCAAAAATATACTTAGTATTTTTGGCCGGTTTTTCTAAGTTGCGGAAAATGCTGGGGAAGTTTACGTAAGACATATACGGAAACCGTAATATGATTTTGTTATACTAAACACCTTTAGTCTCTACAACTTTTCAAATGATGATGTCTTCGGTTAGTTTTCATTCACAGTTAGGTACTCAAAAATACACTTAGGATTTTGGGCCGGTGTTTCTAAGTATCGGAAAACGTTCGGAAATTCGACGTATGGTATTGAACATTAGTATTTTTATCAACATAAATTATCATACAGTAATTAATAATGGAATATTGAAAAAATATTACACATAATATTTAAACGTATCAATACAAAAGGTTGAATATCCTTTACTTATTGAGTAATGTATAATTTATTCGTTAATGCGTAGTTTTACTCATACATTCTCACAATTTGTTGTTTTTGTGATTTTAGGAAAGTTTAGGAAGAAATTCACATTCATGGAAATATGAAGGATTTTGTTGGCCAACCTCTTTAAAATTGATAATAAGTAAAAAATTATTGAAGTGAAGCATTTGTATGCACGGTACTTAGGGTTAGGTCAGGATAAGGTGGTGGTCCAAAGTAGACTGGCATGACACCTGTCATCCCTACCTAACACCGCAGAAGTGAGATCAGCTGTTTAGATCTCGGCAAATCTAACTTTGGCTAGACCTGCCGGGTTATTACACATGACGTACTATTTGACCAGCTGTCGCTCCCCAAGTTATTAGCTTCTTCCTGAAGCAATAGTTTGCACGTAGCAAGAGGCATCTCTTTATCCCTTCTGATTTTCGAGCCAGCTGATCGGCTTTTTTATTTCCATGAACTATTGAAATACCTGGAACCTGGGAATGGGATCAACCAATAAATATACAAACAAATTAAAAATTTTTAAAAGGTATTAAGATTATTTTATTTCTCTTATCAGCCTACCTGCATAGTTCTGCAACAAACCAAAATGCTTCCAGAGTTCGAGCCGTTTTAAAGAAGCAGTCGACCAGATTTTATTTTTATCTTGAATCTAACAAATAAAACAAAATTCAAGTGTGCTCCGCTTCATTTTTTTTTATTTCAAAATTTTTATCTAATCTGAAAGGATACAGGCTAAAGTCGACTGGGAAAAATGTTTTTTTAATTTCAATATTCTGAATCAGACTAAATGTTGATTTTGAAAATCCTTAGATTATCCGTCTACCTCACACATTTTCTTAAACCGCGGCTTCCGGCCTGTAGGTGTTGTGTTTTAAATTCTAAATTCCCCAATTTAACCCTCTAATGCAAACATTTTTTTTGAACCCACAAAATCACGGCAGAGTAATTTTAGTGCTCCTGATCCTGTCCCTCTATGTAAAAATAAAAACCTGCCTACAAGCAGATCAGGGTCGAAAGTTAAACAGAAATTGCGATTTGGAGTGGAAATTTAAGAACCAGACACAATTTATTGTTAGAAAATAGTACCTTACAGCACGTTAATGGTTGTGAAATTTAAAAAATAAAATTTTTAGTTGTTGAGTTATATAAATTGAAATTACATTTTTTGTAAAATGCTTGGATGCCTTGGTTTCAATTTGCACTTATTTTTACCTGATCAATCTAAAAATATACACCAATGCCTTGTTTGGTTGTACCTGAAATTGTCCCAGGCATGTTTGGCTTATTTGGCTTGGCTGGAGGCGGCGATGCCGAAAAATTTTTTTTTTTTTTTTTTTTTTAATAATTTTATTTATGATAACAATAAAATTTTTTTTACAAAGTAACTAGTCATTTTTGACTAACAGCGTTTGATTCTGACAATATAATAATAAAGCACTCATATGTGTTCTTTACATAAAGTGTTGTTTTGGTTGATGTTGCATTGTGCGGACTATTCAGGCAACTCAAAAGGTTTTAGTCTTTTGAGTCTTCTTATTATACCCTCTTGATGAAGTAGTCTTGCAGCTTCGATGTTAGGGTGATGATGGAGCCTCTCCTGGTGTTTTTGAGCACATTTTTTTATTTCACTTGCGACTGTGTCTATTCCGAGATCTCTATGAAGGTCACTATTACGAGTGTACCAAGGGGCATTTACAATTCCTCTGAGTACTTTATTTTGAAATCGTTGAACTATCTGTTGATTGCTGATTTTGGTGCATCCCCATAGTTGAATACCATATGTCCAGACCGGCTTGAGTACTTGTTTATAAAGCATAAGTTTATTATGAATGGATAACTGAGAGTTTCTTTCAATTAACCAGTACATTTTTCTATATTTTAACTGAAGCTCTTCTGCTTTCTTTTTCACGTTTACTTTCCACTTTAACTTTGCATCAAGGTTCATACCAAGGTATTTTGCTTGATTGGCATGTGGTACAGAGATATTATTGAGAGTCACAGGTAGTGGTTCTATTGATCTATTTGTGAAGTTAATGTGAGTAGACTTCGATTCATTCACTTTAATTCTCAACTTAGCTAGCCAATCTTGTATATTATTTACGGCTATTTGTAGTTTGAATGTGACTTCACCGATTGTGTCACCAACAGCTAGAATTGCAGTGTCATCTGCAAACGTGGCGATAATGTCGCTAGTAAACAGCACGAAAAGGAAAGGCCATAAGACACTCCCCTGCGGGACTCCTGCTTTAGCTTCTTTAATACTGGAGTAAACTCCTTCCTGTTTAACTCTAAAATATCTCCTTTTCAGGTATGACTTTAGCAGTTCGCAATACTCAAATGGCAGAGTTTTCTCCAATTTAAATATTATACCATCTAGCCAGACTTTGTCAAATGTCTGCGCTATGTCAAGAAATATGGCTGAACAAATCTTTTTTTCCTCTAAGGATTTTTCTATTATATCTGTTATTCTATGGACTTGGTCGATTGTGGAGTGTTCCTCTCTAAATCCAAACTGATGGGACGGAACAGCTCCTGGTTTTACAACTTCTGGTTTAATTCGTTTTAATGACAATCTCTCAAATAGTTTTGACATAGTTGGAAGAAGTGATATTGGCCTGTACGAGGCCAGTTCACTTGGTGGCTTACCTGGCTTAGGTATCATTATCACTTCCGCAAATTTCCAAGATAGAGGGACATAACGGAGTCTGAAGGAAGCATTAATTATGTCCGATATTTTTTTAATAGCTTTATTAGGTATGTAGTTGTTTTAGAATCTCTTTAGTTATCAGGTCATATCCTGGTGATTTTTTAAGTACTACATGGTTATTTATTACTTGTTTTACTTCTTTAGCATTTAGTTAATGGAATTTCCTGTCTCAGGATAGTTGTTTGGTTTTCGAACAATATATCCTGTTGGTTAAGTGTTGTTAAATTTGGCTGAAAGGTACGCTCGAGATGATCCGCGAATTTTTCTGCTTTTTCTTCTTTGCTTTTAGCCAGGTGACCATTATTTGTTCTTATTGGTGGTATATGCATAACTGGCCTTTTCAAATATTTGGTTGCTTTCCACAATGAATAATCACTACCTTTCTCATAGGTGAGAGGTTGTAGGTATGAATTTATTGATTTATTTTTAAATTCCCTTATTTCTCTACGTATTCGTTGTGTTAAATTATTTAATCTATTTTTGACGGTTGGGTCTCGTGTACGTTGCCACTCCCTACGGGTACTTCTCTTCTCTATAACTAGTGATTTAATTTCCATTTCATAGCATTTGCCAGCTATTTGTTTGTTTGTTGTGTTAGTACTTTTCCACGCCGCTACCTCTATGTCCTTGACGAGCTTCTCCACCTCCTGTTCTAATGTTTCTTCTGATGAAAGTTGTGTGTTTAAAATGATACTATTGTTTAGTTCATTCCTGAACTTTTTCCAATCAGTATATTTATTTGTTAACAGTGGCTGTTTATCATTTGTAATTATTGTATCACTTATTATCATTAAAATAGAGGAGTGGTCAAAT
Organism: Tipula vernalis; assembly: GCA_958295665.1. Taxonomy (NCBI): domain Eukaryota; kingdom Metazoa; phylum Arthropoda; class Insecta; order Diptera; family Tipulidae; genus Tipula; species Tipula vernalis. The sequence continues at coordinate 155,587,283 of OY282558.1, forward strand.
GTGGAGTCCAATCCTTCCTGCACTTGTATATAATCAACCGGGATTTTTCTTGTTATAAAGAAGTCAATTAGGTCTGGTGTTTTATTTTGATCACTGGGCCAATAAGTTGGTTTTCCAGAAGATTGCCAGTTGCAGTTGTATTTAATTATTGCTTGATGAAGCTCTTTCCCTTTAGTTGTGGTTAGTCTTGATCCCCAGTCAGTATGTTTAGCGTTGAAGTCACCACCGACTACAAATTTTTCACCGAGCTGCTTGAAGAACTGAGTATAAGCATTCTCTTTGATGTTATATCTAGGTGGGCAATATATTGCGGATACCACTAACTTGTGGTTGCGGGTATTAATGCTAACGCTAATTGCTTGTATTTCATCACTTTCAAGTTTTTGTTGCAGATGGTATTTAATATCTTTTTTTATAATCACGGCACTGCCCCCTCGTGCATTATTATTAGGATGAACTGCTGAGTGAAATTCGTAGCCGCGGATTTTTATGTGACTTTAAGTAGTAAGGTGTGTTTCAGATAATAAACATATATCTACTTTTTGTAAATCAAGAAATAGTTGTATTTCATTTTGTCGTTGCAATATACCTTTGCAGTTCCATGCAAGAATTTTTAAAATATTTGCCATATTTTTCGAGTGGGGTGAGCCTTTGTTAGATTTATATAAGGGCTTTTTCTTGCTTTTCTTCTTGTGAACTAAGTCTATCAAGAATATCTTGTAGTATTTTATTAGTTTGGTTATTATTTGAATCATTAAACTAGAAGAGGACTAAGTTGTCTTCTCGAACTTCCAATAGATAGTACATCAGAAAATGTTACATTTGGATTAGTTCTTGATAGATAGCTGGTTAAATGTTTAGTGTGGCCTTAAATTTGTAGATATTCATGTTGAGGCTGAATTAATTTCTGGCCTGGTAGTTATTGAAGTTTCCCTTGTTTTGTTGCGAATTTTTTGCAGCTCTTTTATAACAATGCAACCTCTGTAGTTGGCTGGGTGTGCCTCTCCACAGTTAACAAATTTTGGTGGGGTGTCTTTTAGTTTCGTACATTTAGCCGTACGGTGTTTTCCTACACATTTCACGCATCTGGGCTCCTTATTACAAAAGTTTTGCGTGTGCCCGTAGACTTGGCACTTTTTGCACTGGGGGATTAGCTTAGATTTTTTAACTGCTTCTATTTGCACTTTCATATGGAGTATTTCGCTGATTGCATAAATATTTTTAATGTCCTCTGTTCTTTCAAAAGACAACATATATAATGGAAGAGGTGTTTTGTCACCTCTTTTTAGCAGCTGTGTAACTTCTTTAATTTTGTATTTTTTCTCCAAAAGATGCTCTTTTATCTCTTCTGGTTTGCATGAAGCGTGTAGCTTCCTAGCAATGACTTTGGTTTGCCTTGTCTGCTTATCTTCGTAGGAATACCACGCTGTCTTTTCTTCGTTAAGAGCTCCTGTTAACTTTCTATAGCTATCACTGTCTGTGCCATTTATTTTGATATCACCACTATTTAACGCTGTAGCTTGAAATTTTATATGATTGTTGTCCATGATGTTTCTAATACTCTGATAATTATTGCAATTAGATATTATTACTGGAGGTGGCCGTGGCACATTTTTCTCTAGTTGTACATTCTTACTTCCGGTTGGGAGTTCATTACTTGATCGTTTCTATTCCGACGGAACCTGAGCTTTATCCTCCTGTTGCACGTGCCTACTTCCGGTTGGAAGCTGCTCAACTGATTGTTTCGAATCGGGTGAAATCTGTGGTGATTTACTTATCTTACGCTTCTTATTTTTTTTATTACGGTTCAGAATCCATCCCGTTTCTCTATTGAGTTCTTCCTCGTCTGTTTCATACATAACCTCTATATGATCATTGGTGTTGTTTATCTTAGTGGTTTCTTTCTCAGACATTACTGCATTTAGAGCATCTTTTAACTCCTTGTTTTCTCGCTGTAAGTTTTTTAGGTCTTTGTTTAGATTTAACGTTACCTTTTCTATTTCGTAAATCTTATTGCGCAGTTCTGCGTTATCCCTTTCTAAGGTGTTCGCTATTGGTGATGGTGATCTACCCACCCTGGATTGTTGTTTAAATGGGTTGGGTTGCCCAAAAGGGCTGTTAAACAATGATTGGCTCACCCCAGAATCCTTTGAGCCAGCCTCGTTAGAGGGTGGATTTGCCAGCTGATTAGCTGGGTTACCACCTGGGGTACAATTTCCTGAATCCGTTGTACTCATTGTTTATTTTACTGGTCATAAAGCATCTACCACTCTGACCAGTACGAGTTGGTAGTGGGTCTGGTTTCAGAAGATCATTTACTAAATTCTCGATAGTCAGTTATACCGCCATGTCTCGGTCGCCAGAGCCTCGTTAGTTATCTAGCAGGGTGCACCACGTGCAGGTGAGGATGACATTTGGACTATTTGTAGACCAATTACTTAAGCCCTCTTTCCCACCCCGCCGAAAAAGATGACTTGTACTACAATACTACAGTACGAAAGTCAGGAAGCTGGTTTTTAGTGATTCCTGGAAGATTATTATTAAATAGTTAAATCCAACAAGTGAAAAAAATTCAATTTGTCCATTTTCCAGTCTTCATTCTAATGTGGTAGCGGCCAATAATACTGTACCTATGTCAACCCCACCCATGCGCTTATTGTATTCCTTAATAATAGTGGAACAATCGATTTCTATATTTTGCTTATTTATTCGATCGAATCGCAGGGCTTTTTAAGGTGGTTGCATCAGTTGTCACAACAAAAATGGCTTGGTCCTAACCTATAAGTCGTAAGTAGTCATAAATTGTGTTGTGCGTTTAAACAGGCGAACAGAGACATTCGACGCCGCTCCTTGATCCGATTCATTCTAAGGAATTACATTATCTGCAGCATCCAAATAAATGTCAAATGCCTAGGAATACCATGTTGAATCGCAAACTAACGAAATTTTCGGTTTTCTTCAACAACACGCTGAAATGTCTTATTAGCGGTCGCATTTTATACAACCGATCGTAACCCGGTTATTCTTTTGAAATTTCAGTTGAGTTATCATTGATGGAATCTACAACGCTCCTTTTCGAACTGATGGCGAGTCATAGATTGTCTTACTACTTCAATGAATGTCTTCCTCAATACGCTCGAACGTTTGGAAAACGATAAATAGACATACAAATTAGGATTTCGATAAATTTTAAAAGTTCTGTTTCTTTAATGATGGAACCTGTTTCAATATTAGATTGTCGAGCATGATTTATTTGATCTGCATGGTACCAAAGAAAATTACTGGTTAAAAAGGAGCGCAAGTGTTTATAAATCGTTTTTAACACTATAGCAATTTAGTTCGTACGAATGAAATGATTTCATTTACATGAAGTTGTAGCTTTTCTTCTTCGTGTTGTAATTCGGTTTCTTGAGGGCGTTTCTACCGAGAAGAATTTGAAGAAGTTAAAATATAAGAGTCATCATCATTCCAATTTAAACTCAACCCGTTTACTTCCATACGGTTATGTTTAGTGGTAAGGTGCTGGTTGGTGGGTAATTCTGTCTCAGTAAATACATAATCATGGTTTTTATATTTGTGTGATTCTGTTGCAAGTTCATCGCAATCGTTTCATGAAATGAATTAAGTTTCGTCGTTTTATCTCAAACAAATTTACAAATTTAGCTACTGTGGAATACTGTGAATATTGACGTGACAAACCATTATGCAGTTTACAAAGTGTATCAATTGTCCATTTTCACAGCAAGATGCTGTGATTTTACCAAATGCTCATCAAATACGAAAATTGTTTTCGATAATTATCTCAACATGCTTTCCATCGAAACCGAAATCCAGATTTGCAGCAGAGCTACGAAATTCGACATGAGGACTTGACAGCGCCCAATCGTCCTATGCACGACGCATTTAATCAAGAGTTGAAACTCCCTTGCACTTGCTTCATCAGGAACTGCATCTACGTTGTTGGAAGGCGGCGAACAGCTCAGCTCATTCAGCAATTAAGTTGCCGTTGAATATACAAATCAATGAAACTGCAATATGCAACCTTTTGAAGAACAGTGCGATGGCCAAAATTTCGCAGCATGAACTATATGAAGGTATGATGGCGCATAAAATGTCTTTGGAGACATTGGAACGAAAGATGCAAGATCTACGAAACAATCAAAACCGGTTTGGTTTCATTTTCAGTGATTCCACGCTTATCGCTAGCCGATGAACTTAATGTAAGATTAAAAACATCCATTTTGTGGAAACATATCAAGATACTCAAATAGTTGCAGAACGACTCAATTGGGAGAAGTATATTTAAAACAATATTGCTGGACATTGGGAATGGCAAAATACCCGTTGATATTTCGACTGGCTTCATTCGAAAGGTGTTCCCAAATATTGCTCAAAGTTACAAAATTCTTGTTTGGTAAGCGAACGTGCTATATTGGCTGGCATTCAAAGTCAAACTTCATAATGTGGCGAAATATCAACCGACAAAGTCTTTGTAATGGCACCCGGTGTGCGGTGAAGAAACTGGTGAAGAACTTTATTGAAGCAATAATTTTTAAAGGAAGGTACAAACGAGTAGACATTTTGCTACCACGCATCCCAATGATTCCGACCGGTATGCCATTCGACGTTAATGGTGGATTCAGCGAAAAAAATTTGCTAGCTCGTGATCACGAATTGTTGGAATTTCGTCATCTTTTTTACCCCATCCAGTTTTTGTTTTACTTGTTTTTGTGGTTGCTCTTTATTTTTCTTTGTAGCGCATTTAAAAAAATTGGAGGGGGTAAAACAGATGACGAAATTTCAATAATTCGTGATCACGAGCTAGCAAATTTTTTTCGCTGAATCCACCATTAATGCTTGCAATTTCTGGTGCGGCTTTCATTCACAAAGCAGTTATTGAGTGTTTACGGCATTAACCTTGAAAATCTATGCCTCTCGCGTGGTCAATTGTAAATGTCGCCTGTTCCCCTGTCGGAAAAACATCATCTTAATTTGTTTACGCGTCAGACAACAAAAGAAAAAATGTCGTGCATCATGTGAAACAGACCATTTCTATGTTTTGATTGTTTAAAACAGAGATAAATAAATTGTGATTTCATTTTAATGGACGAAAATAAATGATTCTCAAGTTGAATATCCAAGGCCACAGTCCTTAATAGATAAAAATAAAATGATCACTCAGGAATACGTTTTTCGCTAATTTTTACTTTGTTTTTACATTTCCAATAGCTTTTCATAAATTCACAAAACGATCTCAAACAAATTTATTTAAATTTGGACAGGACAACGTCTGTGGGTTCAGCTAGTTTTTCTTGTTTGCAATTTATTGGATTTTTCACATTGGACATGCGGATTGCGCACAACGCCAAAGTGTTCCAAAAAGTGAGTACACCATTGGTTATAGATTGCGATTTCCATTCAAGAAACCGAGAATTTTGTTTCTCGACGAATTTCATTTTTGCTTCTTCATTCGGGCTTTTCGAGCTGGGATGAAAACTCTCTTTTAAACATAGAAACGATTATCTAGCTGAACGACCTTATTTATCTGATTTTAACAAAAAAGTGTTATTTACTTTGGCTAAATATTTATATTAGGACATCCTGAACACAAAAACTCGATTGCAACACAAATTATGCAGTCATTTAAACTTTCCAGACTAGGGATTTGTATGGAAGTACGCTTTGATATTAATATTAACAAATGGTTTGTTTATATTTGAATAAAATCCAGACTCCGATACATCTTTATTGTCTGGCAAGATTAAATACTGACAGCAGAAATCGTGTTCCAGTTTTATTTTGACATTCTCCTTCTCCTTCTCTATAGGATCTAGTAATACTCAAATGCCAGAGATACTACTGAACATGTTCTAGGTTTTAAAACTATTGTGGGCATTCAAGTAAATGCCTACAATTTCTAGGTTTTTAGATGAAAATCCCTATATTTATTAGTGCCAAAGCAAAATTCAGGAGGGACCAGATAAATAATAATTTCAACAAAGTTTAATTCGAACTGCAGCCAAAATTACTGGCTCAAAATATGTTTCAAGACGTAATTTAATATGTTTAAGGTTAGGAACTATTTATATAGAATCGGCATAACATCTCCGTGTTCCATTCACTGCTAGAGGCGATGAAATTTATCTGGGTTGGCTGTGTACGAAAAACCAAAATTGATAAATATAATTTTTGATTTATGGTATCGATCATAATATACGATTAGTACGAGTTGTGTTCCAAAATATTTCTCGCCGTTGGGCCATGTTTTCTTTTAAAAATTCTTATCCCAGCCCTACCTTCTAACAGTAAATTGTTTCAGGCAACAAATTTGCTTGTTTTCAACTCAAAACTATTCTGAATTTGAGCCATGGTTTAATTAGGAAATCCGACCTCAGATGATAAACCCGAAGGAATTTTCCAAAGCTGGTATTAATAAATTTTATATTATGAACTACTTAAAGAATCGACTTAACATTTAAAATCTCTCCACAATCGTGCCACCTAGTTCCATTTACAGCTGATTTAACAAATCCGATCCAAAATGAGATGACCCAAGAAATTTACAGAGCGTGAATAATTCGGTTTTATATTAGGAACTACTGACAGAATCTGCCTAATAACTCAAATACAAAATTTCACTAAAATCCAATGACAAACGTTCTCCATTTGGTGCTAGAATCTGGAAATGTAGTAAAGGCGTGGAGTGGTTATGAAAGTAAACAAACAAATTTTTATTTGGCAAATCTAATTTTCCAAAAAAAATTTTTTTCTAAAAATTATGGCCATAATTATGGCCATGTCTTATTAAAGAAATTCTATCCCTGCTCCAAATGGAACTGCTGTGATTATGCACAAATTCGATTGAAATTTATTATCTGACTTAACCAATATATTTGATGATCAATGAATTTACCTCGAAATTATGAATCAAGTTAGCGGGTTTAGAAGAGATTTAGTGGCCTCCACCAAATATCACCAAAATATGTTACAATTCTCAAAAATTTGTTATATGAAAATGACGAACATGGTTGCGTATTTCACATGTCTGAATTAGTACACATTTGCCAAAGTTATGCTTGTACTTGCGTACACCTAAAGACCCGGTCAATATCCCGTTTAATGCGGATCGTCGCGTTATATCGCTGGCTCGAGATACGATACCACAGGTCCTTTATCGTTTAATTGAATTGTTAATTTCTCCGTTTGCTCGTTGCAGATTCACCGTGTCCAAATTAATTCCAATGTCCAAAATGTTACAGGGCGGTATCTTCGGATGTCCAATTTAATGCAGCGTCAATGTTTTTTCTTTGCGGTATATTAGAATGTCCAATTTAATGCGGGAGGTAGGTATATAATTTAAACACGATTTGTTTCAACTTTTACTCAATTTAATTTTCACACTATAATATTCGCACAGGTTATCACCGTTTGATAGTTTTTTCTCGATTGTAGTAGATTTTTTCTTTTGACAAATTTTTCTTTTTACAATAATTATTTCCTAATTCAAAAGTGACATCTGACAAAAGAGATTATAAATACTATGCTGGTTCTAAATTATTAGTACATTATGATTTTACAGTGTTATAAATTTTTAGTACACTAATTTCACAGTGTATATATTATTCTATTACATTATTGTTACAATTATTTTCTAGCTGTCAAATTAAATTGTAAATAAACAAACAAGTGCAAAATAAATTCTTAATAATATTAAAATAGGTAAGTATACTCAATTATATAATATAAATGCATAATAATTAAACAAAATTCTAAAAATGGTATTCCTTTACAGATATTAACGCAACCGTAGTACGTGGAAGATTACGTATTGACGATGTTTGGGTTCCCAATCAGCTGTTTGCCGTCAGATAAGTTTGAATCATATTTTGAATTTAATTGAATTATGTTTCTTTGTGGTTTTGTTTTCCTTTTCAGAGTTCACTACGAACAATGCTTTTGAAAATAAAAAGGGTTCCAGGCTAAAGTTGCTTTAAGATAAATTTCATTATACACTTACGGCTTCGCTGATCGGTACTCTTCTCTACAAGCAAAAATTTAAAACTCTCAAAACGATAATCTAAAAATAACTGTGATTTCGTGGAGAGTTTTGGCCGCGTTAAAAAAATATTTTTACAGCACTGCCCATTTCTCTTCCAAAACGTTGACTAGATCTAGCCCATATAAAAAAAGCCTAAAATAAAAGTTTTATGTTTTATTTGGAGGCCCAATATTATTTAGAACTTCTGTAAAGCTTCTCATAAATAGCTTGCTGATTCTGCCCCATTCGAGCCAATTATATTAGCCCTTAGCAAATGCAGAATGATTCTCAACAAAACAAAATAATATCGAGAAATTCCTCAGTACACCAATCCGATGAAAAGTCCACATCCAATAGTGGTTTAAATACTAAAGCCCAGAGTTTCAAAAATGTGAGATTTGAGTTTTTGGACAATTAAAAGAAGAAATTTCGCATTTAATGAACATTTTGATTGAATACCACACATATGGTTTACTTAATCATACTCATTGATTTATGTTTGATTTAAATAAAATATTTACAAACAACAAAATAAAAATTACGTAATTGACCATTACACAATCCATATCCATTAAGAGTATGCGCATGTTGTATAAAGGTTGATACTTTTAAGGCAACATCTTTCGTAATACGAGTAAATTTAATTTCCTCTTATCAAATAACCTTTAATAAATTCGAAAAATCCATTTCATTTTGTCGTAAACAAAACTTATCTCCACTAAATAAATTGATTAATGAACCGATCGATGTAAGTACAAGCATTATATACGAGTATGTATGTAGGTATAAGACCCATAATTTGCATAATATCGAATTTGATAGATTATGCTACAAGGATGTAACTTAAATTTAGTCGATATGATCGAATACAACAAAAAAAAAAATTAAAAATTAAACATTTTTCGTAATTATTACCCGCAGTCCGGTAATATGCGGTGGTATATACCTATAACACATGTAAAATACATCAACAAGCATTTTTACATGTGTTGCGATTATCAACAAATTATGCATTTTGCCAAAAGTTGGATGATTTTTTATTTTATTTACGATAACAAAACTCTATATAATTATAATTATTTTGATTCATCTTAACAACAAAACAATATTTTTGTTGTTGGTATACCAAACCAAGATGACAATCTTAGGCGTTAACTTTCAATAAACCAAAAAAAAAAATTCACGTATATTTCGCATATGTTAATTAATGGTTTGGTGAGACCAACGCAAAAAAAAAAATAAAATTTCAAATTGTGTGTTCCAATTTCATCTTCGTCTGCTTGTAGCATGCCGCGCGGACCAAACTTCATCAAAAACCATACCTTACAAAATTTTAACTTTATGTTAATACGTTGTTATTTGTGGTAATCTCACATGGTGCTGCAAAAAAAAAATTGGAACATCATCTCGTACCTAACATTTCAATTTATATATTGTACATATATAATTTCTTTTATAATTTATTATGATTAATCTTTTACCTTTACAAAATGACGTGTAACAAATAAAATCTGTAAACTGTCTTGTAAAATGTTGTTCTTTGTTTCGGTGCGCGCGCGCGGCGCATAAGATCCGAGGTTTGATGACAGTTTTCGTTTTTTTTATAAAATACATCATTATTTTTTATGAGGTTAAAATTGTATAAAGTCTATAAAATGAAACACCTCTGGCTAACTTTCGATAATAGAAAAAAAAAATCGTGTTTTGAGCTAAATAAAAGCGACAATTTTTATATAATTTTAAGGTGTTTTTAGAAATGTTGGAATTAGGATATTCGCAGAATCAATCCAAGGACGTGCGCTTGATTAAATCAAAATGTATACAGAAGTGGCTCGCTTATAACGTAATTTTTTGGTGTGTCGAAAATTCAACTCTCATTTTTCAATATAAATTTACAATGATCGATGTTATGTAAACTATTTATAGAATGCGCGTGCGCTCACGGACCACGATCACCACATCGTTCAAACTACACCCAAAAAAAAAATGTCATTACAAAAATGATGGAATACCATATCCTTGAAATCAATGATCAACATTAAACATTTAATTTTTATTTTTTTTTGCAGGCAAACCGTTTTTATAAACACGGTTGATTGATTATACATTTAAAATATATTGTACGTAAGCGATCGTAAATACTGTGCGATCTGGTTTGTTGTTGTTTTAAATATAAAATATAATTATCCAATAATTAATTTATTCATTGCGTTTGAAAGTTGCAAAATTGAATTTTATGAGAAATGATTTATTTAGTGTTACGGAGAATTTTAATTTAATAACGCCAATTGGACAAATATGGTAATGTCACCCGGGAGCTTGATTATATCTGCGTATATTTTATACGCTTTTTGATTGATTTGTCACTGTAGTTTGATTGTATCGATATATTCTGATAAATTTATTTATTCGCATAGTATTGTGTGGTGTATTTAAAATAATATGAACGGTAGTGGTCTTCCAGAGGGGTCTCATCATGAAAAATCAATGGAACTATGATGCCTCAGATCCCTGAAGCCAATTAATAACAAAGCAGTGTTGTTTAAACAAACAATTCACAGTCTTGTTAAAAGTATGCTTCTATGATACCGTATACTCATTGAACCAATAAAATATTTCTGAAAGCGCGCCGTAAGACAAAGTTTTATGTTGCAAACAAGATATTTTTAAATAAAGCGTTTAGTCAAGTGAGACCTTAAGATTTCACAAAATATTGCCTCAATTTCAAGAATTTTCTGGATTTATTGCAGAAATGTGTCATTCATTTTAGCAGATACGTTAATTCAAACTTGTCAAATATGCGAACCATTTTGCTAACTAATACAGCACTCAATATAGGTGGTGAAATATATACACTCAGCCAGTCATCCTCTGCTTGATTCTGAAATACTTTATTGCATATTCCAAAAAGAATGGAGTACGGAGAACACCGGTGGGTAGGTACATTGTTGAATCATCTTTATAGTAGAACTTATGTGTTTCCCTTAGGTTAGGTTTGGATGGCAGTCAACTAGGACCAGGCATAGACACACAAATGGTCCGTAGCCATACCACGAATAATTGTTTCCTCCAACTAATTGGAACCATCTTGAGCTGTTAACAAAGCTCTGGATACTCCTGACGTCCATCCTACAGAGGTCCGTCAGGTCCTTGAAGAGGGGTGCCCCTAGAAACTTTAGTCTGTTTCGTATCAAACGAGGGCAGGTGCAAAGAAGATGAAGTGCTGTCTCTTCCTCTTCTTCATTTTCACAACTACGACAGTGGTCATTTGAGAAGATACCAAGTCTACTCGCATGACTCTATATGAGACAGTACCCCGTAATCACTCCAACAACTACACTGATCTGACTTCGCTGAAGTGAGATCAGCTGTTTGGATCTCTCTAAGTCCAATTTTGGCCAGACCTGCCGAGTTATTATGTAAGAGAGATATACTTGACCATCTGTCATTCATCAGCTTGCTAGCTCTGTGCTGAAGTAGCAGTTTGCATACCGCAAGAGGCATTTCAATATGCTTTCTGCTTTCTGAGAAGTGGTCCGTTGTACCACGTCAAGCCAATTCATCGGCGTTTATATTCCATGTGCTTATGAAATGTCCTGGCACCCATAAAATGTGGATGTTGAACTGATCTGCCATCTCATTAAGAGATTAGAGACAGTTCTGGACTACATTCGACGTGAGGAGGTGTGGTTGAACCGCTTTATTGGAAGCCTGACTGTCCGTATATATGCGAATATCACAAACCGATATTACATTATACCTCAACGAGTCTATGACTTCCTTTATGGCAGTTACTTCAGCTTGAACCTTCCCGTCCCATTTTGAACCATCAGTGAAGAAGTTTATAATTCTAAGTTCCAAATCTGCACCCATCATCCAGTCCTCTCTGGATGGGATCCAATTGCGGAACTTTGGGTCAAAAGATATTGACGGGACAGTATAGTCGGTGGTCTTGGAAACTTGTTTGTTGCACAATGGTGGCAGTACAAGCTGCCAACTGTTTCCCCACGATATCTAGAGGAGTAAAAAATAGCAGAGTCTCTAGTGCCTGAGTTGATGTGCTCCTCAGTGCACCACTGATCCACAGAGAGATTGTTCTCTGAACTTTTGTCAACAGCTTTTGGTTGACAGTTTTGTCCAGAGCAGGTCACCAGGCTATTACCTCTTAAAAGAGTTTGTCTTTCCCAATTGCATTTTTGCAAGAGTATAGTGCTACGGTAGCTTTCTTTACCCTATGCAGCGTATTAGGTTTTCAATTTAATTTGCTATCTAAAACGAGACCCAGAAATTTCACTTTAACTGTGAAAGTAAAGCTGAACCTATTTAAAGTGGGAGGAAGTTTATATTTCCTAGAGAATAGAACTAATTCGGGTTTGTGTGGGTTCACATTCAACCCACAGCCATTTGCCGATAATGAAAGAATGCCCAGGGCATTTTGAATAAGCTCACTAAGGGTGCCGGTATATTTACCATCGACACCAATAGCAACATCATCCGTATAAGCAACCACCTTGAAGCCACCGTCCTCCAGTCTCAGCAACAGGTCATTTATGAACAAGTTCCAAAGTAGGGGGGACAGTACGCCACCCTGTGGTGTACCTCTGCTTGCAAATCTTCTGACGGAGGATTCCCCAAAACTAGCATTTATGATCCTGCCTCTTAGCATTTGATCTATCCAGTCCTTGAGTGATTCATCTACTCCGAGATCTGAAAGTGCGCGAGTTATAGCCCCTGAAAGATCATTGTTAAAGTGCCCCTCAAAATCCAAGAAAGTTCCCATTGCGTGTATATTCGAAAGATGTCTCAATGAAATATATAAGAGAATGAAGAGCAGTCTCTACAGATCTCCCCTTGAAATGGGCGTGTTGTGATTTAGACAGCTTTTCCGACATAATCGTGTCTCTAATATGAGCTTCTGTTTGTCTTTCCAGTATTTTAAAAAGAAGGGAAGACAAGCTAATCGATCTATGTACTTGGTGATTGCAGTGTGAGCGTTTTCCCGCCTTAGGTATGAAAACAACCTTTACTTCTGTCCATTTACAAGGAATGTGACATAGTTCTAGGCTCTCTTTGAAAATTACCTCTAACCAGGGAATGGTTAGATCCGTAGTTTGTTGAATATCCGCCATCGAGTCCATGCGACTTTTATGGTTTAAAACTGTTATCGCCCACAGGAAATTGTTTCTGTTAATAATTTTGCCAATGCGGTTACTTGCCCTTTTACCTACTGATGTGCTAAGTACAGATTCGAAACCACCAGGAAAATTAGTCTCCATCAGAATTCTAGCGATTCCGCACTATTAGTGGTCCATATCCCATCCGGCCGTTGAAGATAACTTGGGATGGAAGGACCAGTTGCTAGTACTTTGCGTAGCCTAGACATTTCCGAAGACTCCTGAATTTTGCCACAGTATAGTCTCCAAGAGCTGTTCTTGGCACTTCTCAATTGATATTTGTAAATTTTGTAGACTTCGTGCTGTTTTAAAGAGTATTTTGCATTTTCGAGGTGTTTGTTGAATCTCCTTGAACCACCAGGGTGGCCGAGATTTACCGATTCACTGCTAAGGGGACTAGAGCCCAGTATCGCTTCATTAAAAGCGATGAACAACACGTCCACCAAGCCATCGAGCTCTTGCGCAGTTTTTGGAGGTTTTGGTACCGGAACCGGTAGTGAATTACACAGAATAGTTCTAAAGGTATCCCAGTAGATTTTCCTCCTATTTCTGTAGATTTGACTTTTTGGAGAAGTCAAGTCCATTACAAATTGAAGATAACAATGATCAGAAAAGGAGTGGTCCTCTGACACTCTCCAGTTTAATAAACTAATCGTCAGGAAGCTTGAGACAAGGCTAATATCCAATACTTTCTGTCTATTACTAGTTATAAAAGTTGGCTTATTGCCTATGTTGTATATATGAAGGTTAGTACTTAAAATGTAATCAAGAAGTAACTCACCTCTATACATGAGAATGCACGACCGCGTGCTTTTTGCGTGCATTATCTATAATAGGGAGTCTTGATCCCAAGTACCCGGTCTTCAGTGACCCAAGGTTCCTGGATCAAGACGACATCTGTCGCTTCTTTCCCAATTTTTCAAATTAGAGGTGCTGATGCTGCCTTAGAGTGGTAAAGGTTGACTTGCAGAAATGTCAGTGTCATCTCTACAGCCTCTTTTCCACCACAGTGACATCAGAGTCATCCCCTGATGAGAAGTCCTCTGATAGCCTCTTTAAAGACTCCATGGACGTTGACATCTCCGTATCCGTGGAGAGAGTTTCCGCTTGGCTGGCTACCGCCGAGCACGCAGATGAGCTATCAAGCAACGCGGTAGTATCTGAAGATGATTTCGGAGCCTCCGGCTTGTCCGCGTCCTATTTGTATACCTTGAGTGTGACTGCACCCTGTTTAAGATGATAATAGCTGACCTATAGTCAGCCTTTGTCTCCTCGAGCTTAACAACTTTCCAGTTGTGCGTTGGCAACTCCGGGTTGCCAACCTGCAAGAACTGGAGTATCACCTTTGGATCACTAGGCTCCGAAGGGATGTACACCCTAGATACCTCGCCAAGTCCCCACCATGCCTTTTTATAAAGCAGCCGGGACCTCTGATCTGCACAAGCAGTCAGTTTCACCTGATTCCTGTGCCAGCCCGCGTTCGGACAAGTCGGAGCAGGTCCTGGATTTTCCGACAGGACTTTGAGGTAGGTGGTGGCTAAGACCCCTTCCACCTTCCTCCAATTGGCGGGCGTGATACTGCCATCCTCTTTCGATTTGTCAATAACTGTCACAACCATTTGATCCTTGAGGACCTCGTTAAAAGGCCTCATAGCGGAAGCATGGAGTTTTGATCGCTTTGCGAGCTTAGGACTTTCCTCCTGAGATCTATTTCTTTTAAGCTGTGGGCCAGCTGAAGGGCCTTCCGGCATTTTCTCGGTGACTTTTTTGCCAAAGCAAGCGTGGCTTTGTCTTTATCCGTCCTATCTTCTGGCGAGATGTTGTTGATTTTTGCAGGGCCCTCCAGGCCTTCCTTCTAGTATTATAGGTTGGTTTTTAGGAACTAGGCTTCATTCGTGCCTTTGTTCTGCTTTGTATTTGTATACTCAGATTTGGTGACCTGAGTGGAGGGAGCAGCCTCGCTTGAGCTTATGTCCCGTTTATTTGTAGACTTAGAGTCAGGCATACTGATCCGAGTCTCTTTGTTCACCTTTTCCGGATTTTTTAGAGAGTCGTACTTTTTTTGTTGTTGTTTAGTTTTATTAAGATCCATAGTTGTTCCCACGAGTAGCGGAGAAAGAAGTGTCCATCTGTGCAGAGATCCGCAGTACCCAGATAAGGCTACTTAATCCGGAGGGCGCCAAGTATCCGGATCCACCGTTTACGACTGAGCTAATTTTAAAACTCGGTTCCCAGTCTGGCCGATTATCGTCACGGTACGATTAACACCTTAAGCCAGCCCAGAGATTTGTTTAAGTTTGAATCCTTTAGCGCCGTGTTTTAGCCTAGAAGCCAAAGAATCAGCAATCTAGTTACCAGCGGTCACCACGTGGAGGTAACACAAGCACTTGTGGAAGTTACGGAGTTGGCCGCAAGTGCCAACTTGAATCCCCCGAGCAACTTCACACCTGACCACCAGATGAATGCTTTCATTAGGGAAGTTTTTAAATTAACAAGTCTACTGGTAAAAAGGATTACCCAAAAAATATAAAATCCTGGAACAAAAGAAAAAAAGCTAACGGAAAGTGCTTTAGCCATTTAGAAACTACCTCCGCCTTGCATTTCAATTCTATATGTCTTATCTTAAAATTTAAATGTGCGGTTCAAAATTATGATATAGAAATTGTTGGTAGACCATTCAAAAGTTCAGAAAAGTTTTCGATTTCAAATCTAACAGACAAATTGTTTTTTAGAATGATGATCCCTTTTACTATATTTCATTTTTTTTGTTAACTGTAAACCTAATGTATCGTGGTTTATATTATCGCTCCTGGATTTTTCGATGAATTCGAATACATTGTCTACGTATTGTCTACATTGTCTACACGTTGAAAACTATTGTTAACGCTACTGACGATATTAGCGTATAGAAAATCTCCAAATAGCCGTATACGCACAACACTATTAAGAAGTTAACCCTCGAGGGTTAAGCTAAAAGCTCGAGGTTCAAGACGTCGTTAAAGAATTTCTGGTTGCATGTCCCCGGGAAAATTTGTTTAAAAACAATTATCCGGGAAGTAAATGGTACTATGGCTTTCTAAAGAGACACCCAGAAATTTCAATTAGAACTCCGGAAGCGGTTATCTACTCAAGTCCATGTGTATCTGAAAAAGATATAAGTGGTTGGTTTCATAAAATGGAAGAATACTTGAGGGCAAAAGGGTCAATGGACGATATTCTTAAAGAACACAGTCGGATCATTAATGGAGACGAATCAGGATTTTTATTGTGTCCGAAAGGTGGAACTGTTTTAGCTCCTAAAGGTGCCAATAACGTATATGAAACAGATAAAGGTCGAGATAAGGAGAGCGTCACTGTTTTGTTCTGCTGCTGCTTTCGTAGTTCCCCCTATGATTGTATTCCATTACAAAAGAATTCCGAAAGATGTCATAGATTCGATTCCAGAGGGCATGAAGTATACGAAAACCGATTAAGGTTGGATGACCACGGAAGCCTTTTTGTTTTATATTAAAGAAGTGTTTATCCTGCTTTGAGCGCAAAGAACGTGAAGTTTCCAGTTATTCTTTATGTCGACGGCCATAAGATGCACCTAACTTATGCCTTGTCCAAATTATGTGAAGAACTGAAAATAATATAAATTTGCTTGTACCCCAATTCCACAAGGATCCTTCAACCCGCCGATGTTGATATTTTTAGACCCTTAAAATGGGGCTGGACGAAAGAAGTTCAGCTTTGGAAAAGCGCCAAATTAGATGAACAATTCACTAAGAAATATTTTGCGCCTGTGTTAAAAAAAGTCGTTGAAAATTATTTAAAACCAGAAACGATTATTAATGGATTTCGCACTTGTAGACTGTACCCATTTAATCCCAATGCAATCGATTTTTCCAAGTGCCTTGGAAAAGACTTTACAATTATTGGCAATGAACATAATGAAAATGTTGTAACACACGAGACGAATATCAGATGAATAAACATTTCAGAATTTATTTAAATCGTAGGATGTTCTAAACTTAACCAGTTAAAAGCATTTGAACAGAGTAGCTACACTCACTCAGAAGATTTTATGCTACTATATAAATTGTACAACACTTTAAAAGGGAATTCCGGGTCAACATTGGTGAGTAACTAGTTTATTTTATCACGAAATACCTAACAATTACAATTAGAATAATTTAATTTGTAGGGTATTGATCTTGAAAATGGAAATGGAACTGAAAATATTCCAGAACCGGAACAACAAAATGTTGCACTATGTGATTTGGAATCAGCGCAAGAAATTATTATTTTTGAAACAGAGGAAGTGCAACAGTTTAATTCAGATGTACCTACCTAAGAAGTAAATATGATAATCAACGTAATGTTTCTAATCAATTTTATTGTCTTGTAATATAGATTACAAAATCGGATATACACATAATCGATACATCGGATATTCCTATCCTTATTTTAGAAAACGACAAGGATAATTCTGAAATCACTAGTTTTTTGAAAGTAATCAAAACACCAGCAAGAAAAGGAATCAAACATACAGAAAGAAGCTCCTACATTGTCACATCAACTCCATTCCAGAAAGCTTTCTTTTATCAATAAATGAAAATATTTGGTGTGGTTCTTCGATAATATTATAGACCTACATTAACCTAGTCGCCGATATGAAGTCAAACATCTAAAGACCATTGATCTTCAGTTCAACCTCTTATCAACTTTTTTAATCCTCCAATATCCATTGATTTATGTTACTTATAAATAAATGATTAATGGAAGTGGATAAAAATGTTGATAACATCGATATGAATCTAATCGCAAAATAAAAAGAAATCTTAAACATAATGAATTCAATACAGCATAATGTGATTGGAAAATTGGCCAACTTGGAATCGGACCTATGTGTATCAATGGATTATTTTGGGGAAATGTTCACTGAAATGGGGAGCCTACGGTCAATCCAGATTTTAAAATTTATACGCCTCATAGCTGATAATCCACAGATTGAATCTGGGCACAAGATATTTAAAATTTTAGAATTTATTTAATCATCTTGGATGTTTGGAAGCAACATCCAGAATTTTCGGTAATGATAACCTTTCTAAACCGGCTACCAGATTCATTAAGAGCTTCTACAAATAAAAAAAATTGATGCATTTGCTCAGGTTTTCTCTAGAAATTGATTGGTAAACGAATGACCGTGTTTCCCTTGCTGTTGTTATTATTACAAATTTAGGTTCGTGATATTGTAAAGTGAAAAATTTTAAATAAATGATTCAGTGGCGCTACAGAGTTTTTGATCATTCAAGATTATATTAGCTGCATTTCTTGACGCATAGCGATCCGGATTAGATCAAAATTTATATGTAAAGCAACAACAACATTTGATCCAACATTGATTTTGGATCTCAAATGGTGATCTAAAAATTAGTTCAGCTATTAAAATGTAGTTGAGAAATAACTTTGCATTAAGTCGTTGGTAGTAGAAAAATCCATAAAAAAATTAAATACCGAACTCATTTTACCTGTTCACACGAGTATTGTATTCATCATATTCTTTGTAGAGGAAAGAAGCGACCAAGGATAAGATGAATACATTACGCATATGAACAGGCAGATTCAAAACGAAACGAAACAGAAAATTTAAATTTGGTGTTGATTTGTTTTACGAATTTTGGTCTAGTTTAATGAGACATGGTCTGATTTAGATCAGATCAAACGTCAAGAAATGCGGCCATTGATAAAAATTGGATTCTAGTGGAAGTTATTTATGACGTAAACGTCACCTAAATACCAAACTATGAGCATGTTATTACTGCTGGAGAATTCAATATAGACATGTTGCGATGCAATAATATGACAAACCCTCTTAAAAATGCTTTAGCGGCCTAAAACCTTCCAAATTTATCAAAAGATCACCACTGTGTCACTGTGTTAGATCCAATAATTACCTTTGATTCGTCTCAGGTAAAAATTGATAAGCCAATCAAATTGTAGCTGTCTTTCGCATATTCCCTCCCAACTATTTCGAGTGTTGATTTATCTTTAGTTGAAGACAAACATTTACTTTTGAACGGGATTATTTGTTATTTATATGATGTGGAATTAGAAATTTCGTTAAACGCTAAAAAATTAAGCCACCTAAATGTTTTAATAAGTAAATTAAGTTTACAATTACGGATCGAGAGCACCTATAATGTTGGTCTCAATAATGTGGATATTGTGTGGATAAAATTATAATAATGTGGATATTGTGTGGATAAAAAGCTGTAAATGGAATAAAATCAAACTTTATTGATGATATTGGTACCGCTTTAAATTTAACCAAGATTATAATTATCCTAATTTTCCCCTATATTCACACTATTATTGTATGTTTGGCTGGATTAGCTTTACATCTCAGTGGAAAGTTGCCATGGAATATAAGTGCCGCAAGTAGCTCATACTAATTATTACCTGAAACATGAAAAATTATCATTCTGCCTGTTTTATCTAAGGATCTTGAACTAGTGCTTCGGATCTTGGCCATATAGTTTAAGATCTTTCCAAAGTTTGCGACACTATGGATCGTATAGCATACTACTGAGAAAATTGAGGTTAAACCTTTTTCAAGTCAACGGTGACCTTGAAAGAATTTCTAATTGGATCAAAGAAAATTGAATTCTGAAATTTCATGGGGGTGAACATGATAATCATATAGTATTTGTTAAATATTTATTCGGGTTTGAAGTGACTAACCAAGTACAGACATCCTACTACCACTGGAACTAGAGAAGCATTAGCGCATTCATTACTGATTAGCCGCATTTCATACTCGGATTTTGTTATTGGTAAACTGCATTTTAACATCTAATAGAAGAATTGTAGTTGCATTTAACTCAATTAATCATTAAGTTAATTAATTATTAGTGTGTATCATTAAGATATGTGACTTGAATCACGATTATAGACAAGTCGACTCACCAAACGATGTTTTTCTACATTTATGGAGTAAAAGGACGCTGCAAGTATGGCCCTGAAAATGCAGGCGGAAGGAAATATCAAGCCAGGCAATATGGTGGGTCATATGGAAATCCTTAAGGAATTTCAGACAGACCCTACAATAGGAATGCCTTCCGACTGTATGCCAGCTAAACTGGACTTCCACAAACTATTCTGTGTTAGGTTACCTGACCGGGATGTGTGGAGGGCAGGTGGACCATCATTTGAGCGAGGGTCCATGGTATGGTTTACAGATGGATCAAAAACGGAAGATGGGGCGGGGATAGGAATACACGGGAGTGGCACTACCCTCTCGAAGTCCTTGGGTACCAATGCTACCGTTTTTCAAGCAGAAGTACATGCTATAGAACTTTGCGCTAGGATAGGCATAGCAAAAGGCCTAAACGATGCAAAGATTTATATTGTATCAGGCAGCCAATCAGCCTTAAAAGCTCTTAGGTCTTGTACCGTTGAGTCAAGGCTGGTATGGGATTGTCTGAAGGTTATTAAACATCTGGCAGGCTCAAATAAGGTAACACTTATATGGGTGCCAGGTCATACTGGAATCGAAGGAAACGAGGCAGCTGATGGCCTCGCCCGTGAGGGTTCTGCCTCTCCATTTTTTGGACCAGAACCCTTCTGCGGTGTCACTAAGGGACACCTTAGAGCAGCGGTAAAACGCTGGGAGGATGTTCAAAAGTCCTCCTACTGGCGCAGAATTCCAGGTTTACGGCAGGCGAAGAAATTTATATCACCTTCGTCTGTCAGGGTTAAGGAGTGTCTTGAACTTAGGAAACCTGAGTTGAGGCTGCTTACTGGCTTCCTCACAGGTCATGTCCCCTTAAGGTATCACCTTAAGAAGATGGGCCTAAGTAGGACAGATGGATGCCGCTTCTGCGGTCTGGAAGCGGAATCAGCGGAACATGTTCTGTGCCATTGCCCAGCCATTTTCCAGCAAAGACTGAAACATCTAGGAGGGAGAACAATGAGCCCGGATAGTATGTATCTTGTACCGGCCAGTAGTATTGTCAGATTCATTAAGAGCCTGAATATTGACTGGACGGATAATTAAGTAGGGTCCAGCACAATAGATCTTTTAGGTCGCGGTGCGAGGTGGCTTATCGCCCACATGGCCCTCCGGTTAATAATAATAATAATAATACATTTATGGAGCACAAAATTAGAACTCGTTGGTAGAACATTTGGTGTTGGAATATAGATTGGGTTGATAGAATGATAATAATTATGCAAACGTTGTGGATTAGACAACAAAATGATATATTCGGTAATTTTGAACTAAAACTAAAGCTTCTTTTCAACAATCTATCACCACAAAATTAACTACGGTTGAAAAATGCCCGTTTTTTAGTCTGGTGGTCATTTTACCAACGGTCGTTTTGACTTTACACTAAAACTAAAATAAGAAACCATCCAGCGGTTTTGAACTTTCCAAAAAAAAAACTCAACCATTGTGCTTATATAAACACATAAAATATAAACTTGCAGTACAATTTTCCAATTTCAACTTTATAACGTTCAGCAAATACATGAATCCCATATAAACAAAAAATATTATTCCATATATGGAGGTGACTAGGTATCCAAAGTGAGATAATTTTTTTTTTGTTTCTTATATTTTCATGAAATTAAGAAGGTTATCTAGTTCAAAACTAACTTACAAATTTAAAAAAAAAAAATAAAAATCTATGTACACCTAAGAAGAACATAATAAGATGCTGTTTGCATTATTTTTTTTTTTTAATTTTTTAATAACATGTACATTGTATGGAGTCTATCTTAGGTATATGTTTGTGTCGATATGTGTTCTGCGCGCTATACAATTTATACAACAATAAGGAAGTAAATTGTGTCTTGTTTAATCGATGTTCGCGCTATTTTTTTTTTCGTCGAATTTATTAGATCATAATTTGAACTGTATGTGATAGTGAAAATGTTATATATATTTTGCATGAACATAGAAAATTCTATAACAACTACACGCTTTTATTATATCCAAAAGGTGAAAGTGCTTTGTTCAACAAGCTTTTAAGGAAAATATAATTTTTTTTTTGTTTTATGTATTTTATTGACAAATTTGTTCTAATTTTATATAAATGTAGTGTATGTAAGAAACATAATAGTTTTATGTTGATCCAATATTTTATGTATCAAACAGCTCATTAACCACTTCATATATACAAGAATTTTTTCTAACTTCCTATTGAAGAAAATTGAAATAAATCATACGATTTTTCTCCAGGCGGCTGTATTCTAAACAACAACAATAAATAAGTCTCACGATTTTATGTTTTTATTTATATTATATCGAATACCAATCTTAAGAAAAGCTTCTGCGCTTACAGCCAAAATCATAAAAACTCCAAAGAAAATGTAATTATTTTCTTTGTAATAGTTTTCTTACATGTATATCGACGTTGAGTACCTTTATACGTACATGTATTAAGAAGACGATTTTTTTTTTTTAAATTGTTAATAAATAATTTTACTTTTTAGTTTTTATTCATTCTTGTAATAAAAAAAAAAAAAAAACTATAACAACAGTAATCTTGAAGACATATAAGTTGATTTTTTTATGACATATAGTGAAGGAAATAAAAATAACAATAAAATATCGATGGAGAGATTATAGGGTACATATATAGAACTATTGAACAGGGTGCTTATACTGATGCTGTGCGCCAAAGCTAGATTTGTTTGGCTGAATTTCCAACATTTTTTTAACAAATGATTAGTTCAAATTCATATCAGTAATTCATAGACGGCGATGACGAGAAGAAAGTGCTTGATTTTCTAAGTCAACATCAACCGAATGTCGACAGGCAAAACATCCAGGCATGTACTATTGCTTAAGTGTTTTTTCAGTGGTACAAAGTTTAAATCTAGAAAGTTTAGGTTTCAAGGTACTAGGTTCGAAAACATTCATTCTTACTTTGTTATCTACGCATAATTTGGTTGGTCATATATAAAGAACCCAGAATTTTTAAATAGCTCACGAACTCAGAAAACTGCTTGCTTCCCAATTTATTGTTAGTGCGAGTCAAAAGAAAATTGGAACATTTTATGTCCATAACTTGTTTTGATAATTTGTATTTAGTCACAGTGGAAGGTTTAGAATGAATTAACTTTTTCATTCTTGATATGCCTTTCTCTTCCTGCATGTAATTAATAAACAGCGATAACCAACTATATATTTTTTAGCTCAAATTCCTACCTTTTACGAATATATCCTTATCGTGGGTCATGTCAAGTATCAGTAATGGTCCATATTTTATTTTGATAATTTTTATTTGGTCGCTATGAATGTTTTACAGTTATTTAAATTTTCCTTTCTCTTCCTGTCTATAAATAGATATGTAGGTATAGCCAAATATGCATTTTGCAGCTCAAATAACTACAGTTTACGAATTTATCGTTAGCGTGAATAGTGTTAGGCTCAATTTATTGTCCTTAATTGGATTTAATAATTTTTATTTGGTCGCTGTGAAAGTTTTAGAACAAATTAACAATCTTTCATTCTATTCATGCATTAATTTACAATCATGCATAACTTATCGTTATCGTGGGTCGTGTTAAGCTTCATTTATTGTGCCGTGAAAATATAATTCATAAACAGGGATAACCAATTATGCATTTTTAAGCAAAAATTATTACAATTTACGAATTTATTATTATCGTGGGTCGTGTCTAGTTCTATGAAAACCATAATGTGTTTTCGTAATTTTTATTGCGTCGCAGGGAAACATTTAGGGTAAAATTTAACTTTTCTATTCTTTTCCAACGTCTAATTTATATTCAACGACAATCAGTTATGCCTTTCTGAACTTACCTAACAACAACTTACAAGTTCATCGTTATCGTAGAGAGGATAGGCCTATATAGGTCCATTATTTATTTTTGATACTTTTTATTGGGTCACTGTGAATGTTTTACTGCAAATTTAACATTTTTCATTCCTGAAGATAAATTATGAACAGTGGTGTAAGCTTTAGAAAAATTAAACTTTTCCTTTCTCTTCCAACATAGTTAATTCTAAACAACAGTAAATAATCATTTATTTCTAAGCTCTAATAGCTACATTTTACGAATTTATCGTAATCATAGGTCGTTTCAAGTCCCATAATAGTTCATAATTAGTTTTGATAATTTTTATTGGGTCGATGTGAACGTTTTACAACAAATTTAACATTCTTTATTCTATTCCTGTATGTAATTCACAAACAGATTTTGTCAATTATGCATTTCTGAACCATAATTTATTTTGATAATTTTCATTGGACCGCAGTATTAGTTTTTGAGCAAATTTAACAACAATAAATTTTTCCCTTCTCTTCCTGCATGTAATTAATAACCTTACTTATCTAATTATGCATTTCTAAGTTAAAACAACAAAATTTTACGAATTGATCGTTACCGTAAGTTGCGTCATTTCCGATTTATTATCCATAATTAGTTTTAATAATTTTATTGAATCGCATTAAAAGTATTAGGGTAAATTGTATTTTTCCATTCTTTTTATATATGTCGTTTATAGATAACGATAACCAATTATGCATTTCTATGGTCAGATATCAACAAATTTTGCGAAATTATCGTTATAGTCTGGTCCCATTTATTGTCCATAATTTGTTGTGATAATTTTTAGTGGCTCGCTGTAAGTTACGTATAATTTACATAATGCCATTTTAAACATTATACATACCTTGAAATATATTTACTTTATAAAATTATTTAAATGAATTGAGAATTTGTATAAAGAGAAAAAAGAGACAGGTTTTAAGAGGTGACGTTTTAACATAGAAATTAGCCTACGCTTTAAGATATATGTGTACAAGCACAGTTGGGCGAGTAAGTTACACTAAGCAGTCTACCCAGTTTTTTACATGTAAAAAGTAGGTAATTACATAAGGCCATTTTATTAATAAAAACGTAGAAAACGTAATAGACCAAAGATTAATATTTTAGCAATGCCACTTTTATCAAATTGTTTACTATACTCTATCGCCAGCACACGATTTAATTGACTGTGTAAAATTATTTGTTTAAATTTTCAATTATTGTCATAAAATATTTTTTATAACAAAATATATTTAAATGAATTAACAATTTGTTTAAATAAAAAACTTGTACATTACTTCTTAAATATAAATAAAGCTTAAGCATTTGGATTACACAATCTAGAAAATGAATGGTAGTAAATCAAGAAGCAACCATTAAAGATTTGGAAACTAAAAGGTGCATCTTACAAGTTAGTAAAACGTTCGATACTAATAGTCTACACATTCATTTATTGGCAAATTCTGCATACCTCTGATAAAAATGTAGCCGTTGATATTTCATTAATTTTTATTCGAATCGTGTTTTCGGAATCATTCAAATTCTGCGCGTTGTTCACGTTCATACACTGGACATTACCGAACAGGTTCAATAATTTAACATAATCTGTAACTTGATGATTTTTCATTAGAATAACACCACCTAAACTCAAAATTTTGGGGAATATAGAAACATGAATAATCTCGAGAAGTTCAAAAAATCTTCGAATTTTTGAGTAATCCGATTACTAAAAATTTCGAATATTCCTGAACAAATCGAATAATTTTGAAATTTCAAATTTTCCTGAATAAAATTGGAATTTAAGATTAATCTTTAAACATCACTAAAAAATCTTTTAAATAGGCTTCTCAATGCTAAGCAATTCAAAAGCAACAATTGCATCTTTTTTGAAAAGATAAAAAAAAAATAACTTGGGAATGTCGAATAACCTCGAACATTTGATAATCCAATGCCCAGTATGGTAACTACACAATATTAAATCTCAGAAATATAGTTTAATCCAAAAATCTATAAATTTGAAAATTTTGCCTAACCGCTTCGTTTTAAACTTCGTTTAAACTGAACTCGAATAATATCGATAATATTGAATAATCTCAACAAATCGCATGAAATAACGAATATCAGCGCCAAAATTTGAGAAACTCGAAACATATTGAATAATTAATGAAAATCAGGATTATGTTGATTACGTTTCGAAACATGTAACTCGAATTATGCGAGATACATACATAACCGAAACTCAGAGGTGTTTGCCCCACTTATCTTTTATTTACTTCGCCTTGGCCTTTCAGTCTACTCGAATTATGCGAGATACATACATAACCGAAACTCGAAGGTGTTTGCCCCACTTATCTTTTATTTACTTCGCCTTGGCCTTTCAGTCTATTCTAATATTTTGAATTTAGGAACATAAGCTCGAACACGATTTTGTTTGAACTTTAATTCTATTGTGAAATATTTTTTATCACAAAATTTAGTAAATAA
Organism: Tipula vernalis; assembly: GCA_958295665.1. Taxonomy (NCBI): domain Eukaryota; kingdom Metazoa; phylum Arthropoda; class Insecta; order Diptera; family Tipulidae; genus Tipula; species Tipula vernalis. Next base: position 155,613,803 of record OY282558.1, read on the forward strand.
TTCTCATAAATAAATGTTAACTCGTCAAAAATCTTATTTAATGTTTCTGAAAATTTGATTTATTGCATGCATGAAAGTTTAAGTCGTAAGATAATATAAACCATCCAATCTTATGCAAAAGGAAGCCGATCAACTTTAGCTCTTTCAATAGGGCTCTTGAACATTCGGATTTTATGATTTAAAATTACTTCGTTTTATGAAAAGAGCACAGGTCCCCTTTTTGTGAAAATTACAATTGACAATATAATTCCTCATTTACCGTTCTCTTCCTGCATAAAATTTATGAACATATCATATAGTGAAATACTCATTTCGAAGCTCAAATTCTTACATTTTATTGATTTAACTTAATGTCAGTCATATAAATTCATACGAATTGTCCGTAATTTGTTTTGATAATTTTTGTTAGGTCGCTGTGAAAGTTTTAGAATTGACACTAGTAGTGTCAAGCCCTATTTATAGTCTATAATTGAATTTGATAATTTTTTTTGGGCCAAGGTATAAGGTTAAGACCAAAATTAACATTTTCTTCCTCTTCCTGCTTATAAGTCACAAAGAGATAACGATAAATTTATAAAATGTAGGAATTATAATTTCGCAATGAGCATTTCGTTAAATGATATGTTCATAAATTACATGCAGGAAGAGAACGGTAATCCAATAAAAATGATCAAATTTGTTGATATTTAAGCAAAGAAATACATACTTAAATCGTTTAGTGTTGAAAGGGCAAAAGTCCACTTTTCGCCAAAATTAGTATTATGACAGTTTTGTATCCACTAGCATATGGTTAATGAAAGACATCCATTCTTTTACATATACTGGTGTTGTCTTTTCAGAGAACGCATTTCTATGCTCCAACAACTGCATCGCTAGCACAAGTCGTGTCAAGTCCCATGAACAGTCCATAATATGTATTGATAATTTTTATTAGGTCGCTGCGACAGTCTTAGAATTATTTAACATTTCCTTTTTTTTATTTCAAAAATCTTTATTAATATTTTTATGTAATTATGTACAGTATTGTTTTGACAAATTTTTTTTTTCTACAGTAACCTTTAGGTTTTATATAGATTTGTGTTTATTGTAATAGTTTTATTTTGAATGCATTGCGGCAACTTGGCAGTGAGGATTGTTTTCCCCCGAATATAATTTTTTTTTTTTTTTTTTTTTTTTTTTTTTGCGTGTTATCTTAAAACTATTATTTACAATATTTACAACTTACAACTATCTTAATACTAACTACCCTAATCTTAGATTACAATGCTAAGCGCAATAATTTGTATAAAAATGAACATGTCGAGCTGTTCAGTATTGGTGAGCGATGTTGTTTAGGAAGTCGCATGGCAAGGAAAGCAGTTTGTTTAGCCGATTGGACAACATTGTAGCCGAGAAGTTACCGATATAGTTTAATTGGGCCATGTCATGGAGGCAGACAGTCGAGGTTTGTCTGTAATCCGGCGGGTGTGGCCAGCTATCAAAAACATGACGTAGTGCTTTATTTTGTATGCGTTGTAGCGTGGTTTTCTGCGTTGATGTGATTAAGTCATACCAGGCTGGTGATGCATAGGTGATGATGGGCCTGATGTATAGCTTGTATACCAGTAACTTATTTTTGTAGTCCAGCACACTATTACGGTTAATTAACGGGTACAGGATTCTGAAGGCATTCGCTGATTGTTTGCTAATTGCTTTAATGTGGCTGTTGAAATTGAGGGTACTGGACAGATTGACGCCCAGATACTTTGCCTCCCTTGACACCGTGATGTTTTCGCCATTAATGGAGACGTCCACTGCTTTGTTGAATTTATTTTTATAATTTTGGTGGGGATAGAAATAGACCAGCTGGGTTTTTGTGGCATTGATCCTAACATTCCAGGTGTCGAAGTAGACCACCAGCGTATTAAGGTATGCTTGAATTCTGGAAGAGCATTGGTACTCACTGTAACTGCTGGAATATACTGTTGTGTCGTCGGCGTATGCTTGGAACTTGGTGTAAGGCTGCCTAGGGACAGGTATGTCATACATAAAAAATATGTAAAGTAATGGTCCTAGCACCGATCCCTGGGGCACTCCTGCTGATATTTGTTTCGTTTCCGAGTTATGCCTATTATTCACGCAGACAAAGAACTCCCTTTCTCCTAGGTATGAGTTAAGTAGTGCGATGAGCGCTGGATTGGCTCCACATTTAATTAATTTGTATATGAGGCCCTTGTGCCATACCGAATCGAATGCTTTCTGGATGTCCAAGAATGCTACCGCCGTGATCTTGCGACGTGACTTGGCTCGTTTGAGGTCATTCAAGAGACGCATCATTGCGTCCGTTGTCGACCTATGGCAAACAAAGCCAAACTGCTCCACCGGGATCAAGTGCTGAACCGCCGACCAGAGCCTACGATAGATCACTCTTTCCACCAGTTTACTGAGTCCGCACAACAGACTTATGGGCCTCGTGTTTTCCGGGGTGCATGGTTTGCCGGTTTTGGGAATTGCTACCACCTTAGAGAGCTTCCAACTTTTGGGGAAATAGGCATAAACCAGAATAGCATTTGTGATTTGTACCAGCTGTACGATAGCCGAGATTGGTAGGTTTTTGATTGCCCGTTAGAGATTCCATCTATCCCCGGCGATTTTTTATTCTTTAACTGTCGTACAATGCTTGACATCTCTGCGGCATTTGTCGCTTCAGGATATACCGTAAATGGCAATCTTTGATTTGTAATAAATCCGTCCGCCTGGTCTATTATTCCCTGATCCTCGGTACGTGCCCTCTCACTGAATATCGTTTGGTAGTAGTCTGCTACCTTATTGGCAATTATTGCAGGATCAATGACCGGGCCGTCAGGGCCGTCTAGCACCGTGTTTAGTTTTGTTGTTGGTCTCAGAGTTCTTATGTATTTAAATATATTTGACTTGTCTGGGTTTACGCTTCTGAGTTTCTCGTTTATTCTTTCTTGGCGAAACTGGCTGATTTTTTCGTGCACAAGCCTCGTAGTTCGATTTATTGGTTTCGTGGTGTATAATGCCGGCCAATATCGGTGTTTGTTTCTATAATAGTTCCTTAGTTTGATCAGTTGGACTATATGAGCAGGTAGCGGTCTGGTCCTATTCTCCATCAGAGGCACAAATTTATCCGTGGCTATTCCCATGATTGTTGTGAGTTTATGAACTCTTCGGTCGATTTCATCCGTTGAATCGATTGGCTGTTCGTTGAGCGGGGCAACTTTTTGATGAATATAATGCCTATAGCAAGGCCAGTCAGCGTTTTTGTAGTCCAGTATTCTTACACCGTCTGGACTTTGGAACAGGTCGAACCGATCCAAGGTGTGAAAGACTACTGGCATATGGTCAGAGCAGAACTCATTCAGCACCGTGACGTCTTCATCAATGTCTACTTCCTTTGCCAAGACCAGGTCAAGTACTGCATCCCCGCGTGTTCCCACGGGAGGAAAGTGAATGTTGATATTCCTAAATTGGCAGTATTCCGAGAGTGTCCGGCCGCTGCTGTTGATTGTCAAGCAACCCCATGAATGATGGTGAGCGTTAAAGTCGCCACAGACGACGACGCGTGGGTGAGTGCTAATCAAACTGTGTAGGTCTTCGGTTACAACCTTCCAAAAATAGGCAGAGACTAGTACGAAAGATTCGTCTCCTTCCCCCACAATTACAGTGGTAGCAACTAAACTGTCCCGTATATAGGCCCTCGGCGATGAATGTTTTATGTTGTCTCTGACTAGGATCGCCGTACCTCCGGATCTCTTAATTTTGGAATTTGTTCTGTGTATGATATAATTTTCGAAAAAAAGCGAGTGTCGGTCGTTTAGTCTGGTCTCGTTTAGGCACACTATGCTCGGTTTATGTTGATTGAGGAATACCAATAGCTCCTGGCGACGGGCATTACTGATTAGGCTATTGCAATTTAAGGTGACAATCTTCATTGCAGGAATTGTACTACGAAATTGAGGTACGCAGCCTTTTGGCTGGCTACGTCCTGGATATTATTTAGTTGTATTAAAAATTTGGATACGTGGCTTGTGAGCGAGGTAAAGCTCATGCCGAAGAGTTCATGTGACTTTGCAAAGAACTCTCCAAGAATACTACTCGCTCCAGATGGCTCCGAAAAATGTGGTACGTTAAGAGCTGAAGGCCCCTGGCTCGGTTTGGGTTTGAGAAAATCGGCATAAGAGACACCTTTTTTGACATAGTTAGATTCAAAAGTTTTGGGCTGAGCATTGTTTACATTGTTTGTATTTACTAGATTAGGTTTAGTTAGCTTACCAAGTCTTTTTTGCCTCTCTGGACATTCAAAGAACCTGGCCACGTGTCCTCCGCCACAGTTGCCGCATTTCACTGGGACTGATTTATCTTCATTTCTTGGACAGGCACCTGGTAGGTGTGATCCGGCGCACTTCACACATTTGTATTGCATGCTGCACCCAGCAGCAACATGCCCGAATCCTTGGCATTTACGGCACTGTGCTATGGGGATTTTTCTTTTGTTTTCCCAACTGATTTTGTAGCCGCAGCAACCGTTGGTCATATTTATGTCTGCATATTTGGTATCATGCGCAAAGGACACCGTAAAGCAGGGTAATTTAATTTGCTTCTCCGAGCCGTCGTTCTCCTTGATCATTTTGTTTATGGGGTACACGTTTTGCACCGCTAGCCCTTTCTTTCCTAATTCAGCTTTGATTTCATCCGTGTCTGTATCCTGATGGATACCCTTCATCAACATCACTTTTGGTCTTTGGTTTTTTTGGATGTATGTGAAGAAATTCATGTTTATTTTTTTGAGTTCCGCTACCAGTAGTTGGTGGTTTTCAAGATTGGTTGCGTAAATTATCGTGCTGCTAGAGTACACCTTGAGCAGGGTGCCGGTAAGTTTTCCTGTAATTTCTCTGATTAAGTTAATTTTTGACGAGTCGAACCCTTTTAAAATTATTGGGGGTGGTTTAGCGACTCTGGTTGCGGCTTTCCTTCCAGTGTCCATATTGACCTTATCAGCAGGTACGTCAAACTTTAATCTGTTAAATTGTCCGCCAATTCGACTGCTTGGGAAGACTACGTTATCCGTTTCCGAATCGGTGTATTCAAAGTCAGAGCTGTTGTCCAGCATCATTTTGACGGCATGTGAGACATCATTCTCTGGGGTATCGCTGTTCTTACGCACTCTCTTATTTTTTTCGACGCTTGACGTTGAGGGGCTGCCCACTTCGTTGGACCGTTTTTTAATAGTGGCCTCGTATGATGCATTTGTTTGGCTATTTGACGGGTTGTTGGTTCCGTCTGGTGTATTATAGGTGGTAGATTCTACGGGTAAGGCCGGGTTATTGACACTGATTTGGTTTAGAATGTCACTTTTAAATATTTCCAATGATTTGCTAATATTTTTGCTTATAAGCTTAGTAATGAAGCTCAGGGTTTTCTCGTCCAAAGATGGCTGTCCACCAATTTTTTTTTTCCGCATTTTATATTTAAATTTGCTGCCTCGCTGTGGTTACACCGCCACCAGCAGGTCCAAATTTTGTAAGCACAATTCTTTTAATGTTTTCTTCTTTTTTCTTTTATCTAGTTTAATTCCGGTAAAGAAATTTTCCCCTTTATGGCAGAAAATCTCTGTGTTTCGTCCCTCCGTATTAAATATTACGAAATTTAATTTAATTTAATTTATATTTTCTATTTTCATGAAGAAAAAACCCGTTTCCTTTTTCTCTGTGCATGTAATTTATAGACAACGATAACCGATTATGCATTTCTTTGCTCAAAAGTCGCGGCAAATCTCATTTATTTTCCCTAACTTCTTTTGATAATTTTTATAGCTCGCTTGGAAAATTTTAGAATAATTAAACTTTTCCTTTTTCCTCCTTCATGCAATTCAAAAACAGATAAAGCCAAATGCGTTATCTTGAGTCGTGCCAATTCCTATGATTGGTCCATAATTTTATTAAATAACTTTTATTGGGGTGCTGTGAAAGCTTTAGAGCAAATTCTTTCTTTTCCCCTGAATCGTTAAGTGCAGGATGGGCACATGTCCCCTTTCCAACAAAACTAGTATTATGACGGTTTTCTATAGCACCATAGACACCTTAATGCGTTCTCTGAAAAGACAACACCGATATATATAAAAGAAAGAATGCCTTTCATTAACCATATGCTAGTGGATACAAAACTGTCATAATACTAATTTTGGCGAACAGTAAACTTTTGTCCTTTCAACACTAAACAAATCAAGTATGTATTTCTTTGCTCAAATATCAACAAATTTTAGAAATTTATGTTATCGTGAGTCGTATAAAGTGACACTTATTTTCCATAATTTGTTTTGATAATTTTTATTGGATCGCAATGAAATTTTTAGAGTAATTCCGCATTTACCGTTCTCTTCCTGCATGTAATTTATGAATATATCATATAGCGAAATGCTCGTATAGAAGTTCTAATTCCTACATTTTATAAATTTATCGTTATCACCAGTCTGAATTTTTATGCTCAAATATCAACTAATTTTACAAATTAATCAATATCGTCGTGTCATGTCCCATTTATTGTCCATAATTTTCAATTTTTTTAATTATTGGATCGCAAGGAAAGTTTTAGAGTAATCTAACTTGCCCTTTCTCTTCGTGCATATAATTTATAAACAGATGAAGCATGTTACGCAATTAAAATCGTATCAAGTCCCATTTATTGTTCATTAATCTGTTTTGATGTAATTTAAAAGCACGATAACCAATTTTGCATATTTAAACAAGTATACCTAGATTTTGTGAATTTATCGTCCATAACTTTTATTTAATCGTAGTACAAGTTTTAAATTTCACTTTTTTATGCTTTTTTATTACCAAGGATAATCAATTGTGCATTTCTAAGTTCAAATATCAAAATTTTTCGAATTAATCATTATCACGAGTAGTGTCCAGTTCCATTTATAGTCCATAATTGGTTTAGATAATTTTTTTGGGTCGAGGTGTAAGATTAAGGACACATTAAAAACTTTCATTACTCTTCCTGCGTGTAATTCACAAAGATATTACCAATTATACATTTCTATGATAACTTCACCGCCATCGCGAGTTGTGTCAAGTCCCATTTATTGCCCATAACTTGTTTTGATAATTTTTATTGGGTTGCCGTGAAAGTTTAAAGCAATTTTATTATTTCATTCTCTTCCTGCATGTAATTTAATAACAACGGTAATAAATTATTCATTTCTTTGCTCAAATATTAACAAATTTTAAGAATTTATGTTATCGTGACTAGTATCAAGTCTCATTTATTGTCATAAATTTGTTTTGATAATTTTGTTGGGTCGCTGTGAAAGTCTCAGAGTTATTTTTTTAGATATATCTAATTATGCATTAATAAGCTCGAATAACTACATTTTACTAATTTATCGTTATCATGAGTCATATTAGCCCCAAAAAAGAACCGTCATTTTTTTTTATAATTTTTATTAGGTCGTTGTGAAAATTTTAGAGTAATTTAACTTTTCCGTTTTGCCCCTTCAAATAATTTATAGGCAGCGATAAAAAATTATCCGTTTCTATAAACAGTAATTCATAGACAGATGAAGCAAGTTATGTCGTTAAAGTCGTATCAAGTCCATCATTTGATGTTATTTAATTACACGATACCCACTTTTACATATTTAAACAGATATATCTACATTTAACGAATTTATCGTTAGCGTGGGTTGTGTCAAGTCCGATAACTTTTATTTAATCGCATTAGAAATATTTAATTTCACTTTTTTATGTTCTTCCTGCTTGTAATTTATTACTAACGAAAATCAATTGTGTCAAATATCAAAATTTTACGACTAATTCGTTACCACGAGTAGTGTCAAGTTCCATTTACGGTCCTACGGTTTTGATAATTTTTTTGCTCTGAGGTGTAAGGAGCAAATTTAATATGTTTCGTTGTCGTCCTGTGTGTAATTCTGAAATAGATAATCAATTATGCATTTCTATTCTCAAATAGCTACTTCCCTATCGCGAGTACTCGTTAAGTCCCATTTGTGGCCCATAATTTCTTTTGATAATTGTCATTGGGTCGCTGTGAAAGTTTAAAGCAATTTTATTATTTCATTCTCTTCCTGCATGTAATTTAATAACAACATTAACCAATTATGCATTTCTTTGCTCAAATATCAACAAATTTCAAGAACTTATTTTATCGTGACTCGCATCAAGTCCCATTTATTGTCATAAATTTGTTTTAATAATTTTGTTGGGTCGCTGTGAAAGTTTCAGATTTCTTTTTTTTTACATATAACAAATTATGCATTAATAAGCTCGAATAACTACATTTTACTAATTTATCATTATTGTGAGTCCGTAACAAGTCCCATTTATTGTCCAAAAATTTGTTTTGATAATTTTTATTCGGTCGACTTGAAAGTTTAAGGGAAGATTAAGCTTTTCTGGATCCCTTCCTGCATGTAATTTATGAACCACGTTGACGAATTATGCATTTTTTACCTCGCATAAGAAACTTTTACGAATTTATCATTATGGTGAGTCCTGTCAAGTTCTATTTAGTACCCATAATTTATTATGATAGTATTTATTGGGTCGCTGTGAAAGTTTCAGACTTTTTTATTATTTCCATTCTCTTCCTGCATGTAATTCATAAGCAGACAAATCAATTATAAATTTCAAGAACCATTTATTGTACAAAATTTATTTTTGATAATTTTTATTGCTAATTTCCATTAATATTGGAATTTCAATAAATTGTTAAAGTGGGAGTTCCGGAGAAAGTGATTAAAAATAAATATCTGTGATATTTAAAGAAATTACCGGGTTAAAATTTAGTACATTCCTCCCCCTTAAAGGGATTTTACGGGACTCAATATATGTTACTGCTCTTAGCAGGCTACCTGTTTTTATACAGTCCTTTTTTGCACGATTTTTTTGCACAATGGGAACTTATCTACCGTGTAGGAACCAGTTTAGGGTAAATAATTTTCATTCCAAAGTGAAAACTAAGGAGATAATCTCATTTCTTCTTGGTGATGTCTGATTGAACATTTGTTAAGTAATATTCCAAATAAGAAATTTTGGAATTCGTTTTAATCCTGAAACGATAATAAATTATTGCATTAACCTAAGATTTAATTTCGATCGTATCCACACCACATATTTCGCTCTGTGTAAAAAGTTGTAATTTAAAAATATAAAAAATAAAAAAAGTCAATAAGAAGAAATCTAAGAAGTAAAGTAAAGTAAAAAAAAAAATGATTGTATAATAGTCTTTCTATATAATAAGAAACTATGAATATTAAGAAAACAACCTTGGATCCCGTTATAATATACCGTCCAATCGACCACACCCTATACCACACCCGCTCTCTTCGCGTGTTTAAATTTATTTCAATATAACTTTTTTTGTTTTTGTTTTCTGTATTTTCTTCATCTATAAGAAATAAGTACGCGAGAGTATAATATAAGAAATATCTAATAACACAAAAATAATAAAAACCAGTCTAATCAATTTTATAAGTTTTAGAAAAATAGCAACAATATTATATATAGCAAAAAAAAAATAGAAATAATAGTAATAATAATAAGATCGCGCGCAGCTCTAAGAAGTTACGAAGAAGAAATACGATTTTTTTTTTGTTGTTGCATACATATGTACACAGTGCGCCGCGCAGTGTATCTAAGAAAAACCTCGCGTCATTTCATTTCTTATTAGGAGATTTATGTGTTATTGAGACACTTTTAATTGTTGTTGTAATTATTATATTATAAAAAAAAAATAAAAAGTAATTTTATTTTAATTGATGTGCAATGATAGAGAGCTGAGAAGTCAAGAAGTATATGAAAAAAAAAGAAATAAAAAGAAAATTAAGAAGAAAACTGTTATAATTTTTAATATTGAGTATTATATAGCCTAAAGGTTGATTGATAAATTATGTAAGACACAATTTTTTATGTTTTAACTGTATATGTTTTATACTCATACATACATGTATATAGGGCGACAATTGAAAAGTGATAGTTTTATGTATAGTTTTTAATACACAGTTGTGGTTTGGCATATAATAGCTTTATAGATAAAAGATAATACGAACGCTTATAGGTGTCCAGTTATGAAATTAGTTTTTCTACTGTATAATGTGGGTTTATATAGTATATGTGCTGCACCGATTACATAAATTGAAAGTTTTTCCTTTTATTGTTTCAAATCTGGTTTTTCGTCATACTTAAAGTCGAACAACATTTTAATGGGGTGGAAATTATTATTTTTTCTTTACAATTTAATCAACAATTTATTATCTGTTATTAGTTATCACTACTTTAGTTTATAATAATTTATAATTGACGTTTTTTGTTATGAAATATGCAGTATATTTTACAAAAGAGCTCAATTTAGACGATGAACCTGAAAATTTTGGTATTAAATAAATTTTTTCTAGCTTATCACCACCTATCTCAAAAGTAGCTTACCGTAAATAATTTGACTTAATTGTAACACTCGCTATACAATAAAAAACAAAAAAAACGTTAAAAATATTTCCCTACACATTTCTAGCGCTCGTTTATTATTTTAAAAAGTAATTTTGTGTTATAACTGCGAGTTTCTTATAAATTGACATAATTTAAACTAATTATGATTGATTAAATTAATTTTTAAGACCGACTCCGACAATTTATAATTTTTTTATTTTTATTTTTTTATATAAAACTTACACACAATAATAGAAATTACCATTAATTTTCTTCTTTATACATGCAGCATCTTAATGCATCTTAGTATTATATAAAAGAGATGCAATGCATTTCTTTCTTTTCAATTAGCCATCGCAATGGTGGCTTATAGTATTATCTGTCTAAAGCAATAATTTTGTTTAGCATTTTTTTTATATAACGCTAATAAATATTTATTTAACTTTTAACTACAATTTATATTCTTACATTAAGCATATAGGAAAGATGAGACAATTAACTTATGATTATGTGCATATACGCGCAGAGTAACAAAAATGAAAATGCATAATAGTTTATGAATATGTACGTATAAATTTATGGATTTCAATTCATCTACAAATTTATTAGCAATGGGAGAAATTTTTTATTTTTATTTTTGCTGAGTTTTTCCACCTACACGACACCAAAACTGTAAAGAATTATATCTAATATTGAATTCCGTTGTCCAGTAAATTTTATTTAATAAAATATAAATATTTTAGACTTAGGTGCGCGCGAATATAGATGAAGAGCATTCTGACGAATGTGTATAAGTAATTTACCGGGAAGAAGATATTAAATCACAGGATAAATCTGATATGGGTCGTAAATATATTGTACAGCGGGAATTTAAGTTTATGGTTTTTAAGTTTTTTTTTCTGTTTTTGTTGAAATATGAGATTCGTGATTGGAATTTCTTTATTAATATATGTTATCTTGTGAGTTTTAGTTTTAATGGAGACTGACATGAAATTATTTGTCATTTATCGATGTTCTAAGTCATGAAAAGTGTCACTTTTGTTGGACAGTCCGTAAATCATTCCATTCTAGTTTGGCTTAACGGTATCTGAATTGCCGAAAATAAAGTTTTACTACACAGGCCAATACACAATAATTTTAATTTGTATTTAATTTATTGGCCATGCCATTACAAAGTTGTTCGAGAACTTACAAAGGTCGTTATATCACAAACAAAGTTGTACGATAACTAACTTGAATTTTTTTACAATAATTTTCTTTTTGGAATTATAAAATTGACAAATGGACGAAGTGCCACCTAATGTTTTAATATTTAACTATAATTTTACAGTAACAATACTGATGACAAAGTATCATCTAAAATCGAATATTCGAACTATTATCGTAGATTTTAGTACATATGTGATTCCATGGGTATTATTCATTATTTTTGTTGTTAGTGAATTTCAACCATCTGCCAAATTATATGTAAACAAATTCACAAATACATTACATAAAGTTGTAAGTAAAATTATATAATGCAAATTAACTATATTAATTCTGATCTTTTTCCTTTTAGGTAGCGAAAAAATTATATGAAGAAAGCCAGTGAAGCTGTATTGAAGTTACGATCAGATAAGTGTATAATGATATTTATTTAATAAGAAATTGATTCTTTGTGTTTTTTTTTCTTTTCAGAACAACAAGAGTCAACATTCTCCGTACCTTGACGGAATCGTCCGTCAACGCTAATTTCATCGTCCACTGGTAGAGGACATAGCTTGATGATAGCCCGTTTAAATTAACCTTTACTGGTATTGACTGTAGCCACTCTAACCTTATTGTCTATCCCTAGATGTAATTGAACGATTCTACCTAGTATCCATTTGCACGGTGGAAGATTTTCTTCCTTAATAATCAACAGTTGTTCTTCATTTAAATTAGGTGACTCGGTTGTCCATTTACGGCGGTGTTGCAGTGACGTAACATATTCTCTTGTCCAGTGAACCCAAAAATGTTGCACGAGAGCATCGACTAGTTCCCATCGTTTCAACAGGGATAACTTTTGGTTTGTGTAGTTTGGTTGTGGTAATGACATTAACGGTCGGCCAATCAAGAAATCATCCGGCGTTAGAGCACGGAAATCAGCTGTATTAGTTGACAGTGGAATTAACGGCCTTGAGTTAAGCACGGCTTCGATTTGATTTAACGTGGTCAATAGCTCCTCATAAGTCAAATGTGCTTCACCCATGATGCGCCTTATGTGAAATTTCGTGGATTTGACGGCAGCTTCATAAATACCACCGAAGTGTGGGGAGCCTGGATGAGCAAAACGCCATGTCACCATGTTTTTGGAACACCATTCATGTAGTCGTTGCAAATGGTCATCGGACTGGAACAATTTATGAAGCTCATTCAATGTGGTGTTAGCTCCAACAAAATTTGTGCCATTGTCGGAGTAACCTTTTCTCGACCCAAATTGCTTCAAAGCACCCAAAAATGAAGCTGTAGTTAGGTCACCAACTAACTCAATGTGAACGGCTTTTACTGCGAAACATACGAACACGCAGACATAAGCCTTGATTGGAACTCCTCCTCTTCCCTTGAAATGAATGTATAGTGGCCCACAAAAATCGATACCTGTCGAATCGAATAGTGAAGAGGACTGAATTCGTGTTGCTGGCAGATTACCCAATTTCTGAGGTTGAAACTTTGGTCGTGCCTTGAAACACACTATGCACTTCTGAAATACCTCCCTGGCCAGGCGCACTCCATTGATTAGCTAGAATTGTTCACGTGTTGCTGCAAGAAGTGCCTGAAGGCCAGCATGAAGGTACCTGGAGTGAAAGAAAGACAAAATGGTTAAAGTGAAGCAATGATTCGTTGGGAGCAGAATAAGATCCTTCGTTATATATGGAAGCGTTGATTGCTGCAACTGGCCATCCACTCGCAAAATTCCATCTTGATCCAAAAATACTGACAACGATTTCAATGGATTTTTCAAAATCGGTCTTCCCTTTCGTAGTAGTTGAAGTTCATGAAAAGAATGTTCATTTTGCACGTCAGTGGCCTTCAGCTTAGTATTCGCGACAAACCGACAGACAAACGCCATAACTCTTTGCAGTCGACCATATGATTTGTGAAATTTTATTGATTTGATGAGGTCAAATTTTTCAATCGATGAAGATGCCCTACAGATATTCCCCTTTCTTTCCGGGAAGTTAGTCAATGGTTCATTGACTATATTTTCAGGCCAATCATTGTTCGTCATTGATATGAATGTTGGACCATGGGCACACATTTCTGATTGAAGTAATTGTGTTGGATATAAACCACGCGATATGATATGTGCCGGATTATTTTTAGAATCAACGTACCTCCATGAAGAAATCTCGGTCAGCTCTTGAATGACTGACACTCTATTGGCTACGAATGTCTTCCAGGTAGACGATGCAGCTCGGATCCAATGCAGCACTACTGTGGAATCTGACCAGTAGTAAATATTTGAAATGTTCATATTTATTGACGTTGTAGTTTTCTTCATCAATTGAGCAAGGAGTTGAGCAGCACATAACTCCAACCGCGGTAGACTAATTTTACTGAGCGGGGCAACTCGAGATTTGGCACCAAGAAGAGCAGTGTAGAATTTATTATTAAGTAAGAAGCATCTTGTATAAATCACAGCTCAGTGCGCCTTCTCGCTCGCGTCCGCGAAACCATGAAGTTCAATATTTGATGGCGATTCGACCTTGAATAGATATCGTGAAATGTGAAATGATTTTAAATTTGATGAATCATTACGAAACTGCATCCATTGGTTAATGAGTTCTGTTTGCAACCATGTAACGGTGGCATGTTCTGCCAAGCTCGACCAGCCGTTAACATAAATTTTCTGGAAAAAAATAATTTTTGGCAGGATACAAATTGCCACTGGCCATCCTTAACCTGTAGCTCAGTTGGTGGAGGTATATTTATCGTGGGGTTGTAGCAATTATTCGGCATCCATGCCTGTGGCCTAAAACTATATCTTATGACTTCATTATCATCCACCTCATCACTATGTCCGCCAACTACCTACCTCCCTTCACACTCCAAGGTTGTTATATTTTAATGACTCATAATAAAAACCCAAACACAAGGCTTTAAACTCATATAAAAACTTTTATTTAATGTGATAAACGAAAAACTCGAAAAACTACTTTAATAAACAAATGATTTCTCAAATAAATTCATCATCAATTGTCGAGCAGACCAATTGATCAAAAAAAAAAAATGTTTTTGTTACCTATTACCCGGACGACCGCAATCGTACTCTTCCGCTTAGTTGATCCGCCGCAAGCGCTTGCAGAGAATCCGTTCACGGCCAGCACGTGTGCGTGCGTTAAACTAAAAACAAATTTATTATTGCTATTGGATGAGAAGACACAAAAATATTAGCTCTTGACAAAAAATTAACAATGAATTATTATTCTAAAAAAATTAATGGTTTATATAAAAAAAAAAAACAACAAACGAAATCAAATGTTCTTGCCCATATCACAAAAATAAATACTTTACAAAATTGATCCAAAACGCTTCATTGAGAGAACCAAAAAAAATATATATAACAGTTGCCGTTTTGTTTTCCGTTATCCTGCCGCACCCTATTCGTCCTCCATACAGTTGCCGATACAAAATTCCGCCAAAATCCGTGCATCAAATCTGGTATACGCTCAAACTGGAGTTTAACTTGTTTATTTGTCTTTCTAAATGCTTCGTTTCACTCGTAATGATGCCTATTTCTAATTAGGTTCAAAGAAATCACTAGGCCTCTTTATTACCACTCATACGATAATAATGATTTTAAAAAAAAATTTTATTTATTACGTTCAATAATAGTTCATACAAAAATTATCACTTATTGGATGGTCGACATAGAAAAGCATAATTTGATCTTATCAAAAGTATATTTGATTCTTTATACACGCACTATTATTTATATATATATATATATATAAATATATGTATATGCATATATATATTAAATACACAACAAAACTTTCGTTTGGATTCCTTTTTCGATTAATATAATACGTAGGAAATGATGATGGCCACTTAATTTGGTGAACAATTAAGAACAAAATTAGTTTCTTTTTAATTTTTTGTTAAAACCATGGATCAACTACCATGGTTGAAAATTCAAGATCGACTGTCCATCATGAAATTACAAAATTTTTTACATTATGTATCGAAATGTTATTGTTGTAAATATTATCAAAATGTAGTACCGACGGAAAGTATTTTACAATCCAAAACACAAAATTATTTTCATATGGTTGTAACATGAGATGTTACAACCAATCGTCCCATCCTATCTACGAATTCCACAAATTCGAGATTCCAAGAGGATCAAACACACGAGCGATGTCTGATATCACTGATCGTTTTGTTATTAATAAATGTTCGGAAAGATTGACTTTTATATGGAACTCGTCGTTGTATGGTTGCCAATAAACTCCCAAACTTTTAACGAAATCACCCTCATCCAATCGTAGTAAAGTTTCCTGATCTTGAATTGGCACATCTTGAAGCACTTCTGTAGTATTGGAGTACCACTTTCGCAATTCCATGCCCGCTGAATGCAGTAATTTGACTGTTTCCGATTTTATGCTGAGTAATTGTTGAATTGAATTAGCACAAGTTAAAATATCATCCACGTAGATGTCATCTTTCACCACAATTGAGCCGAATGCAGTTGTCGTACCATATGTGCCGGTATTGAGCCGAAAAATTTGAAGGTCGTTTGTGTCAGCTGGATGAACATCAATTTGTCGATACATCTTTGATATGTCTGCACTAAAGAGGTATCGATTTGTTCTGAAACGGAGTAAAATTGTAAACAAATCGTTTTGAACGACAGGTCCCACCATTAAAATTTCATTCAATGATTTTCCAGATGTAGACCTTGCAGACCCATCGAACATCACCCGTAGCCTTGTGGTTGAGCTATCAGGTTTCAAAACACAATGATGTGGAAAAATATAGTTATGAAGTGGTACTTTGTCTGAAGAAATCGACGACATATGTCCCAATTGTTGATACTCACTGATGAAGTCACAGTATTGTTGTCTCAAATTTGGATTACGTTCTAGTCGTTTCTCCAAATTAAAGAATCGAAGTTGTGCCATCGAAAATGAATTACCCAATACTGATAGGGACTCTTTAAATGGATGACGTACAACAAATTTTCCATTATTATTTCTGGTTACATTTTGAACAAAATGTTCTTCACAAGCGTCTTGTTCTTCTGAAGACATCGACTTAAGTTCATCATTCACTGTTTCAATTTTCCAAAATGCTTCGATTTTTTTCTCTAAGTCGAACGATACAGACATGCATGACAGTAAAGTAGTTGATTCTGATATATTCGGCATTCCGGGTGATTTAAACGAGCCTGATACCACCCAGCCAAAAACAGTGTTCTGAAGCATCGAAATGTCATCAGCTAGCCGAATTTGTCCATTCGACAACAATTTCCAAAATACTTCAGCTCCCAACAATAGGTCGATGTGTTGTGGTTCATTAAACTTGGCATCAGACAACTTAATACCGGATGGCAAGTTCCATTTTTGAATGTCAACCGAAATTACTGGTTGAGGCTGTGAAATCTTCGACAATACTTGGACATCGATTGTATAGCACAATAGTCTGATATGGTTGACAAAATTGTAATTGTACCACCAATAACTAAAGTAACTGTAGCACTTCCAATTCCACAAACAGTAGCCTTAGATCTGTTAGATTTGAGCCCTAATCTTACAAATAATGCCGTGGTTATAAAACTGATTTGTGACCCGGAATCCAGCAGTGCTCGTGCTAACACAGGCTCTCCGTTTCTTCTTAACACCTTGATAATTGCAGTGGATAAAAAAATGAAAATTTTTAGATGTGGTAATTAACGAAGTGTAGCAGATGAAAGTGCAGTTTGAATATGTTGTGGGGTTGAAGTAGTTGTAGTAGGTGAAGTTGAAGCGATGGATGAATTCATTTGATTGATACTGTGCAGTAGTGTATGATGCTGTTTTGAACAAATACGACATAAAGTTGGATCAGGACATTCTACAGTCATAAGTCCCACTCTTAAACAATTAAAGCAGAGTTTATGTTCCCTGACCTGATTCCATCAATCCGACATATGTTTAGACAAAAATTGACTGCAAAGAAATGCGATGACTATAACATTTCCTCTAGCAAATTTAGATTGATGCGTCGATGAAGTTGAAGACGATGTCCTCTGAGCAGTTTGCACTACTTGAGGTTGCACTTCAAGTTTAATAACTCTTGAAATGTCGGAAGTTTCTTTGATGGAGCAGCATCTAGCCATTTCGATCGTGTATCTGGATTCAGCTTAGACACGAACAGAAATACAAAGAGGTCATCCCATTGAGCAGTTGCCCGTTTCATTGTAGTTAATGATCTCAAATGGGACTTGAAATTATCAACCATTTCTAATAATTTCTTCGGTGACGGCTTATCGATTGCTTTGTAGTTAAACAACGATCGTATGTGTTCCTCACATATGTATTTTTCGTTGTCATATCTTTATGTTAATAAGTCGATAGCCTTGGAGTAATTTCCAGTGGTAAAGTCCAAAGATGCAATTGTAGACAGTACAGATTCCTTTAATGAATTTTTTAGATATTGGAATTTTACAATATCAGATAAATTTTTATTTAAATGAATCAGCGATTTAAAAGATTCAAAAAAATCAGACCATTGTAACAAATTGACAGTAAATATCGGTAACATGATCTCAGGCAACTTTGGGGTACCTACTGTTCAAATGAGATGTAGTCTCTAAGCTCCTTTTATTCGGTACTTGTTCTTATATTCGAGATTCGATATCAGGTCGAATTTCATAGTACATATTTTCAATTATGACACGAGATTTATCTGAAGCATATTCCTCATCGGACAACAATAATTCATATGCGTCTTGTACTTTCATAAATGAATCGTAGACTTCTACTAAATCCTTCAAGCGCAATGTTACTGCGGCTTTAGAGGCGGTCTTCAAATTTGTCTTTTTCCACTCTAATGATCGAGTCATGAACTCAGTGTAAGAAGCAATTTGCCTTGTCCTTTTTGTTTTGTCCGCCATCTTAATTTATACAGTATTAACACGAGTACCCACAGTGAACAATGGGAAACGGTTCCTTTCGTTTCAAAAAAAAAAAGGAAATGCGGCTCTCGATTAATATTCCGCTCGCCCCTTTTTGGAATTATAAAATTGACAAATGGACGAAGTGTCATCTAACGTTTCAATATTTAACTATAATTTTGCAGTAACAATACTGATGACAAAGTGTCATCTACAATCGAATATTCGAACTATTATCGTAGATTTTAGTACATATGTGGTTCCATGGGTATTATTCATTATTTTTGTTGTTAATGAATTTCAACCATCTGTCAAATTATATGTAAATAAATACATTACATAAAGTTGTAAGTAAAATTATATAATGCAGATTAACTATATTAATTCTGATCTTTTTCCTTTTAGGTAGCAAACAAATTTATAAAGAAAGCCAGTGAAGCTTTATTGAAGTTACGATCAGATAAGTGTATAATGATATTTATTTAATAAGAAATTTATTCTTTGTGTTTTTTTTTCTTTTCAGGAATCGCCGCAATCAGCGTCAACAGTATCTGAACCTTCGGATTAACTTCACTCTTCTCTTTTAACCCCTTTTTTTTAAACCAAATTGATCTTTTTCAAAATTAAATTATTATTTCAATGAAATCCAATAGGCATGTTAAGGTAATCCGACGGATGTTTCAGGATTTTTAACATTGAAAATGTTTTACGGACTGACGACCTGTAGATTTTTGTCACGAACTTACGATCTGTAGATTTTTGTTACGAAAAAGCGTTACGTTTTTATATAAAAATAATATTTTTTTTGTTTTGTTTTGTTTTGTTAGTTTGTGTAAGATCTTGCTATGTATTACACGTAAATACAAATTTTAAAAAACGATTTGAATTAAAAAGTTAATTTTTTATAAATTAAAGATTAGTTCACGATGGCTTCTCTTACTTCCGCCCAACGACAAGCCAATTATCGTAAGAGAAAGCGTGAGCAGCGGCAGAGTGTCAAGCGGCTTGTAGAAAACGGAAACGAGAGCAAACTATTACGATTAATTTAGAATCTAAATGGAATATGGAGTTTAAAAAGAGATTTACGGATAATGGTTCGGCTTCGTGTGCAATGTATGCGATCGTTTGTGGTACAAAAATGATTTATCGCGCATTTCATCTAAATGCTATGCTTTAATTTAGAAAGAATTTCCTTTACAGTTTGTAAAGAATATGATCTCGTGTAGCACATGCAAATCATTTCAAAATTCCAAAATTATCGAGTTCCAATGGATTTAAATATCCTGAATATTCAAATCATCTACCGGATTTGGGTGTAATTGCTGAACGGCTGGTATCACCTATATTACCTTTCATGCAAATTAGACGTTTAGGGTATCAACAGGGAACCTATAAAATTATCGGACAAGTGATAAATGTTCCTGTTGATGTAAATAATATGGTGAATATGCTTCCTAGAGCATTAGATGATGATTTTACCATTATTGTACATTTTCAGAGATATTAATGACCATGATGTTGAATTAATTAGTTATGTATACTCTTAGTAATTTTAACTGTTGATCGGTACTTTTCTGAGTTTTGACGGTTTTATAGTTTACATCTTAAATGGTTGTGTTTGTGAGTACAAATGGAGAAAAAGTGAGTGGGTTTGGTGTTCGGTTTTTCTATTGTCTTTGAGTTTCGGGGGCTTTTTGCTATTGGAATAAAGAAGGTATTGGTTTTTCTTTTTCAAGAATAGAAGTTTTATTGATCTTTAGTGGAGTTCGAGTGTTTTCATATTGAATAACATTACAAAGACATTGTTATTAATGTTGAAATGAAAGATGCAGCTATTTCATCGTTACTTTAATATTCATAATCATATAAAATAAACTAAAAAAAAAATCTCGCGCAAAACGAAGTTGTAATGTCCGAGAAATAATTAGAGAAAGAAGGAGAATCGGGCATTACACTAATTTAATATCTGAAATGAGATTACACGATGTCGATGAGTTCAAAAATGTTCACCGCATGATACCCCAATTGTTTGATGCTCTTTTGCATATAGTTGGACCGGCTATACAAAAATACGAGACGTTTACTACTAACTCTATTACTCCAGGCGAAAGGCTGTCATTAACCTTAAGATAAGCAGCAAGAAAAATTGACATCTTATTTGGTAAAAGTGCATCCATTTTTTTTGTTTATATTCCAGTTATTTGGCAAGCGGAGACAGCAAGGTTTCTATCGGCCCATACGGTTATCGAATAGGCCAATCAACCGCATCTGGCATCATCAGGGAAACGACAGCTGCTATTTGGGAAAAAATTAAAAACGGATGTTTTTCCAAATTTGTATTCTGCGACATGGCAAAATATTGCAGCCGAATTTAATTCATCTTGGAATTTTCCGAACTGTTTAGGTGCAATTGACGGGAAGCATGTCGTTGTTCAAGTAAATTAAACTAGTTGACAGAGATGTTTTATGTATTATTCATGTCATTTTACTTTTTTGTTTTCAGGCATTTGCTAATTTGAATAGTGCATGCTATAATTACAAGCATTCGCACAGCATAGTTGAAACAATTCAAATTAACCTTTGCATTGTTTCATTGATTTGAATCATTTGCATCTTCTATGTACGGCAGCCTCCTCAAATGATACTGATTACAGCGTTAGTCAAATTCAATTTAATTTTGTTTTAATTGTTTTTGTTGCGGATGTTTTTTTTTTGGGGGAATGAGATCGGAGAGGGAGTCTGGTGATTGATACCAATTTGTAAAGGTGTTTATGATTAAAAAAAAAAATGAAGAAAATTATGGTGAAACAAAAACGAGATAAAAGTTAAAATTATTTATAAAAATTAGTAAAAAGTTATAAGATTAAAATAAACAAAAAAACAATTAAAGATTAAATGTGTGTATGTGTAACCACAGACGATATATGTAAATAATGGAAAACATAATTAATTAACTAATAAAATAAATTAAAATTAAATCGAACAATTCATGAGGCATTATTGTAACCGCCATTAAGAAAAAAAAAAATTAAAAATTGTTAAAAATTAATTTTTGTGAACAATAAAATTAAAAAAAAAAAAAAACATATACTTAAATGTTAATAATTATTAACATTAATAATCATCTAAATGTTACGTTATTTTTATGCCGAATTTATAAATAAATATATTGTTTGGATGAACATTTGGATTGTCATTGAAAATATTCGACGAGTTTTTATTTCTTCACTTTGCCATTTTGGGTTGGAATTCCGTAAAAGAAAAGAAAGCAGAGGAGAGGCGCAAGGACGAGCAGCTTTTGGAGAGAATATCGGGTGATCGCGTGTGGAGGAAGCGGAACGTTAAGTATTTTTATTTTTTTATGATAATACTGTAATTTTTTTTTGGCGGAAAATTCATTTTTTTTATTGTGTGTTGCTCTCTTATAAAATTACTTTTTTTTTAATTTTCCACATGGATTTTGATTTGAATTAAGTTTTTTTTATGCTTTGTAAATCGACGTGATATATATACATGCACACATGATATACATACAAACATAAATCAGGTTAAGGTACTATATTTTGGGCAACTTTATTATAATATTTTTTCTTGTTTGTTTTGGTGTTCACCATCGTGTTTTTTTTTGCGGGTGATATTTTACAACCCATAATGTGTTAAACAAATTTTCAGGCGGGGCATTGAGACGTGATGACGGAAAGTGTTGGTAATCCGTAGTTTATTTTTAGCAGTTTTCATGACACCGCGAAATATTTTTTTGTTGACCCACGACATTTTTTTTTTTTTGTTTGTTCCCTCTACCAGACTGAGCTGGGCAAAATAGAGTAGCGGTTGATCATTTTTTTTTGTGGCAATTTTGGTCATCAAACCAAAATTGTTACATAGTGTTGATGGCAGTGTGTGATGCACAATACAAATTTATATTTGTGGATATTGGAGCATCTGGAAGAAATAATGATAGTTGGATATTTAGACTCAATGAATTTGTGAAGCGTATAATAAAAAAATGTGAGTCATTGCAAATTCCAAATGATGCGGTATTGCAGGGCCGAACAATAATGGCACCATATTGCTTTGTTGGTGATGAAGCATTCCCATTGCTAACAAATATTATGCGCCCTGTAACACTTTGCCTGTTCTGGAGGATATCCCAAAAACTAAATTTGAAATTAAAATTAAAAAAAAAAAAAAACAATTATGAACGATAAGAATTAACTAATTATCCTCCAGAGCACGCATTGTGCTAACAGAATTGGACCTACACAGGGACTCTTGAGCGGTTGTTGCCGGCTATGCATCAGGGTTATAGGCGTGGGGATTTAAGGGTATGTGTAGATCGGATTTAACCGCGGGAAAGGATGGTTCTGAATACCTACCTGTATGTTCAACACACCTATTCACCCTAACTCATCCGCAGTTTGATAATTAGCAACTCATTCTTATTTGTTATACTCTATTGAGCAAAAAAAAAAAACTCATCTTGATTTTTATGCCACAATCGGAAAAAAATCAAAAAAAATTTATTTTGGCAAGAAAAGAACAATTCTTGTGAACAAAGGAATTCAATTAAAACTACATAAAAACTACCTAACCTAGCTAACTTAAAACTACCCTACACCGGAAAATTAATGCTAATTAACAAAAAAAAAAACTAGTAACCATAAGAATAGTAAATATAATGATATAAAGAAACTATAATCAAAAAAAAGAAAATTAAAAAAATTAAAAACTTAACTATATATCGTTGCAACCTGTTGATTGAAGAGATACTTGTTGTAATACTGTATCGCCATTTAGGCGCTCATTCATTGTGTAGATATATTTTTATTTAATGTAGCGAAGTTAAAATTCGCTAACTCCAATTGTTTATAGGAAATACAAAATTTGTCTGATTTATAATTCTTGCAACAGTAATTTTTTTTTTCTTACACAGTCACTCACTCACAGACAGCACAGTTTTAATTATGATACTTGTTTTTATTTATTTTTTATTGATTTGTTTCTGTTTCGATTGGATTTATTTTTGTTTCAGATTTTATATGTAGTGGAATCCAATACGCCACAAAGTTACACTTACACAACACTTTAAGTTTCAGTTTTGTATGTTTTATTGTTATCTTCAGCGATGTTTCACTTCTCAAACCCGGCACAGCACAACTATTAGTCTACAATTTAACAAGTTATTCTGTCAATCACTTAATGTAATCTTATTTAAAACAGAAAAAAAAATGATGGCCGAGAAAGTGTCCATTATAATCACCATTATTCTAGTAACTTGATATATGAAATTAAGTTTTTACAATAATAATTTATAGTTTTTTACTATTCGAAAATTTTCCATAAAAAAAAAATTTTCTAACCAAAACAAAAATTTTTTTTCTTTTTTTCGGATTTATCTTAAAGTAAATTATTATTACTTCAACTCCGATAAACTGACTCAACTTTTAACTCCACTTAAAAAAAAATCTTCGGCACTATTTTTCAAAACTATACACGTATATTTCTTATTTTTATTTTTCTATTATTATTATTTTATTTTTATTTGTTTTAATAGTTTAATTCAGACTCAGACTTAGACTTAGACTCCTCGCAAAATCTTCAAACGCCCGTTTTATAACCAAACTCCCCACTAATATTTTCTTTTCGCGCGCAAATTTTTTATTATCGCATCAACTCAAACAACCGCGGCATCTATCAACATAAATATTTATTTAGGGATTATCGGTATGCACCTCTTTATCGACCAAAACAAATAAATACGAATATAAACATACAACTGCTTAACCAAACGGCATTTAGGCGCTATATACGCAAAAAAAAATTATGCAGATTGCAGACAATAAAATTGGAACGGCGTAGCTGTTACAGCCCATATCCCGGAAGAAGAACAGTTGTTCTATCACACGACAAAAACGTTTTTAATTATCGACTATCCAGAGCCAGAGTTGTCGAAAATGCTTTCGGCATTCTGAGCTCAAATTGGCGAATTTTCCGGAAACCAATTATTGCAAGCAGACCTACTGTGGTCAACATAATAAAATATATATTGTGCTTGCATAATTGGTTAAGAATGAAGACTAGCGATTCTTACCGGTATTTCGGTTTAGTGTCGGGCGAATGGAGAGGTAAAGCAAAGATTGATAGGTTGTGGAATGTCGGACGTATGGGGTCTAATAATCCAGCTGGCGACGCGGTTCTCATTAGAAATAAATTTGGCAGCTATTTCACTAATGACAATGTATTACCATGGTAAAACACACAAATGTTAAGCGAATGTTTTATTTTTAATAAATTTGTTTATTATTTAAAAATTATAAATTTACATTTTTTATTTATTTGTTGTTCTTCCTCTCTTAAAATTTTATTGTATCTTGGTTGGAGCTGAGACAAAAAAAGGGTCAATATTCTTACACTTACAGGGTGATTGAGGCGCACGTTGTAAACTAATTTGATTGTTTCCTTTCATGGGGTCTAGAAGATCAGTTAAAACTGAATCTTACTTGCTGGTTTTTCTTCTTTTAGGGGCCGGGTTTGCTGCAGGTGTATCGAATGTAGTCCATTCGTAATCGTTAATGTACAGGCTATCTGCCGAATCATTAAATAGCTATTGGAAAACGGTATCGCTTGAATTAGTGTCCGGTTCAGTATTTTGCTCCAAGTTTGACTCTGTTGGGCTATAAGTAATAAAATATACCGCCTTAAAACACCTGTAAATAGATACGTCTAAAGATTGGTTAACTGTTGTAATGAAAATATTGTCGGAAAAAATCCATCTCCGTAACAATAAATAGATTATTTTATTCAGTATTTTGGGAGCGTCCCCAATGCGTCCTTCTTGAATTGCCGAACTATATCGTTTTTTTAAAGTTCACCACTTAGCTTGAACATCCTTACCTGAAAAAAAAAAAATAAAAATAGAATTCAGGTCATTAGATGTACTGCAATGTACTATATACTAAAATACATACTTGATAAATCCAATTGTTGGGCCAAATTGTCCCACACATTTTTTTTGCTGCATTGTTTTTAAATTGCCTGTGGCTCAAGTCGTACAAAATCGGTTGTCCCTTCATTAGCTCGATCAATTTTCGCTCGAAATTAAATTCTACAATAAAAATGAAATACAAAATTTTTAGATTAAATAAAATTTGTCTATTATTTACAAAAATTTATAGTTAAGTGAGGTTATGCTCAACAAAACATAAACATAGTATACATATGTGAACCAACCAACTTTGAAATAAATTTTACACATAAACATAAAATTCCATTTAATTTATATAATTTCCACAATATAATTTATATATTTAAAAAGTTTAAATTTTAATATAACACTAGTAACACGAACCAATCCAAGCGCACGTGACAATTTGACTAATTGATTTGACATTAGATTTGAGAGCAATTTATTTCCGTCTCTTTTATTTAAATATCATGCTATCTCTTTCTCGCCATGTTCATTCCGTGCAAAAGATAAAGTTAAACCAACTTGATGAAAAAAATTCACAAGAAAAAAAACGTCATTTTCCACCTTGCTTAAAAAAAATTTTGGGCGAAAGGAACGAACAAAGGAACGCAACACTGAATCCGTCGTTATTTATTTATTTATTTAATTGATTGATTTGATTGATTGATTAATTTCAATGTACGATCAAGAATTAAGCCAGTCTCCCGTATTATAAATGCGAATACCACACCACTATACCCACCATAACTCTCCCTCACCAAGGAAATATGTACCATCATACTCAGCTTTTCATGAAGCCAAACATAGCAATATTGACCCCGTAAAGAAAGACGCCACATCGATTACCACATAAGTCTAATAGTGTGATATCCGCCCCTAGCCAGGCAGCCATCGTACACCTTTTTATATATAACAAAATCGAGGTATGGGAAAGGAATGTTAGTGAGGACAAACTCGGCCCGGTTACAGGCACCTAATAAAGCCGATAGTTAGGGTGTTATGACAGCACAATAACAACACAATTAAAATATTAATAATAAAACGTTGGAACCTGATCGATCTGAAATAATATCTTAAACTAGAATTTATATTTATATAATACCTACTCCAAACTTCCGATTAACAAAATTGATGATAAAATATATTTCGATGTTCTTCTGGAACTAAAAAACAAATTAGTTATTTATTTCTACTCTCAATTAGTCCAACTACTCTATAATTTCATAATTTCAAATATTTAAGTATTAGCTTTCAACAATTAAGAGAAATATTAAAACAGCAATAAATATAATATAATCTAAATTCAAATGTAAAGATGTTCCTATCCCTAAAAATAATATTACCATTTATTAATCATAATTCAATTCTAAGCCTTAAGGCATGAATTACATTAAGAATCAATTATATTAAATCCTTCTTCCTCCAGTATACATCATCTGAAATAAAATTTTGAACGATAAGTACACTCCAACTAGTTCTAATAGATGTCTTTCCGCTCAGCATTGATAAAATTTATTAGTTGTTATACCTAGCATCAAAAATCTTAAACAGTAAATATTTGCTTTATAAAACCCTTGTTCATCCACAACCTCACCATTTGCCTTTAATCGAACTTTGTGAAAAAAACAAAATTATAATTAAATAAAGTTTAAATTTAAAAGTAGTGAAGTGAATTTAATAAAATTGGAAATATAGCTAGTGCAGTGCCAGTTATAATACAATAAATAAATAAAATAAGTAAATAAATAAATATACTAGTGTATACATATATAAACAATACAAAAACAATTGAAAACGTGCAAGTGAGAACCATTATAACAGTAGGTAGCAACTTCTAGTGTCCTATATTAAATCATTTTATTAATTATTCCAATATTAACATCTTATCATATTCAGACTTAAATCCATATAATTTCCACCTGCTAATGTAATTAATTAAATAATTAGTTAACCACACCCATACTCCTATATTAAAAATTTATTGTCCCAATCACAATAATTTCAACCAACGTCCAATAACATAACGGTCGATAGCTGACCATTTCTAAATCATTCCAATGTGCCCTCCCTAATTCTACATCCTGAAAATAATTACAGTTAATAAATATAAACATGTTCGTGAAAAAATAAATTGTAGAAACTCCATTTACATGGTACAGTTATGCATTTCAATGTCACCAAATCATTCTTTCCATTGCAACTGCAACGGATGATCGACTATTCACCTCTCTTTAGACTCACTACTTAATTGAATAACCATTTATTCAAAATTGTAAATTATCAATATCTGCTTTCAGCGGTTAATGACTAGAATTTAGGAATATGTATAAAATAAAATAAAATAAGTCAAACAAATTAATGTTGCATGCGAATTATTGTTAATACAATGTGGAAACTCCCTAAATTAACAAACTTTAAGCTGAAAAATAATTATTATTCCCAAGTGAAGAACCATAAAAATTCTTACCTTATTCTAAAAATAAAAATTACTGTTTACAAGATCATAACAATCATGTAACATGATCGCTCCATAAGACAATACCGGGATAGTTCAGAATTTAAATCCCTTAACCATTCCTTTATTCTGAGCATCAAATCTAATTATTCTGAACTTAACTTACATACCCATCATAGCCATTTCCATTCAATCAGTTGTCACAACAGCAACTAAAATCCACTTACCGACACACTCACAAGTCATGAGACATCTGTATTTAAAAATATACAAATCTCACGACCTACAACTTAAACCACAATCGTGCCATACTAACAGGGTTACTACTAGCACTAACTATATAACCTGAAAATCAAGATACTCGTACATAAAAATTGTAATCCTAAATTAAGAGTTTTAAACACTAAATGTCTTCTTTTAAACTAAAATTCTAAAATCAAAAACCAAAATCTGAAACCCTAAAAAATGTATTTCCAATTTCTGCTTATCAGTGAATGCTACGGTATTTTAAGTAATCAGGAGTGAACCGTATTTTGTTTAATATATAATGATGATCTACGAGTGTGAGGTTTTCCAGACATTCCAGAGATTTGTCAATGTTTATGTTGTATTGCACTGCTGTGACGGGTTCTTATAGGAGGATTCAGTGTTATTTAAAAAAATTGGGTAGTATTTAGAAATGGATTTTAAAAAATCAAGCTCTAGCTAAACTACAACAAATCAAAATATATTACAAATTCTTGTTCGTTCGATATTAAAGTAATTTTAACTGATTTATTTTTGAGTGTTCATTAAAAAACGGTATATGGCGTTCTAAAGTTGAAGTGTGATTTCAAAGAGGGTACTTTTGTAGAACTTTTATTAAATGAACGATTCGTATGGATTAGGGCTTTTAATTAAGTAATAGATGCCTATTCCAAATGCTAGCCAAACCTTTGTCATAATTGTTGGCCGATATTGGTCCTTGAGGGTTGAGTGCGATTTCAAAAAAAAAAAAAAAAAAAAAAAAAAATGTTGTAGAACTTTTATTAAATAAACTGTTGAAGACACTAGGCATTGCAGTCACCAGATTCAATTCATAACCTAAAAATATAAAAACATTTTTTTTTGTGAAAAATTAACCTTTATAACAACTAAATTCTTATCTTTTCATTCATTAATCTTTGTTTGTACACTAAATTGTTGAAATGATGAATGTACTGAAATAATAATGAAGTTTTAGAATTAATTAATATTTGAATTTAATAATGAAATTTGTATTTACCTTTTTTGTTTTGTACACATAATTTTGACAGTAAAACCTTACAAATGTAATGATATAACTTTAAGAATACAAAACCTTATAAATGTTACTATAATACCTTTTAGATTAATTTTGAAATACGAACGAATGCGTTCAATTGCTTTATAGCTTAAGTATACTTTTCTCCATCTATTATAAATTCTATAAACTTAAAATTTGTTAGTCATTGCTAGAAATTAATTTTGTTAAAAATTAAATAAAAAATCTTCCATTATTAAATAAACCATCAAAGAGTGAAGGCATCAAATTTAAAATTAATAAAAGGCTTATTAAACTATTTGCAATAAATACCAAATTTTCAAGTGGTTTAATTTTTCGATCGTGGAACCAACCATTTGAATTACAAATTGTTATTA
Organism: Tipula vernalis; assembly: GCA_958295665.1. NCBI lineage: Eukaryota > Metazoa > Arthropoda > Insecta > Diptera > Tipulidae > Tipula > Tipula vernalis. Next base: position 155,643,457 of record OY282558.1, read on the forward strand.
TATCATTTGTACCATTACCCTCTTGGTACATAAACGATTCGTAGGGATTAGAGTTTTTTAACTAAGTAATTTACTTACGCCCTGGACAGTTTTAAACTTTTGAAATTTAACACTTTTAGACTTTTAGACTTTTAAACTTTTAGACCTTTAAACTTTTAAACTTTTATTCAACTTTTATTAACCTTTGTTAAATTTTATTAAACTTTTGTTAAACTTTTATTAAACTCTTGTTAAACTTTTATTAAACTTTTAAACTTTTGAATTTTGAACTTTAAGACTTTTATACTTTTAAACTTTTAAACTTTTAAACTTTTAAACTTTTAAACTTTTAAACTTTTAAACTTTTAAACTTTTAAACTTTTAAACTTTTAAACTTTTAAACTTTTAAACTTTTAAACTTTTAAACTTTTAAACTTTTAAACTTTTAAACTTTTAAACTTTTAAACTTTTAAACTTTTAAACTTTAAAACTTTTAAACTTATAAACTTTTAAACTTTTAAACTTTCAAACTTTTAAACTTTTAAACTTTTAAACTTTTAAACTTTTAAACTTTTAAACTTTTAAACTTTTAAACTTTTAAACTTTTAAACTTTTAAACTTTTAAACTTTTAAACTTTTAAACTTTTAAACTTTTAAACTTTTAAACTTTTAAACTTTTAAACTTTTAAACTTTTAAACTTTTAAACTTTTAAACTTTTAAACTTTTAAACTTTTAAACTTTTAAACTTTTAAACTTTTAAACTTTTAAACTTTTAAACTTTTAAACTTTTAAACTTTTAAACTTTTAAACTTTTAAACTTTTAAACTTTTAAACTTTGAAACTTTTAAACTTTTAAACTTTTAAACTTTTAAACTTTTAAACTTTTAAACTTTTAAACTTTTAAATTTTTAAACTTTTAAACTTTTAAACTTTTAAACTTTTAAACTTTTAAACTTTTAAACTTTTAAACTTTCAAACTTTTAAACTTTTAAACTTTTCAACTTTCAAACTTTTAAAATTTTAAACTTTTCAACTTTTAAACTTTTAAACTTTTAAACTTTTAAACTTTTAAACTTTTAAACTTTTAAACTTTTAAACTTTTAAACTTTTAAACTTTTAAACTTTTAAACTTTTAAACTTTTAAACTTTTAAACTTTTAAACTTTTAAACTTTTAAACTTTTAAACTTTTAAACTTTTAAACTTTTAAACTTTTAAACTTTTAAACTTTTAAACTTTTAAACTTTTAAACTTTTAAACTTTTAAACTTTTAAACTTTTAAACTTTTAAACTTTTAAACTTTTAAACTTTTAAACTTTTAAACTTTTAAACTTTTAAACTTTTAAACTTTAAACTTTTAAACTTTTAAACTTTTAAACTTTTAAACTTTTAAACTTTTAAACTTTTAAACTTTTAAACTTTTAAACTTTTAAACTTTTAAACTTTTAAACTTTAACTTTTAAACTTTTAAACTTTTAAACTTTTAAACTTTTAAACTTTTAAACTTTTAAACTTTTAAACTTTTTAAACTTTTAAACTTTAAACTTTTAAACTTTTAAACTTTTAAACTTTTAAACTTTTAAACTTTTAAACTTTTAAACTTTTAAACTTTTAAACTTTTAAACTTTTAAACTTTTAAACTTTAAACTTTTAAACTTTTAAACTTTTAAACTTTTAAACTTTTAAACTTTTAAACTTTTAAACTTTAAACTTTAAACTTTTAAACTTTTAAACTTTTAAACTTTTAAACTTTTAAACTTTTAAACTTTTAAACTTTTAAACTTTTAAACTTTTAAACTTTTAAACTTTTAAACTTTTAAACTTTTAAACTTTTAACTTTTAAACTTTTAAACTTTTAAACTTTTAAACTTTTAAACTTTTAAACTTTTAAACTTTTTAAACTTTTAAACTTTTAAACTTTTAAACTTTTAAACTTTTAAACTTTTAAACTTTTAAAACTTTTAAACTTTTAAACTTTTAAACTTTTAAACTTTTAAAACTTTTAAACTTTTAAACTTTTTAAACTTTTAAACTTTTAAACTTTTAAACTTTTAAACTTTTAAACTTTTAAACTTTTAAACTTTAAACTTTTAAACTTTTAACTTTTAAACTTTTAAACTTTTAAACTTTTAAACTTTTTAAACTTTTAAACTTTTAAACTTTTAAACTTTTTAAACTTTTAAACTTTAAACTTTTAAAACTTTTAAACTTTTAACTTTTAAACTTTTAAACTTTTAAACTTTTAAACTTTTAAACTTTTAAACTTTTAAACTTTTAAACTTTTAAACTTTTAAACTTTTAAACTTTTAAACTTTTAAACTTTTAAACTTTAAACTTTTAAACTTTTAAAACTTTTAAACTTTTAAACTTTTAAACTTTTAAACTTTTAAACTTTTAAACTTTTAAACTTTTAAACTTTTAAACTTTTAAACTTTTAAACTTTTAAACTTTTAAACTTTTAAACTTTTAAAACTTTTAAACTTTTAAACTTTTATACTTTGAAACTTTGAAACTTTGAAACTTTGAAACTTTGAAACTTTTAAACTTTGAAACTTTGAAACTTTTAAACTTTTAAACTTTTAAACTTTTAAACTTTTAAACTTTTAAACTTTAAACTTTTAAACTTTTAAACTTTTAAACTTTTAAACATTTAAACTTTTAAACTTTTAAACTTTTAAACTTTGAAACTTTTAAACTTTTAAACTTTTAAACTTTTAAACTTTTAAACTTTTAAACTTTTAAACTTTTAAACTTTTAAACTTTTAAACTTTTAAACTTTTAAACTTTTAAACTTTTAAACTTTTAAACTTTTAAACTTTTAAACTTTTAAACTTTTAAACTTTTAAACTTTTAAACTTTTAAACTTTTAAACTTTTAAACTTTTAAACTTTTAAACTTTTAAACTTTTAAACTTTTAAACTTTTAAACTTTTAAACTTTTAAACTTTTAAACTTTTAAACCTTTAAACTTTTAAACTTTTATTCAACTTTTATTAAACTTTTGTTAAACTTTTATTAAACTTTTGTTAATATTTTATTAATTTTTTGTTAAACTTTTGTTAAACTTTTGATAAACTTTTGTCAAACTTGTGTCAAACTTTTGTCAAACTTTTGTTAAGTATTTATTTAACTTTTGTTAAACTTTTGTTAAACTTTTAGTAAACTTTTGTTAAACTTTTATTAAACTTTTATTCTTTTATTAAACTTTTATTAATTTTTTATTAAACTTTTGTTATTTTTGATTAAACTTTTGTTAAACTTTTGGTCAATTTTTGTTAAACTTTGATTGAACTTTTGTTAAACTTTTGTTAAACTTTTATTAAACTTTTGTTAAACTTTTATTAAACTTTTATTCCTTTATTACACTTTTATTAATTTTTTATTAAACTTTTGTTATTTTTTATTAAACTTTTGTTAAACTTTTGGTCAATTTTTGTTAAACTTTTATTGAACTTTTGTTAAACTTTTGTTAAACTTTTATTAAACTTAAATTTTTATTAAACTTTTATTCTTTTATTAAACTTTTATTGTGTTCTTGATTATTTTTAATTATTGTGCAGTGGGATTTAAGCGGAAAGATTAAATAGTAAGCAATTAATTAAACGACATGCTTTATATACACAAACTTGTTTTAATCAAAATCAAACAAAAATACAACATAAAACAACGCACAAAATACAAAACAAATCTACAACACTTTTCTGTTTTTTTGATACTCTCTTACCAATTTCAATGTGACAATATTGTCAAATCACAATAATAATTCACTTTTGATTACACTTTCAACACACCACTTGTAGCTTTATGATTTTTTTTTATCAATCAAAGCAAAATTAACACAGGCCATTTCACTTTAGAAGCTCAGATTTTATTTTATTGATAAACCACTGTTGCACTCAAAATTTTACGTCTAACTTACATTACAGGCATCACAAATAACTTAATTATTACTTTTAACAATTAATTAATCTAAATTAACACTTATTATTATTTTTTATTAAAATTTTAATTAGCACTGAAAAAATTATGACTTCTATATCCTGCACTACCTGTGTCTATGATATTATATTTAAAATTAAAATAACCAGCATTTAAAGTCAGATACACAAGAAAAAATAGCCTTTTCACTTTCATTAAAACTAAATAACTACACAATATTTTTTAATTTTAAAAACCAAAAAAAGAATTCACAACACACATCACCATTTTTATATGCCATCTTTATATTTATCTACATTTTTTTTTTACACAAAATAATTTCTTTTAAAAATTTGCAACGTAGCCACTTTTAACCGTCACTTTTATATATAAAACCAAACATTAAGCACTTTACAATTAGTATTTAACATATTTTTGTAATTCTACACCTATTTTTTTAATTTAAATTAATTTCTATTTAATCACTAAAATCACTAAAGAAAAAACACGTCAACTCTAACTCAGGGCTACCTACCGACCGTCACCTTTATTTATTTATTTAATATGAAATTATTCGAGTTTTATTGGGGGTTGGTCGGGTTTTGGTTTTTTGGGGGAGAAAGATTAATATTTTTGTTATTGTAGTTCCAGGAAGCCTTTGGGGACTGGGGATGGTGGAGGGACCGAGTATTGAAGTTATTCACTGTAAATGGAAGGAATTGTTGGATTGTAGGACGTTATCAGTTAATTTACTAACGTTGAAGGGTAGTGTGGTAGTGGAAAATTTGCGGAATTGCTTCAACTATAAAAGTAGTTTGAGCTTAACAATAATTTTAAGTTGCGAAAATGACTAATGTGAAGGAAACCAGTAGAATTTGTAGCTGTTATAAATTATACTTAATTATATATAATTGTTAAATCGTCTCCGAGCTACAGAAATACTGGTGAATTCTCGCTCAGCATCCAGAAACTCCAACCATTCAGCTGTTATATAGGGTAGTAATTTTATTGTGTTGTGATAACTATTTTATTTTATTTATCACTAACTAATTTACATATATAAGTTAAATTCTATTAATTAAGTAGTAAAGATTTGGTATAATGGTGAATTATTAAATTAATTTAGTTTTCAGAGATACCTGACAAATCCTATTTGAGCTTTATTCGTAAATATGCTATATACATGTAGTACCTACTTAACTAAATTATTGGTGATTCTAGACTTTTTGTGCCGTAACATAATCAATTTTTAAATTATATAATACAACTTTATAATAAATTAACTTCAACATTATTGATGTCCTTTTTTCTAGATCTGTAGGAAATTGCTGACTAGTTTAAGTTTAATTTTATGGTTAAATATATATCTTTAACTATTTATTTTTAAATCTAGTTGCAGCGCAAACAAGCGCTGTTTATTTAAGTCGTAGCTAATTAATTTAAAATTATTAAACATTAGTTTAGAATTTTTTGCTTATAATTGAGAAAGTCTCCATATTCGATTTCATAAAATGTTAATTTTTGTAACATATAATATATTATGATTTGCTCATTAATGTATATTAATTAATTTAGCTTAAAGAATATTTAAAGTTTTCTCTTCCTTAATTTGCTAATAAATAATTTAATTTTCAGAATATAACATAGTTCCAGAATTAATCATTATTATCATGAGTTTCAGAATTAAATTTTAGCTTGAATCAACTCTCTAGGATCATTTAGTAGTGAATAAGCTGTAGTTTAGAAATTGTGTTGTCCTGTGCTAACTATTTTTAGTATACCTACCATATATTTACTAACAATTTTACTAACTATCGATCGCTTAGGTGTCTGTAACCGGATCGAGTCTGTCCCAACTAATAATCCTTTCCCATCCTTCGGTTTTGTTATATGTAAACGGGTGTACGGTGTGTGCCCGGGAGTCTGGGAGTTCCTGCTATAATGCTTGGCCGTATATCCTTATCAATCAATCAATCAATGAAAATCGATACAATTAAATGAAATTATTTTTGTAACCTAATTTTTGGTGGCTGATGGCTACTTTGTATACTGCATATCTACCCGTATTAGAAGAAATATGGATAGACTTAGAAGTAACTAGCATGTATTGACTTTTACAAGAGACGATTAAAATAAAATCAATTATTTTATAATTAAAAAATAATTAATTAATTTAGCGTGGATCTTGTCAATAATTTCTTATATGTTTGTTAACATTATCGTATTTCTTTCTCTATTTTCAATTCCATAGAAACTGTAGCATTTTATTATAATATAACATTTATTCGAGAAAAAAACTAAACTATATGATAAGTCGCTTTCTTACTTATTTAAAAACTAAGATTTTATTGATTTCAAGGAAACCCGATTAGAATTTATTGCCTATATCACTAATGTGCATTTCTTCGAAGATAATAAAAATGTTGTTTCTGGCTATCAACTTTAGGCTTCAAGTAGTTGCCGTAGTCTTATATTGTACGGAATAATCATATAATTATTAAACTCTTTACACTCTTGAGTCATAGAAATTAAACCAATTAAGGAACAAATACTATATTTATAAACCAATTTGTTAATTCTTTTATGAACAAACACAAGCCGCCATATTATATTAAAATGACACAAATTCACATCTCGTGACTCAGTGCAATCATTAAAAATAAAAAATTATTGAAGCAATGTCACCGTTTTTTTATTTTTTTGCTATAACAAGATATCACTTTTAATCGTTTGCTTCAATTTACTTGATTCAATTAAATCTTGAGTACAAATCTTTCTATTTATTATTACTGTTATTATTAATAACAATATTATGTGTGTGTGTGTTAAAAATTAAAACAATAAAAATAAATTAAATTTTATTTCTTAATTTAAATTTTCGCTATATGGTGCGCGCATATATCTTCATATTCATATAAGCATATTTGTATAATCGCGCACACCATTCATAATCATCACACCAGCGTGATCATGAGATTGTTGATCGCGCATCATTATATTTTATCGTATATGTACATCCAATTTGGAACTGAAAATTAGTTTTTGTATCTTCTAGTTATAACAAAAATGTTGTTGATTTTTTTTTTTTTTTTTTTTTTTTTTTTTTTTTCTAGAAAAGGTGTTAAGTATATAAATTTAATGATTTAAAAGAAAAAAACAAAACAAAACAAATTTAATTTATACATACAAGAAAATCTCGACGAATCTTAAAAATCATAAGTTAACGTTTTATATAAATATACCGAAAGGTACAGAGCAGAACAGAGAGGTATATACATATATATGTATATAATGGACTAAACGTGACCAATAAATAATAAATACAATGTCTTTAAGTTAGACGGATTATTAGTTGTTGTTATTATATTATTGTAACAATATTCCTTGGAGATAACTTCTTCGAGCCACAAAAAAATTTAACTTAATTTTATATAATGAAGAAGAAGAAAATATATAATTTAGTTCATTTGAACAGAAAAATGTATGTAGTTATAATTTAATAAGATGCAGTTATATGGTGCATTGTGATGCGCGGAGAATGCTTCTGTAGTGGTGTGGAATTTTTCAATTTCCTCGATTAAAAAATTTTTTTAATCGAAAATAATCTCACCTACATAGGTATACGATATTTGTTAAATTGTTAGTATATATAGTGAGGTGTGGTACTCCGCTTTGTATACGCTACAATTATTTAGACCTTGACATTTTGATCGAATCCCGCATATAATGAACGAAATTGATTTTTTTTTTCTTTTATGTTTTTGTAATTTCTTTAAGCGCGCGAACAATGGCAATGTGAAAATTTATATGAAAATGCGCAGATCTGCGGTGATTTAAATATCAAATATTGAAAGTGAAATAAATATCATAAAATGATTAATCAATCACACATACATAAATACAAACTCGCATATCGTTGCTGTAACATAACGTATATATGACAAGACTATGTTATTATATGATAATTACAGATGTTGTTGTTGTTGTAAAGCGCATATAAGTTATGAAATTGATTAACTATTGTAATCTAACCATTAAACCATTTTTATGATTTATTAATTTACGGTTATATGTGATTGCTTTCCTATAAATATCTATACACTCGAATATAAGAAATGTCTGGCAGCATAAGAACTGTCATATTGTTTTGATTGGCAGTGAAATAGAAAACATAGATATAGTTAATGGTTAATGACCACGAACTTATTTCTACAATATATAAATACGGAACTTAAGACGATGCCTACTGTAAAAACGCGGCGCACGGTAAACTGTTATTATATCCGCTAAAAATGTAGCTTCAACATCATTTTTCATTTTTCTCATTGGTTCATTGTAATATAGAAGAAAAACGATACAATTCAGTATGACGTGCTCTTAGAGTTGTTATTTTTTTACAATAATATTGAATCTGCTACTAAACATAAAAATTAATTAATATTTACACATTTTTAACAACAACAAAAACAATGTTAACACAACAAATCCTTCAAAACAATATTATACCGCGATAATAGAAAACTACTTTACGAATAAAATAAAAATATCCTCAACCTTGTGACCTCTATCAATTTAATTTTTGTTGTTTTTAGATTTTATGGTTTCAAATAAATATGCGAGATCGGTAAATATATACACCAACAACATAAAACTAAATTCATGATTAATGAAAGCTTTTTTGAAACATTTATTGTTTTAATTGGACACCACACAAAAAAAAAAAATAAAAATTAAAAGCTTAAATAAATAAGCGCGAGACGATGGTATATGGGGTATGTATGTATGTATGTACATTTTTTGCGCTTTTTTTATAACGATTAAAACTGGATCACAGTGAGTCATCATTAATTAATTGAACAGATATAATACATATACTTGGAATAATTAGATGTACGTTTGATTAATGATTGAGCAGAATTTTTATGACTTGCCCCAATGTACATTGGTACAAGGTAAACATGATGTGAAATATTTTGATGGTTACAATTTTTTGTTAAACTGTCGCTCGGACAATCAACATATTCGTTCTACCCTTTTTCTTTTTTTTTTATTGCAGAAACATTGGAAATCTGTTACTTTTTCCCCGGTATGTCTGGTTCGTATGGGAGAATTCTGCCTTTAAGTTTGGTTAATTGAGGTTTTTTTCAAAATGTGCGTCGTCTAAAATTTAGGCTAATTTTCATTCCATTCAGAGGAAAATATTTAAACACTAAATCAAATGGTATTCATCCCGAGAAATAATTGTAGTACACTAATTTATTGATTTATATTGATTTCGTTAAACAAAGTATATTTATGAGTGTGAAGTTTCTAAAAAAAATAACAAAAAATTACACTGTTAAATTAGCTATTTTCCAATTGGAATTTAAATTATATGAAAATTTAAATTTTTTGTAATTTTGGATATTTCGTACCACCAAACAGGTTTTCTTCTTCAGGAAACAGGTTCTTTTCATCATTTTCAAATAGCTGGACTATCTGTTTATCTCATTAACCAAAAGCATCCAATTGTGTTGAACATTACTATATTTCAGATGGCCATATAGCGGTCAATGTCACCAAGCCGATCCAATTATGATGAACTATAATAAGTTTCACAGTTTTTGGAATTTTATAAATTAAAAGTTTTATATGGCCAACCGCCAAGATGTCTACAAGGCCTTGCACATATTCTCGGATAGACCATATTAGTTGTATTGCTTTCACCAAAAATAAAAATTACAGCAAAAATCGTACTAGATTGACCATAAAATAGTTTAGCTAACCCAAAAAATTTTAATGGTTAAACAAATCTTAACCAAATTTTTAGTGTTATTACCTGCCACAAGAGTCGAGTTGACAAGCAAATACACGAAAAAAATTAGATCAAAATTTGGTTAATTTGTGCTGTTGCTTTGACCAGCAGTTAGCCAAAAAAAATACATAACTCATATTGGTGGAAAGCAATACACTTATTGTCAGATAACTTGGCCATATGCCAGTTTACATTGCAACCAACCTGATCCAATTGTGATGAACTCTCCTATAATTCACCGAACTTAGAATTTTTTATAAATATGGATTGTTTTAAAAAAAATTTATTAAGAATTTGATTTGTCTGTTTGTAATCAAGCAATTACATGTCCCAAAACCAATGATAGAGGTATCAACCATCGTAATCGGACCATTTTCGATTTTTGCCGCCCAAAAACTTGTGGGCTATAGCACAGTTGATTTTCAATAAAATTGAATTTTCTAAGAAATGTTTAGAAATAATCGAGCAATAAAAATGAAAATTATCACAGCAATAACAATTCCGGAAACCTATTGATAGAGGTATCAACCATCGTGATCGGACCATTTTAGATTTTGGCCGCCCAAAAACTTGTGGGCTATAGCACAGTTAATTTTCAATAAAATTGAATTTTCTAAGAAATGTTTAGAAATAATCTAGAAATCAAACTGAAAATTGTCACAGCAACTACAGGTCCCGAAACCTATTGATAGAGGTATCAACCATCGAAATCTGACCATTTTAGATTTTGGCCGCCCAAAAACTTGTGGGCTATAGCACAGTTGATTTTCAATAAATTTGAATTTTCTAAGAAATGTTTAGAAATAATCGAGCAATCAAAATGAAAATTGTCACAGCAATAACAGGTCCCGAAACCTTTTGATAGAGGTGTCAACCATCGTAATCGGACCATTTTAGATTTTTGCCGCCTAAAAACTTGTGGGCTACAGCACAGTTAATTTTCAATAAAATTGAATTTTCTAAGAAACATTTAGAAATAATCGAGCAATCAAAATGAAAATTGTCACAGCAATAACAGGTCCCGAAACCTATTGATAAAGGTATCAACCATCGTAATCGGACAATTTTAGATTTTTGCTGCCCAAAAACTTGTGGGCTATATCACAGTTAATTTTCAATAAAATTGAATTTTCTAAGAAATATTTAGAAATAATCGAGCAATCAAAATTAAAATTGTCACAGCAATAACAGGTCCCGAAACCTATTGATAGAGGTATCAACCATCGTAATCTGACCATTTTAGATTTTTGCCGCCCAAAAACTTGTGGGCTACAGCACAGTTAATTTTCAATAAAATTGAATTTTTTAAGAAATGTTTAGAAATAATCGAGCAATCAAAATGAAAATTGTCACAGCAATTAAAAATACCGAAACCTATTGATAGAGGTATCAACCATCTTAATCGGACCATTTTAGATTTTTGCCGCCTAAAAACTTGTGGGCTATAGCACAGTTGATTTTCAATAAATTTGAATTTTCTAAGAAATGTTTAGAAATAATCGAGCAATCAAAATAAAAATTGTCACAGCAATAACAGGTCCCGAAACCTATTGATAAAGGTATCAACCATCGTAATCGGACCAATTTAGATTTTAGCCGCCCAAAAACTTGTGGGCACAGTTGATTTTCAATAAACTTGTATTTTCTAAGAAATGTTAAAAATAATCAAGCAATCAAAATGAAAATTGTCACAGCAATAACAGGTCCCGAAACCTATTGATAAAGGTATCAACCATCGTAATCGGACCATTTTAGATTTTTGCCGCCCAAAAACTTGTGGGCTACAGAATAGTTAATTTTCAATAAAATTGAATTTTCTAAGAAATGTTTAGAAATAATCGAGCAATCAAAATGAAAATTGTCACAGCAATAACAGGTCCCGAAACCTTTTGATAGAGGTGTCAACCATCGTAATCAGACCATTTTAGATTTTTGCCGCCCAAAAACTTGTGGGCTACAGCACAGTTAATTTTCAATAAAATTGAATTTTCTAAGAAATGTTTAGAAATAATCGGGCAATCAAAATGAAAATTGTCACAGCAATAACAGGTCCCGAAACCTATTGATAAAGGTATCAACCATCGTAATCGGACAATTTTAGGTTTTTGCTGCCCAAAAACTTGTGGGCTATATCACAGTTAATTTTCAATAAAATTGAATTTTCTAAGAAATATTTAGAAATAATCGAGCAATCAAAATGAAAATTGTCACAGCAATAACAGGTCCCGAAACCTATTGATAGAGGTATCAACCATCGTAATCTGACCATTTTAGATTTTTGCCGCCCAAAAACTTGTGGGCTACAGCACAGTTAATTTTCAATAAAATTGAATTTTTTAAGAAATGTTTAGAAATAATCGAGCAATCAAAATGAAAATTGTCACAGCAATTAAAAATACCGAAACCTATTGATAGAGGTATCAACCATCTTAATCGGACCATTTTAGATTTTTGCCGCCTAAAAACTTGTGGGCTATAGCACAGTTGATTTTCAATAAATTTGAATTTTCTAAGAAATGTTAAAAATAATCAAGCAATCAAAATGAAAATTGTCACAGCAATAACAGGTCCCGAAACCTATTGATAAAGGTATCAACCATAGTAATCGGACCATTTTAGATTTTTGCCGCCCAAAAACTTGTGGGCTACAGAATAGTTAATTTTCAATAAAATTGAATTTTCTAAGAAATGTTTAGAAATAATCGAGCAATCAAAATGAAAATTGTCACAGCAATAACAGGTCCCGAAACCTTTTGATAGAGGTGTCAACCATCGTAATCGGACCATTTTAGATTTTTGCCGCCCAAAAACTTGTGGGCTACAGCACAGTTAATTTTCAATAAAATTGAATTTTCTAAGAAATGTTTAGAAATAATCGAGCAATCAAAATGAAAATTGTCACAGCAATAACAGGTCCTGAAACCTATTGATAAAGGTATCAACCATCGTAATCGGACAATTTTAGATTTTTGCTGCCCAAAAACTTGTGGGCTATATCACAGTTAATTTCCAATAAAATTGAATTTTTTAAGAAATGTTTAGAAATAATCGAGCAATCAAAATGAAAATTGTCACAGCAATTAAAAATACCGAAACCTATTGATAGAGGTATCAACCATCTTAATCGGACCATTTTAGATTTTTGCCGCCTAAAAACTTGTGGGCTATAGCACAGTTGATTTTCAATAAATTTGAATTTTCTAAGAAATGTTTAGAAATAATCGAGCAATCAAAATGAAAATTGTCACAGCAATAACAGGTCCCGAAACCTATTGATGAAGGTATCAACCATCGTAATCGGACCAATTTAGATTTTAGCCGCCCAAAAACTTGTGGGCACAGTTGATTTTCAATAAATTTGAATTTTCTAAGAAATGTTAAAAATAATCAAGCAATCAAAATGAAAATTGTCACAGCAATAACAGGTCCCGAAACCTATTGATAAAGGTATCAACCATCGTAATCGGACCATTTTAGATTTTTGCCGCCCAAAAACTTGTGGGCTACAGAATAGTTAATTTTCAATAAAATTGAATTTTCTAAGAAATGTTTAGAAATAATCGAGCAATCAAAATGAAAATTGTCACAGCAATAACAGGTCCCGAAACCTTTTGATAGAGGTGTCAACCATCGTAATCGGACCATTTTAGATTTTTGCCGCCCAAAAACTTGTGGGCTACAGCACAGTTAATTTTCAATAAAATTGAATTTTCTAAGAAATGTTTAGAAATAATCGAGCAATCAAAATGAAAATTGTCACAGCAATTACAGGTCCGAAACCTATTGATAAAGGTATCAACCATCGTAATCGGACCATTTTAGATTTTTGCCGCCCAAAAACTTGTGGGCTATATCACAGTTAATTTTCAATAAAATTGAATTTTCTAAGAAATGTTTTAAAATAATCGAGCAATCAAAACGAAAATTGTTACAGCAATAAAAGGTCCCGAACCCTATTGATAGAGGTATCAACCATCGTAATCGGACCATTTTAGATTTTTGCTGCCCAAAAACTTGTGGGCTACAGCACAGTTAATTTTCAATTAAATTCAATTTTCTAAGAAATGTATAGAAATAATCGAGCAATCAAACTGAAAATTGTCACAGCAATTAAAGATTCCGAAACCTATTAATAGAGGTATCAACCATCTTAATCGGACCATTTTAGATTTTTGCCGCCAAAAACTTGTTGGCTTATAGAACAGTTGATTTTCAATAAATTTGAATTTTCTAAGAAATGTTTAGAAATAATCGAGCAATCAAAAGATAAATTGTCACAGCAATTACAGATCCCGAAACGTATTGATAGAGGTATCAACCATCATGATCGGACCATTTTAGATTTTTGCCGCCCAAAAATTTGTGGGCTACAGCACAGTTAATTTTCAATAAATTTGAATTTTCTAAGAAATGTTTAGAAATAATCGAGCAATCAAAATGAAAATTGTCACAGCAATTACAGGTCCCGAAACCTATTGATAAAGGTATCAACCATCGTAATCGGACCATTTTAGATTTTAGCTGCCCAAAAACTTGTGGGCTATATCACAGTTAATTTTCAATAAAATTGAATTTTCTAAGAAATGTTTAGAAATAATCGAGCAATCAAAATGAAAATTGTCACAGCAATAACAGGTCTCGAAACCTATTGATAAAGGTATCAACCATCGTAATCGGACCATTTTAGATTTTGGCTGCCCAAAAACTTTTGGACTAGAGCACAGTTGATTTTTAATAAATTTTAATTTTCTAAGAAATGTTTAGAAATAATCGAGCAATCAAAATGAAAATTGTCACAGCAATAACAGGTCCCGAAACCTATTGATAAAGGTATCAACCATCGTAAACGGACCATTTTAGATTTTTGCCGCCTAAAAACTTGTGGGCTATAGCACAGTTGATTTTCAATAAATTTGAATTTTCTAAGAAATGTTTAGAAATAATCGAGCAATCAAAAGGAAAATTGTCACAGCAATAACAGTTCCCGAAACCTATTGATAGAGGTATCAACCATCGTAATCGGACCATTTTAGATTTTTGCCGCCCAAAAACTTGTGGGCTATAGCACAGTTGATTTTCAATAAATTTGAATTTTCTAAGAAATGTTTAGAAATAATCGAGCAATCAAAATGAAAATTGTCACAGCAATAACAGGTCCCGAAACCTATTGATAGAGGTGTCAACCATCGTAATCGGACCATTTTAGATTTTTGCCGCGACCATTTTAGATTTTTGCCGCCCAAAAACTTGTGGGCTACAGCACAGTTAATTTTCAATAAAATTGAATTTTCTAAGAAATGTTTAGAAATAATCGAGCAATCAAAATGAAAATTGTCACAGCAATTACAGGTCCGAAACCTATTGATAAAGGTATCAACCATCGTAAGCGGACCATTTTAGATTTTAGCTGCTTAAAAACTTGTGGGCTATATCACAGTTAATTTTCAATAAAATTGAATTTTCTAAGAAATGTTTAGAAATAATCGAGCAATCAAAATGAAAATTGTCACAGCAATAACAGGTCCCGAAACCTATTGATAAAGGTATCAACCATCGTAATCGGACCATTTTAGATTTTGGCTGCCCAAAAACTTTTGGACTAGAGCACAGTTGATTTTCAATAAAATTGAATTTTCTAAGAAATGTTTAGAAATAATCGAGCAATAAAAATGAAAATTATCACAGCAATAACAATTCCGGAAACCTATTGATAGAGGTATCAACCATCGTGATCGGACCATTTTAGATTTTGGCCGCCCAAAAACTTGTGGGCTATAGCACAGTTAATTTTCAATAAAATTGAATTTTCTAAGAAATGTTTAGAAATAATCTAGCAATCAAACTGAAAATTGTCACAGCAACTACAGGTCCCGAAACCTATTGATAGAGGTATCAAACATCGAAATCTGACCATTTTAGATTTTGGCCGCCCAAAAACTTGTGGGCTATAGCACAGTTGATTTTCAATAAATTTGAATTTTCTAAGAAATGTTTAGAAATAATCGAGCAATCAAAATGAAAATTGTCACAGCAATAACAGGTCCCGAAACCTTTTGATAGAGGTGTCAACCATCGTAATCGGACCATTTTAGATTTTTGCCGCCCAAAAACTTGTGGGCTACAGCACAGTTAATTTTCAATAAAATTGAATTTTCTAAGAAATGTTTAGAAATAATCGAGCAATCAAAATGAAAATTGTCACAGCAATAACAGGTCCCGAAACCTATTGATAAAGGTATCAACCATCGTAATCGGACAATTTTAGATTTTTGCTGCCCAAAAACTTGTGGGCTATATCACAGTTAATTTTCAATAAAATTGAATTTTCTAAGAAATATTTAGAAATAATCGAGCAATCAAAATTAAAATTGTCACAGCAATAACAGGTCCCGAAACCTATTGATAGAGGTATCAACCATCGTAATCTGACCATTTTAGATTTTTGCCGCCCAAAAACTTGTGGGCTACAGCACAGTTAATTTTCAATAAAATTGAATTTTTTAAGAAATGTTTAGAAATAATCGAGCAATCAAAATGAAAATTGTCACAGCAATTAAAAATACCGAAACCTATTGATAGAGGTATCAACCATCTTAATCGGACCATTTTAGATTTTTGCCGCCTAAAAACTTGTGGGCTATAGCACAGTTGATTTTCAATAAATTTGAATTTTCTAAGAAATGTTTAGAAATAATCGAGCAATCAAAATAAAAATTGTCACAGCAATAACAGGTCCCGAAACCTATTGATAAAGGTATCAACCATCGTAATCGGACCAATTTAGATTTTAGCCGCCCAAAAACTTGTGGGCACAGTTGATTTTCAATAAACTTGTATTTTCTAAGAAATGTTAAAAATAATCAAGCAATCAAAATGAAAATTGTCACAGCAATAACAGGTCCCGAAACCTATTGATAAAGGTATCAACCATCGTAATCGGACCATTTTAGATTTTTGCCGCCCAAAAACTTGTGGGCTACAGAATAGTTAATTTTCAATAAAATTGAATTTTCTAAGAAATGTTTAGAAATAATCGAGCAATCAAAATGAAAATTGTCACAGCAATAACAGGTCCCGAAACCTTTTGATAGAGGTGTCAACCATCGTAATCAGACCATTTTAGATTTTTGCCGCCCAAAAACTTGTGGGCTACAGCACAGTTAATTTTCAATAAAATTGAATTTTCTAAGAAATGTTTAGAAATAATCGGGCAATCAAAATGAAAATTGTCACAGCAATAACAGGTCCCGAAACCTATTGATAAAGGTATCAACCATCGTAATCGGACAATTTTAGATTTTTGCTGCCCAAAAACTTGTGGGCTATATCACAGTTAATTTTCAATAAAATTGAATTTTCTAAGAAATATTTAGAAATAATCGAGCAATCAAAATGAAAATTGTCACAGCAATAACAGGTCCCGAAACCTATTGATAGAGGTATCAACCATCGTAATCTGACCATTTTAGATTTTTGCCGCCCAAAAACTTGTGGGCTACAGCACAGTTAATTTTCAATAAAATTGAATTTTTTAAGAAATGTTTAGAAATAATCGAGCAATCAAAATGAAAATTGTCACAGCAATTAAAAATACCGAAACCTATTGATAGAGGTATCAACCATCTTAATCGGACCATTTTAGATTTTTGCCGCCTAAAAACTTGTGGGCTATAGCACAGTTGATTTTCAATAAATTTGAATTTTCTAAGAAATGTTAAAAATAATCAAGCAATCAAAATGAAAATTGTCACAGCAATAACAGGTCCCGAAACCTATTGATAAAGGTATCAACCATAGTAATCGGACCATTTTAGATTTTTGCCGCCCAAAAACTTGTGGGCTACAGAATAGTTAATTTTCAATAAAATTGAATTTTCTAAGAAATGTTTAGAAATAATCGAGCAATCAAAATGAAAATTGTCACAGCAATAACAGGTCCCGAAACCTTTTGATAGAGGTGTCAACCATCGTAATCGGACCATTTTAGATTTTTGCCGCCCAAAAACTTGTGGGCTACAGAATAGTTAATTTTCAATAAAATTGAATTTTCTAAGAAATGTTTAGAAATAATCGAGCAATCAAAATGAAAATTGTCACAGCAATAACAGGTCCCGAAACCTTTTGATAGAGGTGTCAACCATCGTAATCAGACCATTTTAGATTTTTGCCGCCCAAAAACTTGTGGGCTACAGCACAGTTAATTTTCAATAAAATTGAATTTTCTAAGAAATGTTTAGAAATAATCGGGCAATCAAAATGAAAATTGTCACAGCAATAACAGGTCCCGAAACCTATTGATAAAGGTATCAACCATCGTAATCGGACAATTTTAGATTTTTGCTGCCCAAAAACTTGTGGGCTATATCACAGTTAATTTTCAATAAAATTGAATTTTCTAAGAAATATTTAGAAATAATCGAGCAATCAAAATGAAAATTGTCACAGCTATAACAGGTCCCGAAACCTATTGATAGAGGTATCAACCATCGTAATCTGACCATTTTAGATTTTTGCCGCCCAAAAACTTGTGGGCTACAGCACAGTTAATTTTCAATAAAATTGAATTTTTTAAGAAATGTTTAGAAATAATCGAGCAATCAAAATGAAAATTGTCACAGCAATTAAAAATACCGAAACCTATTGATAGAGGTATCAACCATCTTAATCGGACCATTTTAGATTTTTGCCGCCTAAAAACTTGTGGGCTATAGCACAGTTGATTTTCAATAAATTTGAATTTTCTAAGAAATGTTAAAAATAATCAAGCAATCAAAATGAAAATTGTCACAGCAATAACAGGTCCCGAAACCTATTGATAAAGGTATCAACCATAGTAATCGGACCATTTTAGATTTTTGCCGCCCAAAAACTTGTGGGCTACAGAATAGTTAATTTTCAATAAAATTGAATTTTCTAAGAAATGTTTAGAAATAATCGAGCAATCAAAATGAAAATTGTCACAGCAATAACAGGTCCCGAAACCTATTGATAAAGGTATCAACCATAGTAATCGGACCATTTTAGATTTTTGCCGCCCAAAAACTTGTGGGCTACAGAATAGTTAATTTTCAATAAAATTGAATTTTCTAAGAAATGTTTAGAAATAATCGAGCAATCAAAATGAAAATTGTCACAGCAATAACAGGTCCTGAAACCTATTGATAAAGGTATCAACCATCGTAATCGGACAATTTTAGATTTTTGCTGCCCAAAAACTTGTGGGCTATATCACAGTTAATTTCCAATAAAATTGAATTTTTTAAGAAATGTTTAGAAATAATCGAGCAATCAAAATGAAAATTGTCACAGCAATTAAAAATACCGAAACCTATTGATAGAGGTATCAACCATCTTAATCGGACCATTTTAGATTTTTGCCGCCTAAAAACTTGTGGGCTATAGCACAGTTGATTTTCAATAAATTTGAATTTTCTAAGAAATGTTTAGAAATAATCGAGCAATCAAAATGAAAATTGTCACAGCAATAACAGGTCCCGAAACCTATTGATAAAGGTATCAACCATCGTAATCGGACCAATTTAGATTTTAGCCGCCCAAAAACTTGTGGGCACAGTTGATTTTCAATAAATTTGAATTTTCTAAGAAATGTTAAAAATAATCAAGCAATCAAAATGAAAATTGTCACAGCAATAACAGGTCCCGAAACCTATTGATAAAGGTATCAACCATCGTAATCGGACCATTTTAGATTTTTGCCGCCCAAAAACTTGTGGGCTACAGAATAGTTAATTTTCAATAAAATTGAATTTTCTAAGAAATGTTTAGAAATAATCGAGCAATCAAAATGAAAATTGTCACAGCAATAACAGGTCCCGAAACCTTTTGATAGAGGTGTCAACCATCGTAATCGGACCATTTTAGATTTTTGCCGCCCAAAAACTTGTGGGCTACAGCACAGTTAATTTTCAATAAAATTGAATTTTCTAAGAAATGTTTAGAAATAATCGAGCAATCAAAATGAAAATTGTCACAGCAATTACAGGTCCGAAACCTATTGATAAAGGTATCAACCATCGTAATCGGACCATTTTAGATTTTTGCCGCCCAAAAACTTGTGGGCTATATCACAGTTAATTTTCAATTAAATTCAATTTTCTAAGAAATGTATAGAAATAATCGAGCAATCAAACTGAAAATTGTCACAGCAATTAAAGATTCCGAAACCTATTGATAGAGGTATCAACCATCTTAATCGGACCATTTTAGATTTTTGCCGCCAAAAACTTGTTGGCTTATAGAACAGTTGATTTTCAATAAATTTGAATTTTCTAAGAAATGTTTAGAAATAATCGAGCAATCAAAAGATAAATTGTCACAGCAATTACAGATCCCGAAACGTATTGATAGAGGTATCAACCATCATGATCGGACCATTTTAGATTTTTGCCGCCCAAAAATTTGTGGGCTACAGCACAGTTAATTTTCAATAAAATTGAATTTTCTAAGAAATGTTTAGAAATAATCGAGCAATCAAAATGAAAATTGTCACAGCAATTACAGGTCCCGAAACCTATTGATAAAGGTATCAACCATCGTAATCGGACCATTTTAGATTTTAGCTGCCCAAAAACTTGTGGGCTATATCACAGTTAATTTTCAATAAAATTGAATTTTCTAAGAAATGTTTAGAAATAATCGAGCAATCAAAATGAAAATTGTCACAGCAATAACAGGTCCCGAAACCAATTGATAAAGGTATCAACCATCGTAATCGGACCATTTTAGATTTTGGCTGCCCAAAAACTTTTGGACTAGAGCACAGTTGATTTTTAATAAATTTTAATTTTCTAAGAAATGTTTAGAAATAATCGAGCAATCAAAATGAAAATTGTCACAGCAATAACAGGTCCCGAAACCTATTGATAAAGGTATCAACCATCGTAAACGGACCATTTTAGATTTTTGCCGCCTAAAAACTTGTGGGCTATAGCACAGTTGATTTTCAATAAATTTGAATTTTCTAAGAAATGTTTAGAAATAATCGAGCAATCAAAAGGAAAATTGTCACAGCAATAACAGTTCCCGAAACCTATTGATAGAGGTATCAACCATCGTAATCGGACCATTTTAGATTTTTGCCGCCCAAAAACTTGTGGGCTATAGCACAGTTGATTTTCAATAAATTTGAATTTTCTAAGAAATGTTTAGAAATAATCGAGCAATCAAAATGAAAATTGTCACAGCAATAACAGGTCCCGAAACCTATTGATAGAGGTGTCAACCATCGTAATCGGACCATTTTAGATTTTTGCCGCGACCATTTTAGATTTTTGCCGCCCAAAAACTTGTGGGCTACAGCACAGTTAATTTTCAATAAAATTGAATTTTCTAAGAAATGTTTAGAAATAATCGAGCAATCAAAATGAAAATTGTCACAGCAATTACAGGTCCGAAACCTATTGATAAAGGTATCAACCATCGTAATCGGACCATTTTAGATTTTAGCTGCCCAAAAACTTGTGGGCTATATCACAGTTAATTTTCAATAAAATTGAATTTTCTAAGAAATGTTTAGAAATAATCGAGCAATCAAAATGAAAATTGTCACAGCAATAACAGGTCCCGAAACCTATTGATAAAGGTATCAACCATCGTAATCGGACCATTTTAGATTTTGGCTGCCCAAAAACTTTTGGACTAGAGCACAGTTGATTTTTAATAAATTTTAATTTTCTAAGAAATGTTTAGAAATAATCGAGCAATCAAAATGAAAATTGTCACAGCAATAACAGGTCCTGAAACCTATTGATAAAGGTATCAACCATCGTAAACGGACCATTTTAGATTTTTGCCGCCTAAAAACTTGTGGGCTATAGCACAGTTGATTTTCAATAAATTTGAATTTTCTAAGAAATGTTTAGAAATAATCGAGCAATCAAAAGGAAAATTGTCACAGCAATAACAGTTCCCGAAACCTATTGATAGAGGTGTCAACCATCGTAATCAGACCATTTTAGATTTTTGCCGCCCAAAAACTTGTGGGCTATAGCACAGTTGATTTTCAATAAATTTGAATTTTCTAAGAAATGTTTAGATATAATCGAGCAATCAAAACGAAAATTGTCACAGAAATTACAGGTCCCGAAACCTATTGATAGAGGTATCAACCATCGTAATCGGACCATTTTAGGTTTTTGCCGCCTAAAAACTTGTGGGCTACAGCACAGTTAATTTTCAATAAAATTGAATTTTCTAAGAAATGTTTAGAAATAATCGAGCAATCAAAATAAAAATTGTCACAGCAATAACAAGTCCCGAAACCTATTGATAGAGGTATCAACCATCGTAATCGGACCATTTTAGATTTTGGCTGCCCAAAAACTTGTGGACTAGAGCACAGTTGATTTTTAATAAAATTCAATTTTCTAAGAAATGTTTAGAAATAATCGAGCAATAAAAATGAAAATTGTCACAGCAATAACAGGTCCCGAAACCTATTGATAAAGGTATCAACCATCGTAATCGGACCATTTTAGATTTTTGCCGCCCAAAAACTTGTGGGCTATAGCACAGTTAATTTTCAATAAAATTGAATTTTCTAAGAAATGTTTAGATATAATGGAGCAATCAAAAGGAAAATTGTCACAGCAATAACAGATCCCGAAACCTATAGATTGAGGTATCAACCATCGTAATCGGACCATTTTATAATTTTTGCCGCCTAAAAACTTGTGGGCTATAGCACAGTTGATTTTAAATAAATTTGAATTTTCTAAGAAAAGTTTAGAAATAATCGAGCAATCAAAATGGAAATTGTCACAGCAATTACATGTCCCGATACCTATTGATAGAGGTATCAACCATCGTAATCGGAGCATTTTTAATTTTTGCCGCCCAAAAACTTGTGGGCTTTAGCACAGTTGATTTTCAACAAATTTGAATTTTCTAAGAAATGTTTAGATATAATCGAGCAATCAAAACGAAAATTTTCACAGAAATAACAGGTCCCGAAACCTATTGATAAAGGTATCAACCATCGAAATCGGACCATGTTAGATTTTGGCCGCCCAAAAACTTGTGGGCAACAGCAGAGTTGATTTTCAATAAAACTGAATATTCTAAGAAATGTTTAGAAATAATCGAGCAATGAAATTGAAAATTGTCACAGCAATTACAGGTCCGAAACCTATTGATAAAGGTATCAACCATCGTAATCGGACCATTTTAGATTTTAGCTGCCCAAAAACTTGTGGGCTATATCACAGTTAATTTTCAATAAAATTGAATTTTCTAAGAAATGTTTAGAAATAATCGAGCAATCAAAATGAAAATTGTCACAGCAATAACAGGTCCCGAAACCTATTGATAAAGGTATCAACCATCGTAATCGGACCATTTTAGATTTTGGCTGCCCAAAAACTTTTGGACTAGAGCACAGTTGATTTTTAATAAATTTTAATTTTCTAAGAAATGTTTAGAAATAATCGAGCAATCAAAATGAAAATTGTCACAGCAATAACAGGTCCTGAAACCTATTGATAAAGGTATCAACCATCGTAAACGGACCATTTTAGATTTTTGCCGCCTAAAAACTTGTGGGCTATAGCACAGTTGATTTTCAATAAATTTGAATTTTCTAAGAAATGTTTAGAAATAATCGAGCAATCAAAAGGAAAATTGTCACAGCAATAACAGTTCCCGAAACCTATTGATAGAGGTGTCAACCATCGTAATCGGACCATTTTAGATTTTTGCCGCCCAAAAACTTGTGGGCTATAGCACAGTTGATTTTCAATAAATTTGAATTTTCTAAGAAATGTTTAGAAATAATCGAGCAATCAAAACGAAAATTGTAACAGCAATAACAGGTCCCGAAACCTATTGATAGAGGTGTTATCCATCGTAATCGGACCATTTTAGATTTTGGCTGCCCAAAAACTTTTGGACTAGAGCACAGTTGATTTTCAATAAATTTGAATTTTCTAAGAAATGTTTAGAAATAATCGAGCAATCAAAATGAAAATTGTCACAGCAATAACAGGTCCTGAAACCTATTGATAAAGGTATCAACCATCGTAATCGGACCATTTTAGATTTTAGCTGCCCAAAAACTTGTGGGCTATATCACAGTTAATTTTCAATAAAATTGAATTTTCTAAGAAATGTTTAGAAATAATCGAGCAATCAAAATGAAAATTGTCACAGCAATAACAGGTCCCGAAACCTATTGATAAAGGTATCAACCATCGTAATCGGACCATTTTAGATTTTGGCTGCCCAAAAACTTTTGGACTAGAGCACAGTTGATTTTCAATAAATTTGAATTTTCTAAGAAATGTTTAGAAATAATCGAGCAATCAAAATGAAAATTGTCACAGCAATAACAGGTCCTGAAACCTATTGATAAAGGTATCAACCATCGTAAACGGACCATTTTAGATTTTTGCCGCCTAAAAACTTGTGGGCTATAGCACAGTTGATTTTCAATAAATTTGAATTTTCTAAGAAATGTTTAGATATAATCGATCAATCAAAAAGAAAATTGTCACAGAAATTACAGGTCCCGAAACCTATTGATAGAGGTATCAACCATCGTAATCGGACCATTTTAGATTTTTGCCGCCCAAAAACTTGTGGGCTACAGCACAGTTAATTTTCAATAAAATTGAATTTTCTAAGAAATGTTTAGAAATAATCGAGCAATCAAAATAAAAATTGTCACAGCAATAACAAGTCCCGAAACCTATTGATAGAGGTATCAACCATCGTAATCGGACCATTTTAGATTTTGGCTGCCCAAAAACTTGTGGACTAGAGCACAGTTGATTTTCAATAAAATTGAATTTTCTAAGAAATGTTTAGATATAATGGAGCAATCAAAAGGAAAATTGTCACAGCAATAACAGATCCCGAAACCTATAGATTGAGGTATCAACCATCGTAATCGGACCATTTTATATTTTTGCCGCCTAAAAACTTGTGGGCTATAGCACAGTTTATTTTAAATAAATTTGAATTTTCTAAGAAATGTTTAGAAATAATCGAGCAATCTAAATGGAAATTGTCACAGCAATTACATGTCCCGATACCTATTGATAGAGGTATCAACCATCGTAATCGGAGCATTTTTAATTTTTGCCGCCCAAAAACTTGTGGGCTTTAGCACAGTTGATTTTCAACAAATTTGAATTTTCTAAGAAATGTTTAGATATAATCGAGCAATCAAAACGAAAATTTTCACAGAAATAACAGGTCCCGAAACCTATTGATAAAGGTATCAACCATCGAAATCGGACCATGTTAGATTTTGGCCGCCCAAAAACTTGTGGGCAACAGCAGAGTTGATTTTCAATAAAATTGAATTTTCTAAGAAATGTTTAGAAATAATCGAGCAATCAAAATGAAAATTGTGACAGCAATTACAGGTCCAGAAACCTATTGACAGAGGTATCAACCATCGTAATCGGACCATTTTAGATTTTTGCCGCCCAAAAACTTGTGGGCTATAGCACGAAAACTAAAGTCGCCCCGCCCGGATGAAGCTATATTGTTAATGCCGGAGCACTGTGGTGCTGACTTTTCACCAAACTAATTAAATTCATTACGACTATTTTTCGTTAAATGCACTACCTTTTGGTTTGAAATGAAAACCTTTGTTGCAAACCGCAAGTGCGAAATTTTGGCAATTATCCTGAACTAGTTGTATACACTGACTTTAATGTGTGGTAGTACGGACCTTGATGATTAAATATTTTTGAAGGTAATTGGTCTTCAAACCATATGTGCTGCCTGAAGAGAAGTGTTTTACCGCCGTAAATCATAAGCAAAATTTCCAAAACGATCTGATATCCATCTTTTAGAAAGGTTTCCATCGGTCGACAGTACCAAATAAACTTTATCGGTTTCCATGCTTTGTTGACTTAAGACTCAAAACGATGTGCAAACGAAATGTGTTTAGACGGAAAATATTATCTCTTCAAAGAACAAATCCATTAACAAGAAGAGCAGTCTAATCTCATTGTCTTCGTTTCTAGACCTTGTTGGAATCTCAATGAAGTGTTAGAAAATCTCAACTCAGTTTACGACGTCAAGCATCCGATCGGCTTGACTTTTCTTGTTTTACAAGTTACCCGCTGGCTGACTTACGTCCAGGCCCTCCCGTGTTATCTAGTTTGCTAAAACAGAAGTTTTGGATTATTAATGGGTACGGTGCATGATTCGCGACGCCTCCAACAAGGGTATTGGTATTTGTAGTGATTCACTTAAGTAATCAATTTATTCCATTCGTTCATCTCTTCAATTATTTGAAATGTAACCCATTTCGACTATTAAATATAATTGTATTTGAAGCGTAGTTCATTTTAAACTGCATTTGGTACAAAACCAACCCTTGGTGGCTATGGGCAGTCTGAAAACGTGTGTCCTATATCATCGCAATTATAGCAAATGGACAAATCTTGATTTACACTTGTATAGGTTGGAACTTGACCATTCGTTGGAAAATGTTGATACGGAGTGGAATCATTAGGAGTTGGATTATCATTTTAGTTAAATTCATAAATCCGTCTATTTGGAACGATGCTACCGTGCTGATCAATCTTGAGCCTTGAAAATGTATTTTCCCAAATAGAACAACTAGCAATAAGATCGGCAGAGTTGAAAAAATTGTATCCGTCAGTTGAAATTTTAAGCTTGGATTCATGTTTTGCATTAGCAATTGTATCAATTCGTTGTCGGAATAAGGAGTTCTACAAGTAGCTGATCATTCGAAAGTTCCGTTGATATGGCTATGGTTTTTACGGCTGAAATAAAAATAAACCGACCGGTGCACTAGATGACGAACCATCCCTTGCGAGACCCGAACGGTAAAGCCTTCTCTTTTCGGATAATGACCGACCTCTAAAAGGATCTTGACTCGTATAACTGAAATATTTGCGTTATTCGTAATTACTGAATTGAAATTATTGAATCGTGGTGTGGTTTACTCTAATCGTTTAATTGATGGTACTCTTGATGGGTCATGATGATGACTCGTCAATATACCGTGTTGGTATACTACTGGTGATGGTATTACCGCACCAAAAACTGGTAAAGCTATTGAAGGTGCATTCAACTGCGCCGTAGTATTTATAAAGGAGGAGGTTCCTATGCGACTGACATACGCTATTGTTGATATTGCGGTCATATTAGAGGATATATATTAAAACTTGTAGCATTACTATTGTTAGTATTTAATGTGATCGTATTTATGCTATCTGCCACACTGAAATTCACTTGCGAGTTGCTATTTATTTCTACAATTTTGGGAATCGGCACGAAATTCTGCTTGTTGACTTGAAGGGACAATTGTTGTAAACTTTGCAAAATATTTTCCAGCATTTTTCTTGGTATTGTTGTTTGAGTGACTAACCTTTCTTTACTAGTTGAAGGTGTAGGTTCAGTCGTCTGCTCATCTATAGTTTATTGTGTGGTGATGTTTTTCTTAAAATGCTCGTTTAAATGAATATTATAAATATCAGCATTTATCTCCGAGTGTACTTCGAAAGGATTGTCTTCAAATTGAGGTATTTTGATATTGTCAATTTCTACTAATCTAGCTGCGTCGAAAAATCGTCCAACTGACCGCTATCAGCAATAAGTTGCTCCGTACTTGACAATTTTGTTTGGCGAACCTCTAAAACTTTACGAGCATGTGCCTCATAATTGTTGAATTGGGTTGCACGAGTTAATCTGCCTGATAAATTATTAAGCCGAGGACGAATGATTTTAAATAAATTAGGTCTACTGTCAGGTTCAATATATTGGACATGTTGGCAATATTGCTTTTAATTTCATACAATAAAGCCCTGCACTTATCAATTTCGTTACTAGTACGTCTAGTTGCAGCTCTATGCATTGTAGTTGGTTGCGATATAATACCTGCTTCTTCTTCTTGTATCATAACAGTTATAATAAGATATAATACCGTTAATTATTTAGTTTGGATTTTATGTGAATGGTTGTTGAAAGTTCACGTTAAAGATCAAACTAAACCAAATACTATTATAGCAGGTATTAATACCATTCTAACTTAAATTTCATCACATATTTATCAACAACTTTGACAAATTGGAATGCTTTCAAGTAATAGGCACATTCATGATTAAATAGACTCACGTGTTATTTGTGAACTAGTTTCAAACTTATCAACATCCCGGACTCTAAAAGAGAGTTCTAAAATGGCAATTCACTATGTAATGAATTCGTATTTATTCGAGTGCATTAAAATATTCAAATATGACTGGCACAGAAATTTATTGACCCTAACAAAAAATGAAAAATGTAACTTTAAAAGTATTCTGCTGGAAAATCAAATACTTCATAAAGCAGGTTACGACAAAATATGAATACTTTCAAATAATTATAATATAATAACACGTGACTCATTTCCATCCTTTGCACGTCAACAGGGTCCTACAGTCCGTCATACTTCGTAGAAAAAAACAAACCCAATTTGTTTTTTTCTATACGATGTATAACGAACTGTAAACCCCTGTTACATAGTTCAAAAATCTTCGATGGACCCTATGTTTATTTATTGACTTCCTGTTCTTTGTATAAAGGTATCGAGGATTCTAATGTCGAATGGTATATGATAGTTATTCAACGTAGTTCACTTATTCCCACAATGAGATACTCTAATCTAATTTCATATACCAAAGGAAACTTTTATATGTCTTGTTAACGACCAAAGAAAAATCGTTTACCTGTTTGAGTCGTATTTAAGCGTCTTAGAAAATTCTAGCCTTTAGAAATTGAAAAAAAAAAATTAATCTCACCTCATTTCGCTAAACTTGTTCCTCGTATATAAATTAATTTAAAATTTTCGATAACATCTTGCCGTGTGGTACCGATAATAACTCAAAAATCATTATTTCCCAACCGCCACAAAAAACACGCAAAAAATTCATAAAATTTAATGTTCATTAATTATAACAATCCGAAACCATATAATGTGAGATGAGGTAATAATATTGAACTCGCGCATGTTTTTTGCTTCGGCCACTTTGCGATTATATTGTATTTGTGTATAGAATGATGATCATGTTATGTCTGCGATGTACATCAAAAACAATAATAATTATTAATATTTTTTTATACTGTTTTTCGAAATGGTGATGGAAAAAACCAAAGAAAAAGATTTTCCATCACGATAAGAAAATTGGATTATAAAATTTTAGTACATCGCGAATAAAAAATGTTCGATACAATAACATAAGAAAATCAACAGGTTGGCTTGTTCGCTGTAATTTTTAATGCTACATAAATATATAGAGATGTTGCACATAAACAATTGCCATAGTTTCTGTTTGAGATTTCAATTAAATCTCATGGGTGTTGTACATGCACAAGATACATTAAAAGAAAAAAAACTCGTTGCAGATTGCCATACATCTCATAAAATTTAAAGTGTTTATCATTGTGGTCCGCGGTCAATCTGATAACGAAACCTAATTGATTTTGATTTTTTTTTTGTGTGGGAAATATACATTTGCACATACACACTTACGTAATGGAATTGTACGGTAATTTATTTTTAATTAAACATTAAAATCAGTTTTTAATAAGATCCAAAAACTTTTATGTGCGCGCTTGATCTAAGATTACGCACATTAAATTGGAATTTAATTTTGCGCGCCAATTGATTTTGGCCGCAGTGATCTTCATCAGTGTAATATAAACTGTTTATAATTAAA
This sequence comes from Tipula vernalis, assembly GCA_958295665.1. Taxonomy (NCBI): domain Eukaryota; kingdom Metazoa; phylum Arthropoda; class Insecta; order Diptera; family Tipulidae; genus Tipula; species Tipula vernalis. The sequence continues at coordinate 155,672,843 of OY282558.1, forward strand.
CTTTCACTGCCTTTTGTATCTGGACGAGCAGCATAATATATGCGTTTTAAATTTATTTAAGTACATATATGTATGTAGATATAAGGTAATTCGATAAATTATCACATTAATTTTAATTAAGATGATGGGGTATTGTATTCGCGCAGACATATAAGACCGATGGTTGATTTTTTATTTTGTGGTTACTAGAAATTGTAACAGATGTATGTCAAGTTTTTGATGTAAAATTTTAATTTGATATTTATCGTATTTTTGCCTACAGGGGATCATCTTCATTATAGATTATATTATATTTATGGTGTGAAGTAACTCGTGTGATTTAATTCATTAATTGGTGTTCTGTTGTTTTAGCCCCAATCGTTGCATCATATTGTCTTGAGACAAGACTGATAACTAATAATTAATTAAATAATTCACTTATATTGGTTTTGACAATATGTTAACTTATACATAAATTTAGGCTTCTCGTAAATAAATTTTGGAAAATGATAACACGAAGAGGAGGGTTCGTTTTCACTTTATTTTTCCGTTTTGCAATTTTGAATAATTTTTTAAAACTTCTAAGTTTCTAAGTTAGTATCAGCAAAATATAGATGATCCTTATCATATCGTAGTGTTGGATTTTGGAATGGTGTAACAGTAGTCTAATAGTGAATTTTTAATTTACTATTACACTACTGTACGTAATTATTAACGAATGTTGTGGCAATGGTTGCTGCTGACATATTGGTCATGCAGTAGGCTTCGGCCCAACAGATGAAACGATCGACACAGGTGAGAAGGTATTGAAATCCATTAGAGGGAGGAAGTGGTCCTACAATATCTATATGGATGTGTTCGAATCGACCACGCTGAACTTTAGCTTTTTGGCAGGATAAACAGGAGTTCACCCACTGGGTTACGTCCTTGGTTATACAAGGCCAAAAGTAACCAGCTGTAATCAATTTACGAGTTGCACGGACACCAGGATGTAAAATGTTGTGCAATGTGTCGAAAGCGGTTCTGCGATGTACGGGCGATTATTGCCTGTAGAAATTTCGCAGTTAACCTCGAGGCCAGGTAGTTTGAAAAGCTCAAGCTTGTATGAAGAACAAGTGCGATGTCCGGAACCAGAAAGTAAATTCTGAAGTTCCAAATCAGCTTTTTGTGATTGAATAATTTTTTGAATGTCGAAGTGAGTCCGACAGCGGCCTGTTCGTTGTCTGTGGTTCGTGAAAGTGTGTCTGCGACCACATTGTCACTGCCTTGCACATACTGAATGTCCGTGGTGAATTGACTAAAGTAATCCAAGTGTCGTACCTGCCTTGAATCACGTTCAGTTTTAGACTCCCGACCTTCTACAAAATATCTAAATTGTTTCACTGCTTGATATATTACAAGTAATTCCCTATCGAATGCGGAATATTTCTTTTCGGCATCCGATAATTTTTTTGAGAAGAATCCCAGGGATTCCCAATGCTCATTATTATGTTGTTGCAATACTGCTCCTACGGCAGTGTTCGATGCATCCGTTGTAAGCAGTGTGATTTTGGCTAATTCATTTTTAAGTGTGGCGAATGCATGTTGGTATTCATCGGGCCAAGAGAAGTACTTGGGTGTCTTTGGCAATTTAGTTAAGTCTGCCAAGTGAATGTGAATTGGGGCTAAAATTTCAGCAAGTTTAGGTATAAATCGGTGGTAGTAATTAACCATGCCGATGAAACGCTGAATGTGCTTGATTGTTTGTTAAGCTGGGAAGTCTGAGATTGCCTTGATTCGTTCGTCTGATGGGAGGATACCATCAGGCGTAATCTTGTGGCTGAGGAAATCAAGTGTTGCTGCTCCAAATACGCATTTGGATGTCTTGATATGAACATCAAACTCCACTAACTTTTGGAATAGTTGTTCCAAGTGCAGTTTGTGCTGTTCTTCAGATTGAGATGCTACAAGAATGTCGTCTGTATATACGAAGACGAAATCAAGGTCACGAACGACTTTGTTCATGAAACGCTGAAACTACTAGTCCAAATGGCATTCGTTTAGATTCGAATAGGCCAAATGTTGTGTTGGATTGGAGAATATTTTACATCCATGTAAATTCATGGAAAAATTTTGAATGTGGGGTATCGGGTAACGATCAGGTGTTGTGACTGTATTAAGCCTGCGATAATCCCCACATGGTCTCCAATCTTGATCTTTCTTTTTCACCATGTGTAAACGACAAGAAACGGGAGATGCAGATGGTCTGCAAATTCCTAATTCCAACATATGCTTGAATTCTGTAAGCGCTACTTTGTGGCGCACTTGATCTAGTCGCCGTGGTCGAGATACTGGAAGATGCCCTTCAATGACTATATGATGCACCACGTTATGCTTAACTGGCAAATTACAGTTTGGCTCGGCTGTTAAAGACGGAAATTGTTTGGGCAATTTACCGTAGCCGTTGTCGCTTGTAAAATGTACAGGCGTAGGAGTGGTGGTTTGCACCATGACGGCATTGATCGACAGCTGAGTCGCTGAAACAACCAGCCGTTTACGCTGTAGGTCGACAAGCAAGCCAAACTTTGCCAGAAAATCGGCTCCAATAATCGGACGATTCACAGCCACAATAATGAATGCATGCGTTAAGGTTCTTTTGAGTCCGATATTAACTTGGAGTAAGTTCGTTCCATATGTATTGATGATGGAACCGCTTGCAGCAGATATGACTAGATCATTAGATTTAATATTGAAATGATTTTGTTTAGAATACAATTTGACTGGAATAACGGAAAGGTCAGCGCTAGTATCGACTAAATATGTGAGATTGTTTTGTTTGTCAAAAACAAATAGTCGGGTTATAAATAGGTACACATTTCTTGGCACGATTGCCGAATCTGAAATGGCAGCATCATTTATCATACCGACCGCCGCTATTACTGTGATCGCGGCTGCCCGACCGCGAATTAGATCGACCCCTTGATCTGGCGCGTTGGTTGTTTAATTTGCGGTTAACTTCGAGCATCGACCGTTTTGTTTGCTTGATTTAGTGGGGGTCGATAGCGGATATCTGTGTGTATCTGATGTTGTGTAGAGGTCGATGGGGCATTAAACGCCGACTAGGTGTCATAGCCTTATACAGGCGGTCGCCATTTGCGCAATTTCGTCAACAGTTATTGTTTGAGGTTGGGCCACCATCGGAATTCGAATTACCTCCGGCAGGTTTCTCACCCATAACGAGCGGATTGTGTCTTCCGGGAATTTGTTGCCGGCAAGGGTTTTAATTTGATGCAACATGTGCGATGAGCGTCTGTCGCCTAATTTCTGGCCACTGAGAAGTGTTTCCAATTGTCGCTCGTGCGAGGGTGCTAGCCGGTTGAGAAGGCATGTTTTGATTGTATCATAATATTTTTCCGATGGTGGGTTTGCCAAAATATCGTTAATTATTTCGGATGCCACCGGTGATAATGCCGCGAGAACGTGTGTCAACAAAATGCCTTGCATTTTGAACATGAGTTCTGTTCTCAAGAACATAAAAAGTACATAACGAGTGCATCCAAATTACGCGAACCAGTTGTCTTCAAAATTATAAAGAACCGGTTTGTCGAAACTACGAGAGCCAGGTGTCGTCGAAACTACAAATTAAGGATTTTTTAGAAATTCCATCAGCCACATGTTCATCGGAATAAGCGAGATATGGCAACACTAAAAATTAGCGAGTGAGTCATTAAGGTTTCAATAATTAATTGTTAATTGCCGGCAATTTATATCGATGCCAGCAGAAAGTATTCGTAACGTGATAATAAAGTAATTTGAATAAATAATTTTATTAAAAAGTTTAATTGATTAAAAATAGATTTAAGTAAGAAGTCGAATTTATTTATATTACATTAATTAAAAATAATAATATAGACAAGAGTTTATTTCAAGTTCGTCACGTGTTGAGATAGTTACTAAAACACCAAATTATAGACTACTTACTTATGCAGAATTCATTGTGATTCTTAAAAAACGTGTGAAGGTCCGTGAATCTTTGCCTAATACGAACGCCAAGGCAAGGGGAGGCATGGGTTAGATAAAAACCAAAATCGTTCACTGGTATCCAACATTGTAGCCTGTCCATATTATAAGCGAGGTCATGGGCTTTCACATTGTTCAAGGTTTTCTAATGTTAAAATCACTCCAGACGTTGTAATTGTTTAATATATAGCCATAAAGTGTTAAAATGTACTGCCAAATCATGCCAAATATGTAATCTGAAACATAATACATTGTTACTCGTACATTTCGGAAACACAACCAATAAGAAATTTGGGTCAAATGGTAGTTTTTCTGAAAATGGTTTAATCTCAAATGCAGGTACATCATCAAATAATAACAATTCTTTGTCAAGGATGAGTGCAACCTCTATATTCAATCAATCCGAGCAAATAAGGTCATCGCTCCCCAGTTAGGTACGAAACACATTGTGTACGCAGGCTCGAAATATGGTTTCTTCAAACGACGACTCGAATGCAAAGGTGCAACAAATTCTTTTGGCAACTGCTATTATTTATGTGAAAAATACCAATGGGTATAAATTAAAGGTGCGAGTCTTACTTGATAGTGGGTCTCTGACTAATTTTATCACAGAAAGGGTTTGTCAATTTTTGAACATTAAAAAGTAACCTCTTTCTATAACAATTGCCGGAATCGATCAAAGTTTGATGATGATTCGACATAAAGTGAAAGTAGAGGTTGCACCTTGTGTGTCAGACTATTCAAATATATTAGAATTTTTGGTGTTTCCAAAAATAACTGGAATTTACCAATGATATCTTCTCCCAATAACTTGTCAATTGAAGAAAAGATATGCGAAGGACACTATGCTGATAATGTGTCTTGTGATAAGACTGGAGGATACAGTGTGTCATTGCCACTAAACCAGAACATTTCCGAGTTGGGCGAATCGGGTCTGTCTGCATGGCGTGAATTTAATTCTCCCGAAGTTCAATATCAATATATACAATTTATGGAAGAGTATCTAAGCTTGAGCCATATGGAACTGGTGATGGCACCAGAGCAATGCAACTCAGAAGGCGGCAAAATCTTTTACTTACCGCACCATGCAGTACTGCGCAAAACTATTACCATAACCAAATTACGAGTGGTGTTGAATGCTTCGCCTAAAAGCTCAACGAATCTTTCGCTAAATGATACTCTCATGACAGGGCCCACGATCCAAAATGATATATTTTCTGTGATCATTCGTTTCCGAAAACACGTAATTGGATTTACGGCGGATATGGCTAAGATGTATCGCCGATGAATGTGATCTTATGAAATTACTCAAAAGCGGAGAGTTTGAATTGGGAAAGTGGCATTCGAACTTTCTACAAGTATCATCTGATGAAGATGATGGAAAAAAACTTCAGTTTCAGTTCTTGGGATGAAATGGAATTTAAAATTGGATTCATTATTACTAAATTTTCCGAAGTTTATTAATTTTGATAAATGTACTAAACGTACGGGACGACGAATTGTCGAGTGAAAGGGCAAATTATTGGAATAAATTTAAAGTAGAAATCTCTGAAGTAAATCCTAATATTCCACGTTGTGTAATAATTCCCCAAGCCTAATTCGCAGAACTTCACGCGTTCGGGGATGCATCAGAAGTGAGGTACGGTTGTTCAATATACCTTCGGAGTTTTGACCGTTCGGGAAAGTGTCACATAAAATTGTTGTATGCAAAATCGAAAATTGCACCTCTGAATAAACAAACAATACCGAGATTAGAATTTTGTGCAGCAGTTTTGACAGCTCAATTAGCACATGAAGTAATATCAACTATGGATATTAATTTTATTAGAATATGTCTTTGGTCTGATTCAGAGATCACTTTGTATCGCATAAAATCAGTACCAGTTAGATTTGCTACGTTTGTCGCTAATCGAATCTCAGTTATTCAAGATTTAACAAAACCAGAGGATTCTGGTATCACGAGGCCTAATGCCAAATGAAATACAAAATGCAAAGTTATGGTGGAATGGACCTTCTTATCTCTAGTCGAACTCATCGGAGTGGCCGAAATGTCCAAAAAACAAAATAGATCCTGAACAGTTAGAACCTTGGTTAGAACTCAAGAAAATTTAAAAATATTTTATTGCAAATAACGTTTCATTTGCTTTAATTGATAAATTTTCTGACTTAAACAAGTTATTGCGAGTAACGGCCTATATAAAACAATTTATTGACAACGTTAAGATAGTGATAAACAATCGCAAGTTGAGTACGTTATTATTAGGATTCTGTAAACGTGGTTAGAACTCGGCCCTCCAGTCCAGATCAGATTATGGGGCAGTTACCTTTTGAGCTGGTGAACCCTGCAAGGGCGTTTCTTAATATCGGCATTGACTTTTGTGGTCCGTTCAATGCTAAAATGAAAGCTCGAGCAAAAACCAACAAGAAGGTGTACATATATGTTTTGGTGTGTTTTAGGACAAAAGCCGTTCATCTGGAATTAGTTCACGATTTATCCACTCCATCAATTATAGCGGCATTCCGAAGATTTGTTTCACGTCGTGGATGCCCTGCTCATATTTATTCGGATAACGCAACAAATTTTATAGGCTCACAACACGAATTTCTGGAATTAAAAAGGCTTTGTGAATCCGCGGCTCATAAAAGTGAAATTTTGAGATTCTGTGCGGAAGAGAATATTAATTGGCACACGATACCTCATAGATCACCTCACTTTGGAGGCCTTTGGGGTTGTCGAGGTCGCAACATACACAGTCGAAGAATTATTAACGCTTATTGCGTAAATCGAAAGTTGTCTCAATTCTCGACCACTTACGCCGATGTCTGAGGATCCGTCTGATCTTTCCGTATTATTACCGGGACGTTTTTTAATCGGCTAAGCAATAACTGCTTTGCCCGACCCGTCGTTAGACCACCTCGATTTTAATCGGTTGTCGCGTTTTCAGAGAATGCAGCATTTGTTGTGTCAGTTTTGGAAGCGTTGCTCAGTGGAGCAGTTAAACCATTTACAAATTCGTAGAAAATGGAATTCGATGGCTCAGAAAGATATACAGGGACACCGAAATGTACATAATTTGGACAGCCGGGCTGCAGCGCTTGCCTTAGCAGCTTCAGCTTTCAATTCTCAATTGACCTGGAGCTGCTACCTTATGGAACACGGCAGGAAACGCGAATGCAGGAACAGGCTCCGGGAAGGTATTTTTATTGTTGTAACTGTACCTGATTTAATTATCTACTTATGGACATTACCACGTACTTCATTTCTGAAATATTAAGTGGTAATTTGTGAAACATCAACCATTTACTTAAATTTTCTAAATCTTAGTATCTGTGAGGGTTGGTGCGGAAGTTGGAATTAACGTATTTTTTATGGTTTCGACTATTTCAGTAATATATAGGATGAAAAGCAATAGTCCTACAATAACATAGAACCCTGAGGAACTCCTCGATTGTTTAGCATCAGTTTAGAGATACAACTATCTATGTTTGTGAATTACTGCCTTCCCTCGAGATAATTAGTGAACCACTTAAATTCCTTACCTTGTACTCCATATTTATTTAGCTTTTTAAGCAAAATTAAAGCAAAATGATTTTTAAGCATTAAAAATTCAGGACAACTAATACCACTGCACACTAGCAGTGTAACGACACATTTATTTTTGTTTTATTAGCTAATAAAATGAAACTAAAAATTTTCAAAAATTGAAGTTAACTCATTTGACTTCTGACGCGTTCAAATGTACTCGGCTTGTAGTTCTGAATTCCTCCGAATATACGTATCGGTACTTGTAATTGTTGTAACAATGAGCATTTATATTGCATCAAATATTTCCATACATTTCATAAAAGATTCGATTTTTTTTAAAATCACCTGGCTATAAATCAGGAAATTCTGAGTGAAAAAAACCCAAAATCCGAATTTGTAAAAATTTTCTAATTTCTATTTATCCGAGAATCTTAATAAATCGTTAAAGCAAGGTTTGGGGGCGACTTCCCTCTTCTCTAAGGTATATAACGAATTAAAACAGTATTTAAAAAACTTGATTTTTTGGGATTATTATTTTAGGAAGTGTTTTTTTTTTTGGGATATCGCCACCAACCCCAAAAATCCCCCAACACAAAAATAACCAAAAACAGATGATTTTAAATAACACTGTCATCAAAAAGAATTAGAACTTTTTAAATGAAACACAAACGGTTTATTATTCTTTCGGTCCCCTTCAAAGAAATCCCAAGTTGTTAAACCCTCTAAGAACAGAGAAGGTCAATTAGACCCTAACCTAAAATTCGATCGTAAATATCTTAAAATCATTTTGGAAATTGGCGGGCCTGAGACTCTCTAGCTATAGTTTTATGTACTACCAGCACGTTAGGGTGCTCTCTTTGTAAAGCGCAACATGCAGTAGACGTTTGGCATCATTCGAAGTTCGTGCATGGTTATTCTTACCCTGTTGTGTATTAAGCGTCGGTTGCCTCCGAAAAAAACATTTTTTATTTAAGGTGATGTAGGTTTTACACTTCTAATTGAACCTTTCACACTTCAAATTGAACTTAAAATAATTTTTAGTCAAATTTGATACCCGCGATGGGAATGAGATTATAAAATGATTTTTGAATAAAGTACTGGAATATAGTTATTTCTAGATGAGTTTTGACGATTTCAACAAACAAATGGAAATGTAACCCAAAAATTATTTTTGGATTAGGTTGTAAAAATATGTCAATATTACTTCTATGTTGTTGTCTGTTGAGGTTTCTGTGAATCTTACAAATTTTTATTGCCAATTCTTCGCTTTAAACTTTGGGTTATGTGTTTTGAGAAATTGCTGTCAGAGCGGTAAGTTCAGCCATGTCTAAAAAAAATAGTGTATGGCGGACAGCCGCCGCAGAATCGGTACCACTAATGATAGTGTAGGGTCTCAAAGTTATAAATATCATTTTCGAATCTCATTTACATTGCAAATCTCGAATTTCATCGAAAGAAGAAAGGAAAGTTAAAAAATAGCAAAGTTCCATCCTACTTGGCCATATTCCAAAACTTTATCAAAAAATCATTTTATAATCCCATTTCCATCGTACACGTCAAATTTCACTAAAATCAGTTAAGAAACAAATATGCTAATCCTAATTGGCCACACTAATTGGCCTATATAATTTGCTAAAGGTTCAATTTGAAGTGTAAAATATCCAGTTTGAAGTTTAAAACCTCTAACATGAAGAAGTATTTTCAATAGATAGAGATTTTGTATGACTAAAATATACTAAGGCAAATAATTTCTGTTTATATTAATTTTTTAGGCTGATCGCAATATGTGTTGGCTCAAATTGACCCAGAGTGTGTCACCAGTGATTTAAAAATGGCGTGTTCTCTGAGCGTTAAAATCGATTTCCGTAATGGCCTTCAAAACCTTCTTTTATTCGGCTTGCATCTCTTCAATCGAGTCAAAATGATGTCCGCGGAGTGGTTTTTTGAGTTTCGAGAATAAGCAGAAGTCCGGTGGAGCTTCCAGGTTCCGAAACGTTAAGCGTCGAATTTTTGGCCAAATAGTCACGTACGACCAATGCAGTGTGATACAAAAACCAAGAGTTATTTGCCTAAAATTCAGAAACAAACGATATTTACATATGATGTCAACAAGATCTCTAATTGTCAATTCATGATTTTCGAATTCAAAATCCTTGACTTCCTTGACGTCGGGTTCATTGGAAGATGTCGAATATGACAAAAAAAAAAATGCTCGTTTGGGTAAAGCGGCGCGATTCAAATGGAAAGTCCTACTACTTTTTGACCACGCTTTTTGCGTAATGTTAACAGGAAAATGTCACAATTTTTTCAAAAAATTGGGAGCTTCTCAAATCCGCTTAACTCAAAGCGCAAGGATGACAAGAAAATATCTTTGTGTTTTCATATTGTAGTTGATCGTAATTAGCAAAACTGTATTTTCGAAATTTTTTGTTCTAAATATCCAATCCTTCAAATGGATTGAACTTTTTTCTTAAAAACGAACGCAAGGACTTCCGCGACATATCGTTAAACTTCGACAATTATACAGTTCATATCGAGAACGGCATTAATTGACTCAGCAACATCTTTGCAGGTGTCAATAACAATAAAAATAAGTTCGGGAGCGGATGGACATCGTATGTTGAAGAGTTTTGCAGCCCGCATTTTATGTCAAATTTTTTTTTTTTGGTTAAACGAGTAACTACAAGAAAAGAAGCCAAAAACATCAAATTTCTCAGCCACAACACTCTTAATAGTAATACACATAAAAAGTACCCACTTCAACTTATTTTTGGCCCGGTTTTATGATTTAACAGGTAACATAATTTAGATCTTCTAGTATGTATATGACATCAAAGAAAACTTCTTTGCTTCAATTCAAGCCTAAAATAGAGGCATCACTAAAAAAATCTCTCGACTATCACTACGGCTACCAACCTCTTCTCGTTATTGAAACTTAGCAAACCTTAAATATTTCTCATTATTTTGCCTAGATGGATACATTCAAAAAGAATTGACAATTTCATAACCAAATAGTAATCAGGATCAATCCAACCAAATACGATCAGTTTAGAATTATTCATTTATTCAATTTTTGTTGAGAATTGTACGTTACGTGCAAATTGTACGTCCTTAATGATTCGCAAAAGTACCGGTGATATCTTTTCATTTCAAACCTTAATATTAAACCAAAGATATTATTTCGTTTTGCACAGGTTATTTCAAATTTGTAAATTATTTAACAAAATTTGTCGATGCCCAACTGTAATGAGAAATCGTTATGAAGAAAATTAGTAAATACTTCTCCAATATTAACATTCGACCTATTTCTTGATTAATGCGATTTTAGAATGCTGGTGACACCGGTTATGTCCTTGCTTAATCGGACAACAGGGTCTAATTAAGTGTATTTACTCATCAGAATTTGCGGTGTAACCAAAATTATTTTCGCTGATTTGATTAATATATCAAGCTGTGTAGCATTGTATTCTCTAACGCTCCAATCAGGCGCAATTTTTACCAACAACCTAGTTGAACATAGCATATTAAAACATATTCAACGGACACCTAATATTTGTATTTCCTAATTTCTAAAGAAACACACATTTTTGTGCTAATAAAAAAGTTAGAAGCTTTTAAAGTATTTAACATCCATTTTTAAGCCTTGAGTAAGACATCAAATTTCAATTTCGTTATAACCTCGAATCCCAAACTTGGCGACTTCTTAAAAAATTCATCCGATTTATTTTTAATGTCTTTAACACTTCGATCCTAAAACGTAACTAATCAGATTATATTCTATACCATATAATTCCTAGATGCTGAATTTATTTGATTTCTTCCGCAATTTACCAAAAAAAAAAAAAAAAAATACTTAAGTTTACTTTACTTTAACGAACTGATGATAATTTGAAGATTATTATTTTGACACATTTAACTAAAACCAAGAAAAAAAAAATTAAAAGAACGCCACACATATTATTTAACATATATGATTGACATTCAATCCTTCAAAGAGCAATGCCGACATACGCACATGAAATACTTGTTCTGGATTGGTATTCAGATAAATCTTGTATTGACTCACTGTGTACACAACATTTTAAAAATGAGATCATTACACACATAAAAAAAAATGTACAAAAACAAACGAAAAGTTCAAGAAAAAATACTTTTGACCATCCTCTTATAATTAAAATTGACATAAATGATCAAATTAATTTCCAAAAAAAGAAAAGTCTTCTCTCATATGTGTACAATGAAGCATTAAATTTTATCTTTTACACCGAAATCATAAATTTTATCAGCGGCGCGATATCACAAAAAATTACTTTGATTTCTGTTATGTAAAAAAAAAAAAAAAAAAAAAACGGAAAATTCATGATTTGAGAAAGGTGGAAGAATTTATTTTGTACATAAGATGATTACTCGAGTACATAATTTAGTTACATCCATCTCACGCTTTTTGTTTTGGTTTGGTTTGGTTTGGTTGCGTTTTAATTTTTTTTAATTGACAAAACAAATTACATTACCACAGAATGAATGCCTAAATACCTACTATATATAATGCAGATACAGATTACAGAGAGACAGCAGAACCAAAAAAAATTTTTTTTTGTTTTTTTTTTTTTAATGATTTTCAAGATGCCAAAAGCTGAATTTAATTATTTATGCTTTTATTTATGTTGTGGTTGAGTTGATAAGTAAAAAATTTGTATTCAATAAAATTTTTGTGTGCATGTGATTGCTTGTGTGTGCTGGAAAATTTATTTGCCCGTAAACTAAAGTAATGATGAATTTATGTGAGAGATTTATCCGGAAAATTTTTTTTTTGTTTTGGATTTTTTGGGGTGTTACATTGTGTCCGAAATATTTTTTTTGGTTTTTATGGTTGGTCTCCAAGGAATGAAATTAGCTCGGCATAATAATACGCAGTATATTGTTGCACGCTGATTGTTTTTGATATACACGAAACTTTTTTTTATTTAGGGCGGTCGTCAGTGAATTATTGTAGAAATTATTTAACTTTTCAATTTTTTATTTCAACATCTACCGTATCGTTTCTTGGGTCATTGTGAATTTTGTTACTTTAAAAATAAAAATAAAAAGTAGATAATTAATTCGGCCCCAGGCTTTCAAATGTTGAAATTTTTTCGGTGGCGCTTTGGCATTAACGATGTCCTAGCTAAAATCGGATAAATGGTTTACAAAATAAGCTCATTGTAATCCCCTTAATCCCATTTTTCGATAGCATGAGATAAGCGGAATGACTGCACAATTAGAGCAGGAAAATATTTATACCACTATGCGATAATTAAGTTCCCAAATGTACTATTTGCTGCCCTTGATTTGGGCAAGTCAGTATGATTTTCCTTTTTTGGAGTTTAGGTAAATAAATTGGACTGTAATTGGTCTCCGACACCTAAATTAACTTTTGACCTATAGGTTATAGCACATAGGTGATTTTTGAGGTGCATATAAAAATATTTCTTTACCTCTTTTTAGAGGTCCTAAAACTAGAGGGAAATAAATTGCCGTAAGTAAATTCTTTTGAATTCAATTTGCTATGATGTTTTCTATGTGTGACAGAAAATTAAGACCTACGTATGGTAGATTCGTCTGTCGAGCTAAAGGTCCATACATGTTGAGCCCATTTTAGCCGATAAAGACTTCAATTAACGGTTTTTGAGAAAAGGAGTTGGTGTAAATTTCAGTGGAGATAAGTTTGCATAATGTGCACGGTTTGTATTATAATTTTTAGGTTAATCCATTTATTGAGGTTGGCGCTAAATACACCTAAATTCATGGCCTAATCTCTATCTGAGATAATCCTCATCATCCTGAGGAATAATGAGTGCCAATTTAATTACTGTTTCTCAGAAATATTGAGTGCATGAAGTAAATTCTTATGACTTGGCAAATTGTTTTCAAAATAATTTATTTCCGGCACCTAATCTAAAGATATGCCTCAAATGAATAAAGCCAAGAGCATCAATCTTAATATGGATTCATTTATAATTTGGATCACAGATAGTGGATATTTAATTGCACGCGAATATAGACTATGGATTAACGGTTCATGAGAAGAATTAATTAAAACTCCTGTAAGCTAAAATGGGCCATGCGAAAGGTCGTAACCTTATTGCCACGAATAGTGTGTGTCATGCCATGTTGATCTCGGAAGATTTTCTTTGCGCCACCCAATATTTCTGAAACCAGTAAAGTGTCCATACACTAAAATGGGCCCAATATATATGAGCCTATAGCGCCAATCACAATATTCAGGTTTAAATACAGGTCATAAGAATCTGAAACCGAGGGCCTACAATTTAAAACCTATCGCCTACAAACAAATTTTTTAAGTTTTTAACCATTTAGACTATTTTAAATCCATTTTGATATTAACATCTTATTTGTTTGGTAATAATAAAATGGTCTGGAGACCAACTTCTAAAAAATAGATCTCTAAACTATTGTGCTAGGTCCAAGAACTAAATTTAGTTTGGGTATTAAAAAAGGTATCGCGGCCTTTCTGTTAAAGTAGGTACTTCTCGAAATTTATTTAATTTTTCTGGGCAAAATAGCTCTTAAGTACTGCTTTTAGGTAATTTTGCCTACTGTAAGCTAATGCCGGTCAAGATCAAAGGAACTGAACTAACGTTTCTTCATCCGCCTCGCCTAAACAGATTCTACAGAAGTCATTTGCCCAAAGTCCAGCTTTCTTGCACATTTTCCAAAAAGTCTGTGTCCCGTCCGTTCTTAATTCACCCCTACATAGGAAGATTAATATTTTGGTGCGTTTCAAGTCTACTTTTGGCCAAGCTTGTTTTGGTATGTTACTTGTAAGGGTGATAATCCACCTTTCATCTGCTAAGGATAGCGTCTGTTTAGTAAGCAGCGAGCTCATTTGGTCTGCAGTTTCGTGTGACGTCCGAGTGACGAGGAACCCAAATTAATGAAATGTTAAAATACTCATCTACCTCACTAAAAGATGAGTCACAACTCAACGCCAGTCGTGACGCCAAGAAACCTGATTCTAGCGACCTGATTGCCGTTTGACTGTCTACTTCAACCACATCAAGGCCTCTTCAATAGCTGTTACCTCAATTTGATGCACGCTGCAGTAATCAGGGAGACGAACAGAAATGTTTACATTTAACGTAGTTATGGTTCGCTACCTCATCCTTTAGCGAACTACCTTTAGCCGAGTGTCCCGTATTAAAATATCTCCACTGAGAAACAGCCGAAAATCGCACAGCACATATTTGCCGGCATCAATGCTCCGCTTACAAGAATTCATGCCGTTATTTGTGCCTCATCCTCCTTCAAATGAAACAGGCCTAGGCAGAAATCACTGGAGTCACTTACCTCGTTATCCTTCAGACGCGCTTCCCCCACATAACTCTTGTACACATTTTTCCTGCTTATTTGTCACTATTATTGATAGTCCCAATCGAGGCCCTCGAAAGGGCTCCTGCACCCATTGGGGCGTGCCCCTCGAACCCCTTCTGCTTATTCCTATTTGACGATTTTCCAATTACTGGTTGGAAAATCAGAATTATTGGTCTAAATATTCTGCATAACCTCGTCCGTGCTAGCCGGTTCAGATGGCAGCCAAATACGTGACCTTGGCCTACTGGGAATTTATTCCATGCTAACTTCCGCAAGCCTCGCCGCCTGACAGGGGCCACACTACTCCTACTTCGGTTGCCGCTATTTTGTTGAGGTCCACCGATCTCTGGGGGGAGAGTCCCAGATTTTCTCCTATAACCTTATGGAATAGAAGGTTTAGTGCTTTGTACACCTTTATCTTTCCGACGTGATGCTCCCATCATTTTGACTTCTGTCAATGACGGCTACGATGAACACGTGCTCCCTCAAAACATTGCTGAAGAACTTTATCTTGTTCTCCTTTGAGAGCCCAACATCTCCCCGGTCAGCTACTTGCTACTCTTGTTGTTGATCACTTTTCCTGGAACAGTTGCTTTTAACCAGATATTCCATCTATAAGTTTCCGCAGCCAACAGTGCTCCTTGCCAAAGCCACTTACACCCTCTTTTCCGAGGTGCTCCCCTCCAATTCATTTTCCATTTTGCTTTTGGGTAGTGCTGGTATACTTCATGAGTTTTAGTTTTTCCATGTTGATTTCCATGAGTTTCGGAGAAAAGAAAGTCCACCTGCACAAGATCCGTATGCGCATGTAAGGTTAATTACAACAGACGGTCACCTGGTATCCAGAAGGCTCCGTTCACGACTGGCATTTGCTAGATAGACCCTCAGCCTGGTCGATCATCAGCACGAATCGCTTCCCACGCACTCCATAATTTCGTAAGTCCAATGAAATAGGTCCCGGAACTTTTTGTAGGACCACCCTAATTTATACCTCAGAGACCTTAAAAGAGGTCTCAGTACCTCTTCCGTAATACCTAAAAATATTTCTCGGAATCTATTTTCGTAGTCCTCACCGAAATTAAATTTGGACCTAAACAAAATTTGATGAGCTCCATTATAAGGACTAAAAATAATCCGTCTTGAGACCTATCCTTTATAGCCCTTCAAATATGGGTTGTTTTAGGATTACCTTATTAAACCATAAACAAATATTTCCATTGAGTAAAAATGGTTTGGAAACAAAAAGCCACATTTTTCAGCCACTTGAAAAATACGCCTAAAGACCTAACCTAAGTCATACTTACTAAGGATTTAGAAACTGAATTTAGACAATAAAAAATTTATCGGGACCTACTTTTCAAAGCGTAAGATAAAGTAATAAAGAACTCCTAATAAATAATTTCCAATTTTCCCAATTTTATTAGGTCCCGAGACCTACATTTAGTTTGGATATTAGGAAAGGTATCAAGACAGTTACCTGGGTAATTTTTTTAGGTTCTTCAAAAAGGCCACATAGTACCACATATATTTCTACTAAAAAAAATTCTCAAGCCCAATTTTTTTAGACCCTTAGAGGTAGGTTCCGGACCCTTTTATAGATTCAACCTAACATACCTCAGAGCAACTTTTAAAAATGTCTCGAGACTTTTCTTATTAGACAGCCAAATATGTCTCGAAATTTTTGTTTGGCCTAGGCCGAAGTTCAGTTTTGGCCTAAACCAAAGTTGACGAGACCCATTTTAAGCTCTTAAAATGTTTAGTTTTGTACTTACCATATTTCTTGGGTCCTTAAAATACAGGTTATTTTAAGTTTATTTACAGGGCTTAAAGGTTTCAAGGCCTATTCGAGACCTTCTTCGGCCTCGAGACCTTAAAAAGGTATCAAGACCTGTCTCTCGAGCTACTGAAAGATACCATCAATTCAAACTAGTTTTCGAGGCCGAATTAGGGTAGTAATAAAAAAAAAATCTCGAGACAACTTTTTTAGAACATAAGATCCGGAACATTTTATATGTCCAAACTAATTTATGCTCAGCCACCTTAAAAGATCTTGAGACTTATTTTGTAAGGCATAGTTGTATGTCCCGAAATTATTTTTTCAGTATTGAGCGAAATTAAGTTTGTACTTAAAATTTAAAGTTTGCGACACTCAATATTAGGACTTAAAATAATTCAGTAAACCAAGATCTAAAACTTTATTTTAGGACCCTAAAAAATATATTTAAAGACCTGATGTCCCACTTTTTAGGGATTCAAAAAGTGTGTCTAGTGTCTTTAGATCCTGTGATAAAATCTGGATCTGTGGACTTAAGGGTCTCGAGGCCTATATTTTGGAACCTCAAAAACCAGACCTTGGCACTATTCCTTACTGTTACTATTTCGCGACCTACAAAAACAAATCACAAAACCTTTTTTAGACAAAAATAAATTATGTATCGCGGACCTAAAAGAAAAACTCGTGCCCTAATTCGTGGCACCCCAAATATATTTAAATTTTTTCTCTGAAGTGATCGGCTGTCTCAAAATTAAATATGAATAATAATCGGAAGCTGTTGAAAACGAATAATTTATTGATAACGACCAGACGTGATTCGAACATTTTAAATTCGGTAGTTTTGCCCGATCAGTATCTTTTAGTAAAGCTACTGTTAAGTGTTGTAAATAGCAAAACACTTATCTATGATATTGATACCTTTTATTTAAACTATAATAACTGGAGGTGTTGTGAGTGTATTTTGTAAGATGACGCGAACAAGGAAGGTGAAAAAACATTTTTTGTAGGTAATTTTTATACCATCCGCGCTTATTTAAATTTCTGGATGATCCACAATATGAAAATTTGAAACATTAAAATGTGCAAAATAAATCACTTTTCAATCATTAGCGACTGAACTGCTAATTTATTACACGATTTTTTGCTATATATAGGAAAAAAACCATCCACTTGTCGTACTAGCGAATTTTACATTTCCCCTTTAAAAACTTAAATCATGACCACAACTGGGGCTAGATTTTATTTTTGCACTACGAAAATTATGCTTACTTGAATTTGATGATTGATGATTTAGATAGTTGTAATGAAATCAATCTTTCTGACCACTTTGAGGAGGTGATCACGCGGCCTTTCTTTACTTCTGCAACGGTTATATCTACACCTTTATTTGTATCACACGTTCTTTTCGTTGATTCGTTTCGAGTTGTTCGAGTAATGGATTGGTTTTTTGTAACGCTACCGTCTCAATACTTTCATGGGGTTTGTGGAACTATTATGCCAAAAAAATTTCGGATGCTTCCTCGCATCTAGTTTTGAAACACATAAATAAACAATTACGATTCCTGTGTGATTGTGTATAGGTTTCATTAAAGTGCGATTAAATTTATAATGCGCGGCTATCACATTGGTTTTAGAAGAAAAATGTTCACTTAGTTGCGATTTTGCCCTCCGAATAAATTTTAAAGGACCTCAAAAGCTTCATCGCCGATCAAGGACCAAAATCAATCTCGTTTCTGGCAATCCTCAGCAATTTTTCCCGCTTCAAAATGTTCCGCTTTTTGTTTTACAAATGTTGTCCAGTTATGGTTTTCTTTGTTGTTACATGTAACTATGATAAACTGGCGCCGTTGAAACCATGTTGCAATGAATGCAAACAAGGAATGCTACAAAATATTTTTTGACAGGTGACTTATATACTATTAGCGTATACATATTTTTACGAATCATTCACAATACTAGAATTTAGTTTATTTATCAGCCACTATATCATCTGGTACAAATTGCCTATTCTAGTCAACAATACAACACAGGAAAGATTAGCGACTACCATCCTGAAATTGAAAGTATGCTTTGATAAAAATATGACAGTACGCAACAAGAAGGATGATGTATTGGTCACAAAAGATACGTCACAACATTTCTGATTCCGTATTGTTTTAAAGCTTCAATCAAAAGAGCCTTAGTAAAGAATTGTCTGAGCCTTAGTAAAGAACAAATGTTCAATTACAAACGGCCTTATGTAATTCAAGATTAGTTATAATTTAAATTTTAATTTCAGAATTCAACAAAAATTTGGAGCCAGTTTGATTAAAAATTTAGAAATAAAGTATCTTTCGTGCTTGCGTGCTTGCTCTTTATTTTGAAATAAAATAAATTTACGATGTTGTTTTAAATAATTCTAATAAACGATATAACATAATATAGATTAAATATCATCATAAACATAAATCAACACATTAATTAAAAATCTTTGGCATCTTTCCAATTAATAACAACTCAACTAGTTGACTAATAAATCAATTTTGATATTATTTAAAACTAAATTACTATAATCTTTGAAGAGGATTTTTATAGTTTTCATTTGCATATACATTTAAACAGGTTAAAACAAGCTCATAAATTCTACTTTGTATCAAAATAGCATTAAATCAAATATGGTACAATGCTTAATACTCTCAAATTGTCAGTTCACTCCGTTAATGAATGAATATAAAAATCGTATATATGAGCAAGAGGGAATCCATCAAAGTCATCATTAAAATTTATATCAGCATTAAATTACCTATCATTTCCATAAATTTTATAGCCTTGGCCGCGGAAAATTTATGATTCCAATAAATAATATTCCGCGTAATTAAAAAAAAATTTTAGTTATATGTGTTCGAGAAATTGTACAAAATAATAAATCAGAAAGTTGTAAACAAATAAAGAAATTTTTTATTAAGATGCTTGATATCGATTTTCATTGGTACACATATAGTATAACTGGACCATCATCGATTACAATCTCTTTGCCCGAATTAACAATATATCACCATAACATGATTTATGTGCCACCATTGTTTTATGCATATACAATTTTATATATTAAGATCATTCTGCTTGATTAAATAATATACGACGGGGGGTGGGGATGTAAATAAACTGAAGATCGGCCTCCTCCTACACCTGCTGGTTATAAAATAATTTTTTGACAGCACTTTCATCGGTAAATAATATGTGCCCGTCGTCCGTGTATTATTTGGACTTTCAATTTTATCCCTTTCACCACATTACCGTTATAAAATACTAAAAAAAATTGTTTGCCAAATAAGTGGTCCACTTTAAGATTTGTTTATATATTTTGTATACATAATAATTGTGAGTGACTTATTTATAGTGCCCCATAACTCTATACCAAGCAAGACCACCGCATATACTATAATTTGTAACTTTTTAGCATTTTTTTAAATCATGATCAATTCATAAAAATTCAATCAGTAAACCCATTCATTATAAAGTCGTACAAGAATTTTATTTATTTACGATCAAAATTTTGTCTTCATAAATTGTTAAGCAAAAAATTAAAAAAAAAAAATTTGAAATTAAAAAGAAATTTAAGGTTTTGTGTGGTACAAAATACAATGAAATTGATGTGATAAAATTTTATGATAATAACATGATTGACCTCATCAAAACTGTAGAGTTGGTGGATGGATATGCGGAACACGTATTCCAAGCTGGATTACTATATAATTATGTATAACTGTGGTTGATCTGAACATCTCGTACATACTTTTTTTGTTTTTGTTGAATTATGCATTGTTGGCGATATTAAATCACCTTTTTAGGGGTAATTGATGGGTGTATGTAATCCCAAACCAAAGGTTATGTTGAAATTTTGGTATCGCACTTGCAATTACTTATTAATTTTTTTTTTTGTGTAAAGTATTTCGGTATGAAGTGGTTGTAAATAATACAACAAAAATACTGAGCCCATTAATGTGAGAAATACATTTTTTGTACTGCCTGGCAAGATTATAATCATATTGTATATTTGCGAAGAATTTAAGAGATCCTTTATAGCTGAGTTTACCGGCATATCTATTCTCTTCAATAATGAATTCACCCCTGTGTCTTCTTTTTTGTTGTTGCAATGCTGTTAGTTACTATTTCTTCCATCGATTCCAAGTTTGGGAACTTTTTTGGTCGCTCTCATCGTGGAGTTCCGTTAAATAAATCTGCCTTTAGTTTTGAAGAATTTTTTTCGAAGGTTTGATATCACCTAGTCTGGCTTGTATATCTGGATAATCTTATTCTCTGGTTATAATTACCATTACATACACTATAACATTTTTTGAATAAAATTTTGGTGGCATTTTTAATTTGAAATTTGTTAAACAAAAAAAATGATCAGTCAAGTATAGGATACCGGCAATTTTCACTAAAATTGAATCGTCTATCCATATGCAACTTAGCGAACCAGTTGAATGTTTCTGAAACCAATTATTAGAGATATCACAATCGGAGCACAATTTCACATGCTTTTTGACTCATTGTGCCTTATATCAGTGATTTAACATTGCTTTTTCCACCTTGTATACCGAAAAAGAGGCGCTGAATTCCTAAAGTTAAACAGAAACATAAAGCCACAATGGGTTTAGATATTAAATCAGTGCTCCAGATTATTCCAGAATTTAATGGTAATGCATGTGATTTACACAAGTTTATTTCGTGTTGTGAAGTGGTTCATGAAATAAAATTATTTTTAAATTTAATAAAATTTAAATTATCGGCAAATGCTTATAACTAAGGTCAATATCATGCTTATAATTAATGGGATTTTCAAGTAGAATTAAACTGGAAAATGTTTGAACTTTTACAACTTGTATTGCTCGTGAAACACACTTGTCGAAACTGAATAATGCTTATATTTCACGTGAGGGGAGCGAAGCTGCTAAATATATTCAAAACTAGCGGAAACCCGGAGTGCGCTTGAAAAATAATTTTGATCTTTACACATAACTAATTTCAATTAAAATAAATATAAAATTTCATCTTAATTGGTTAAGAACACATTGGTTAAAAAATCACATTTTAGAATTTACAAAAATTAAGTAATGCGTTTATCGCAACGCTTGGTGATGAACAATATTTTTTGTCTTTCCGTTCGGAGAGAAAACTAATAGCGCCGCTGGTTTACCTACTCTCGAGCTCGCCACGTACAACTGCCCATGGAAACAACCACAATCGAACACAAACTTCCAAAAATTGGACTTGCGATTTATTAATCGTCATTGCAAATGCAAGGCGAACAGGAAACTTGACACGCTTAAATTGAAACTGCAAATCGGTTGTAATCAGTGGTATTCTTGGAATCAGAAAATCCTCCCCTTTCAACATCCCTGTGATTATCGTTTCTTCAATCACGCTGTTCATCGCAGCTTCTTAACAGCGAGTAATGTCCCATTACATAGTCTCGGTTGGTTCAGATTTCGTATTATGCGGCGGCTATCTGGCAAATCCAATGAATTCAGAAATTTAACTGGATAATTGACGACTTCATCTGGATTGGTAACTGAATCGATTGACTTATTCATTGGCCAGCGATTTGACTTTGAATTTTTATGTTCAAATCGTCTACATCCTTATTTTTCGCTGGCAAAATAGCTCGTTCGCTCAACCAAACATGGTTTTTGTAATGTGCACCAATATTCGGGAACACTTTCATGATCAATTCTTCTTTCGACGTTGTGAATTGATAAAAATTAGGTGGAAACGAAATGATGCCAGTGGAAGCGTTAACCGGAAATTTATCTTTAAATTTTTTACGTATCTCCACAAATTTGATGACTTTAAGCAAACGTTTATTTCATCAGCAGCTGTTGATCTTGGAATGACTGGCAGCGTATGCCAAAAGTCGCCGGCCAGTAGAATCATTCTACCTCCAACTTCCAACGTTACATTGAGTGCCTCCAATGCCCGTTTGTGCGCCATCATACACTCATGCCAAATGATTATTTTGCAATTCTGTATAGTAATTTCGCCATTGCTGATTTTTTGGCAATGTTGCAAGTAGGTTCATACATCGTTTGCAATTTTAGTGGCAGCCTTTTTTGAATTATTATATTTGTCCAACCCTATTTAGGTTGTCTTTTGTGGTAGAGTAATTGCTGATGTTGGTAAACCTGAAATAGAGAAAAGTTAGTCGATATAATAATGTTAGATGAATAACATGTATAAAATAAAAATAAATGTTTATATATTAATTTAAATGTGTTTGAATTATAATCTACTGCGGTATAAATTCAATAGCAATAGGGCTGAATGGGCTGTTCGTCCTCCTTCTAACAATGTGGCAGCGATTCCCGATGATGCTATGGCCAGCGCTATTTGACCTTGTGCGCGAATCGAAGCTAAAATCAATGATTTATGAACGTTTTACCAGTTCCGCCAGGTGCATCGAGGAAAAATATTCCTCCGTATCCGTCGTTGACTGCAATCATCAATGTATTATACGCGGTTATCTGCTGCTGATTCAAAAGTGGGAGCTTTGTTAGGTTGAATATACATTCACGTATCCAGGAACAGGTTTTCCCTGTTTCCGACGTTGGAATTTTTTTGATGATGCGCCTTATCTAAAATATCTCAGCATCTCCGAGTAAAGCCGTGTTCTTGCAAATGTATCACTTGCGCATGTCGCAAAGAATCTTGTCAGCGTTGTCGCTGGTGGTCACTCAGCTCTTTGCGCTGCGTTTGCTACTGTAAAATAAACTCGTTCTCCATTCTCCAGGTGCACAGCTAAATGGACCACAGTGGAATAACGTTCGTGAATTGGGAATGAAAAGATTCTCCAAATCGCCTCATTGCTGCTGGCATTCTGCTTATTTGATATTGCGAAACGTCATCGTTAGCATCAGCAGATGCAATACAGCCATGTCTCTTCCTTTTGTGACGTACTTGCAAACATATTTGATTGACTTGATAGAATTGCAGTACTCAACATTGCAATGCGCTTTGAAGGTTTTGGAAAGCAGCAGCGAATACGGAACAATCCAGCTGTTATCAACTACAACGTCCTCATTCTTGACATTTAACATTATAGTTCTACCGTTTTCCGATTCAGGGGTAACCGTCGTTACCTGTGATTGTGTCAGCCAACAATATAGTACGCAACTTCATACAACTCTGGATCTGTTTCCTGATCTGAAATTTCTGCGCAAATGATGGCGTCAATTTCATCCGGTCTTATTTTCTCGACCATCCACAGGAGATTATTCGTATGAGGCAGCCTTCTTTTCTGTCACTCCACAGCGTACATCCAAAATCGTACATCTCCGAAGACTTGATACTTCACAATGAAGTCCTTTAGCGTATTTAGTTTCAGTTTGAATACTCGTGCTGTAATGTCGTGACGATCGCTGGATGATTGACCGGGTAATACCAGCTGTGTTATTTCGATCCATTCTGGGTTGCAAGTGGAAGTGACGAATAAGTCTGGTCGACCGTATTGGCTAACGTAGGTCATTGCATCTTGCTCGTATTCGTGCTTGTGCCTCGGACTTCTAACAAACGTCGCAGATGGATGTATTCTTCCGAACGAAATTTTTGTTGATTTAAACGTATAAATGTCAGACGTTCCGTCTCGATTTTGACATATATATCAGCAACGAACTTAAAAAACAGTCTGCGGCATTTCAATATGTGATTGTCCTCGTTTCGACTAATCATCAAACGGTAGGCATAAAAATTTCTTAACCTGTTGTAAATAATGAATAATGATCATTTTTATCTATCTATATATATAAAAATCAATGCATTTTCCCACCCTTAGGAAAGAATGGTTTCACCAAATTTAAATGAGACGACCTTTGAGATGCAGGCTTTCCAAGAAAAAATAATTTTAAAGTCGGCTCACAAACGGCAGAGATGTTGATTAACAATAATACATAAAAAAAAAATATTGTCGAATTGTTACATTTGACCATCTATTTTTGTCTACGTTCCAAATTATTTTGAAGGTTATCTCCAACTGAGCGACTCGAACTCGACTGTATCCGTTGTTCCGGAGTCATAATTGATCGCACTTGAGAAATTCTTATTCGATTCTCTTCTAAACGCTGCCTACGCTCTTCATCGGTCTCATTGACTAACCGATCACGTATTTCTCTTGCGTTGCGCGTACTCCGACCAATATTTCGACGCCATATTGGTGGCATTTTTCCAAAGACACCAAAATAATCTTTACAACACACAATAATTATTTATTCAAAAAAAACAACAGATAGCGGTTGTTTAGTAGTTGGCAAGGTGGTTTGGCGTCTATTAGAAGGGGGAGGGGTGGTGCAAAGTTGAGTAGATTAATCTACCAGCTCCTTAACCTTCCAGTAAGGTGCGCATCACGTAAGCTGTTCTGGTCATGTCATTAGGCAGCTGCGTGATGGGTAGAATTATGTAAGGGGTAACCAGTTCACAATTCGCAAGTGTACGTACTGCCTCTTCGTGACAACCACTGGTAACTAAGGCCATTTGGCACATTCTTGGCCATTTGGCACAGGCTAAAGTACGGCGCTAAAGGAGAAAACCTTGACAAAAAACCCTAATCTAAGGTGGAACAGCATATGCCGAAAGATGAATGGCTGATCTGTTAATCAGTCCAAAATATGCGGACTGGGTACTAGCACCCTCCAGTTTTATTTAGCCTTCCTATAGTGAAGCTGGGTGACCTACAGGCGATTTTCAATTCCTAGCAACTCGTAAGAGTAAAATCAAACGGAATACCGGGCAGGAGTAGGTATATACGCTAGTGGAACAGCCCTCTCGAAGTCCTTGGGCTCCAAAGCTACCGTCGTTCTAGCGGAACTACATGCTGTAGTAAGCATCTAGGAGAGAGAGCAATAATCCCAGATAGTATGTATCACGTACCGGCGGGCAGTATTATCAGGTTCATTAAGAGCCTGAATATTGACTGGACGGATGATTTAGCAGGATCCAGCACAATAGATCTTTTAGGTCGCAGTGCGAAGTGGCTGACCGCCCACATGGTCCTCCAATAATAACAACCACAACGCAGCACGCTGCAACACCGATAATGTCTTAATAATCCGAGCGAGTGGCCACGGCAGGGGTGATAGATTTATGTTTTTGACTAATACAATACTCCAGGTTATAAGTTTTCGTGTTTCGTTTTCCACTTGTTGCGCTGCTGTAAATTATTCAGATATTCCAAAGTGTATCGTTTCCAGAATCGTTGCACTTCGAATGTAAGCTTGGATTATCGATACATGTTTAAAGTGATGCCTTACTGACTGAACTGCGGCCACCCATAGGCCGCCAAAGTGAGGAGCCGCTAGAGGATTGCACTTCCACTCAATTCCCCGGTCTGTGGTGAATTTAAGCTCTGCCGCATCTGCAGTGCTTGAATACAGTTGTTGCTGTATTTCGGTGAGTCTTCGCTTCGCACATATAAATTTGCTCCTATTGCAGCATGATATTGTGGTGGGCAGGCCCCTTCTGCTGATGCTTGAATGCAGCCAAAAGGGCGTCAGTTGTTAAATTCTCGTTCAACTCTAACGAAGATAACGATGTATGCCTGGACGAATTTTGCTCCTCTACCCGTTTTTGTAGCAATTTTTAGTCCGGACATCTCAACTCCTGTGTGCGTGAATGGTTTGGTTGGAGTAACTCTCTCGACTGGTAAGCTTGCGACAAATAATACAATTGTTAGTAATTTTGTGAGCTAATTTTCGGACCGCAATAATCCACAATGATTGTCACACAGATGGGAAAGTAAGGACGGATCAGGATGGTCGGTAGAATGATTGGGTGTTTCTGATTATATGAACAATCTGCATTTTTTAAACATCCGCCCATGCGTAGCAGCCCATCGTCATCTAAATAGGGTGACAGTAACGACCGAACTCCTTTCGTAATTGGAAGGTTTGATCTAATGAATTGTTTCTCATCTACAAACTGGCGATGTTGCACAATTTTGCATACTTGTTTCTCTGCCCATTTAAATTCTCCAGCTTGGATTACATCTCTTTAAACAGCGGTATTTGGGCTTTTCGACAGTTAAGGCTTACAAAACGTAATAAATCGCCTAAGATACACTAGAATCCTAATCAGCTTAGTGTATGTTAAAGTTCGGCTGGCAATCATGGATACCAGATCTGGGGCAATGGTAATTTTGTGGACTAGATTGGCGCGTTCTTCTAGCAAAGATTCGTCCGATATCGTTGGATCGTGAGAAACTCTCTGATTCCATCTACTCGTATGCGGTCATGTATCCTTAGGATTTTTGAGCCAACTAGGGCCATTCCACAAAAGTGATTGGGTCACTAGATCGCTTGACGAACATCCACGAAAACCAACAACGGCTGGATTATCTGCGGATGCTATATGGTTAAAGGTCGTTGTCGGAAGGGTGTTGAGACAGCCAATGCAGGAAGATATCTGAGTCTGTCCGGAAGTATACCGGGACGGATTGTAGTGTTAGTAATGTAGTTAGCAGCAAGGCGCCGCATAGCTCCAGATGAGGGATGGATATTGTCTTATCGGTGCTACTCTTGCTTTTGATGCAATCAGACGGACGTGTTTATTCTCAGATTCATCTATTGTTCTACAGTACAGTAGCAGGGCTATCGCGCCACACAATGCGTTAGTAGTCACAATAAGACGTGAGATCTTGTAGTGAAATCGATGATGATGTAACTACGAGCCATCGAAGACCACACGAACCTTTGTGGTAGCATTATATGGTTTGATAACTGGATGGTGTGGCTGGTAGCAATGCTCAGTGATGAAATCGATGTTTTCGGGTTGGATTTCCGCCATATGATTGAGCAGCTGGTATTCGTCCATGAACATTTTAAATGCATTTCATAGATCTACTTGTCGTTGTAGTTTTGATTCAATAGATTTGAATCGCGAAGTGGCTGGTTGAAGTGAGCTTTCCAGTCGTTTGGCATCTTTAGCAAAGGGAAGTCTTACAACAAACCGACCCGAAGAATCCCTGAAGTGAGTAGTTGTAAACAATTCCTCACAGTATTGTTGCTCGGGAGTCAGTATTGCTTTGGCTGGTAGTTCTCCTAGCTCCCAACATTTGCGTAGCGTTTTATCGATATTGAACTCAAGTTGCAATGTCATGTGCTGTTTGAATTTCGCTTCAGCGCCGAAAATAATCCATCCCTGTGAAGAATTTTATACGATGAGACTGTTGATTCCTGTGGTGATTTGCCCTTGTCGTAGTACTCCTTCCAGGAATTAAGAACTTCAGTACTCAACTGCTGTAATTTTTTATGTTAATTTGTCCAAAATAAATACATCTACCTTTATGACGAAATCAGCATCAAATCGTGATGTGATTAGTCAGTGATGGTCGACCCATTGTTGTTGCATTTGATGCTATATCAGTGATTGGAATCTGGCAATTGTGGCGAGCTAGTTGCAGTTTATTCACACAGGATTGCGTGATTAGGGAGCCTTTAGATCCCGAGTTAAGTAGTACCCTGCAGCAATGATTATTTCCGAACACGTCTTTAACATTAACCAATGCCGTTGGCGACAATGACTATCTGGCCGTCACTGACGTATGTGTAGTTGGCGCTAATGTTTTATTTTCACCTTGGCCCTTTCAATAGGTGGATTCACTTTCATCTAGAGTTACGTTTATGTTGGGATCTTGTGGTGAATGAAGGGAAGTCTGATGCTTTCTTTGACACACCAAACATAGCTTTCTCGACGGACAGTTACTAGATACATGGCCTTTAAACAAGCAGTTGAAGCAAATTCGAGAGCAAGCCACAAATTCCCGTTTTTGTGCTAAACTGAGATCGTTGTATTGAGGACATTCGTGGAGTTTGTGAATGTCTGCGCATTTGATGCATAGCTGGTCAACACCCTTAGTTGGTGGAGTATCCGTAGCTTGGGCTTGGTAAGTTCGCTCCACTGCCTTTGTTTGCACTCGTTTGTGTTGGACAGAATCACACAACTCTAAGGCAACACATCTCTTAGCGATGAATGATATAAACGCTTTAAATGTTGGAGATTTTACGCATTATAAACGCATTAAATGTTGGAGATTTTGTCTTCCTGTTTACTTAAGATTAATTTTAAATTTAATAAAATCTAAATTATCGGGAAGTGCTTATAACTTAGTTAAAAATCACGATTACAAATCATGGGATGATTTAAAGAAAGATTTAAAAGAAAAGTTTTAAGAAAAAGAATCAATCGAATTTTTTCAAGTAGCAGTTTGTGCAACTTTACATTGTAAAATTGTGATTTGAGCACGGTTTCTCTCTGGATTATTTACTAAATTTATTTGCATACGTAGTTGCCATCCAGCTTGTCCAAATGGTAAAAATATTGCATAGCTCATTGGGTTCAAGTGGAGACTTATAACATTTAATGAAATAAGAGGCTGTTTGTTCATCATTGCTTGGGTATAAACGAAAATCACGATCAAAGGGAATTTGTCCATTAACAGTACGGAAAATTATTGCAACCTCATTAACGGTTGGTAAATTATAACGTCGTCTATCAGCATTTCGATCTCTTCTAAATACCGTGTTTACAACTGGAGCTACCTAATTATTTGCTGCTCCTTTTCTTCAACTTCACTAAGTCTTTTATATGCTAGTGCATAGAGATTTACTTGACGCATCAACTCATCTACATATCTACTGTTTCACTTAATCGTTGATTAGCTCTTGAATTTTGTTCAGTTGTATTTGCATGTCGTAAAATTGCTTCAGCCTCAGTTTCCGCTCTGGAAATGAGCATACCTTTCGCATCATTTGTACGAATTTTTATTTGTATTCTCGCTCTTTTTCAAGCTACTGCATCATTTAACTGGCGTTGTTGTCTTTCTACATATATCATTCTGTTGTATATGTTAAATTCAAAAGTATGCCATGCTGTTACGTTTAGAAAAATATACAAACGATGGTAATTATTATTTAGGAATAATAACGATTAACCGGAATCGAGCTATTACCTGCAACTTCCCAAGAAATTCACGAGACCACTGATGGAAACAATCTCGCTAGCACTATTTCACTAATTACGGTAGCTTATGGGGAAATGGACAAAAAGAAGACACAAAAGTTGCTGATACACCGACTCCCTGCAATATCCCTGAGAACTCATAGTAGTGTATGTTACACGAGAAACCCCGCAACTTAAGTGAATTGCGCGTCATGGCAATGGTTCTGTGGGCGTAATCCAGTAAATTTTAAAAATTCAGGCATTAGAACTGGGTTTTGCAGAAGCACAGTGACACAACAGGGCTAGTGTTAGGTGACATATTCGGAATTCAGAGAAGCAAATCAATAAAAAGAACACTTTAAAACTCTAAAAACCAATTAAGATCGTCTATTAACTATACTGGTGTTAATGCCTAAAAGAAAATAATAAAATTGATTAAATTACTACACTTAATTACTTTACTTGTAAATTATTACTTGACCGGCTTTTGGTGCCGAAACCCATGAATCCAATTCCCAATTTATCGTAATTCTGATTCTAGTTAAAGTCGATTATTTTCAAGCATCTTTGTTGCTACATCAACAATATTTAGTTGACAAACAGTGATTATTTCTAATATCGTTTAAAATGGCTGAAGTAGCTACAGTTACAAATTTTAAAAAATTCACGGACAGGGTTGCTGTTGATCAAGAAGCCGGCCAAGCTGCCAACAAATAGTAAATTGGAGGTCGAAAATTTACTTTCATTCAACCCTGTACCAATTTTAGAATCAGAAGATTTTGAAGACAGATACTACGACACCACAGCCGCATTACGGCACATGTTAAATAGTCGAACACCAAGTATCGCACCTCAGGCATCTACTTCTAACAATATTTCCGTTAGCAGAGGTGTATATCATGGAGCATATCTAGGTGCGGATACACAACTCCCAAGGGTTGCAATAGAACCATTCTATGGAGATTATTCAAAATGGCAGTCGTTTCAGGATCAATTTACTACATCAATTGATATAGTAAGGTTTTTTAAAGGGAGATGCAGCAAACCTGATTCGAAGCATGGAACAAACTTGTGAAACGGTACAATAAAAAGAAGCGCACAGGAAAAGAAATGAGTGAGCTATTTTTAAATCAGCCATCTGATATGTCCGGCTCAGTTAAAGTGCTAAGATCAATATGTCTGAAACGTCTCAGATGAAGTACTTAGAGGGCTTAAGGCACTTGGTAAGCAATGGGAGACTCGAGAACCATGTCTAATTCATTTGGTGCTTAAAAAGGTGGATATGAGACGCAACAGTTATAGTACAGCATTCCAATGATATTGATTGCCCAAGTATCACCGAACTATTAGAGTTTCTTACAAACCGATGTGATGCACTTGAATCCAGTGCTCCAACAAAACGGTCCACTCAGGTACGTTAAAATCTAACAGCTAAAATACTTACATCAACCACTGAAAATAATACCTTTGGTTGTCCAATGTGTAACAAGCGACACTCGCTATTTTAAGAAATTAAAAGCTATTACACGAAAAAAATTTGTTCGCCAGAAACAGCTACGTCAAAGATGTATGATTTGGCGGAATAAAGCTTACATGTTACCATTGTGGAGGCGATCACAGTACCCTCCTCCATATCAACGAAAATCCTTCTACTCTACATCAATTCGAAGGGTCTTCAATGGAAAATAAACCCATGGTTACATATACCACTACAGCTCAGCAATCGTTCATTACCAAGACAACGGCTTCAACAATCAACACCAACAATATTTCTTCAATCAACAGTGAAAATAATCAGAGAGGAAACAACTCTTACCCAAAACGCGAACAAAGTTCAGAAATTTCGAATTCGTACTAAAATTTCAATGCTACAAATGGCATATCGTGTTCCAACGCTGGTACTACGTTTAGTCTATCACGAGCAATATTATCAACAGTTTCAGTTAAAGTGTCAGTTACCAATAGTTCATCGGCCGTAATTCGAACACTAGTGGATTGTGGTTCACAATCATCATTAATAAGTGAAAGCTGTGTAGTAGTACGAGTTTCTGCAATTATGAATGGTCTTGGTGCAAAGCGAGCGGGTTATACAAAAGGTGCTGTTGAATTAAACATATATTCCAGATATGACGACACAAATTCCACTAGGATAAATGCCTTAATTCTTCCAAAGCTAACAACATGCTTTCCGTCACTTAGCAATGACAAAAGCAAATGGTGGATCCATCTTTCAATATTCCTAGAGAAATCGACATCATTTTTGGGAACGACGTATTTCTGGATACCATGATGCCAGAGAAAATCCATATCGAAGCTTACTTGCTTGCACAAAACACAAGATTTGGTTGGATTATTCGAGGGCACTTTAAGGAAAATAATGATAACCATATTACGCAGCTTTCATCGGTTGCTAATAATGATCTAGAGCTGCAGCTTTTACAAAGGTTTCTGGGAACTTGAAGAAATGCTACCAAATGCCAAACTGACCGAAGTTGAACAAGATGGCGAGGATCACTACGTCAAATCAACAAAAAGAGATTGCAATGGCCGTTACATAGTTCGGTTATCGTTCAGAGAATCTACAGATATCCTTGGTGCTTCGTTATACAGCGCGGCCAAACGCTTAACAGCAATGGGAAGGAAATTCCACAAAAACCAGATGTTTGGGGAAAAATATGAACATTTTATGAAAGAATATTTTAATCTTGGCCATATGGAGCTCATTCCAACCAATGAATTAGCCAATAAGCATGTATAGCTACCCCATCACGCTGTATGTAAAGAAACCAGCACAACTACGAAATTACGTGTAGTGTTCGACGGGTCATGTAAGACAACTTCAGGTTTGTTGGTAGGTCCAACGATTCAGAAGGAGCTCTTGTCAATTTTACTCCGTTTATTTTAGTCCTATCTGATGACATCGAAAAAAATGTACCGTCAGGTTAAATTGCATTCCGAAGATTCTGTCTTAAAGAGGATATTATGGTGAAGTAAACTAATTAAAGCTGTGCAACACAATCGATTAAATAGCTTGACCTATGGTACGTCAAGTGCACCTCTTCTTGCGATCAGAACTTTGCACAAATTAGCGGATGATTACAAAGAGGAATATCTTGAAGCGGCGGCAATACTAAAAAGGGATTATTACGTTGATGACATGCTGACTGGATGCGACGATGTGCTTATTCAACGACATGTCAAAGTTACTCGCGAAATGGCATTCAAATAGCGAGGAATTACTCAGTCATTTACCGATTAAATTACGTGATACGAGCAATCTAGAAGGTCATTGCTATCAGAGGCGTCGCAAATATTTGACCCTCTTGGATGGATTTCACCAACAACTATTTCAATTAAGTTGTTATTTTAACAATTATGGCTTCGAAAAATTGAGTCGGATGACGAACTTCCAAAGGACATGCAGGAAAAATGGATCAAACTTCGAACGTATTTACCAAAGCTTGCGCAGATTAGGCTAGAATTATATGGTGCAGTTCTGTCGTGTCGGTTGGTGAAATACATTCAACGATCATTGGCAATCAATTCTTGCGACGTTTTCACCTAGACGCATTCCTGGATAGTATTAGCTTGGCTATCGGATCATCCTAGAAAATGGGTAATCGGGTTTCAGAAATAATAGAGACAATTCCAAGAAAACACTGGATGTATCAGATGTACAGATCAGAAACATCAATAACACTTGACGAATTAATTAATTACAATAAGAAAAGTGTGGCATAAACAACTGGTACAATCTAAACCTCTACAGACTAAATTCCTTAATGCGAAGCACCAATCGACGTCTAAAAAAATCAACTTACTATGTACAGGCACTACATTAGCTTACCTGAACTAAATAAAGAAACTCTTCTTATAAGGAGAACCCTGAATAAAAAGGCACAATGCAACTACAATCAGCATATTCAAATCTTACAAGAGGTTTTCAGAGAAGTGGGATCCAAAATTAGACTAACTCCTAGTCTTTGGTGTGAAATAAAATTTTCAAAATTCAACAAATTGTTTCCTATCAATTCTCGTCACCAAAGGTAAGCCTAGCGGGTTTTTTCTTGAATTAACTCAGCAAAATAAAAATCTCGTGAATTACATGAATAAAATAGCAGAAAAAATGACATGTGCTATATACATAAGTTTGCACTACCTAAATATTTTCAATTTCTATTTAGGCGAGTGGAAGTTTAGTAAAATAATCCTTACTCCATTGGACAAAATTCAAAGTATCAATGCGTGAAGAAGCAAACTTATTCAGTGCATCAATAAAAGAAATTGTTGCTCTAAGGAACTCAACGAATCCTCCATCGTCATTTGCGCAGGTTACGAGAGATTAAAATAAACCCAGGTCACACGACACAGTACCAATCATTTAGTACCAGATTAAATAAATTCAGAGTTAAGCAATGAAAAATTATCACACGCATAAATTTTTCCCAACATTTGGTGATACAACAACCTCGAAACATAATGACATTTATCTGACCATCTAATCAAATTATAATCCATTCGGATTAAAATCCAATTTAAATTGAACCATTTAAAATTGAAAACCAAAATTGACCGAATTTTCGTTAAATATTAATTATCGAGGTACATATACTTTAGTATATGCGCATGCTTTGGATTACACATCTTAAGAAATAAAATTTATTTAAATGTTGTGTTACCTTCAAAATGCATTTCAATCATTCAATTATCAATCAGTTACGCATGATCAATCTAAATGTATCTAAACAAAAAACAAAAAAATCTGACCGCCAAGCCAACCTATATCTATCTACTCACATAACTCTATACGCTTTTATTGATCATTAACCATCTTAAAAAAAAAAACTTTACTTCTAATTATGTACAATCGAATCGTACAAAAAAAAAGGTATTATCAACGCGTTTATAATGCCATACCTTGGATAAAATAGGGTCCAGATTTTTCTCAAATCGAAAATCAATCAAAAATTTAATTTTATGTAATTATGTTCAGTTTGGATTTTTCTGTTTTTATTTGTACGCGTGTGTGTGTGTGTTCGTGCCACCAAAAAATTTGTAACACTTTCAATTTTGATGCGAGCAACACCCACTCGGTACGGTGCGCGTATTTTTTCTTTGTTTTTTTCTGGATTGGTCCATAAAACAATTAAATTGTTTCGTAATAATATGGAGCAAGCGGGCCGCCATTCTATAAATTGGGAAATAAAAATTTCTTACATGCGCAGAGTTGAATTTTTGTGTGTTTAACGTTTGAAGTGATGATAATTGATTAAAGCTTTTTTTTTTGTATTTAAGTGAATGTATTGTGAACTAGTTAAAATGTTTTTTTTGGATAATGTATGCGTATCATAGTTTGGAGAAAATTGATTTTTAATTACACGTTTAATTTAGTATTTTTTTGGAAAATTAGATGAAGTCTGTTTATTTCTATCGTTGTAAGGAAGTATAGCTGAGTGTACACAAAATTATATGATGTTGACATACCACGCAAATCATCTAATCGTAGGACTTTTACTTTATAGAAATAAAATGTGTCCAATGATATCAAGTTCTGTGTGCGCTGAAATTCCGTTTGTGCAGGTTTTCATTTTTTCTTAAAATTTTAATAAATTTTCATTTAGAAATATAAATTGTCTTGTTTACGTTTGTATATGTACGAGTATTTACGTCGTATGAATTACACTTCATGTAGGATTTATAATTTTGTATTTAATGCCCATAAATTACAATTATATAAGAAAATTGAAAATTTATTGTATCAAGTAAATAAAAAGTTAATTGTTAACATTATAGTACCAACATAGTATGCATACATTGTAACTATTGTGATAATAAGTGAATTGTGTTTTGATAAAAAAAAATCTAAATCGGGTGATATAGCACCTGAATTATTTATTTTACGTTTAATTTTTCTAACTTATGTATGAAAGAGTAGAATACTAGTAGATAAGGTCAAATGAATATAAATTTTATCGTGATCCGATGTAGGTCACGATAAAGCTCCAGGTTACAACAATTTCTACAATACTGTACATTTAAATTGTTTTAATCAATTGGAAACACCTGTGCTAAATCTTAATTGGACGAATAAACAATATTGCTTGTTAATTAAGTCTTCATCATCGTGGTTCGGCGACTACGGGGGGAGGGGAGAGGGGCAAAGTTGATTAGAGTAATCCACCAGATCCGTAACTTTTCATTAGGGTGCGCATTACGTGAGCTGCTCTGGTCATGTTTAAGGTAGCTGGCGAGATTAGTACGATTGTTTAAGGGGTAGCCTAGTCACAACTCTTAAGTGAATGTGCTGCCTCCTCATGGCGACCACTGGTAACTGAGACCATTTGGCACATTTTGACCATTTGGAACATGCTAAAGTAACACAGGCTAAAGTAACAGGCTAAATCCTTGAGAAAATAACCGTAATCTAAGGTGGGACAGCATATGCCGATGGTTGAGTGGCTGATAGGTTAATCAGTCCTAAGTAAACATGGGGGTTCCAAAGGCGACATTCTTTTCCCAGCAACTCGTGTTAATTAAAACATTTCAAACATTAAAAAAATTAGGATGGTTACATTCCTAAGAGTCACATGCCAGCGAAAGTTTCAAGGTTGGATTTCGAGGACCTCGGCCCCTTTCCGCTGTAAAACTTTGTATAGTTTTCAACTCCTAATTGGACACCTGAGGAGATGATGGGTGGCCGCCGTATGTAGAGGATATACTGGGGTCCCACCATCTATCAGAGTCTGGTCGGACGACGGTACTCCACCGGTACTTGAAAATGCCAGATTGAGAAATCTTTCCCGGTTTTCTCGGGTTCCGCAATCTGGTGTACAGTGTACAGTGGCTCAGGGAGGCCGTACCCACTATTAAGCTGTAGAGGATGCAAAGCTGATCGTGGCTGTGGCGGGAAACCTTCTTTTAGCCAAGATGGTTTTTGGTACCTTCCCTAATAGTAGCATAAGCTACTTGGTTTCATCAAGAGCGGAAACCAGGGCATGCAGACGATTGCCTTGGTTTTGGTTTTAAAGTCAACTTTAAGTTTGAAATTGACCAACTACATCCAAAGGCTGGCCAGCATATTAAGAAAAAGGCCTCTGTGGGCGGGACCCAAGTGTTCAAGCCTGCGGTGGTCACAATGGCGGCACCTGTGGCCAAGGTCATTGGGGTGGTTGCCCCCTCCAAGAGACAGGTTAGGAGAATCCGGTTTAGAGAGCAAAAGGCGTCAACAGTTTACGGGTGTCGGCCCATCAAGGGGTCTCCCGCGCAGGCCATTGGTGAAATCTGGACATTATTAGGTAATGGAGCGGTAGTATGGAGATGGAGGATATTGGTCGGCCATCTGCCGGCAATAGTGGCCTGACGGGTGACAAAAGTGCGATAAAGAAGGCTGATCCCGGCCTTCGGAAGAAAAGTTCTTCGGTTAAGTGTAGGCACACATCGCGCACCTGCAAATAAACCTGCATCATCAAAGGCCTCTTCGGATAGATTGGCATTGTCCTAATCCAGGAGCAGTATGTGATAGGTAACCAAATTAGAGATATACCAAATCAAGTGGGTAGGTTGACTTAACATAATGGAACTGAGAGTCCAAGAACTGCAATTTTGGCCAGCTCGCAAATTAATTTTATTCCCATCACAGAGTTCATTTTCCGGGCCTTGGTTGCAGTGATAGTGCGGTTCTGAGGGTAAGAGGCAAATCCGAGGTTATAATGGCTTCCGCCTATTTTCCTGGAGACTCAGAGATCATTGTAAGCGCAATGAGCTGGCCTACCTGTTAGAATGCGATGCAAACGCGCACCGTATGGTGTAAGGCAGCACGGACATCAATAATAGGGGCCAGTACCTCTTATAGTTTCTCATTAGTAGTATGGTAGATATTGTCAATAGATTTGACGCTTCCTAGTTCGCATTTTAGTAATTTAGTTTAAAACTTATAGAGTTTGTACCGGGTAAACCGAGGAAAAAATCAAAAAGATTATTCAATAAGGCATGGTATAGAACATAGAATAGAACTTTGCGCTAGGATAGGCATAGCAAATGGCCTAATCGATGCAAAGATATATTTTGTATTAGATAGCCAATCCACCACAACCGCTCTGGGGCCTTGTACCGTTGAGTCCGTGGTATGGGATTGTCTGAAGGTTATTAAGCGTCTGGCAAGCTCAAATAAGATAACACTAATTGGGGTGCTAGGTCATACTTTAATCGTGGGAAATGAGGCAGGTGATGACTGCGCCCGCGAGAATTTTGCCTCATCATTTATTGGACCAGAACCCTTCTGCGGCGTCACTAAAGAGCATATTAGGGCAGCGAATCGAAAATTCTCCTAGGCGAAGAAATTTATGTCACCTTTGTCAGGAAGGATTAAAGAGTGTCTCATCTTCGTTAGGCAGGGTTAAGGAGTGTTTTGAAGTTACAAAACCTGAGTTGAGGCTGCTCACGGGCCTCCTCATAGGTCACATTCCCTTAAGGTAAGTGTGTAAGAAAATGAGCCTAAGTACGACAGACGGATGCAGCTTCTCCGTGCTTCTAGCAGTGCAGTCCAACTCACGACACCCGTGATTGGGTCATATATCCGGCCAATAAAAAAATTTGGTTTTGGCCCACGAAACCAAAATTAATGTTTAACCGGGCTCGCTCTTTAAATTAGTTTAAATTAGGTTGGAAACACTTGCTTTAAAGTATGTTACGTTTAATATGATTTGTCCATAATTTTTAGATAGAGATAGAAGAGATAGTTATTATAGAACTAGATATCGTTTCAGAAGGCTTCGGTAGCTCGTAATATACAATGCCTTTCATATCCCACTAAATACCGTGCAATAACCTTATCATAATGAAAATTTCGCTTTGGCTGTAAAGAACCAGCTTCACCAGGCTCCCAAGCTTTTTTACGGCTAGGATTCTCTTAGTAAATCCATTATGCATCTCCAGTCACAAGTCGATGCAGAAAATCCTTTCTTTGTTATCTTTAAAAAAGCATTTCAGAAGTGATTTCTCGACATTCCATCTGCCTTTCTGTTAATTCATTTGGTACCAATTTCAAAAATTTTGAACCATCCCCATTCCAAGTCTACCGACAACGAATTGATCAACATTCAATACTTTTGCCAATTCTTGTTGTGCTTATATGTTGTTTTCATCCAATAATGCTTGCAATTTTTTATCTTCAAACTGCTTAAACCCATTTGTACACATACTATCAGAAAAACCATGTTCACTTTACAAGTAATCGTTGACTTTCAGAAGCGCTTTTCTTTATAGTAAAAAAATACATCAAAACTTCCCGAAAAAGACGAATATTTGGCACAAAACTTTCCATTTTAAATCGAAAAAAACTGTGTTTGATTATATTTCAATCAAATGTATACTACGTTTTGAAGATTATAAAGAGGCTTTCTAAAAACATGTTTTACCAGATTCACACAATACATCTATTAGAAAAACGGAACTTAATTCTACACAGTAGCTTAGGGAAGGGAGTTGCAGGAGGTTACAAACCCTCTCAGTTTCACAGTTTCTGGTAGGATCAGGTCAATACTGTTGACAATCCAGTCGTGGCCAACGAATGAAAATACGTGGAGCCGCAAAGAAGCGGTACAAGGGGCTTCTTGCTGAGGGCAAAACACCCGGTAGCGAGACCAGCCTTCTAGCGATGCGGCCACAGAGGAAGACTGCTGTTCCCACTTAGCCCCCACCGTCTGAAAGAGTTCGCTCGGACGACGGCACTCTACCGGCACTTAAAAGTTCAGCGGGGAGGAATTTGTTCCGGTGGTCTCGGGTTCTGCAGTATGGTCTACAGCTACTTTCAGGCAGGCTGCAGAGTCAGAGATGATTGGGATCCTGCCCTCTTAACAGGGGCACTATTGAGCCATGAGAGGCGAAAGGCTTCTCGGTCTTTTGCGCCATCTCTATGGGCTACTCTTCGGTTGAAAAGCTCAAGCGAGTTGGCTTTAAAGTCAACTTTGAGTTTCAGTATATCCAACTGCATCCCGAGGGTGGCCAGGGTGATACCAAACCGGCTTCTGTCGGCAGGACCCAAGTGGTGAAGCCTGCGAAGATTACGGTGGCAGACCCTGCGGTCAAGATCACTGGGGTGGGCGGCCATCTCCAAGAGGCAGGTGAGAAGAAGGTGCGTGAGAGAGAGGAAAACGTGCGGAGTGGTACGAGGAGCGGCTCCGCAAGGGCAGTGGTGGAAAGGTGGGGACGTTGGTAGACCATCTGCTGGCAATACTGGCCTGACAGTTGACGGAGGTGCAATAAAGAAGGCTGATCCGAGCCTTCTAAAGAAAAAATCTCCGGATAAATGAAGGCACATATCGCGAACATCCTTTGTCGCAGGTTTATTTGCCAAAATATTGGCATGGCCCTCATCCAGGAGCCATGGGTGATAGGTAACCAAGTTAGAGGTATACCAAATCAAATGGGTAAGTTGATTTATTTTATTGGAACTGAGAGTCCAGCAGCGGCCATTTTGGCTAAATAAACAAGTGAAAATAAAAATAAAAATAAATAAACATCTATAGTGCTAATTTCCGAAATTTTCGCTCAGGAAGTTTCCCATCAATGCCGTATTGGTGGACTTAAGGATTTAACCAATAGATGTTATTACACCGGAGACTACGGAGTTATTGATTCTGATAATAGCAGTACAGAACATCTCTTATATAAAAAATACTAATAATTAAAAAACCAATTCCTCATAAACCAAATTTTAACCATCATTTTAGACCCAACATCAATCCAAATTTCGGAAGAAATCGTGTTAACCCAAAACGTATGACCTAGAAATCGTGTTAACTCGAATAGTTTTTTCGATCATAATCCCAGATATTCCAATACTAATTATTATAATCCATATTTTCAACCAAACATTGTTCCATTCCGCCCACCTAATACCCAAAATCAATAAATCAATTTTAAACTATAGGTAATAACCAAAACTATCCGTAATAGGTAGTGGACTTTCTAGATATCGATCAAACCAATCACAAGTAAACGCCTTCCAACTTTTAGGAAACCGGAAAATTATTTCTGAAGAACTTTTTAACGTAGAAAATAATAATCATGAATCTACACCTGATAACTAATATGTTATAGACGATACGAATTTTCAGACACAAGCCTCAATAACCAAATTGGATACATATGTAGGTGTAAATATACTCATCAAAGCAATCTTGTACCTTACATTCACGTACAAATATTTAAGAACAAATACCTAAAACCTTTAATAGATACAGGGAGTAGGGCATCCAATTTTTGGCCATAAAGTAATTCCGCAATTTCCGAATTTGAATGTTCTAGATTCCGGAATTACGTAATCAATTCCGGAATTTATTTTTAAATGTTCTCTTTTAAAAATTTCTTTTATTTCGTTTAAAATATTAGATATTTTGATAATTAATGCTCATACATATATTTGAACGATAATAACTCACAGTTTCGGCTTACACAATTTTTAGAATTACAAAAATTTGTTAAATCCTGTTTTCGTTAAATTCTTATAAACTTTAATAATTATATAAATTCAATCATTTCGATAAATTTTATAAATTTAATAATAATCCTATGGATAAAGTTTTGAAAATTCAGTAAGTTCTTTCATTCTACAAATCTCATAAATTCTTCAATTTTCATAAATTCTGTAAATTCGATAAATTCTAAGTCTTAAAAGTTCAATAAATTCTTTTCATTTTAAGTCTGTAAATATTATAAATCCTAATATGTTTTAAAACCTATGAATTCTATAAATATTAAGAACTTTATAATTATAGAACCCATAATCTATAATATTTACTTAATTTATAAAATTTATCGAATTGATGAAATAATTCTATAAATTTTATCAATCCAATAAATGTAATAGATTCTATGATTTTTATAAATTGTTCAAATCTGTCAGTTCCATAAATTCGACAAACTCAAATTTGACTTATTTAAAAAATTCCATAAAATGTTATAAATTCAATAAACCCTTTGAATTCTATGAATCTAATAAATTTGTATAAAGCCTTAAAATTCAGTGGGTTAGATTAGGTTATTTGGAGTGACACAGAATTTATTCCGCTTACCCTTACTGGAACCATTTAGAGCTGCTTAGGTAACATATAACATGTCGCACTTTACTGTTTTCGAGATCTGACAGGTTGTCTTGAACTTACCTAAGTATTTATGCTGCTTGGTAATACCACAGAAAACAGAATATTTTCCTAAAATTCTGTTTTCTGTGGTAATACCTTACATGAGCAAAGAAAATAAACCAAAGTCCCTTCCTACTCGCCCAATTTACTTTTACAGAAGTCATTTGACTCTGGCACGCTCTCCAAAAAGGCAGTGTCGCGTGAATATTCCTACGACCGTACTTACCTAATTAAATTCTTGTTTAAAAATTTAATTTGCTACTCGCTCCTTATAAAATGAATGTGGAAAAAAAATTGGAAACATGCAACAAAAAATTGGCAATGATTGAAATCAAGTGTTTCCTATTTTCGTGGTTTTTCTCATTAAATCTGACACATCGAGACTCTTATCGTTTAGGCTGGAATTTTAGCCTCGAAGGGCACTTCTATCGACCCAAAATTATAGTCCTTTTCGAAACGTAAAAACTTGTATCAACAAAATTAAAATTTATTTTGATAACTGCTCACATCAAATTTATAACTGACATTCAAAAGTTTCTTAATTTGTTTGTTTGAGTTCTGAAACCAGATATATGTGTTACGTGTATAGTTATTATGTACTAAGCAGAGTTTAATACAAACCAAAATCTAAAATGTTTGTTGTTCAACAATTCAAAATTAAACAGTTCTTTCAAAATTCTTTTCTTGAAACTAACCATATCTACATTCAATTAAATGTTAAACCAAATTTCATGCTTGATCCTATTCGCTAAAGAACAATTGATTAATTATAATACAACAATTAGGGTCGAAGACCAGAGGGACTATTTTGGGGATTCGATTCGAACGTGATCGGGTCTTCAATGTATTAGTCTCCTATTTGAATTGAATCAGATTCATTCGTTTCTTATTTAAATCAAATATGAATCTTATACATCGAAGACTCGATCACATTCGAATTGAATTCCCAAATAGCCCCCCAGATCAATATTCTTGTTTTCCCTGGGAATTGAGAATTGATTTATTATGACTTTTTAGACTATTTTGGTATTAGTTTTTCAAGAGCTTACTGTAGCAATCGACACAGTATGCTTTAAAAAAATAATACCTAT
Organism: Tipula vernalis; assembly: GCA_958295665.1. Taxonomy (NCBI): domain Eukaryota; kingdom Metazoa; phylum Arthropoda; class Insecta; order Diptera; family Tipulidae; genus Tipula; species Tipula vernalis. Next base: position 155,715,695 of record OY282558.1, read on the forward strand.
AAAGTCTAGGGGGCTATCGTTTCTGGGGAGCTTCGTTTCATATTCGAATGCCCTCGCAGATTAAAACTGTTGTGTGTAGTTTCATTGATATTTTTTATTTATTTCTATAATGTTATACAACTAATAACCATTAAAAGATATAATAAAAATAAAAATTTAAAGGAAGTCGCAAATTGATCTAAAATATCATCTTAAAAATTGTGTCCTCCGCAAACAAGTTCCAGCATGCTCAAAAAACAAACAATTTCTATATATGAAAAATATTTTGTGAAAATCGTTTTGCAACTTTGTTTTTGTCGAACACCTACCAGTATAACAAAACTTTTAGTGTAACAAATTTAGTTTCGCAACGAATTTTCATTCGCTAAACTGGAAGGAGTCTTCCTTCGAGGCGGATTTTAACTTTAATATAAAGTTAAGGGCGGTCACAAGTGAGTAAGTAAAATTGCAAGCCATCCGACGCCAACCTTGGAAATTACCATCACTGCACCTTGTGGAAATCTATCATTGCAAACTTCTGCTAGTGCCTCCATTTTGTTTATATATGTGAAATTTTATAAAATAGAAAAGTAATGACTACCAGTTAACAAAAATTAGAGGCGTTTCAGAAGGAACACAGCGTCATTACTGAGCAAATATCTAGATTAGCAAAATATATACAACAGTTACAGCCTAGTGCAGACATTTTTTGGTGTGGTCTGTTCGTCAAACACGTACAAATAAATTGTTAAAAAAATGTTTTTGAAGTGGAACGGGAAATATGTTTTATTAGCTATGATTGAAGCCTCGGGAATTCATATATTCGAAGACATTTAATATGAGTTTAAATAAACGGAGTCGAAGCGCAAGCATGAATGATACAGATTCATCATTATTTGATACCACAATGAATACTGAAAGGCCTTTACAAGTGAAACTGACCAAAATTCATGTTCTTCAATTTAGCGGAGAATATATGGAATGGCAGTTACTCTATGACCTTTATATGGGCACTATCCACGAAAATACGTCGCCAAAAGTTTCAATATCAGAACGGTTTACTACGGTTTCTGAACTAACCTTCGGAAACTACTAAATAGTTCAGACGAAATTATTAGATAGCGGCGAGCATTCTGAGTAAACTGAGCAACGGGATGCTTGACCCATTATTATGCTACTCAATAAAGTCAGATTTTCCAACTATTGACGATTTTTTAAAATTCTTAGGCAAAAGATTAGATGCTCAGGAATCCCGTAAGTCAGCAAGTAAGTACTGGTCCAAATTCTAATGGAAAACTTTTACGATCGTTTGCAATCATTCCGGTAAAATTTGATGTTTGCGATTCTTACGATCATTTTTTGTATCAGTGTAAAAAGGAATAAATCGATTGACTAGCGGAGAAACGATGGTAAGGAATCAAAGCGTTGCTTTAATTGCCTCTTGGACACTCGCTCAGTATACCAATATAAATCAAAAGGAAGTTGTCAAATATGTACAAAGAAGCATCATACATTGTTACACTTAAATCCAACAGAGTCTAGTTAACCGCACCAGTCATCGGACGTTTTATTAAGGAAATTTGAAGACAAATTGATTAGTACAGTCAAGCCTGAATGGACGTATTTCAGTGTCTGATATCGGAGAAAGTCGGACAGATGACTAGCCTAAACAACTACAACTCAGAATTTCACGTCGAAGTAACTGCTGCACTTCCACCACCAACACCACACCAAAACGACTTAACTCTAATGACTGGCGTTGAATTAGTAGTTCCAGATAATAATGGTCAAATTATCGTGAAATAGACCTTATTTGGATGGGTTTGGTTGGACGCCAAGGTGATATTCGAACGGCCCCTCTTCATTGTCTACAATATCAAAATATTCTGCCGATTTCAATATTGACAAAAAGTTAAGAGCCTTTTGGAGAATTGGAGGAAATTCCAAAGCCATCCAAATAGACAAAACACGAAGAGGAAAGTGAAGTCTATTTTGATGCTAATACCCTTAACGGAAGTTCGTTGTGAAGTTCCCATTTGAGGAACCTAATCAGACCCTTGGAACATCGGTCAATTAGCGGGTTGCACGACAGGGAGAGAAAATTTGTCAAAAGCGAAGAATATCAAAAGATATATAAATCGTTCATGCAGGAATATATTGAACTCGGACATTTGGTGAAAATTAGCACAGAAAGGGTGAACCAAAATACTTGAGTATTTTTACCACATCACGGTGTTTTAAAAGAAGATAGCATCAGCACAATGTTAATATTAGTATTCGATGCACCTGATTAACGCCTAGTTGGACCAACAATACAATCAAGTATCTTCGGAATAATTTTCCAGTTTCGGGAACATGCCTTTCTCACGATGTACAGGCCAATTTTATTAAATGATGAAGATCAGGAAAACCAATGCACGTACAGAACCTGGTCACTTATAGTCCCGCTTTTTCCCCGTTCTTAGCAACAAGGGTAATAAAGGAATTAGCCAGACTAAACCAAAATACATACCCGGCTGCCGCAACTTTACTTAATGCTAACTTGTATTTTGAAGAACTGATGACTGGGACCAACGATTTGAGAGAAGTAATAACTTTGAAAGATGATATAACTAAAACCCTGATGGCTGCGGGAATGCACTAAAGTGACTCAGTTGCTTAAATGTGCGATGTTAAAAAACAGAAAAAATTGAATGAATTTCAAAACTATGAACTATCAAAGGTTTTATTTTTCTTGGAAACAAACGCGCAGGAAAGTTATCTGGCTACAACAGTGATTTTTAATGAAAACTTTCACACATAAATACAACACATAAACGACATCTCTTCTAGGGCTACGGACCAATAGTCGGGTTAATTGTTATTTTCCCTACTTTTTAACAGTGTACAGTGTAAATTCAAATGTTGTACTAAAAAGTTGTGTAAGATATGAAAAAACCGTTGTTTTTATCTTTTTCATGTTTCACTGATTTTTGTTAAAATTTTCGCGTTTTCATTATATATATTACATGTACGTACAGGTAATTAACGTTTTTTCTTTGCATTTCTGTCCATCAAACCATTTTTAGTTCTAGAGAATTGGTACGCCAATAGAGGTGAATTTGTACTAAAATTAAAATTTACTGTGCTAAATGATTTACCCTGCTATTGGTCCGCAGCCTGGGTTGTAAAAAACTAACTTATATACGTTTTCAGACATTTAGGTTTTTCTGATATCTTTATATTAAGGAACGTTCGTATGGTCGTAGAATGTAAAGCAATAGAGAAAACTAAGAAATAGAAGCTAATATAAATGAAGATAATTTTATGCAGTGTAACATTTCATAGAGAAATAATCAAACGTTATTTTAGTTCCCTTTTGGAATTTTGTTTCAATTATTGTAGTTTTTTACATTTAGAGCGGGTAAATAGTTATTTTTTTAGAATACGATTTTGTTCGCTCTCCAGCCAATATGTAAATTTTTAAGATCTAAAAATGAAGCATATTAGCATTTTGAGTTATAATTAAATAAAACGCCAATATTTTAGGACGTTGTTGAAATAATCTCAACATTATACAATGAAATTGAACACAACGAAATATCAGAACAATTAACTCTCCAAAAACGTAATGTCGTAAACACAATCAAATATACCTGGAAGAAAAAATTAAGAATCAATTAGAAAATAATTCATAACAATTTAAACGTATACTTACATATCTTCAAATTGTTGACGTTTTTATTTTCATGCTAATCTAACCTAAAAATATAGTAATTCATTAAATTTATAATTAACAAATTATATAATGTTGTAGCGTAATAATAATACTTATCTTCAATTCAATAATTTATTATTATCCTGTATTTATTATTAGAAATCACAATTTACTTAAATTTAAATTAATTGTAAAGATAAACAGAAACAATTCATCCTGTTTACCTCAAACTTTAACGTTTCAACAATAGAACGTTATAAATTCAATTTTGGTTATGAGTTCGGTAAGAACATAGAAAAGTAGTCACCTAGCGTCAAATTTAGTTATTAATAATATTTTTATGTTAAATTAATAGCGTAGCCACCTAGATTTAGGTAGATAAACAAACTAAACTTGTATTTCATTTTCTAAAACGAAAAAATATAATTCTCTCTTACCTATCAACCATCGAATCGAACGGACATAAAATAAATAATAAAAAATATAAAGCGTGATCAAATATTTGTAAATTAAAATCTAAAACTAAATTGTTAAATATTAAATTAATATCGTACGACTTGTAACGTGTTTAAATAGTTGTTTGCTTGTCATCAAAAAATAAATATCATTGCGTTACGTGTATTAAAATCCAGCGAAGACACCATTTTATTGCAACACCAAAACAAGCGTACATCAACCAGCTGTTATTGAACCTAAAGCACAAATTTACCACCCACAAGGTTATTGCGCCTTCATTGTACCAGGCCCACCTATACCTTAAGCCGAAGTTTGGTACACGTAATGACTGGAATTTTGACATTATAATTATTAATTTCATTTTCTATAATATGTACGATTAAATTCAATATTTTAAATTGTAAGCATCGCATATGGAATATTCTTTTTATTCCACCTTTCGATGTAGTACAAAAAGAAGTCATTCTGAATATTCCGAATATATAAAAGAATGGACTAAAAAAGGAATAGAAGGAATAGAATGAATAAAACAACGATTTACGTCACTTTTGGAATGTCCGGAATATTCCGAATGAATCAAAGAAAACACTGTTTGAAACGGTACATACGATTCCGTAGTCAAATTTGTTCTATCTTTTTTTAGTCCTGAGTTATTTCAAGTGTAAAAGTGCCAAAAAACGCTTTTTTACACTTTTAGGTTAGAATATCTCAAAAACCTTACGTGGTAGGGTAGTTTTATGGTCAGATTCGGATTCAGTGTAAAAAATTACTTCGGAAAGTACTGTTCAATAAAATACAAAAATGTTTAACCTTTTTTTGCAGGCCTGCTTATTGGGTAATACAGTAATAAATTTTACATTAGTATAAATTTATAAATTTGCATTTCGGGCATAATGTATGCGAGTCACAAATTTTTGGGTCAAATTAAAATTGTTAATCAACATTTTGCAGCAAATAACATTGTTTGCTCGCTAAAGATTTTTGACTCCCCTTCCTTGAGGTTTGTACCGCGGCTTAAAGACATAACTATTTATATTTAAAAATAAAGTTTATGATCTTATGATTTTATTTAAAGTATACTAAAGCATTAGAAAAGATACATAGAGAAAGGTAGAGCGCCGCGCGGCGCACACGTCTTCAAGTCAAACTGGAAAAATTTTAATTCGTTTATTTATATTATTATTGACGCATGAGGTCAAAACAAATTATTGGTTCATAATACAAAATACCAAAAGTGCGCTTCGATTACAGCTTATACATTTTTATATAAATTTATCTTAAACCTTGATAAAAATTATTTCATTTGAAGCATCGAAAAGTTTATTTCTAATTTTAGAAAATCTATAATCTCGAAATTTGAACCGCATATACATACCTATAATACATAAATGGAGTTGCACGAAATTTGTTTTTATATTTATTGATTCGAAATGTTAAAGATGTGATAAGTAATTTTAATTAAATTTCTTATTTGTATTTTATTATAGGTAACTCTAATTGGATGAGTCATTTTCCTTGTTTTTGTGTACAAACAATATATACCACAATTCATTCATGAAGACGTACACTCGTATTATTTATGTTAAAGAACAGCTTACAAAAAAAAAATTATATAAAGTCATGGTTATTTAATTAAATGAGTTTTAAATATTTGGTCAACGAATCATATTGAAGATGTAATGATTTGAGCAATGATAAAAGCGCTATTGTGTTGATACATAATACAGCGATGGTTCCGATAAGAAGGCAAGTGGAAGAGAGTATATATCTTAATGAAGGTACATTAAATTAGGTCAAGTTAACCAGGAAATATATAAATTTTAAAAATATATATATTTTATAATTAGTAATTAAAATATACAAAGAATAAAAATAACGCCTTAAAGCCACTATGAAATATATTGCATCTATAGGGCTTTGAATTTCCAATCAATCAACATTATTATAAGAAAATCTAAACATCACAAAAAGGTTATATTTTACTATTATAGATATTTTGTAGCTTAAAGCGTTTATAATGGTTTATAGATTTGGAAAGCTTCTGATCGTAAATCAAAATATATAACAGTTGGTTTAAAAATAATAAATTATGCTCTCTACCGTTCAAGGGGCATCTTAAATTTTCCTATAAATCGGCCTCGTTATATCGAAACAACCGATCCACTTGTCCATATTACAGAATTAACTGTAAATGAAATTCTTTTCGATTTGTTATGGTGTACATCGAATCAAATTTACTATCCAAAATATGCAATTCAGATTCTAATCAAGCTAAATTTACTTTTCGTATAAAATATAATTATAATGATTATGATCATCATTTATTTTGATGATGATGACTTTATAGTTTATTAAAAATTTCGATCACGTACATGTTTTTGTCGATGTACCTTTAAATTACACAAAGAGATTTAACTTAGATAAAAAAAGGGCTTGTTTTGAGTTGCAACAATTTTTTTTTTTTTTTTTTTTTGGAGACATCGTGTACAATATATTTTGATGAAAGTTTGATTGGACATAATTGGTCTGTATGCAAATTTGTTGACAGGAGATATACACTGAAAATATTAAGATTTACTTATCTATATTAAGGTACATGTGGTATGATTTTCCACACAATCCCTTCTTCAATTTTTTGGTATAAAAAACTGAAAAATCATATAATTGCCCCAAAAAAAAAAAAAATATTTAGTTTTATCTCAAAAATGTATGTATACTTTCCCAAGCAAAAAAAAAAAAAAAACAACAAATTCAGATCGTTAAAAATACCAAAGACTGTATACATAAAAGATTTTACGGTGAATTCTGATTTGTAAGAGACTTTTATTATCATTTGGCGCGCTTTCCCATTATTATTATTATTATTATATGGAGAAGAAGATCTTATTGCGATCATCATCAATTATTTTTGGGGAACAATACGTAATTGCCTTTCTTTGATTCGATTCTTTTCGGTTCAAGGAAATGTTGGTTTTTATTTATTTTTGTTGGAATATCATCAATTAAATTTGGATTGTGAAATTATTATCTTTTTGTACTTTGGATTTTAAATTGGATTTTATGAGAGTTTTCTTATTTTCAAAAAAGAATTTATTTGGGTAAGGCGGCCCTTGGAAGGTTATATAAAATACACTGTTATACAGATAATTCGTTTTTTCTACTAAGATTTTAACCTATCTATAACTATACCTACATTAAGAGGATTGAATTGAAATTTATGAAAATAATATATTATGCATGCCTGTGAAGAGCGTTACAAAGAAAATAACATACATAGTGGTAATACAAATTACCCGCCTGAATATGAATGAAGAAAGCAATAACCTAATAAAATATAATACAATTCAGTGACGATATTTGTTCAATATAGAAACAAACCAAAATTTTCCTCGAATGTCCGAAATATGCACTTGATGAAAAATTTATCAAATGGCTGGTCCCGGGGGTCGGCTATATAAACACCAAACAATATTTTCATTAAATGTTGTACGATTTTCGGCCGACGAAATTTGTTCAACAAAAATTAAGAATCCCAAAAGTCAAACGATTTTTGACATACACAGAAAAAAAAAACGATTATAATATTTTCAAAATCACTTTTGTTAACTCTTTTTAGTGATAGACACAAAAATAACATAACTATTACAAAAAACTTTTCGTTAAATAATTAGTCCGTAGTTATAATACAAACTACGTTTAGTTATTATAGTATTTTTATTTTATTTTTTTTTTTTAATAATTTTATTTATGATAACAATAAAATTTTTTTACAAAGTAACTAGTCATTTTTGACTAACAGCGTTTGACTCTGACAATATAATAATAAAACACTCTAATGTGTTCTTTACATAAAGTGTTGTTTTGGTTGATGTTGCATTGTGCGGACTATTCAAGTAACTCAAAAGGTTTTAGTCTTTTGAGTCTTTTTATTATACCCTCTTGATGAAGTAGTCTTGCAGCTTCGATGTTAGGGTGATGATGGAGCCTCTCCTGGTGTTTTTGAGCACATTTCTTTATTTCACTTGCGACTGTGTCTATTCCGAGATCTCTATGAAGGTCACTATTACGAGTGTACCAAGGGGCATTTACAATTCCTCTGAGGACTTTATTTTGAAATCGTTGAACTATCTGTTGATTGCTGATTTTGGTGCATCCCCATAGTTGAATACCATATGTCCAGACCGGCTTGAGTACTTGTTTATAAAGCATAAGTTTATTATGAATGGATAACTGAGAGTTTCTTCCAATTAACCAGTACATTTTCTATATTTTAACTGAAGCTCTTCTGCTTTCTTTTTCACGTGTACTTTCCACTTTAACTTTGCATCAAGGTTCATACCAAGGTATTTTGCTTGATTGGCATGTGGTACAGAGATATTATTGAGAGTCACAGGTAGTGGTTCTATTGATCTATTAGTGAAGTTAAGTAGACTTCGATTCATTCACTTTAATTCTCCACATAGCTAGCCAATCTTGTATATTATTTACGGCTATTTGTAGTTTGAATGTGACTTCACCGATTGTGTCACCAACAGCTACAATTGCAGTGTCATCTGCAAACGTGGCGGTAGTTGTATTGCTCGTCTGCGGTATGTCGCTGGTAAACAGTACGAAAATGAAAGGTCCTAAGACACTTCCCTGCGGGACTCCTGCTTTAGCTTCTTTAATACTGGAGTAAACTCCTTCCTGTTTAACTCTAAAATATCTCCTTTTCAGGTATGACTTTAGCAGTTCGCAATACTCAAATGACAGAGTTTTCTCCAATTTAAATATTAAACCATCTAGCCAGACTTTGTCAAATGCCTGCGCTATGTCAAGAAATATGGCTGAACCAATCTTTTTTTCCTCTAAGGATTTTTCTATTATATCTGTTATTCTATGGACTTGGTCGATTGTGGAGTGTTCCTCTCTAAATCCAAACTGATGGGACGGAACAGCTCCTGATTTTAAAACTTCTGATTTAATTCGTTTTAATAACAATCTCTCAAATAGTTTTGACATTGTTGGAAGAAGTGATATTGGCCTGTACGAGGCCAGTTCACTTGGTGGCTTACCTGGCTTAGGTATCATTATCACTTCCGCAAATTTCCAAGATAGAGGGACATAACGGAGTCTGAAGGAAGCATTAATTATGTCCGATATTTTTTTAATAGCTTTATTAGGTAGTTGTTTTAGAATCTTTCCAGTTATCAGGTCATATCCTGGTGATTTTTTAAGTACTACATGGTTCTTTATTACTTGTTTTACTTCTTTATCATTAGTTAATGGAATTTCCTGTCTCAGGATAGTTGTTTGGTTTTCGAACAATATATCCTGTTGGTTAAGTGTTGTTAAATTTGGCTGAAAAGTACGCTCGAGATGATCTGCGAATTTTTCTGCTTTTTCTTCTTTGCTTTTAGCTAGATGACCATTATTTGTTGTTATTGATGGTATATGCATAATTGGCCTTTTCAAATATTTGCTTGCTTTCCACAATGAATAATCACTACCTTTATCATAGGTGAGAGATTGTAGGTATGAATTTTTTGATTTATTCCCGATTTTTATTTAAATTCCCGTATTTCTCTACGTATTCGTTGTGTTAAATTATTTATTCTATTTTTGACGGTTGGGTCTCGTGTACGTTGCCACTCCCTACGGGTACTTCTCTTCTCTATAACTAGTGATTTAATTCCCATTGGATAGCATTTGCCAGCTATTTTTTTGTTTGTTGTGTTAGTACTTTTCCACGCCGCTACCTGTATGTCCTTGACGAGCTTCTCCACCTCCTGTTCTAATGTTTCTTCTGATGAAAGTTGTGTGTTTAAAATAATGCTATTGTTTAGTTCATTCCTGAACTTTTTCCAATCAGTATATTTATTTGTTAACAGTGGCTGTTTATCATTAGTAATTATTGTATCACTTATTATCATTAAAATAGAGGAGTGGTCAGACGTGGAGTCCAATCCTTCCTGCACTTGTACATAATCAACCGGGATTTTTCTTGTTATAAAGAAGTCAATTAGGTTTGGTGTTTTATTTTGATCACTGGGCCAATAAGTTGGTTTTCCAGTAGAATGCCAGTTGCAGTTGTATTTAATTATTGCTTGATGAAGCTCTTTCCCTTTAGTTGTGGTTAGTCTTGATCCCCAGTCAGTATGTTTAGCGTTGAAGTCACCCCCGATTACAAATTTTTCACCGAGCTGCTTGAAGAACTGGGTATAAGCATTTTCTTTGATGTTATATCTAGGTGGGCAATATATTGCGGATACCACTAACTTGTGGTTGCGGGTATTAATGTTAACGCTAATTGCTTGTATTTCATCACTTTCAAGTTTTTGTTGCAGATGGTATTTAATATCTTTTTTTATAATCACGGCACTGCCCCCTCGTGCATTATTATTAGGATGAACTGCTGAGTGAACTTCGTAGCCGCGGATTGTTATATGACTTTGAGAAGTAAGATGTGTTTCAGATAATAAACATATATCTATTTTTTGTAAATCAAGGAATAGTTGTATTTCATTTTGTCGTTGCAATATACCATTTCAGTTCCATGCAAGAATTTTTAAATTATTTGCAATGTTTTTCGAGTAGAGTGAGCCTTTGTAGGATTGAAATAAGGGCTTTTTCTTGCTTTTCTTCTTGTGAACTAGCTAAGTCTATCAAGAATATCTTGTAGTATTTTATTAGTTTGGTTATTATTTGAATCATTAAATAAAAGAGAACTATGTTGTCTTCTCGAACTTCCAGTAGATAGTACATCAGCAAATGTTACATTTGGATTAGTTCTTGATGGCTGGTTTAATGTTTGGTTTGGCCTTAAATTTTTAGGTATCCTTGTTGAGGCTGAGTTAATTTTTGGCCTGGTAATTATTGAAGTTTCCCTTGTTTTGTTGCGAATTTTTTGCAGCTCTTTTATAACAATGCAACCACTGTAGTTGGCTGGGTGTGCCTCTCCACAGTTAACACATTTTAGCGGGGTGTCTTTTGGTTTCGTACATTCAGCCGTACGGTGTTTTCCTACACATTTCACGCATCTGGGCTCCTTATTACAAAAGTTTTGCGTGTGTCCGTAGACTTGGCACTTTTTGCACTGTTGGATCAGTTTAGATTTTTTAACTGTTTCTATTTGCACTTTCATATGGAGTATTTCGCTGATTGCATAAATATTTTTAATGTCTTCTGTTCTTTCAAAAGACAATATATTTAATGGAAGAGGTGTTTTGTCACCTCTTTTTAGCAGCTGTGTAACTTTTTTAATTTTGTATTTTTTCTCCAAAAAATACTATTTTATCTCTTCTGGTTTGCATGAAGCGTGTAGCTTCCTAGCAATGACTTTGGTTTGCCTTGTCTGCTTATCTTCGTAGGAATACCACGCTGTCTTTTCTTCGTTAAGAGCTCCTGTTAACTTTCTATAGCTATCACCGTCTGTGACAATTATTTTGATATCACCACTATTTAACGCTGTAGCTTAAAATTTTATATGATTGTTGTCCATGATGTTTCTAATACTCTGATAATTATTGCAATTAGATATTATTACTGGAGGTGGCCGTGGCACATTTTTCTCTAGTTGTACATTCTTACTTCCGATTGGGAGTTCATTACTTGATCGTTTCTGTTCCGACGGAACCTGAGCTTTATCCTCCTGTTGCACGTGCCTACTTCCGGTTGGAAGCTGCTCAACTGATTTTTTCGGATCGAGTGAAATCTGTGGTGATTTACTCATCTTACGTTTCTTATTTTTTTTGTTACGGTTCAGAATCCATCCCGTTTCTCTATTGAGTTCTTTCTCGTCTGTTTCATACATAACCTCTATATGATCATTGGTGTTGTTTATCTTAGTGGTTTCTTTCTCAGACATTACTGCATCTAGAGCATCTTTTAACTCCTTGTTTTCTCGCTGTAAGTTTTTGAGGTCTTTGTTTAGATTTAACGTTAACTTTTCTATTTCGTAAATCTTATTGCGCAGTTCTGCGTTATCCCTTTCTAAGGTGTTCGCTATTGGTGGTGGTGATCTACCCACCCTAGATTGTTGTTTAAATGGGTTGGGTTGCCCAACAGGGCTGTTAAACAATGATTGGCTCACCCCAGAATCCTTTGAGCCAGCCTCGTTAGAGGGTGGATTTGCCCGCTGATTAGCTGGGTTACCACCTGGGGTACAAATATTTAATAATTAATTAAGTTATTTGTTTATTGTTTATATTTTAATATTTTATAGTAATTATATGTGACTGATAAACCCTATAGCTTTGATAAATTTCAGAGTGCATCGTAAGAATTTCTCATAATCCCTCCAAGGTTTCTTTAAGGTTTGGAGAGATTTTTGTTTTTCTTCTTTGGTGATTATACTTTGGGCAATTTATAAGTATATGATGAATAGTTATGGGACATTGACATATGTCACATTGAGGTGGATTACATTTTTTCATCAAATAATAATGTGTGTTTCGAGTGTGGCCAATTCTGAGTCTACATACAGTAACCCTTTCATAACGTGATTCTCTTAATGATGTTTCCCATGGTACTGTTGTTGTTTTAATCTCATATAGTTTATGGTCAATGCATTCATTCTATCGGCCGTTCCACTTTTCCATTAAACTATTCCTCACATGTTTTTTTAGATCATTAAAAGGAACATGATCATGTATTATTTCATGTAGATTTACAGCCGATTTAGACAAAGAGTCGGCTTGTTCATTACCGAAGATTCCTGAGTGGCTAGGAACCCACAAGAATATGATATTCTTATCATATAGTGAATGTAAATTTTCTTGTATGTCTTGGATAATAGGGTTATTTATTTGGGAATTTTGGAGAGATACTAAACTTGAATAGGAATCTGATACTATAACAAACCGGGTGAAATTTGATCTGCACGCCTTGGATAAAGCAACTTGAAGTCCTACAGCTTCAGCTGAGTATATAGACATGATATTTGAAAGTTTATATTTTTCCTGTTGTACTTCATGGTAGATTCCTACTCCAACCCTGTCGTTAGTTTTTGAACCATCAACATAAATAAATTGGAAATTTTTATATTGATCCTGAATCTGTTTGAGTTCTGTATGGTAAATGTAATTGTTTCAAATGTAATGTTGTAATTGTATGAGGTTATAATTTTGGATTTGAAACAGAATGGTTTTAAATATAGGATCGGCAAACAATGATCCTTGTAGAGCATGGAGGGTTTTTGTTTGGAGGGGATGATCTGAATAAGAAGATATTTTTTTGTTATGAAGTTTATTGCAGTTATAGCACGACGATAAGAGAGAGGGGTTGACCCAGAATCACAGATGATGCTCTCGACTGGGCTGCTCCTAAAAGCACCAATCGATAATCTTAGACCATGAGTTTGAATTGTATCTAATATTTTTAAATTAGTGGTAGATGCATTTTGGTATATGACACTGGCATAATCAAGCCTAGATAAAATCAAGGCATTATGTACTCTTAGTAGTAGATTTCTATCAGACCCCCAATGAATATTTGATAATAGTTTAATTACATTAAGAGTTTTAAGGCATTGTGTTTTCAATGATGCAACGTGTAGTTTAAATGATAATTTTTGGTCCAGTATTACCCCAAGGTATTTATGATTATTATTAAATGAAATTGGTTGACCTTTTAAATAGATATTCGGACTTGGGATGGGGCGATTTGTTTGACCAAAGACAACACCTTTTGTTTTTCCAACATTAAACTCAAATCCATAGTTTTCTGTCCAAATACAAAGTTTATCATTGGAATTCTGTAGGAGAGATTTACAATCGTCCATATTTTTAGATCTTATAAAAATCACTAAATCATCCGCAAACATAGTTACCTTAACAGGTGATTCAATTTGTTCAATTAATGGGTTAATTGCTATGAGAAATAAAATTACACTTAGTACTGATCCTTGAGGGACACCGTTTTCCTGTTCGTATGCGTTAGATTGTTTATTATTGGTGATAACTTTAAAACGTCGAACTTTTAGAAAATTTTTAATAAACTGAAATAAATTTCCCGATATGCCATGTTGATCTAAGATATTTAAAATATGATGTTTCGAAGTTTTGTCATATGCTTTGTTGATATCAAAAAATATTGGAATTATTTTTTCACCGTTTCGAAATCCCATTTGGATTTCATTAACAAGGTATCCCAAAGCATCAGTAGTTGATCTATGCTTTTGAAAGCCCATTTGAAACTTCGAAATTAGATTAAATTCTTTGGTTATCCATTTGACACGTTCAGCTACAAGGTTTTTCCATAACTTTACACATAGTGTTGGTCAGTGCAATTGGTCTATAGCTTAGGGGTAATTTTTTATCTTTTCCAGTTTTGTTAATAGGAATAACATCAGCTATAAGCCATTCATTAGGAAATGTATGATTTGTCCACAGATTATTGTAGAATTTTAGAAGGAATAATTTTGATTTTATGTTTAAATTAGTCAGCATTTTGTAATGTATTCCATCAGGACCTGGTGTAGAACCAAGACATGTTTTCATAATCTGGGTGAGTTGATTAATGTTGAATTCTTTATTCTAGCCATTATTTGAAAAACAATTTTGGTTCATAAATGGCCTATTTTCCGTAGTAGTCTTTATATTGATAAAATTATTGGAATATTGATTTGTTTGACTCGTTGTTGAGAAATGGTTAGCGAGAATATTCGCAATTTCTAGTGGCTCGGAAAAACATTGCCCATTTGTTATAATTGTAGTTATTTCTTTAAATCTAACAATTCCTTGGATGGCTTTAATTTTTTTCCAAATTTTTTGTGGATCTTCATTTTGTCCAAGATTATTTACAAATTTTTGCCATGATAGTCTTTTAGCGATACGAATACGTTTCCTAACAAGAGCTCGACATTTCCTAAAAAGGTGTAAATTTGATGGGCTAGGATTGCGGATAGCGTTCCTCTGTGCTATCCATCGAGCTTTCAGCACTTCAGAAATATCCCGAGACCACCATGGTACTGGAGGTATATGACAATTAGTTGATGATATAGGTATAGAATTTATTGCTGCATGTCGTGGATCGTGGAAATGGTAATCATTTATTAAATTGAATTGTAGATTATATTTTTGCCAGTTTTCTTGATTTATTCTCCATCTCGGTCGAGGAGGTGGAGTTGCTGCATTGGTTGGTATTTCTGTCGATAGTATAATGGGAAAGTGGTCACTTGAACAAAGGTTGGGATATATGTGCCAATCAAAATACATCGATACAATTGGTGATGCTATTGTAATATCAATCGCTGAAACAGTCCCATTAGAATAAGTGTAATGTGTTGGTTCTCCATTATTTAAAATATTTAAATTGTATTTATCAATTAGATTTACAATGTTGGTGCCACGTTTGTCGGGGCGAGTTGCAAATCTATCACAAAGCTGATGATGGGCATTAAAGTCACCCAAGATTATGAATGAAGTTGTTAGTTGATTGATAAGATGTTCAATATCCCTTATGGTTATATTATTATCATTTGGTAAATAAAGTGAGATCAACGTGATTTTAATTGGGTAATAAATTTCGACTGCCACGGCTTGTAGATCGGTATCAATTTCAATTTCAACACTACTGTAATTATTCTGTATTAGTATTGCTACTCCACCTTTAGCTCTTTCATCATGATCCGTAATAACATCGTTTCTATAGACTTGATAATTTTTTAGAGAAAATTTATTTCCAAATTTTAAATGAGTTTCTTGGAGGCAAATGGCCAATGGTTTGGTTTGATTTATCATTAGATGTAACTCCTCAATTTTGTTTGTGATTCCGTTAGGATTCCATTGAATTATGCTATTTGAGTTAAAGTCACACATAATTATATAATTTAAGAAAGAGATATATCATCATAATCGATATTCCCATTTCCATACAAGGAATTAAATGATTCAGTAATAGGGTTACCAAAAACATTTGTTTCATATTTACTTTCATTGATAGATTCGGGTTTGCATCAATACTTGTAAGAGTACGGTTGCAATTTCTGTCCTAAATATTATTATTATCAGTATTATTATTTTCTATGTTATCGTTAGTAGTATTTGTGTTAGTTGTATTATTTGGGTTATAAGGAAAATTTGAATTAATATTACTGTAATTGTTTTCTATTTCATTATTGTTAGTGTGGTTATTATTTTGATTATTATTATCGTTTACGGTTTTAATTTTTTTATTTGGTTTTTCAGAGATTTGTTTGTTAGAATTAATGGGTGGTCTATGGTGATATTTTCACAAGGTTGAATGTTATTTTTTAAACTGTTTATTGGTATAATTTTTGAAGGTCCTCCTTATACAATTTGTTTTTGTTCATTAGTTTAAGATATTTACTTTCGGTAATTCTCGTTTTTGTAATGTCAGCATATGTTGTATTTGATTGATGGGTTGTACTTAAAGCCGGTGTAATGTTTGCAAAGCACAAACCACAAATAGGATCCACTGTGCATCGATTTTTACTGTGGCCATATTTCTGACAGTTTGTACATCATAAGATGGTTTTGTATAAACAGACGAACGTCTAATATTAGATACACTGCTTTGATTTTCAAAGGGATTGAAGGTGAAGAAAATGTTAATATTATTCCAGGAGTATCTTCCAATTTCCCATCTCTGCGTTTTTCCATTCGTCTGGCACTAATTACTTTCTCGCTTGTGAGTCCATCAACTATTTCTTTTTCTGTAAGATTAAGTAGCTGTTTGCAATAAATGAAACCCTCAGAGTTATTAAGAAAGGGATGCTCCGTTACAGCGATGTTAACTAACCCACCGAGAGTTTTAGCAGCGAGTAATTTTTTTGTACCGGTATTATTTTTTGTTAGAAATAATAACTGACCTGTTTTTAATAATTTGGCATTTTTAATACAGGTTTCAGTGATCATGGCAAGTGCTTTATCAACGGCAAAAACTGATAATGATCCAAGGTTTTTTGTTTTTTCACATGCACTAGTGATTAATAGATACTTTTCGTTATCAATATTACTTTGGTGAAAACTACCATATCGTCGTTTTACTGGTGAAGGTTCAGGCAACTCAACAAAATCTGCTTCAGATAAGAGAGGCCCGAATCTGTTTGGATGTTCAAAGTGAGGCATCCTGCAAGCAGGAGCCGAACTATCGATATTTCCACTTAATAAGATAGTTTATTTAAATTTGCACTAATCACTAAAATTAATCACACAAAATGTTTTAATATATATGGTATAAGTATTTTGAAACTGTTCTTATTATAATCCTTCTTTTTTTTTTTTTTTTTTTTTTTAATTTATTGTTTAAGAGCACTTATTTAGACGAGAGTCGAAACCAAACTGCCAAAAAAAAGTTGCGTTTCGTTTATTTGCAATACTCAAATTTTTTACTTTGTTTTAGAAAAGGTCTTCTGGAACTTTTTCTAGATTATTATTTGTTTTGAATTTTTTAAATCGTCGTTCGGTTCCATAAAGGTTTAGCTTAAAAAAGGAAACATTTTGGGATTATCGCGAAAAATCAGTTTTTCTTCTCCTTTTTCATTGGGTTTAAAGCTTAGGTTGATTAAGTGATGCACATATTTTCATAAATTCTATTTTTTTTTTTTTTTTTGATTTCGTGATAAATTCAATAGTGTGTAAGTGATTTGGTATTTTAAACAGTGATTTTGTGAAATAACAATTTAGAAAGTTATTTGAAAAAGTTAATAATTTATAAATTGCACTGAATTATATAGAAAAAGCAAATAAAGATTGTTCCAGCTCAAATAATTTTTTCCAAGGTATACTCTGGAAAAAAAAGCTTGAGAATTTTAAAAGAAAGATTGTGCTTCTCTATTTTCTTTATTTTGATGAAACTGAAATTAATGATCCATTAGGATCTCATGCTATTAAACATTCTGTAGCAAATATGTACTATTCATTTCATTGCTTTGATATGTCAAAATTAGAAAATATATTTTTAGGTGCTATTATAAAATCGATTGATCTTAAGAATTTTGAAACTGATAGTTGCCTTCAATATTTGATCAATAAATTAAAGCGTTTAGAAGAATTAGGTGTTGTTATTCAAACACCAACAGGCCTGTCGGAGCGATTGATCCAACCGAAAAGGAAATAGTCACCTAAACATTAAATCTCAGTCTGAAACAAATCAAATATTAGCCTAAAATACAAAAAAAAAAATGTTATTTATCATATAAATTAGCTAAATGTTTACCCTTTGCCTTTATATAAATCATGATCACCCTAAAAATATAACTAATAATTAATAATTCATATAATCTAAATGTTAAAATTAACATAAAGCACTTACCCACTAAATAGTTTCCAAAACAATCCAAATGTCATCTCAAAATGTAAAGTAATAGATTGATTCTAGTGTATTATTTTGCGTTCAGTGCAATGATCGATTACAAAGATTATGATTGACGCGATATTTGTGTCGAACTTTTCAAACATATTCTTTGAATCTGTCATTCCTTACCGCACTTATTAGAATTACAAAAAATTGTTATCTCATTCGGTGTCCTAGTTTTGCTCAAGTACGCACATTAAAAAGTAAATAAATCAAAAAAACATTAAAAATTAAAAATTGTAAAAATCATTAAAATTTAATAAATCATAAAATAAACAATCTATCATTTAGCGAAATAAAGTAAAATTAATAGTGTATCATTGAAAATCAAATTAAATTTGTAAGTAAAAAAAAAAAGGATTTTCTGTGGAGCTTTCTGTCAATCAACTCAATTCAACGCGGGAATTTACGCAATTGTTAATTGCCCCGCCAACAAGGCCTAAAGGTAGTAAATTTTGTATTGGGACTTGTGTTAAGAGACAATTTGGGTTTGAATGTTTTATTTGATTTCAGTAAATCTTTTTCTGCAACATCATTTTGCAGATTTTGTAAAGTTTGAAAAGATGAGTCGAAACACCTTGCTTATGAAATAGAAGATATGATGCGCAATCAAACTAATTATTTTAATGATTGTCAAATAAGAAATATTGAAACAACAGGTATGAATAAAAATTTGTTTTTTAATCAAATTAAAATATTTAACGTAACTCAAAATTTTGCTGTTGATATTATGCACGATTTCTACGAGGGTGTATGTCATTAAGAACTATGTCATATCATTTTATATTTTATAGAAGAAGCACAATACTTTTCTCTAGAACTTTTAAATGCTCGAAAGCAATTGTTTAATTATGGTTAAAAAGCTTTAAATTGAAAATGTCTGCCAAAGAAATGAAAACATTTATTCACTTTTTTCCTTTGATGGAAATGCAAATCATTTTCACACGCAACAACATCTCGTCATCTCATTTCATAAGTAGACGAAGTGTTATCGAAAATGATGAAAAAATGTCATCGTAAATAATATTTAAAAAGTTGACAAAGCTTGTCACAATGACACAACAAAGAGGAAGACAACAAAAAACACTTTGGTTAAATTACAATCTTGATAAAATATCTTATAATAAAGTGAATAATAATCATAAAGATTTTTTTTTTTTTTTTGCTCGTGGTCTCTTCAGAATTTATTTTTTATTTTTTTGTTATTTTAAATGATTGCAGATCAACTTGAGGTAAACATAAATCTTATCGCAAATTTTTTATTACGATCAAAATAAATTAATTTAATTTTTATTTTTATTAATTAAATATTCAAGTTTCTGGTTCAGCGCTGGTGGTGGTGGTGGTGGTGGTGGTGGTGATGGTATCTTCGTCCCAACAATATTGGGTATTAAAAGTAATTAAATTTTATTTTTTTTTTTATTTTTTTTTTGAAACTTTAAAATTCAGATCAATTTCCATCTTCGTTAAGTTAACATAAATGCGTGTATAATATGAGTATACACACGCATGCAAGTTAAATTGATGAGACGTTTTTTGTTTTTATAATTTTGGTCTTTGGTCGGGTATAATTATTTTGAAAGTATATTTTGTTTACTTATTATTTATTTATGTTGGTTGCTGCTTAACTTCTTGGATGTTAACTTTTGTCAACAAAAATTATTATTATTTTTTTTATTAATTAATAAGAGCTGCAGTGTAGTTGATTTAATTAAAAATAATTAATTTAATCTTTTATTTTTTTTTGGTCGGTGCGCGGTTGTAATTATTAAGTGAAAGCTTTTATGGAATCTGTGCGCTGTCAATTTTTTGGGATTTTAAAATAATGAGCATTGCAATGAAAATAGAGCAAAATGCTATACAACTGAAACAATTATTGAGATTACTATTAATTGTTTTAGAAGATATTCAGGAAGTTTTCTTTACAGAATTGACAAACTTTTATTGCTAAAATCTAATTGTAAATGAGTGGGATCTCTAAAAAAAATATTGGCGCAATAGTAAAGTAATGCTTATGAAATATTTCTGAAGTAAACCTTAGAATTGTTAAAATACTATATGCCGCTGCTGAGTACATTATGTTGCCTTAAAATGAATCTATTCGAAATTTCATAGCCTTTCCAAGATTTTTAAAATCACAGATTGAATTGCAATTGGTCGGTAATTACCAACAATAAGATTTTCTTCTTTTTAAAGTTGAGGAATAATAATTGCTGTTTTCACAGAATTAGGGTTAGTACCATTGATAAAACATTGATTAATACAATTAATCAAGATTTGGTTACCAACACAAAAATTAACCTAGGGTATAATTGTTCCTATTTAACCAAATAAAATTAAATGATTGTAGTTTTGAAGTATAAAGAAATCGAAACTTTTGATTTAGCAAAGCGGTAACAATATTTTATTGTAGAGCAAGCCACACACAATTGTTCGGGAGAGAAGCATACAGATTCTAAATGTATTTCTGCTGTTCTCGGCGATTGCGCTTGCGCCTTATTGATCGTGTTTGCAAATTCAAATCGAAAAACGAATTTACGGAAAAAAAATCACTAAACTTAAGAAATTTGTAATGTAAATCAAGAAAATTATGCCTTATTTTTCAACTATTAATTTGTTGAACTTAATTAAAGAAAACAAAGATGAGACAAAAATTATTTAAATCTAGCAGAAATCAATAAAATAAATAACATAAGTTTCTTGTTTTAAATATCATTTGGTTATTTTTTTTTTTTTTTTTTTTTTTTTAAACTATGCAATATTTTCTGGGGCTCAAGGCACTCCCAACTCTTTCGCAGTTAATTTTACCGTCCTACTTTACGCAGTATTAGCCAAATCGAGGACGTACGGCTATAGACCCGCTTTGTATAAACCACCTGCACATTGCATTGCTTCATGCCAACCTATAGTGCTGACATGAAAGGTGGGTCGGCCCATGGATTCTGCACTCTCAACAGGGGGTCATAGTTGTGTTCATCATCATCACCGATCGTAATCAGATGATGAAAAATCCCTTTTGCATCCCGCCCCTATCGGGATTCGAACCCGGTACCTCCCGATCCAAACGCCGCAGCTTTAACCACTGCGCCGTTTGCTCGGTAATTTGGTTATTTTAGTTCGTAATTTTTCTTAACTTTAGAACTTGAATTAAAAAGATTTCTTTGGTCTAGAATATTTCTATCAATTTTATTACATATGATTCTTAGATTATAAGAAAATGGCATAAAACCAATCGAATTTACTATTGGGTTAATGTCATAATTAAAAAATAAAATGCTTGAAAGTGAGAAAATCTGTTTAGGCAATACAGGAAAGCTATAATAAAATGCTGCTAAAGACTGTTTTCCAGAATGGCTTCTCAAAGCAATCCCTGGTTCGAAGTCATCATAATAAAGAAAATAAGGAATTAGGATTTTCTGTGGAAATAGTAACGATTTCTTTTTTCATACTTTAGCTTGAACAAAATTGGTAATCTTTGTTGTATCTGCCATTCAATTTTTGGTATGCTGAAGTGTTTCTTCTAAAATATTAGGTAAACTAAAAAATTTCTGTATTTGAAAATCAATTGGCATTAACGTTCCTTCTGTTTTTTAACGTCTAACTTTGCTACACCTTTGTACATTGTTTCACTTGTCGCTATATTTATTTGTACCTTCTTAACTGGTTTATATAAACCAATAGTTGTCATGTGTTTGAGAAGTTTGTATTCGGTATTGTAATTTTTAAAAGGCTTTTTGCTAAGATCAAACGTCGATTTTACAGTATTTGACATATTTTCTCCCATGGCAGTGGTGATTACAATCTCGATTTCTTCTAAAATTGGTCGTAATATTAAATCAGTTGCATCGAAAATTAAAGTGTTGACTAATTTATTAGTGACGTTATTAAAACTAGCAATTTTACTGATAAAAGAAAGTGAAGCTTTTTCAATCTTTTGTTTAAATAACTCAATATCAATATTTTGTTTTGGTGAAGGTTTTGTGATCACTTGGCATTATTTTTTTCGAATTTGGACTTTGTTGCATAAAGTTTTTCTTTTTCTTCGATTTCTAAAGATGCTACAGAATATTTAAAGCAATTTTGAAGGTGTCGTTTTAATTTCCAGCTTTGGTCAAAATTTGACGGACAATTAATTAAAGGACACTTAAATGTATCACTATTATCTCCTAATTTATGAACTAATCTCAAATGTTTTAAGTACAAATTTATACTATCGAAAGTAATTTTACAGATATTGCAATTCATTATAAATAATAACATATTCCTTCAAGGAAAATTTAGTTATTGTTAATAAAATAATTAATAATAAGTAAAATTAATAATACAATTTGTTTACATATATCCAAAATATATACATAATCTAAAACTACAATATTAATGTTTCATTTAACAATTTTTTAATTGGCTTATCAATGCGTCAATCTGTTTTGTCACTGATAGTGTTAATATCGAAAAAATATTTTTGTGCCAATTTCTGTAGCATTGTCCTGAATAATTTAAATTTAAGGCAAAATGAATTTTGAATGTTGTGTTGAGGCAATTTAATCAATCGTCAAACAGAAAATCGTTTTCTTATGTTTAGGTCTTCGTTTAAAATTATTATTAGGTTGAAGAGTCAAGTTGTATTCCATACAAGCGTTCCTTTTTTTTATTATTTGATTCTGTAAATCATTTATTGAAGCCAATTCAATAAAAAACGCGTCAATGGCATCTTGTGTAGAGATTTTCCAAATTTTTTATCCGCCTTTCGAACGTACCGACCAGTAGGTTTTAAAAAAATGATGTAAAATTTTTAATATCGTTATAGACTTGAAATCTGAAACAAAAATAAGTTTGTTAGTATTATTATTACAGTCGAAGCAAAAAAGTTGAATCAATTTAATAAAACAATCTATTTAGCAGAACATACGTTTGGATTTCTTTGCTAGAGAGGAAATTATGAAATTTGGGGGGTAAACTTTATCGCTAAAGATATAAATAGAACAAGAGCGACAACGACAAACTACAACTTTTGTATAATTAAAATACACGCAAATTAAAGACATTTCATAAAAATCAAACTTACAGAAGTTATTTTGTATCAAATTACAAATAAATGAAAGATTATCGATAAATATTTATGTGACAAATACTTTATTATCGATCAGAAATTTGTCATAAAAATAGTTTGGGTAATTAATACTAAATTGTGCAAAAAAATTTTATGTTACTGCTAAAGTTTCCTGCCTGAATTTCATGATTCGGCCCCAGTTTTTTCGCTTCAATCGAAGCGAAGAAAAGAAATTTAATAAACATATGTACCTCTATCGGTGGGCAAACTACCCAGCATTTGAGTTATTTTTTTGTCCTTTCTAAATTTATTCAAAAAAATTTGTAAAATCTTGACTTCAAAATTATCCCACTGGTTGTAAAGGGCCAACTCTTTCCCTTGATGTCCCAATTCAAAATCAATGTCAATCTAAATTAATTAAAATTCGTTAAATTATGAGAATTGAATAAGAAAAAATGAGTTTCTTACTAGTCTAAAGGCGTCTTCGAGCCAGTTCGTGTTAAATTGGTTAAATTCTATGCGACGTATTGTATAGGTGTTTTTAAACTTCGATTCAACCGTCGCCCATGGTTCGCTCATAACTTTCAACCAGTTCTTGTTTTCTATTAATGATGCATCGGTGTATATTAAAAGCGGATTGGAAAAACAGATATTTTCATTCAGTTGTTTGTTCATCGATCAAACGCAATATTATTTTTGCGGATATGAAACAATTTGTTTTTGACGGATTGTAAAAAATTCCATAGGTATTTCTTTGCAACTGACGTAAAACGATTGTTTCCAATTTTTGTACATTTGAAGTTTCCAAACCACATTCGATCCACTTCTGTGGATACATTAATCGGTCTGATAATGAAGATTACGTGTAACTTATATACCTAAAATTATTGTGGTTGGTTCTTCTATACACTTTGAGATGTTTCTCTTGGCTGGCTTTGTATAGCCAATTTGACGCAGTTTTGCCAGCTCGTTTCGGTAACAGTTGTACAATCGTCCAGTTGGTCTGTCCCCTTCTGTGTTGTAATATGTATTCCGAAATATTTTAAAATAATGCATTTTTGAACGAATTGCTTAAAAGTTTATAACTTTACTTTCAATTCGTTATGAAATGTTGTTGATATGACGGTTGAAATTTTATGAAAATCCTCGTGCTTCATCTGTACATCGTTTGTATAAAAAAATTCTAATAACCCGTCAATTAGAAGCTTTCGGGCTTGCTCGGTTAACTTTGGTGGATTGGATGCTTTATAAATTTTCAGGATCTTCTGTCCTTTTAGTGTATTCAGAAATGAGGCTAAATTCTTGAAATTATGAAATTACACTTTAATTGTAATTAAAATTTGGTTAAGTTCATTTATTTCAATCAATAGATTTATAAATCTATTCTTGTGGCTTTAAACTGTAAGGAAAATACATTTTCCCCAAATACACAAGAAGGCTCACTTATAAATTTATCGATCATGTTAATAATTAGATTTGACAATTACAGGAGTATCTAGGTTTTTTGGAACTTCAGTTTGTAGTTGAATCCAATCCAGCACAGAGGAGTTTAGCGACTGGGTCGTTGTTGTTGTACTTAGTAATTCCACGTTAACGTTGTAACCCTGTCGAGCCTTAAAAAAACATTCTTGAAATTAATTTAATTAGGTTAGAAATTTAAAATTAGCTATACATATTCCTTTCTCCATTCAATTATTTTTGATCCTATTCTGCTTTTTTCTGTATGATAAAGTTAATAATTTAAAAAAAAAATATCCAAATCATAAGAATGTTTTGTACAACTAAAACCTACTTGCAAAATATGGTTTTAAATGCAGCAAATCCCATTTTCTGAATAATGAATCAAATTCACTTTCACTGATAAATATGACCCCATATGTCTCTAGATTGTTTATTGCCTCTGTAGTTGTGTTTTCGGCCATTATTCCCAATTTCTAATAATAATAAACACAAAATCATTCACTTCAGATTTTGCAGTAATTACTTTTTAATTATATAACTTTGATTCGCGGATACCCGCATTTATCAACAAAAAACTAAATTATTCTAATAATTTATGTTTAAGTATGGGTAGAATTACGCCGATTACAAAAGGTAAATTTTGAAAATTCCTACACTAGTTTACATTTTGCGGATGCGAATAAAAAATTTTTTAGTGAGGGCGGATGCCGGTAAATTTTTTTTCTGGGCACTTGGCACAACATTATATTCAAACCGGCACAATATTCAATATTCTATATTCAATTAGTTTTTTTAATAAATTTGAATTTTCAAACACGTTTATATTTTCACTTTAAAAGATCACGTCTATCTTCCACAAACTATATATTTTATATTATGAATCATGGCAATTTTTTCTTCCTTATAGGTGCATAAAAATATAAAATAACGTTATTTAAGGGAAAAGGATAAATATACAAATTAATATTATTTTGTATTAGTGTCTGCTTGTTCTGTTATCTTGCGTTATTAAACAAAAACTGGATTACATGATTTATTGCTTAGAAGGAGTATTTTTTTCTATGAAACTTAGCAAACCATTCTTGTTCCTATACATAAATATTTACAATAATGTAAAAAAAATGCTAGAATTTTTATTAAAATTATGAATAATGTTAACATAGTAAAATATAAAATTTATGATTTCCCCGAATCATAAAATTAATGCAATATCCATTAAAATTAGAAGCACATTATTATAAAAGTAGTGTATTATTCTTAAAATAAGTTAAAAAACTATTGATTTTAGAATTCAAATAAGTAATATTTAAAAGATTCTTCATGAAAAATATAATAAGAAAATATCTTACTTTTGGTTTTGAAAACATTGAATCTATAGAAAAATCATTTAAATAAGTAAAATTTCACTAGATTTTGAGTTATTGGAATTAAAATCATATTTCTTGAATTAGTGATCAATATTTTTTTTCCGTGTATTAGCCTCTAATTGTACACACAATCAATCTAGCAATGTATCTAAAGACTTTGAGATAAGGAATACGGAAGGGGCACTCCATTTAACCCCAAAGAGCTAGAAAAGTTTATGGGATAGAATACCGTCTGATCGGCATTGGTGAGGGTGCCGATTGATTTGAATTTTGTAATGGTACCAAGTAGCATACTTTGAATTTCGAGATTTAATTGATTGACAACGCTTTCATTTGTTGGCGCAAGTCAGGCTCTTCCACAAATTTACTTTGCAATATTTTGCAATGTTTCGAAACACGTGTAACTTTAAATGATCAACTAACTTTACCACTGAATTGAAATATGTTGAATTGAAATCATTTCGGGAATTAGTTGGCTAATTTTCATCAGCAAGGGACAAAAATTGATTTGAGAAAATGCTTATCGATACATCTCGAAGCAAATGAACTCTGATATTCATCATTAGTCCCATTGTTTTTACGTGTAACTACAAATGTTAATTATTGTGGCATACACTCAATTCGTTAGCTGGTGTTCCTGCTGTTAAAATGACAGTTATTCCACTCTTTTTTCTTGTTGTCCCGTTATGCTTGACCATTATATTTGACATACGTCCTAAACGATAAGTTTGTATTTTGGTAAATGGTGTAAATGGTTTAGTTCTAAAACTTGGTGCACATGTTTATTAAGCCTCAACCAGAAATGTGTGGCTAAAGGTGGCCACAAATGTTATTTTTGATATAACTAAAAATCTAAAATAGCTATCGGAAGAGACGTCAAGTAGGACAAACTGTTGAAATTACAAGATAAGTATATAATATATTAAATAATATGAACAATTTTGTTTTTAATAAACTTTTCTTACAGGAATAAAACGTTAGCCGAATTGTGATCATCATTGGATATAAGGGTTTGGCGCTACCAAACATACTCCCCTTCGTTAAAGATTGACAAATTTTAATTAATCATCATCAACAACTGGCAGGCGACAAAGCTTCGAAGTTGGACGTTTGATAATCTATTGGGCAGTTTTGACAGTTCCTACCCTAACAACACCATCATTGCCAATGTGCACTTCGATGACACGTCCAGATGGCCAATTGCATGGAGCAACATTATTGTCTTTTATCAACACAATGTCATTCACTTGTAAATTCTGGTTTCGTTGTTGCCATTTAAACCGTTGCTGCAGGTTATTTAAATAATCTCGAGAATACCGCTTTCAAAATGATTGAACTATCTGCTGGACGTGATGCCATCTCATTAAATAGGATTTTGGGGTACTACTGTAATCATTATCTGGAATCATTATAGCTGTCCCCAAAACCAAAAAGTGAGCCAAAATAAGTGTGTCGATGTTATCCGTGTCTTCATTTGTTACGGCGCATAGTGGTCGCGAATTAAACACATTTTCTTACTGAACTAGGACAGTGCTCATCTCTTCAAAGGTTAAGTGTGAACTACCAATTACTTTAACCAAGTGTGTTTTGACCGATCGAACGGTACGCTCCCATACGCTACAAAAATTTGGATCTGCTGGAGGGATGAATGACCACTTAATACCAATGTTAACCGCATATGTCATGACTTCTTGTTTGCATGCTTCTGAGTTTAGTAACCTGTAAATATCAGACAAGCACCAATAAAATTTGTACCATTATCGGAAAAAATTTGGTTTAGGTAGTCCCCTTCGTGCAGTAAAACGTTTCAAAACTGCTAAGAATAATTCCGACGTGAGGTCGCTAGTCACCTCGATTTGCAATGCTTTTGTGACTAAGTAAATTAATATTACGATGTATCCTTTGACTAACTTCGCACCTCGTCCGCGTTTTGTTGCTAGCATTATTGGACCAGCACAATCAACTCCTGTACTACTGAATGGTCTGGCTGGAACTAATCTTTGTGACGGTAAGTTTCCCATCAGCTGCGATGATTTATTAGTTGCATATTTGAAACATTTAATACATTTATTACAAATGCTTCTTGCTGCTTTGCGAACACCCAAAATCCACTACTTCGTTCTTGATATTGATGTTAAGTGAGTCGGACCAAGATGATGATATTTTATATGCAAATGACTTAAAATTAACTTAGAAATTTTGTGTTGCTTTGGTAATATGATTGGGTGCTTCTGATCGTATGAACAAGTGGCAAACTCAAGGCGACCACCAACTCTCAGTACTCCATTTTCATCAATGAATGGTGCAAGAGATATTCAACGCGAATTTGATTTTACCATTTTGTACCGACGTAAATAAGCAATGTCATCTGAGAATTCAGTTCGTTGAATTTCATTGAATATTAATATTTCAGCCTGTTGTAGTTCTTCTGTGGTAAGCTAACCAGACAATTTCGACCTTGAATTCTTCATGTTATAAATAAATCGTTTTACTCGTGCCATAATGTAGGTGATTCGTGTCCACTCTGATAACTTATCGAGTAATACTTGAACACAATGGTCGTTCAATGTTGTAAATAAGCCGAGCACGTTATGAGGCTGTTCCTCTTGTGTATCTAATACCTTTATCGGTTGCGGCCAATGATTTTCACTCCCTTTTAGCCACTTTGGTCCCTCCCACCATAACGTATTGTTCATTAGCGATATTGATGAAACTCGACTGGATGGTAAGTCTGCTGGATTATCCTCACTCTTTACATGCCTCCAGACTGCATTCGGAACATATTGAAAGATCTGCGATGTCCTATTTCCAACGTATGCTTTCCATTTTCGTGGGGGTCCATGCAACCACGACAAAACTACAATTGAATCAGTCCAGAGATTTAATGCCGCGGTTTTTAGCCCAAATGATTCGTACACGCTAGCTTTGCCAATAGATGCGTTCCACATACTTCCAAACGTGGAATACTTATTTGTTGGATTGGTGCTACTTTGGATTTACTTAATACCAAATTAGTTTTCACATGTCCATCAATTGAGGTACGAATATAAACGGAAGGTGCATATGCATTTTCACTAGCATCGCAGAATCCGTGAATTTCTAGCAAAGAACTCAGTCGGCACATAAATCTTGGAATCTTCACTTCCTTGATGGTTTCAAATTGAGTTTTGATTGGATACCACCTGCTTTAAAAATCACTTGGTAACTCCTTGTCCCAAGAAAGCTTATGAAATCATAACCATTGCATCAAAATCTTAATATTGACGGTGAATGGTGTTAGCCACCCCAATGGATCGAATAGACGGGACGCAATTGACAAAATACTCCGCTTGGTGCATTTAACTTCTCCGGGAATTTGAACTTTAAAAGCGAAGATATCTTGTTTTGGTTGTCAATGAAGTCCAAGAACTTGATAAATATCACTATCATGTGTGATTTCAATTGATCCATTTACATCCGTTAACAACGATAAGTTCGACTTCCATTTTCTCAACACAAACCACCCTTGTTTTAATACGAAATCGATTTCAATTTTATTTTTAGTGCTTCTTTCTCGTTCGTGGCACCTGTGAGTAAGTCATCGACGTAAAAGTTACTTCTAATAATGCCAGCATTTTCTGGATAATCATGCTCATAATTCTCAGCAAGTTCGATAAGCACTCGAGTAGCGAGGAAAGAGGCTGAAGCAAGCCCGTAGGTTACAGTCATTAATTGATAATGCTCGATCGGTTGGTTACTTGAAATACGCCACAGTATTCGTTGATACCGAGTTTGTGTAGGCTCGAGCAATATTTGCCGATACATTTTTTCGATGTCGGCGGTGATGGCGATCGGAACTGTTCTAAACTTAAATAAAATTATGGAGAGTGTAGATTGTACAGTTGGCCCAACCTGGAGTTTGTTATTTAAGGAGATGCCACTTGATGACACACATGAACCGTCAAATACCAAACTCAGTTTAGTAGTATCACTACTTGTCTTCCAAACGCCGTGGTGTGGCAGATAGCAAATTTCTCTCTGTTCTGCTTCCAAACTTTCAGGTGATATTCTAATCATGTGATTTAGATCGATGTACTCCTGTATGAATGCGCGATACAATTGCCCAAATTCACTATTGGAATTCATCTCGCGTTCCATTGTGATTAATCGCCGTTTTGCCATTTTGAATGTATCTCCGAGCTTCGGTTCTATTTGCTTAAACGGAAGCTGTACTCTGTATCTTCCAAATTCTTTGCGTCGAACTGTTGCTCTTGAATGACTCTCCCATAGTTCTTCCTCTTCCGATATTCCTCGTAGGTCCTGAATTTCTTCTTGCTCCCAGAATCGCTCCAATGCCTTTTCCAGAAATCGGTCCTCCAACAACCTAGCATGTGTTGATTTCACTTCGCTTCGTCTGTAAAAATTGATGTAGTCGGTTTTTCCAGATACAACCCAATGAAATGATGTTTCTTGTGCGATGGGAGCATCCTTTGCGACGAATAATTTGCCCCTCTTTAAAACTTGGAAAAAGTAATCGGCACCCATTAAGATATCAATTGGTTTACCCTTTAAATACATTGGATCCGCCAACTTCAATTCGTCAAATTTATCTAAATGACAGCGTTCATCATAACTTGCTGTGGTCGTGATTTGCTTTATGATAAAAACATCCATTTTTAGCCAATTTGATTCATCAAACCTGCGGGAGATATTTCAATGGTTGTCTTACCAACTGCTGATACTTTAGATGTGGCTAGTCCTCCAATTATCGAATCTGTATTTCGCCTTTGAAGACCCGATTTCTCAGCTGTTTCTTTAGATACCAATGAAATTTGTGAACCTGAATCGAGTAATAAATTGCAATAAAGAAAATTTCCAGATTTATCACGAAGCTTAACCAAAGCTGTTGGCAAAATTGCATGGCTGCACAGTACCATGTTTGATGAAGCTGTAGTGGTTAAAGTTGAACTAGTATTTTCTGTGGATGATTCATTTTCTGTTGAACTGTTCATATCAGACGCTGCGTTACTAATAACGGCTTCATGTAGCATGGTATGATGCCTGCGACCACATTTATAACATGATCTTTTTGATTAACATTTGTGCGTTGTGCTGAAACAATTAAAACAAACATTTAATTTCATTGCTTCCTCACGCTTTGCAATAATATCTAATTTACTGAATTTGCCACATTCATATAATCTATGATCCATGGAACAAGATGGGCAATTGGTAAACGATTGATCAATAGCGTTGTGTGATTTAACTACGAATCGGTATTTTGGTTGTTGTGATTTTAATGCTTCGCATGGTTCTAAACCATCGCATCGAGTGTTGAGAAATTTTAAGAAACTCTCAAATGATGGATAATTTATTTCGGCCGTTTGTAATGCCCATGCCTGTTGAGTATCCAAATCGGTTTTGGCGTGCACAATATAAATGAGCCACGGATCTCGTTTGATAGCATTATCACCAAGGGCTTCAACACCTCTTGTTACTTGATCTGCGACGATTGCTAAGCTTCTTAAAGTTCTTGCTGATTTTCTTTCATGTGTGGCAAGTCCACAAATGTCTTTATATATTCATTGATGATGTACTTTTGTTTTTCGTAGCGTTCGCATACTTTGACCCAAGCTTTCTGATAATTCGCGTCCGATATCGCAAAATGCTTAATTAATTCGGCTGGTTCACCATTAAGGCATCCTCTTAAATATTGTAATGTTTCTCCCTGTGATAAATAATTGTTATTATGGACTGCAGCAGAAAAAAGGTCCTTAAAACTAGGAAATTCTTTATATTCTCCTGTAAATATTGATACACTCAATCTTGGCAATCTTGCAGTTAACTGCGGCTCTTCGGATGATTTATTTAAGAATGACTCATTTAATGACGTGGACAAAGAACTAGTAAATTTGGATAATAATTGATTCTGTTGTTCTACTGTTTGTGACATCATTTTTGAAAATTACTCGATTAAGGGAACCGTTGTATAACCGCTGCTATCTGCCAAGAAATCCTTAAATTTGACCTTCACTTGTAAGTATTTGTCTTCGATGTCAATCATTTCTGTTGCACAATCAAGCGCTGCTAACTTTAAGTCAGCCTCCTTAAAGTCTTGAAAAGCCCGTTAGCCCGTTCGAGCAAATTTAGCCGAGATGATGCTTCACTAATTTTCATATCCTTGGATGCCTCTGCCTGCTCGATATAGGATACAATACGAGTAATGCTGCCCTTGGCTTAACCACGTTTCGCTGCCAGCTCCTTAATTTTAGCCGTTTTATCTGCCATTCCGAATTTATACCGCAAACTTGTTTCCTTTGAGGGGGTTCTAAATTACTGAAACACGAACTTATTCACTTAAACTAATTTTTTCGTCAAATACATATTCTTAATGATGATAATTTGTTTTGATGTCGTACGGGTTACCGGATATTGTTTCTACTTGGTACATTTACCACGTTGCAATTCAACTAATTTTAGCTTATACTGGAAACTTCTTAATAACGAAAACACGAATTTATCCACTTAAATAAATTTCTTGAAAATGTTCTAATAGCGGCAACCACGAGTTTGTACTTAAATTAAAATAATTGCACCTTTGACTTTGAAATAAACACGTATTCCTTTGAGAAAGTTCTTAATGACGGGAACACGAATTTATTCACTTAATTTTACTTACACAATGTTATCTCGAATTTGTATACATTTACACAGATATTTACCTTCAAATGGTAAATCCGCCTAACGTTGTATTTAACCTAATTTTCGATTATACTATTCGCTATACTTCGCTATTATTAAATCAAAATGGCGAAATTTGGATTAGATCCGGCTCGAAGGACCAAAAGTTATATTTGTTAGCGGCTGATGTTTTTTTTTTTTTTACGAAAACTCACAACCGAATTTAATAAAATAAATAAAACACAAAGATTGATTATAGTTAATTTTACTATACTATATTCTGATTTATTGACACAAATTGTTTTATCTTATTATCTTAAATTGATCCGACTAGTATAAGCGCAGTGGACTGTATGAAATTCTCCAACTTATTTTATTTTAAGTACTAACAAATTGATCTCGTAATAAAATTTGTATAGTACTAACAAATTCGGTTTGTTATAACTTTGTATTAGAATAACATAGAAAAACAATCGTTGCCAACTTCTTTGTTCACAATGAACTTTGACGGTTAGCATAAATAATCATGTCAGAGTAAGTACTTATATAATTGATCTGATAAATATTAACTTAAATTTATAATTTATGATTTACTTATAGGTATTACAACATTATAGCAATATTCAATTGGCGTACTAATTATAAGATAAGTATATAATGTATTAAATAATAAAAACAATTTTGTTTTTAATAAACTTTTCTTACAGGAATAAAACGTCAACCGAATTGTGATCATCATTGGATATACTGTGTAGGGTTTGGCGCTACCAAACACAAGGTGTTCGACATTGGTGTAGTACCAGCTTTTCGAATTTCTTTATGATTACTCCGTTATAACTCGTTAAGCTCTCAATTCATGATTTTACCAATATTCGGAAAAATAACTGAATTGATTCATTCTTTGAATGATTCATTTTGATTTTATGTGTGACACCCTTAAGCCTAGTAAGCCTAGGTAGTTGAATTTTCGTGAAGGCAAAGTAATTTCATCATGCAAAATCTCAAGAATGTCCAAGAGATATTTTGCCCGTTTACCATCTTATTTTTAACCAACTGTCTCATTATCAAGGTTACAATCAATTCGCCTTTTTGCAGGTTTACCAAAAAAAAAAAAACAATCGAACATTTGTTATCAAACCATGCAAATTCTAACAAAATTTAACTATACCATATATGTATGTTTGTATATATTTATCAAAGTTTAGCACTGTCTTAAGCAAGCGCAAGGTTCATAGACTGCCAAATAAAATACAAATCTCACATTGAAACAGAAAAAAATTAGTTTTGTGCATTACAATCTATCGATTTAGCCAGACAATTGTTTACCTTATAACGGTCAATTTCTCACCAAAACAAAAAACACAAACTCGCGATATACAAAAGACATTGAAATTGGACAATAGAAAATTGGCTACCAAATAGAAAAAAATTAGACAGAAAAAGGCATACACAGATCACCAAAAAAATTAATTTTTACGCTTGGTTTTGTTTTCTTTAATTAAATTCTTTTATTCGTTGATCTTATGAAAGTGTAAAATTTTATTATAAAAGCTTTATACAAAAAACCCAAAAAAAAAAAGCACAGGTGAAAGACACAATATATCAATACAGTTAGAATGTTTGATTAGATAATACAATCTAGACGAACGTAACTAAACACGGATAACAATAAAACTTTGACAAATTTATGATGTGAGAAAATAAAATTTTAGAATCGCGCACGGTAGTTTTGATTTCACGCCTGATTAAGCTCCGCAGTGTGTTTAATTTTTATTTTTGTTCGTTAAATTAAGATTTGAAAAATCTTTTGCCTCGTACATGCTTTCATTTCATCTTCGTTATGTATACAGGTATGTAATATGTAACGTACTTTGTAAATCCGATAATAAAAACAATAACAAGAAACTGCATCAATGTGTAATAAATCTTTTAAGACAAAAATTAATTTGTTCAATTTAAGAAAATGATTTATTGGTATAGTTTAAGATGAAACATGAAGATTTGGCGAATAAATCTGTTTTTATATTTTATATGTATACGTACCCGGTATAAATGTAGGTAATATACGATCTGGATTAAAGTGAAATTTTGTACTCTATGCCAAAAATATGATGTATGTCTTGATTGCGATTTTATATTTAATCGTGTTTTCAATTAAATAGGAAATTTTCATCTGTCGCGTCATCTCCAATTTATGATATTTCATAACACCAGATAATATACAAGATACTTAAAAGCAAAGTGATCGCGCTCGCTATATCTGTGCGAGAAATCTCAATGGCTTGGACGAATAAAATATGAAATTATATCAAAAAGATAAAAATCTTGATTGTCCTCCATCAACGTTGTATACAAGTCGTAACTTAATTAATTTTTTATTTTTTTTAAATTTATGTATCGATATACTCTTTCCAATTTAAAATTTTTTATGTGTCTTGAAGATAAGTTATGTGATCGTAAGTGATATTTTTTGTTTTATATTTATGTTGGTTTAAAATTTATGAAATTGGGTCCAACACATCGTACAAATTAAAAATTATTACTTTTCAATTAATAAAATGAGACTTTAATTTTGTGGTGCGCTTGATTATGGATGGCCCCAAACAGGTAAAAAGGAAGTATTCATGTGTAATTCGATTCGAAAATAAATTGCAACAGCGCACATAATTCTCAAATGTTGCCGCCCGTCTAACTTTGACCTTACTTACAATAACACTTGATATTGAGGTACAACCCTAGAGTTAAACTAAAGTGTATCGACCAAGGTTAATAAAGATACATTCCAAAACATTAAAGGAACAAATTTTTTTTTTTCAATTGTGAGTGTTTATTGAAGAGAAGAGCAAAAATGGTCGTCCAGCGATAGAAAAAGAGCATTCTAAAGCTTCAAATCTCTATAGATTCGAGAGATTTAAAAAAAAAATTTTGTGGGATGCCTCAAAAATGTTCGATTTTTTTACAGAATCCACGGGGTCGGAGAAATTTTTTTAAGTTCAACCAATGCAGTGGTCAGTTAGCTTGTCAATTAAGCTTCAATTTAATTTCTATTTCGTCTCTCAACGTCAATTTTTTGCTGAGAGATTTGGCTTTGAAAAGAAAAGGATCTTATTGTGTTTTACATCGATATCTTAGCAACCAATGATTGTCCAGTAAATTTTAGGACAGCTTTACAAACTTGAGTAACTTTCCTACAAGACCCTTTAATGAATAAACAGGACCACAAAAAAGTGGATTATATGTTTTTGGGTCGCTGAAACCGAAACCGAAACCTGTTTTGCCCCATCACGTCAGCGTTTTGTTCTAACCTCAAAAAACAGCTTGAAACTATAAAAGCCAACAATATCAACCCTTAAACCGTATAACCCTATACCTTCATAGCTCTATATCCTTGATATCGATAACGTATAACCCTAAACCTCATAACCTTAAAATCTATAACCTCAAAACTCATAAATCTCACATGCCAATAAATTACAAACCCAAAAGGCAGCAAAAAAAAAAAAAACTTCAGACGCAAAACTCAAACCTCAATCTCGGAGAGTTTTAGCTTTATAATTCCATACGTCCATCACTTCATTACCTCAAAACTCCTAAGCTTCATAGCCCTGAAGTCCCGTGATCCTACAACCCCAACATCCTAAAACCTAGTAATCCAAAATCCATAACCCTATAAACCCAAAACCTCATAACCCTATAACTCTTAAATGCGACAAACTCCACGACACCACATCTCAATAAGTCCATCACCTTACAACTTGTAACCCTATAGCCGCCTAACCCTATAACCCTAAAATACAACAGTAAATGTACTTGCACGTAACATTTGAGTTCCGAGTCTGACAGTTTTGCCGTGTGTCGGCACCCAGGGCACCGCCACGTGGTGACAGTGGGCAACGGAGTTGTTTCGCGACTAGGCAAAGTCTCTGGATCATGGCGTTCATGCCGTCATGGTCGGTACACTGAGTCGAAACCCTTGTATCGGCGGCTGGTCAGGGTGAGAAAGAAGGCCCGCAGGCGTCGTCATTAAACGACCGCAGCGCTACATCGGTGGGTAATATGGCCATTGAAGAGAATAATGTTACGAGAAAGACATCAAGCAATAATTGCGTAGAACCTTTCTGCGTTGTTTGTGGGGAATATGTTGTGAGTAAACATAGAAAGTTATTCACAGAAGTATTTAAAAGTAGATACCAGGATTTTTTGGTATAGAAATAAGTGAAATGATCAATCATTGGACTTCAGAAACGATATGATGTGGAATGACTTAATTTAAAGTTGTTGGAACCACGACCTAAAGTACTAAGTTAGGATTGTCTTGGTGTTTTCCCCATTAAAATTCATTATTTGCTGATTATTTCTTATTATTCAGTAATTTGTCCTTGAATTAACATCCGAAAGTCATTCAAAAGAAGAGCCGAAAGTTCCTATCTGAACATATAATTTTGCGATTTTTCCGAATCCGGGGTCAAAAATACCTATTTCTATTTAAAAAATTAAATTTGACCTTCAAATGACATTGAAGGTCGAAGTCAAGTAATTTTCTCATATCTAGCACCGTTTTCGAGATAAAAGCCTGGCAGTTTTTGTAAAAAACTCACCCTTCATAAAGAAAGAAAACATGTTTATAAGTATGAACCATATATGGGTTCCACAAAAGCTCTTGGTACACCTGGGCGATTGCTTCCAAATTTGGACGAGTACTTTTAGCAGTCGAAAATAAACATAGTGTTGTTAGTGAGGAAAAAATGTTACCATTTCCTAATGCCCCCCTATGACGAGGCATTTACAAGTGGAATTTCTAGAATCAAAAATAAATCGACACTTGTATCATTAGTTTTTTTAACGGTAATTTTAATGGTGATGGTGATGGTGATGTTGATGGTAATGGTAATAATGATCGTGAAGGGGACGTTGATAGTTATGGTTTGTGATTATGATTGTGCTTGTGATTGTGATTGTGATTTGATTGTGATTGTGATTGTGATTGTGATTGTGATTTTGATTGTGATTGTGATTGTGATTGTGATTGTGATTGTGATGGTAATGGTATAATGGTACGATGGTATAAACTTAGGTTGGTATGATGATATGAAGGTACGGTGGTACCATGATACAATAGTGTGGTGGCGTGATGGAAGGATGGTGTGCTAGTATTGTGGTTTGATGGTACAATGGTATGGTAATATAAACGTATAGTTTGGTACGGTATGGATTTTGATGGTTTGACGGTATAATGGTATAATGGTATGATGGTATAATGATATGAAGATACGATGGTAGCATGGTACAATTGTGTATGGTATGATGGTAAGCTGGTAGGATGTTAATATGGTATTGCGGGTGATGATATGCTGGAGTACTGGTATGACGGTATGACCTTAAGGCGGTCTGAAGGTTTGATGGTACGATGGTGTGATTATGTTATGATATTGTGGTGTTCGGTATGATAGTATGATGTGTTGTGGTATCTGTAAATGTACGTCCCATCTAGGAAGTTTTTACGCCAATATCTTCAATTATGTGAAGCAAGAAGGTAAATACAATGAACCACTTCAGGGATACACATTTATAAACATAGAACTCAATTACCTAAATCATGAGGGTCTTATGGTACGGGAGTTCTGTTTCACATACGCAAACTTAATATTAACTTGCTGGGGACGCACCTTAATACAAACAAATTAGCAATTAACACTGACAACATGTAACCATAGGCAGTTCCCTAGCCAACAAATTAGCAGTACTCGATCCTTCTAATTGGGTCTTCTAGGTATGTGGCAACGTAAAAGAGAATGCAGCTTCCATTCCGATAGTTGGAACTTCAAAAAATTTGTGTGTTTTGCTCCGGGAACTAAATCAAAAATATGGTTTACAAGCAAGAATTGCGGTAAACTCACCAAATTATTTTTGACTTGATTTTATTCAATTCACTTGAGAAATATTATTCAAGTGCACCTTGTAGTATTTACATTTATAACACCCGTTGAAGTACACCAATTGAATTTTAACCCTGCTTTTAATCTGCTGAATTTAAATATCTCGTATTACTTTTGTGAAAAAGTTCTTCTACCCTGGTACCGGTTGTCACTGCACGATGAGTTGCAGATTAGTTGTGACTTTAAAATCATCAAAAATTTTAAACGCTGCAATTTGCTTCCTCGCTATTATGATTGGTGCAGCAAATTGAATGGCGTGCATCTTTCAATTCCACTTTTACGGCACAGTGTTTGAGAAAAATTATTGGTTTGAGACTTAAAATATTTTGTTTGGGCTTTTGTTCTTAAATCGAATTATATCAAATAAAAGCATATGACAATTCCGAAAATTAATCGACTTTCAAATTTTCAACTGTTAATTTGAAACTTTGAACTTTTTTCATTTTTAAAGTTTACACCAATGCAATTTAGAGCAAATTTAGAAATAGTACATTGTAGAAATATGGGAGGCATATTTGTCCGTTGTTGAAATGGTCGCGCAACCGTCTTTGCTTAAGTAAAAGTTGAACATAAAAGCTGTTTAACTGTTCATTGTCACCATAGTTTGTTCTGTGTTTATTCAGGTGAAGGCATTTATGATCCCTTAAATTCCTGCTCGGTGTCTTTATTTTAAATCGTTCCAGTATCGAATTGATCAAGTAAAATATTTTCAACAAACGAACACTTCAAAAGCTCTCATCTATTTGGTAGTGTTGTCATGTGATAGGTTTTACATACAGTAAGATTATGATAGCAATCGCCTTAGGTTAACTTTAAATGATTACAGGTAAACCATTTATTCGATGTTGTTGTGTGACAGGGTTATCATTTCGATGAAACATCCAACTCTTACACTTATAAATGTTAATACTGAGAAGGTCAGACTCATACCATTTCACTAGATTGTCGATGTCTTTCTGTAGCTTGTCAGGAGAGCATCTGCAAACATTAATTCCTCAGAATGCTGTAGTACTTCGGTAATGTTGATGAAAATTATAAAGATCCAAGTTCAATCAAGAGTTCAATAAACTCAAATATGATATAAACCTGGCAACAACTTATGTGGAGTTCAGCCATTGGATGAAGTCAAAGATTTTCGTAAAGTCCAGATACAACACATCTACTTGCTTGTGTTTTACAATTTCTTTCAGGAAGTTGCTGCTAAATTCAATAAGATTAGTCGTTGTTGCCATAAAGTTTGATTAAATAGAATACACAGAGGAATTGCCAACATTGTGAAACCTTCTAATAATGTAGCTGAAATGCCCTCACGACCACATCCGTCTCCGAATTTGCCTGGAGTTCAATGAATATTTTCGGTTTCAATCCAAACCATTGTTTGGATTTTGATGCTTATCAATGTATTCCGCTTATAAACTGCATGAAAAAACTCAGCAAATATGCTTGGTATATATGCAGATTTTACGACAGTATTTAACAAAGCCGCTAGGCCCAGTAGTATGCATGTACCATCATGTACTCATCGCTATGTTTCATATTTCTTGAATCAGGTAAAAGAAAAGGTGCACGACGAGATGAGGATGACGAGATTTTTCCAATACCGGTAATTTAAGATCCACGTTGATTTACCACAGTCTTGTACTCATTCAATAGATATAATTTCATGTTTGATTTTATCTAGGGTCTTCAGGCATATTGATGTCGTATCATAAGTAATCGTGTTTTAATGCATTAGTTGACTTCAGGCTGTTTTTTTTATGAATACGTCATTAGTGGATGTTATAATATTTAATTACTTAGAAAAATGTTCGTCTGACCCAAAGTGATCTACTCGCGAGCCAAAGAGCCAACGCCTTAATTGGACTAGTCTTTCATTGAAGTCATCCGTATTAACTTTAGAATTTCTATCCCGTTTCGCTGCAATTGTTGTACCGCTTTTTCATCATTGGGATTATTCATTACCCTGCACTAGCTGGGATCAAATAGGCAACTGGTTATCGGAATTTTTCGTTAAAATATGTGGCAGTTGGGTTAATAGGCTCTGCCTTGCTCTTTTGCTCAAAAAATACTGATTTCAGCTACACAATGCTAGTTTTGATTGATTCTCATGACAAACTCATATTAGATGTATCTGACTTATCCCTATCCTCTTTGAATTCCAATTGCCGCTGAGATATATTAGAATTAATTGGATCTACAGCTTGAGGAAACAATGCCATCTGCGCTATTAAAGAAGCAAGTCTCTTAGTTTTTCAATCAATTATCATTATCAATATCGTTTAAAAAGGAGTTACAATACAACCACCAAATAAAACACTAACTAACTTCCACCTCTGTCAAGATAATCCAATTGCAAGAACATTATGCTGATATCACTAAATATTATGCACATATACATGGAACAAGACAGCAAAAAAATATGTAAAATAAGCACGTAATTTAGACCATTCATCCAACTGGAGGCATCACAATGTTCGATTCTCAACTTAGCGATTTATTTGTTATCTTCATGAAATTGTGCCATTTCGAACCTCACAACTCTCTGGGAAAAACACAAAGACTGGCTTAATGAAGATATTCTTCTGGCGAAGACAAAAATGTCTCAGTCTCAATCACAAAAACAAAGAAACTAAGATGTTGCAATGGATCCTTACGACTTGCACCATTTGCAGATTACACGTGTATTTGCAATGAGATACTACAGCATTTCCATTACAACAAAATAAAGCGACGGGAATGATAAAAGTGGATATAATGGGAACGATTTCATTCTTGAATAATCCAATTTTTGGTATTGAAATTGAATTTTTGTAAATTATGCCTAATGTATATTTGATTATTTTTGTGAAATCGTCAACGTAATTAAGAATTCTGGGAAAACGAAGGTATTGGGCCTGTACAAACTTATCGTTGCCATGGAACATAAAAGAGTTCAAGAACTGTACAAAATAATGGAATGAATTGTAGTCCTTTTCGCAGGAAATTCCAGGAGAGTACTTGTTCTCTGTGACTATAACTCAGAAAATTTTGCAAAACAGCTTTCTGGAAGTCTCTGGACTCTACTTACAATAGTTATTATTCTGTGAAATTTTTAAATCCTTTGGATTCTTCGCCGGGACTTATCCAGTAAATTTAAAAATGGTACCAGCGGCTTATGCTTATGCTCCATTCAAGTGACTATTCTGATCAGTAGTTGCAATGGATCATTTTTTTGTTGGCACTTGATAGGCGCTGATGGAAAGCGGTGATGAGGGCGATTGTACCTTCCGAGATATAAAATATTGCCTGGTGACTTCAAAATATATGCTAGTTGTGGTCGAAAACACAATTGCTAAAAAAACAAAAAAATTGCTTCTGGCTTGTAGACACACCAAATAGACCCCATCGAATAGAATAATTTATAGTTTGGGAACTATTTAAAAAAAATGAAAAACATATATAGACCCGCCCTTGATTGTTGCAGTGTTCGTCGGTCGAATATTACCATTTTTTCGATATTATACCTTCGCAATACTTTACAATTTAAGACAATAGACGTACATTTATGCAATCTATATTAAACTATATCCATTCCCTTGGACATCATATTACTTTCAAAGGAATAAATGCGTTCCAGATAAACTTTACCTTTTGACTGACAGCAAAATATAAAAAAATAAATTAACATTTCTATCTGAACACAAACATTATTCTAAAATATTCTTAAGTAATTGTAATGCACATATGAATATACTTTACATCTGACACTTAGCTATACAAGTCGAACAATCGACTCGGGTGCATCTCACTGCATACCGCTCAATTCAAAACCGATATTAATTATTACATTTCTATAAAACATGAATACCATAAAATGCCAATCATAAACGCCGAGATTAGAGGCAAATGCAACAGAAACATGTTAAAAAAACAAACACAAAAATCCACAGTCATGCACAGTTAAGATGTTGTTTTAAACAAAAAAAAAAAAAAACCGAACGCCGTCAAAAAACCGAGGTTACATAAAAGTACATAGCTATACAAACCATTTTTATGTTAGTTAACCATCATCATCATCAACATGATCATAACACATTAAAATGAGATCAAATTTTTTTTTTTTACCTTTCTTTATAAACGTACATATAAAAAATACGTTATGTCTATCTTGATTACATTTCTTTTCTTCTCTTAAGATGAAAAAAAAAATAAAAATTGACGCAAAAATATTAAATTCATTCCTTATCATAATTTTAAATCAGATTAAATACCATTGAAGATAGTTTTCGTTTTTTTTACGATTTTATTGGAATTTTATTTGAAATTGAAAGTGAAATTGGTTTCTTTACGTTTAACGTCTTGTATATTGTTGTTGTATACTCGTAGGTATACATTATAGTTATAACTTATGTACAAAAAGAAATCAAATGATTGATATGAATTACAATCAATCAAATAATATGACACTTAAAGTTTTATCTATACTCTTGTTAAACGACGACGATGGCGGCGGCGGCGGCGGTGCGGACAATTTTATTTTGTGCCGTGTCATTTATTATACAAATACAAAGTATACTTAGTGATCTACAATTATAAGTTTATTGCACACAAAATCTAAAATTGTTTTGGTGACAGTCGATCTTTTTCTCCTTGTGTACATGTAAATATATCGTTGGTTTAATATCCATTAATTATAAAATGAAACATAAATTAAACGATTTATTTATACTGTACGCGCGGCATTATATCGTGTGGTATGGTGATCGGGAGACGGCGAATGGTAATTAAATTCCAATTAATTCGCAAACAGATTTTAAATGATTGTCCATTTTAATGGTATCGTTTTTTTAGTTTTATTTGAATAATCTTACAATTAATCATGAAGTTAAATCTAGGTAAACATAGATACGAGGTATTATAAGTAATAGAGAAAAAGAAAGTAGACTGTAAAGTACACACATGCGTGCGTATATAAGGTTTCGCAAGTATACGCAATTTTTTGATTTTATTTTTATATTTTGATCGCCCAATTTGGTGTTACGATC
The DNA here is from genome assembly GCA_958295665.1 of Tipula vernalis. Lineage (NCBI taxonomy): Eukaryota > Metazoa > Arthropoda > Insecta > Diptera > Tipulidae > Tipula > Tipula vernalis. The sequence continues at coordinate 155,759,623 of OY282558.1, forward strand.
TACTGCCGATTGGTCTAATTATTAATAAAAATTATTGACAAACGGATTAATTGTCATCAGGCTTTATATGGTTGTCATTAACTTATTAAAATTTGTAAAGCTTTTATTTGCCGAAAATGTTTGAGAATGAATGTATAACCGCCTCTACTTTTAAATTACTTTTAATTATGTAAGTAAAAGCTAGTAAAAGTTCACCTATTAAATATCTTTTGAACTGAATCAGAAATATATACAAATCCTAATCGAATTTGTCAACCACTACATACAATTTTACCGATACTATTGTCATCCGGTAATTCTCAACTCAATCTACTAATTTAGCACTTTGTACGATTGAACACAAAATAAAACTTCTCAGTGACTAGCTCGCAGATTATACTGTTTCTCATGTCTAAAATGCGCATTTTTGAGATGCACAATGAGAAACGCAATCTAGAAGATTTATTAGTAATAGCTAACGCTTTCTTGTTGAAATATTGTATTTTGTATTTATCAACAAGTTATTTATATCAAGAATTGTAAACGAATTCAAGCTAAGTTGCTTATTGGGTTATATTCAGATTTTATAATGTTAAGTTGGTAGCACCTACTTCATGTCAAAGTGTTTATATACATGCGATTTCTTTATTAGACCACACAGAAGATCCGGAAGTGTAATCAAATAAACAAGTCGTGACCCTTTTGCATTTTATAATAAAAACTCAATAAAGTGTTCAATAATAATAATAAGTAGTAGTATTTTATTCAAAGTAAAAACTCGTGGATAACACACAACAAGAACTATCCGCTGTAGTGTTAGTTTATAGTAAAATTCACTAAAAATTAACAGGTTATGGGCCCAGATCTCCCAGAAGAAACAAGTTGAAATTGTCAGTAGAGTTTAAATTCACTATAAGAACGAAAAAAAATATACTATAAGTAAAATTTATTAATATATATATAAAAAAACAATTAAAAACGTAACAAGTGAGTTAATTTAAACGAGTGTAAATTAATTAATTTCAATAAATCTAAAAATAATATACACACGTGTACTGGCGAAATGAAATCTTCCACAATGTTAGAGGATATATCGAACATCGATAAGTTAAATAGAGACGGGGCAAATTTTCAAATATGGAAATTTCAAGTAACAATTATATTTTAGGACTTTTAGAATACTCAAATGGAAAGATTAAAAAATCCGAAGATGATAAAATTAAAATTGAAAATTGGACAAAATCAGACGCGAAGGTGCAGGAAATAATTATCTCAACGACAAATAAACAGAAAGTAATGCACATAATCAATTGTGCAACGCTCTACCAATTGGATAACGAGCAACAAAAATGTAATTTACCACAAGAATTTTACAATTATACGTACAAAGATACTGATCTAGCAGTGCACATAAGTCAGTTGGAAAATTTAGCATTTCGTTTAAATGCTTTAAATACTAAAATTGACGACACAATGATAATTACTAAAATTCTAACAACGTTACCGAATAAATATAAGCACTTGTCACAGCGTGGGAATCGACACAAGCTGGTGAGAGAACCATGACAAACCTCACCGCAAGATTGTTAGCAGAAGAAGCTCGTGAGCGTGAAACCAATACAGACGATAACAATCAGGCCGTCGCATTTAAGTCAGCAGAGAAGAAAAAAGGTTTGCTCGCTTCTGTCCAAACAAAACCACTAACAGTAATAATCAAATACCTTACAAGTTCTGCCGAAAATTAAACCATTCGGAGCAGGATTGTTTTTATCGCAAAAATAAATATAATATGCAGAAAAAAACAACGAACGGAAAGTTGATGGATAATTGACTCAGGATATTCGTCACATAGGGTAAACCAGAAGAAGTGTCTAACTTCAATTGTAGAGTCATCGTCAGAAATAGGTATAGCCAAACAATCGGAATCCATACAAACCGAAGCCATCGGAAAAATTGAAACAGAGGAAGGCACATTAAACAAAGTGCTTTACGTTCCTGATTTAAGTAAAAATTTACTTAGCGTAAATACAATCACATCGCATGGTGGAGAGGTCAACTTCACAAAGGACGCAGTCACAGTCAAAGTAAATAATCAAATTATTTTGATGGGTAATAAGAATGAAAGCGGATTATATGAGGTGAAACTAAAAACAGGTTTTCGTGAAGATGCCCTAATTGCAGACGAAAAAATTACTGAAACGTGGCATAAGAAACTAGTTCACCTTAATTACGCATATTTAAAAAGGCTCGTAATAATGTCGTGTGGCATCAATAATTTATAGTATGATGAAAACCAACTAGATGCTGTATGCGAAGTTTGTGTAAAATCAGAACAAACAAGACAACCATTTAATGAAAAAAGGGCTAGAGCATCCAGACCACTAGAATGGGTTCATACTGACTTATGCGGACATATTACACCGTCAACGTGGGACAACAAAAAATATATCGTCACCTTCCTGGATGATTATACACATTTTACGATACTGTATTTAGTAAACAATAAAGGAGGAACAGCAAATGTAATCAAAAATTATGTAACTGAAGCAAAAACAAAATGGAATTTAAAAGTATCTATATTAAGATGTGACTCAGGAGGAGGGTACACTAGTAATAATATCAAAAATTGGTGCAGCCAAAAAGGAATAATTCTGCACTTCACAACGCCACACACCCTCAACTTAATGGCAAGGCAGAGAGACTCAATAGAACTGTCATGGAAAAATCAAGAGCTCTTCTACATGAAACTACGTTAGATAAGAACATGTGGGGAGAAGCAGTGCGTATAGCAGCGTATGTCTTACACAGAAGTCCAACAAGAAACATGGATGTCATCCCTGCACAGTCGTGGTTTAATAGAGTAACTGACCTATCCAGGCTTCAAATTTTTGGTATTACCGCATATGCCAAAAATCAAGGACATTTAAGAAAACTTGATGATCGTAGTCGAAAGTGCATATTCGTGGGGTATGCAATAAATTCATATAGACTCTGGGATCCAGTAAAAGAAAAAATGTTTCAATCAAGGGATGTAATTTTCGATTTTTAAGGTATGAAATCAAAAATTAGTCTTTATCAAACAAAATACAAAAATGACCCAGTCAAAGAAGTAAATGAAATCAAAGAAGAAGATGAAACTCATCAAGAAATCAACAATAAAAACTTCAACTCAAGAAGAAGTACAGTCAACAGAAATAACAGAATCTCAACGAAGTGAAACAAGTAAAAAATACCTGAAAAATTTAAAGACTACGTATTGCTTACATATGAGGAAGCAATCAATGGACCAGAAAGGAATCAATGGAGAGAAGCCATAGAAGACGAAAAGAAAGCTCTAAACGACAACCAAACATGTACACTCGTCAATCGCGAAGAAGCCGGAACAGAAAGAGTAATACGCAGTCGTTGGATATTCAGAATCAAAGAAGACGGAAAACATAAAGCAAGATCAGTCATAAGAGGATGTGAACAAAAATATGGCGTAAATTATGAAGATAAATTTAGTCCTGTAATAAACTCAAGCTCCCTAAGAATACTGTTCGCTTTAGCCTCGAAACAACGCATTTGATGTTAAATCAGCATTTCTATATGGACATCTTGACGAAAACATCTATATGCAACCGCCAGAAGGTTACAACATAGGAAACAAAATCTGTAAATTACAGAAGGCTCTTTATGGACTTAAACAAGCTCCACTAAATTGGAATACGACGTTCACCAAAATTTTAATGAATCTTGGACTTGAGTCATTGAAATCAGAAAGGTGTATTTTTAAAAATAAAAGTTCATCAATTATTCTAGCTATTTACGTTGATGACGGATTATAAATTGGAAAAGATCAACGAGAAATGGAAGTTCTTCTAGATCAGCTGAAAGCGCAGTTTGAAATAACAATAAGCAAAAATCCTGACGTCTTCCTTTGAATCGAAATTGTAAAATCATCAGATGGGCTGAGATTAACACAAGAGGGTTTTTGACAAAATTTTGCATGATTGAATCAAAATCAGTGGAAACACCTCTTCTACCAAATAAGGAACAAACTCCAAAAGTTGATATTGAAGCAGACTACCCTTATCGAGAAGCAGTAGGCAGTTTTCTATATTTAACGAACAAAACTACACCGGACTTATCATCCGGCATTATCTGTAGGATTTGCAAGCCGACAACTAGAAACACCTAATACACAAGATGTGCCAAACGTAAAACAAATCATCAGATATTTGAATGGGACAAAAAGTAATAGTATTAAATTCAAGTACGAAAGTTCATTGAACTTAATAGAATATTGCGATTCTGATTTTGCCGGAGATATGGATACACGAAAAAGTACTACTGGGTATGCGGTTTATTTTTGTGGTGGTCCTATAAGCTGGTGTTCAAGAAAACAAGACATAGTGGCACTCTCAAGTACGGAAGCAGAATACATTGCTGCTGCTGAATGCTGTCGTGAATTATTATACCTCAAAAATTTAATAGAAGAACTAGTTCATGATAAACAGATAGACGTGAATCTCTTTATTGACAGCCAAAGTGCAATAAAGATGATTGAAAACGGAATAGTTAACAAGAGAAGCAAACATACTCTAATAGATGTCAAATACCATTTTATTAACGAGAAAGTTAAAGCTGGTTTGATTAAAATTAATTAATTAGTTAAACTTAGATGATTATGTAAAATTATTTTGTTTGTGTTACTTACCCATAAATTTAAAGTTAAGGGCAAATATTAATTAGCTATATGATTTTAATATGTTCCGAAGATTGTAAGAGAATTCAATCCAGTTCCGAACTGATGAGCTTATGATTATGAAGAAATCAATCTTCTCATCAGGCCGCGGCGACTGGACTGATTATACCACAATTTACATTCTATATATACAGAATGTGCTGTGCGTTAACTACTAGCGAATCGTACTAATACAGATTAATTCTCATACAATTTTTCTTCTTCACAATATTCACACAGCTCTATTTCTGTGTACGCTAATTTTTACTTTATTAATTTTTTGTTCAATATTAATTAATTCATGTAATATCTAATATGCTACCGGTGATTAGACCATTTAAAGTGTGTTTCGATTAACACAATATTCAACAAAAAATTAATAAAGTAGAAATATTAATGCAAAGTTTAAAAGACAAAAGTTAACCTTAGTTGATAATTAAGGGCAAATGTTAAAATATTGTATTTTGTATTTATCAACAAGTTATTTATATCAAGAATTGTAAGCGAATTCCAGTTAAGTTGCTTATTGGGTTATATTCAGATTTTATAATGTTAAGTTGGTAGCACCTACTTCATGTCAAAGTGTTTATATGCATGCGGTTTCTTTAGAAGACCTCTGAGAAGATCCGGAAGTGTAATCAAATAAACAAGTCATGTCCATTTTGCATTGTATAATAAAAAAACTCAACAAAGTGTTTAATAATAATAATAAGTAGTAGTATTTTATTCAAAGTAAAAACTCGTGGATAACACACAACAAGAGCTGTCCGCTGTGGTGTTAATTTATAGTAAAATTCGCTAAAATTCAACATTCCTCGTTTTCGTCCGACCAATTTAAGAATTTGCTCAGCTTGTAATCTGATTCATGATTTATTGGGTGTTGTTCATATACTATATAAAAAGTGAGGAGAATAAAACGTTGCGGAATGTGTAAGGTTTCTAAACATTGAGACGATTTCTTCTATATATAATTCCGGCCAATACGGTGCGGTAGACTAATAATGGTCGGAGCTTTATATCCACACCCCAAATGGTCCCACTGAAATTGTCTTAGATATTCGCATAGCAAACGAGCAGATGCTTCCCATATTGGTTTTAAAATCACAAATTTACTATATTTATTCAGAACAATAAATACCAGAAGTCCCCCTTATTCCATGTATGCTGCTGACGGAAGTACATGTGCCTATTGAATTAGTAAATGTGTTAAGCTAAGAGATAAGAATGGTTTCCAGGCAAGAATGTCGATGTACTGGTATCTCTGGAATTAAGCTGGATTATAATTTTTATGTTACGTTTTAAGTACGTTGTGATTTTCCGGTTAAACAGTAATAGAGCCGGTGACTTTCCAGTGGTTTGCGATAATGCCGTGTGATGGTGTAATAGAAACCGTGCCAAACGTAGGCGACGGTCTCTGACGGTTTTCTTTAAGAATTCCTTTGTTGTAGGAACGCTCCGCTTGTCCATTTGACGAAAGATGAAACGGAGCTGTAAGGATATGAGATATTAAATTATTATTGCAAAATACCTTAAATGCGTCCGAAGTAAAAGTAGTTGCATTATTGCGAAGATACTGCGAAACGACTGTATCGCACATTCGGATGATGTCGATGGAACGATGTAAACTTCCAACCATTTGGAATATGAGTCGACAAGCAAGACAAATATTTTGCCTTGGAATGGTCCAGCAAAATCCACATGTAGTCTCAACTAAGGTCGAGTTGTTGTTTCCCATGGATGAATCGGTGCTTTACGATTCTCTGAATGAGTACGTTGACACTGCGAACAGCTTTTAACGGCTGATTCGATGTCAGAATCTAATTTTGGCTACCAGAAATAACTACGTGCCCCAGTTCTTTGGCCCCAGAGAAGACAGTTCTTACAGTCGTATGATTTGAATTCGTTTTCGATTTTTCCATCAGGCTAACCTCTTATCGCCCAATTTAAAACTTGTCTCAAAGTTTTATCTTTCGCTGTTAGGCTTGCAATATCGGCCGCGGTCACTGGAGATCGTGAGTTGTTTCAATCATTAGAACTTGCTCTTCTTCGGCGGGAGCTATTGCGATTGTGTTGGATAGTCTGCTCAATGCTTCAGAATTTTGATGTTTGTTTCATGGACGATATTGAAGATCAAAGTCATATCACTTGAGAAAAATACTCCGACGTAACATCCTTGGCTTCAACATACACGTCGAAAATGCAAAAGACTCTTCAAAACAGCACGGAAAACAAAATCTTCTGTAGACTGGGACTCCTATAAAGAAGTCCTCAACATTTACAAATATCAATTGAGAAGTGCCAAGAACAACTCTTGGAAACTATACTGTGGCAAAATTCAGGAGTAATCGGAGATGTCTAGGCTACGCAAAATACTAGCAAGTGGTCCTTCTATCCCAAGTTATCTTCAACGGCCGGATGGGATATGGACCACTAATAGTGCGGAATCGCTAGAACTTCTGATGGAGAAATTATAACCAGAGAAAAGATCCTGTGGGCGATACACAGTTTTAAACCATATAAGTCGCCGGGACTCGATGATATTATCCCTGCGGATATTCAACAAACTACGGATCTAACAATTTCCTGGTTAAAGGTAATTTTCAAAGGAAGCCAAAACTATGTCACATTCCTAGTAAATGGACAGAAGTGAAGGTGGTTTTCATACCTATGGCGGAAAAACGCTCACACTGCAATCCCAAAGACCTTAGAGTGATTAGCTTGTCTTCCTTCCTTTTTAAAACATTGGAAAGACAAATAGAAGCTCATATTGGAGGCACGAATGTGTCGGAAAAGCTGTCTAAATCTCAACATGCCTATTGCAAGGGGAAATCTGTAAAGAATGCTCTCCATTCTCTTGTATTTCCCATTGAAAAATATTTCGAATATAGAGACTACGCAATGGTAACTTTGGAGAGGGCCTCTAACAATGTGCTTCCAGGGGCTATAACTCGGGCACTTCCAGATCTGGGAGTGGATGAATCACTCAAGGACTGGATAGATCAGATGCTAAAAGGCAGGATCATAAATGCCAGTTTTGGGGAATACTCCGTCAGAAGATTTTTACAGTTGAAGTGAAGTTTCTGGGTCTCGTTTTGTATAGTAAATAATATTGGAAACCTAATATTCAGGTAAGGGTAAAGAAAGCTACGGTAGCCCTATACTCTTGCAAAAATGCCATTGGAGAAGGATGTGGGCTCGAGCCCCGCATCGTACATTGGCTTTCTACTGCAGTAGTCAGACCCGTACTCATTGTAAGGGGTAATAGTCTGGTGGCCTGCTCTGAACAAAACTGTCAACCATGACAAAAGTTCAGAGAACAATCTCTCTGTGGATCAGTGATGCACTGAGGAGCACATCCACTCAGGCACTAGAGACTCTGCTATTTTTGACTCCTCTATGATATTTTGGGAAAACAGTTGATAGCTTGTACTGCCATACGGCTGAAGTCCATCTTAATGTGGACCTGCAACAATAGAGGGCACTCATCTATTTTGTGCAACAAATAAATTTCCAAGACTACCGACTATACTGTCCCGTCACTATCTTTTGATACAAAGTTTTGGACTAGGATGCCATCCAGGGAGGACTGGATAATGGGTGCAGTTTTTGAACAAGGAGTTATAAACTTCTTCATTGATGGTTCAAAACGGGACGGGAAAGTCAGGGCTGGAGTGTTCTGCGAGGAACTTCTGTTAAATATCTCCTTCCGTCTCCCCGACTACTGTAGCATTTTTCAAGCTGAAGTAACTGCCATAAAGGAAGTTGTAGACTGGTTGAGGTATAATGTAATATCATTTTGTGATATTCGCATATATACGGACAGTCAGGCTGCCATTAAAGCGCTTTAATCACACCTCCTCACGTCGAAAGTAGTCCAGAACTGTCTCTTATCTCTTAACGAGATGGCAGATCAGTTCAAAATCCACATTTTATAGGTGCCAGGATATTTCATAAGTACAGGGAATATAAACGCCGATGAACTGGCTCGACGTGGTACAACGGACCATTTCTCATAAAGCAGAAAGGATATTGAAATGCCTCTTGTAGTATTAAAACTGCTGCTTCAGGAAGAAGCTAGCAAGCTGACGAATGACAGATGGTCAAGTATCACCTCTTGCGTAATAACTCGGCAGATCTGGCCCAGCTAATCTCATTTCAGCGAAGGCAGAACAGTGTGGTTGTTGGAGTGATTACGGGGCACTGTCTCATAGGGAGGCATGCGAATAGACCTGGTGTCTTCTCACATGACTACGGGCGTAGTTGCGAGGACGAAAAGGAGGAAGAGTTCTGATCTGATTCGATGTGCGAGTATGACTCCTATTTGATATGGAAATGCGTCACAACTGAGGAGTAGAGTTAGTGACTCATTGTAATGTACGAAGAGACTGTCGTTGGAGAGAAGATTTTTGAATTCCTTAAATTACCTTTGATGGGCGCTATTCCAATTCCACTATAAATCTTTCTCCAGAAGATGATTTAATGGCTCAGCAACGTTAGCTTTTCCTGCTAAAAAAACATGATAAAAATTAAGAAGTCCTAAAAAAGTTTGCAGTTGCTTTTTGTCTTGAGGTGCCGGAGTGTTGGTGATAGCTGTTATTTTTTCCTCTGTCGCGCGAATTCCATTGGAATCGATGCGAAAACCTAGGAAATTTACTAAGCGGACATAAAATTTGAATTTATCATGTCGAAGGCCAGATTCATCTAATCTTTTGAAAATTTGGTGTAGGCGGTTCATGTGTTCCTTCTCGGTCTGTCCAATTATGATGATATCATCAAAATAAGGAAGAACGCCTTGGATTCCTTTGAGCAGCTGTTCGATACATTTTTGAAATATACCAGGTGCGGACCATATTCCAAACTGTAAACGTTTTACTTGGAATGCCCCCTTATGAGTGATGATTGTTTGAATCAATGCCGAAGTATCATCCACTGACAACTACTGCTTGTACACTTGAGCTAAATCTGGCTTTGAAAAATATTTTCCCGGTGGTAAATTTGCCAATAAGTCCTTTGTCGACGGAATTTGGAAACAATGTGGGCTTATTGCTTTATTAACAATTGATTTGTAGTCGCTACATATACAACAGGTTCTAATATTCCTTGATTTGTTAACTTTTCCAATTCATCCTCAACAACTCGGCGAATAGTGAGAGGAATACTCCTGGCAGGCAGATGAATTGGAACCACGTTCGAATCAAGTTTCAGAGAAATTGGTTTTCTTCGATATGTACCAAGCTCAGTTGAAAATAAATTCTTATATTTGGTTGACGATCTCAGTTACGGCTGATGGTTGGATTAGGTGAACCCCTTGAATTGTTATCCGGCAAAGCCGGAAACCAATCGCAACCAAGAACATTGGTTTTGCTCCCCGAAGTGATTTGTAACGTTAGTGACGATATAATTTTGTTATTAAATCGCACATCGACAACTATCGTATCAAAAATTTCGATGGAATTATGTTGAAAATCCACAAATTTTAAATTTGAAGGGCGTAATATCGGATTATTATGCGGCCAAATTTCGTCAAAACATCTCTCGGAAATAATCGTATGGTTAGAACCTGAATCAACTTCAAAAACACAATTTATGTTGTTAATGATAACTGTTGTTGATTTTTTGATATCGTTGTTCTGTGAGATTACATTAAATTGCCCTTTTCCAGAAGACCGACATGATAAGATGCGATGTGGCCATACTTTCTAGTAAATCATCCCTTGGATGTACTAGGAGAGGAGCTGACCGTAATGAATGCTTAAATTCGTCGAATGCACGCTGGGCCGCCTGATTTCAAATTAACTTTTGCTTAGACTTTATGAGATGGACCGACGGTACCACTCACTTATTATTAGAAATCGTATAATTGTTGAAAGCTTTCTGGTACCGGATACGCGTGAAATGTTGAGAGTTTTTCTGGGTTCACACGCATACAACCTCCGCCGATGGTATGACCGAGATAGGGTAGCCATCTCTTATCGATTTTGATAGTTTGATTCGTGAAGGAGTATCGCGATTAGACTAATCAAAATATCACTTTGTGCATTAATTTATACTTACTCTGCGGAGAGATACAAAATGCGAGTGGCATGACCGTGAATTATGAAAAGTGCATACTCATGAAATCAGGAAATGAAGGTGGTATATACTAAATGACTCAGTATACCGTCAAATTAATGGTAATCAAAAGACATTCTTTACAGTCACCTCGTTGTACGTTTTTCTTGCAAACCACTGCCCATTGGGGAACTCCGCGGAATCTCGCTAGACTCTATAACCCCATGACTGCAATCATCCAGATTTTTTTATAACACTGACTGGACAGTCGACAAGATGGAATAATACCGCTGCTTTGCTGGAATAGCAGAACCGGTATCAATTTTGTGACAGGTAAAATGAGTTCTGTCCCTACACCTGACGATGGAAGGAGAATGATTGTTGGTACTAGTTTCTTATAAAGTTACATTCAATGTACAATAGGAACTGGTGGATAATTCATTAACTTTTATTAAACCCCGAAAACCTTAAAGAAATACGAAATAGAAGGTGCATGCAAAAGTTTTGGGCCATCCTATTTTTCAGAGGCATGGACGCTATTACGAAAAATCCAACCACGCGGCATTTTTTTCATTGCAAATGAGAGCATATGGTGTTAACATATATTTTGGTATTGTACATTGTAGCGTCAACATTGCCATGAAATTATATCAGCGGGACAATGCCGTAGTCAGAAAATGATCCCCAGACTATATGCCCAACCAATGAACTATCACAAGTTCGTTGACCTTCTAGCTTTGTCTTCAAGCAAGAATTTGCATATAACTAACGGAATTACAACATTTACCTTACCTGGTAAAGTGAAGCAATTTGTAACCAGATAAGCAAGTTCATCGGCCTCTATATTCCCCGCAACACTCAAGTGGCCTGCATCCATGTTAAGTGGATGTTAAACTGATCTGCCATCTCTTTAAAAGAAGAGAGACAGCTCGAGGCTACTTACTATGTAAGGAAATAAGCTCCTAGCGTTTTAATAGAAGCTTAACTGTCAAAAAAAACTGCGAATATCCTTTACATATACTACATTTTACCTCAACCAATCTACAGCCTTCATTATCGCAATTAATTCAGGCTGAAAACACCCCATCAAAAATACCATCTATCAGTACCAAACATTTCCTTAAAAGATGGTGATGGAATCTTGTAACCAATTTTAGACAATGTGGAAGTTATCTGAATGAACAATCCCATATAAAAGTATGGGCCCTTTCATTGATTTTTACAGGAGTGTAGCGCTATATTAGCTTTCTCGACTCTTTCTAGAATATAAGGATTCCAGCTAAGTTTGCTATTTAAAATAAGACCCAATTATTTCGCTTTATCAGTAAAGATCAAGCTAATACCATTTAAAGTAATAGAATAAATCTGAGGAATTTGTATTTTCTAGAGACGATAACCACCTCAGATATACGTGGACTAATATTTAGCCCACAACTATTGGCCTATTTAGAAAGATTGCCAAGCGCGCTTTATCTCTCATAAGGTAAGGAGGACACCACTAGCCACGTCATCTGCATATGCAACCACCCTAAAGCCTTGCCCCTCCAAGTTCAATAAATGGTCATTAATGGCTAAGTTCCAAAGAAGGGGAGCAGATCCCACTTACGATGTACCCACACCTACAAATTTGCTAATGGAATACCAGCCAAGCTTAACTTTCACGATCCTGCTTCTTAGACTTTAATTTATCCAACCAACATCCCATCCAGACTCGAGCAAGCTCTAGTTATTTTGTCACCGGTTTGACGTTGCTGAAGGCCCGTTCTATATTGAGAAAGTTTGCCAATGAGTAACCCTCAATACAGTACGCATGTTGAGATTTCGACCACCTAACTGGCTCTATAGACCCTCTAATATCTATTTGTGTGTGTTTGCAGTATTTTTAACAGACAAGAGCATAAGCTTATGGTTCTAAGGATTTTAGAATGACAATGAGAGCTTTTTCCCGCCTTAGGCACAAGTATTACTTTAACCTCATTACATTCTCTGCGAATGTGGCAAAGTCCTAGGCTGCCTCTGAAGATAATTTCCAGCCAGAGTAGCGCTGATTCAAAAGCTTGCTGAACATTAGCAGTAATTATGTCATCAGGCCCAGCGGACTTGTATGGCTTAAAGCTTTAAGTTGACCACAATGAATCTTCCTCCGGGAAAGCATCAGATAATTTGTCTACTAAGTCATCCAGCTCTGGTGCTGGCAATGAATTACAAAGAAAGGTTCTGAAGGTATTCCATTAGGTTTTCCTCCTGTTTCTAAGAATAGCTCTATTTGTGGTTCCTGTCCTGTGTTTTCTGTCGAACATCAATTACAACCCGGTCTCGAATGACCAGTCTTATATGCCTCATCCTTCTTATCACACCTTTCATCCTCACCAAAACCTTTATAGACTCATCGTAAATTATAATTTTAACTGACCTATAATTAGCTTTATTTGTCTCCTCCAGCTTTACTATCTTCCAATTGGTGGTTGGAAGATCCGGATTGCCCATACGGTTAGGCCTGCTTGGGACCTCTTCTTCGCCGCAACCTCTAATCTGACTCCATGTTAGACTTCACCCAAGCTCCTTACCGCCTTCCTACAACGATAGAGCGATCTTTGGCTGGCACAGACTTTAAATTTTACTTTCTGTACTATCCACCATCTCTACAGTTCGGAGCAGTATCGGTTTCTCACACATTACCTTTAGGAAAGTCGCAGCTAAGGCCACCTCTACATTGCTCAGTTCGCTAAAAGGTTTGTTTACAGCTTCCTACAGCCTTCACCTTTCTGCATCCTTAAGTGATTACTCCTGATAACCCTGCCTTTTGGACTTAGAGCTCCCACTGGAATCACTCCATCTACTTCCAGTCATCATTATAGCCCAAGCGAACGTTTCCCATTCCTATCCAAACCCTCTTTCGGGCCTGATAATTTATTACTCCGGAGCCACTTATGTTAGAACTTTTGACCTTTCCCAAAACTTAATCTTAATATATAATTTATACTGCCATCTTTTGCTAAGAATTTATGATGCTTCCATATCTTGTGGCAGCAAGTATTTTGTATTGGGTGAATTTCGACCCATGCTCTGCATCAAGGCATAGGCGATTTTACCTTATAATTTATTCTGAAGAATAATTTTAAGAATTCAGATAATTTAAAAAAATCAAAGAATTTAAAAAATTAAAGAATTTTTTGGAATTCTTTAGATTCTTCAAATTCAAAGAATTTACAGCACTTAAAAAATTTAATAAATTTAAAAATTTAAGGAAATTAAATATTCTACAAAATTAAATTGATTTAAACAATTTAGAAATTTTAAAAGAAACCGGAAGGACCTTTTAAAGATTGTAGAAAATTTAAAGGATTCACACAATCTAACAATTATATAAGGTTTAACCAATCTTAAAAACGTTAGGAACTTAAAAACTTTAACATTAAAACTTGAAGAATGTACAAAATATAAAAATTTAAAGAATTGAAAGAAACATAAGAATTTCCAGATACAGAATTTAAAAAACGTATAAAATTAAGGACTTTGAAACAATTTAATGAATTTATAGAGTATAAAGAACTCCACAAATCTAAAGAAATTGGAGATCGTTTATAATTTAGAAATTTAAAACAAATAAAATTTAAGAGAATTTAGAAAATTAAGGGAGGAGTTTTAAAATTAAAGGACTTTAAAAATTTAATGGAAAAATAAATTTTGATGATTTTGAAAATATAGAATTTATAAAAGTGAAAAGAATCTTAAAGTTTTAAGAATTTTAAATATTTAAAAATAATTTATAGAATTCAAAGAATTCTAAGGATTTCAAAAACAAAAGAATTTAAAGGATTTAATTAATTTAAGAATTTAAATACTTTAAGCATTCAATTTTTTTTCAAAATTATAAATAATTTAAAGATAAAAATAAAAATTGGAGATTGCAGGATTAAGGTAGAATATTGCAGTTTTTTAAAAATTTTGAAAATTTAAAACTGAATAATTTAGAAAACTTAAAGATTATTTGAATTTTGTAAAAATAATTTGAGATAGTTTAAATGCTGAAAACTCTTTAAATTTTGGAATTTCTTTATTTATTTCAATATCATTTTAAATGGTTGGAGTTTAAAGAGAAAAATCTCAAGAATTTAAAAGTGTTAAGAATTCAACAGGAAGAATTTAAAGGATTTAGAAAAATTCCAAAAATTAAAGGAAACTCTCTTAAAAAAATAATTTAAAGAAATTATGGCTTTTGAACTTTTTTCTTTTTATTATCGAAGACAAAAGCAGTCTTACTCTCTACAACTTAATCTATTTATTTATAACTGATAATAGCCAGGTTACAGGTTTACTGCCTTTACTGCATATTTTTTATAAAAATTTATCGACATTTTTAACAAACAAAAAAAAATATTCTGTCAACTCGTGCCATTTATTAATTATTTCTTTTTTATTAATACCCATGGCTGCTCAGAAAGACCAGTAGTCTTTCAACAAGGATCTCACTTCTTATTTGATGATCCAGGATTTTTTCCATCATCTTCAATAGAAGCGACGTGATGCTAATTGGTCGATAACCATTGGGCTGGTTGTCCGGACGAAACCCTACCAAAGGGACGAAACCCAACCAAAGACCACATTTACTTTCCTCCATAGTTTTGAAATATAGTTAAAATCATAACTTGCCCGAAACACTGGAACAAGCTGGGGAGTATTTCCTCAATACCTTGTTGGAGTAACGCTGCAAAGATACCATCCCTCCAGCGGATTTGAGAGGTTTGAAACAGCCATTAGCCCATCTCACGTTTCTTGGTGTGAAAATTTGCCCAGAGAGACTCCAGATCCTAATCCCAGTATGTAATAGTACCTTCCGGTTTTCAGTGAACCTCACATTTGGCTTCTGAAGAACCATTTGGAAAGGAGTTTCTGGAGACGAGCTTCAGAGGATCTTCTTTGGACATTCTCGATATTTCCTCAGCTTACCAAGCACCCGATTCCACCAAGGATACATCTTAGTGGACTCTCTTCGCTTAACCGGGCAGCTGTTCCCGTAACCCAAGTGTATAGAATTATGCGGTTAATTTGAACAGAATTCCAAACCCTCTGGAGAATCTACATATGTTTCCCATAGACGAGGGAATTTCTGATGCGAATGAAATTCTATAAGAGTCCCAGTCGGTCAGTTTTGGAACTCTAATCTCCTGACGCTGTTGTGCAAGTGATCCGATAAGGAGGCATCTTCACTTACATGCCAGTTTGTAACTAAATTGCTAAAATGCGGACTAGCAAGCATCCAATCTATGAGCGATGCGCCCCCTAACCTTAAGCTAAAAACAAATGAAATAACAATACAAAGAATCAAAAAATGAAGTCGTCCTAGTTTTTCAGAAAATAAAATACCAGCTCTTACAAATTTCGCCAAATATCTGAAACTAAATAAGGGATTTTTATATATTTTAACTTAAAACTGGTCCAGAGTCAAGATTGGTTCTGTAGTTTTTATGATTATCCCATTTAAGTGAAAAATTCATGTATTTTAATTTACTTCGCCGTACCGAGTACGTATCTAAGGAGTGGTGTAAAATCGAAAAACTCTAATTCATGTACCGTAAAGATATTTCGAACTTGGATCTATTCACAAATTGTAGCCCTATTAAAGAGACCGCCATATTTACCGCGCCTAAATATTATCGAAAAACGTCGGGTTTGGCTATTGAGGATAATTTATATGAAAGAGGAAAGCAATTTCAGTGAAAAAGGTCATGGCTGCAGTTATTAAAACTTATCGGATATGTGTTTTGCTTAAATTTATTCTAATCAGCAAGTTCAAAATAAAAAATTCCCCCAGCCTAGATAAGAAATTATAAATAGAAAAATAGAAATGTAGTAGTGGTCACAAAAATAAGTGTTGAAAATTGTTTAGTCAATATAATTAAAAGCGATAACAAGTCGCCAATCAGAAAAATGTTAAAGACTGCCCAAAAATTCCAAAATTAGATCCCCAATGCTTACAGGTTTGTTATTATTTGGTCAAAAATACAGTTGGTACTAAAATAAATACAAGACCCACAGCAACAACAGCCCTAAGACCAATACAAATATGCTATCGGAAAACCGTACGAAAACATATTCCATAAAGCTACAGTTGAAGCATTTTACATTTTATTCAGTTCTTTTATTGCTCCTCAGGATGAATGCGAGGAGGCCTGATTAACTAATTACTTTATAAATACCTGGTATTGATTATATTTTAACAGGGTAATAAATATTTTAATTAATTAATTAGTACGTGCGATAAAATTATAAAACGTCAAGAGTTCTTACAACAATTATTATACGGAAACAACGCCAAACTGATGATAAATGCAACCGACGCGCTGTTCTTAAGTTTCTCATACAGCAGTGACACCAATTCTTATTATAATTTTGATTACGGTGAATGCGGCGACAGAAAGTGAATGTAATCACTAATTTAAAATAAACAAATTTGTTGTCTTATCAAGCTGTTTGTAAACTTTTGGTATTACGTGATAAAGAGTTTATTAATTTTTAACGGCACAACAAAATAAATAATTAAAACAAATAAATTAGTCATATAATATTAACTCAAGTGTAATCACAAAACTTCAAGATCAGCTGAGGTTATCCAGGAATTTATGTTGACAAATAGAATAACAACCAAATATTCATACACAATTATGCCTAATTCAAAATGTGCAGTTTCATTTGAGATTTCAATCACTAAACGGCAGACGTAAATCGCAAATTATAATGAAGTGTACAATTTTTGTAATTTTATTAGCCGCAATATTTTTTTGCGGTGCCTACGGAAATGTTGCTAGTAAGTAATTTTGAAAATAACAATTAGTGTTCCAACATTCAATTATAAAACAAAATTTTTCGTTTTGTTCATAGAACGGGAGATAGACAGTAGATGTAATAAAAAGTTACGCACGTCAGGTTATTGCGATCAAATTGAACTTAGTTACTGGTACAATAGGGTAGCTAAATCTTGTTATGTTTACTTTGGTATGTGCCTTGACACTAACAGTCGATTTAACTCGCGAGAAGAATGCGAAAGTGCTTGTATACACTAATTTAAATTAAATAAATATATTGTCTTATCAAATTATTTGCTTGCTTTCGTTTTATGTAACATTGCAAATCGGATTGAGCTTGAATTTCCTCCCTTGAATTTCCTCCCTTGGGATGATCCAAGAAAACTGCTCTGTTTTTTTTAAAAAGTAGGAGGAAGAATTCTAAAGATTTAAAATTGCTTATAACTTGGCATAACGTTGTAATCGCAATCAATTTTATTTTGTACGTTCTGGTGGAATAAGTTGTGCTGCATACTTTCGCCATTATTCATACCTCCAGGCTAGCAATTCTTGTGTTGAATTCATTTATGGTGGATGCGGCGGAACGGCAAATCATTTTGAGAATCTAGAGGAATTTGAGCGTGTATTGAAACTCTAAATGTTTAAATTAATAAAATTTGTGTTTTGATTTAACTGAAAGGAAGGGGATCTATCGACACCAAAACAATTATGGGTTTTTAATGGTTATACTAATGTATTATAATTTGTGTAATAATCTCAAGCTGATCGAAATTATACTTTTGATAAAACTCAACTAAAATTTTACTGCGGGTTATCTTATACGTAGCGTAACGACTACAACTATTGGCACCCACATATTTTAACTCAACTATTGGCATCCCTCTATTTAATAACGTTTTTCTTCCAACTGACAAATTCCCGTATTTTGTACCATACATATTGTGTTCATTTTGTGAACATTTATCTATTCGTTTGTCGTAGTTGTTGTTCATTTATTAAAAATCAGTCGTGTTAGAACTCTCAATTTGTAAGAAGGTTTTCTGAACGATTTTTTATTTTATAAAATATAGTTGATTTTGATAAGGTGTGTTGGTTTTGTAAGTGCTATTTTTATTATTTAAATTATGTATGTGCAAACTTAAATAAAGCGCGTGCCAATAATTAGTACCACAAAAACTAAAATTCTAATTATTGGCATGGGATGTCAATAGTTAAATATGAGGTTATACAATAATTGGCACCTGCCAATAATTGTACATACGTATTTTGGGTGCCAATAATAAAATACAGCTGTTAATTTTCAGTAATTTTGCAAATGCCGGAATAAAAATACATACGATGAGGGCCAACTACAAAAAGTTCTCGATGAAGTTAAAAACGGCAAAATTTCCAAAAAATCGACAGCGAAAATGTATGGGATTCCTCGGTCAACAATCCAATTTCGTTTAGGCTCAAAATTTACAAACGTCCACCCAGGGCCTTCGACGGTTTTAAATGAATCAGAGGAGCTATCTATCGTAGATTGGATCAAGGTCTCACAACGAAAGGGATTCCCAAAGCGAAGGGAGATGTGCTGCATGCTGTAAAAGATTTCGTAGAAGAAAATAATAGAGATCATCCATTTGGTAAAGAAAGTCTGCCAGGAAAAGGCTGGTTTAAATCGTTTTTAAGGCGACATCCCTTTTTAACATTTAGAGCGTCGGATCCAGTCTCATCTGCTAGTGCTAATGTAGCAGTCACTGATATATTTGAATGGTTCGACTCGATTGAAAATTACCTATTGGAACATTATCAGTTTTCAATTTTGAGTGATCCAAGTAGAGCTTTTAATGGAGACGAAACGAATTTTATGCTGTGTCCTAAAACAAAAAACGTTTTTGCAGCAAAAGGTTAAAAAAACATTTATGAAGTTGACAGAGGTATAGCTAAATCCAATTTAACGGTAATGTTTCCATTTTCTGCATCGGGTGTGATGACTCCACCCATGATCATCTATCCTTACAAAAGAATGCGCGATGAAATTAGAAGCACGGTTCCAGATACCTGGGGATTTGGAATTAGCGACAATGGATGGATGACGAAGCAAACTTTTTATGAGTATATTTCAAAAGTTTTTTACCCGGATCTTGTAAAAAAAAACATTAAACTTCCAATAATTTATTTTGTCGATGGGCACAGCACTGATCTTAATTTGCAAGTGAGCCAGCTATTTGTGCAATTGGGAATAATTCTAATTGCATTATATCCCAACTCAACTAGAATACTACAGCCGGCGGATGTAGTTGCTTTCAAACCTCTTAAAGTAGCTTGTAATAGTGCAGTTCTTGAATGGAGGCGTCAGAACCCCAACAAACAAATAAGATTCAAAGCCTGTGGTTTATTTCCATGGAACAAATACGCCATATACATATTTAAATGCTTAGGTCGATCATCAGAAATACAACTTCAAAACAATGATAATTCAAACCCAAACGACGCTTTTCAGAGATGTTGAAGTATTTTAGGGCCTCAGCAAGTTAATGTTTTGGAAAAAATTGGCAATACCACTGAAATTAATGACAAATCGGAGGAATTCAAACATCTACATAAACTGTACAATTTCTTTACGTTTAACAAATTCGAAAGAAAGGTTGAACAAAATGTAAATAACAAAATTTCGCAGACCGATATTGAAATAAATAAATTCGTATTTTCTGACCCTTCGTGCATATATATTGAAACTATTAATCAATTTATTTACTGTGAACAAGTAAATGAGAATATTAGTGACCATCATCGTTCTAGAATACAATTAGATACAGTAGAAACTGTTCCAGAAGAGCTTGCTCTTACAGTTATACCTCCCAATTAATACAGATTCCAGCTACTTCATCTCACACGCCAATAAATCACATTTTTGATTGGAATTAGAAAAAAATGGTAACCGACGATTACTCCACAGGCACATCAGAAATCGCTCAACATGCTCAACTTCCTATACCTTGTATAACATTTCACCAACCAACTTTAAACCAGTCGTATACGCCCATAGAGGATATATTGAACTGGCCTGAGACACCGCTAAGTAAAGGATCCAAAGCTCAGAAAGGCAAGAGATATTTTGTAATTAACAACACGTTGTGGATGAAACAAGAAGAGAAGCGAAAGGAAGAACACAGACAAATTGAATTGGTTAAAGAAGAGAAAAAAGCGCAGCGAATTTAAAAAAAAAATACTCAAGGAAAATGAACAAAAGGTAAAAAAAATTACGCAAAAGGCTAAATAAAACCACCAAAGAAATTAAACGGAAAACTCAAAATAAAAATCCGAAAGATGTCGTAGCCAAAAAAAAGAGTAGTAGCAGCAGTACACACGATAACATCTGGTGCTCTAGCTCCTCTAATAAGTCGTTCGCCAAAACCATTAGAGGCACTTATTCGAGAAGAATCCAGTTTAGCACACCAAATTGTAACGTCCGGTGCCCTATTTATCATAGAAAATTATTCACCACAAAACGCAGTTGTACAAGCTCACAAAGAATCCAGTCTGACTAGTGGTAGTCATGTAAGAAAACTGTTTCCAGTCGAACAATTTTATGAGGAAATTGGGACAAATAGTATTTGTCTTGTGGGAATGTGCTATGCATGTACAAAATACATGTCGGCCAATGTGAACTCCGAAACCTGTGGAATAAGATGTAACAAGTGTATAAGAGAATATCATATTAAATGCATAAAACAGTCGAAATGCACTTACCTTTCCATCTTTACTTGCCAAAAGTGCATAGAAAATTGAGCAAACATCTCAAGAAATAGAAACAGAGATGATTTTTGAATTGATTAGCTTCGTCTTTATTGTTAAATGAATTTTTGTATACCTTATTAGAAAGCTAATGGTGATAATTTATTTATAAATGAATTTTTATTGTTCGTTATTATTTGTGATAGAAAATTAATAAAATGTAGCTAGCTAGCTAGTTAAAAAATGAATTGTGTTTTGAGAAAATTTTATCAATTTCCAATTTTTATAGTGTCAATAATTATAATTCCCCATGAGCCAATTGTTGTATTCTTGTGCCAATAATAGTATATTTTTAAGGAGCCAATGATTCCGTCAATGTGCCTATAGTTGTATGATTACGGTGATAATTATAGTGGTAGCGTGCCAATTACTGTAGTTTTAAGAAGCATTTTTTTAATTTGATGTTTTCATAAACTACTTAATAGATTTTACATAATTGTTGTGCTGATATCAATAGAACAATGTTCCAAGAATAGCATCAAAACTCCAACTTTATAATTATTTTAAACCTCTAAATCTGAAAGCTATTCAAAATTAAGTTTTCCTTATGGGTGCCAGTAACTGTGGTCGTTACGCTATCGTTTTTCAACAACCGGAACTAATTTTTGTTTACATAATTTCGACGATTTAAAAAAATCAAAGAATTTAAAGAATTAAAGAATTTTTTAAATTCTTCAATTTCATCAATTCTAAAAATTTAATGAAATTAAATATTCTACAAAATTAATAGAATTTAAAAAAATTCAATTGATTTTAACTATTTAGATACTTTAATAGAAACCTGTAAGACTGTTTAATGATTGTAGAAAATTTAAAGAAATCAAAGAAAACAAACAACCTAAAAAATTTAAAGGGTTTAAAACAATATTAAAAACGTTAGGAATTCAAAAACTTTAACACTAAAACTTTAATGCTTGAGCATTTTAAATTCTTTAAGCACACATGGAAACAAAATAATCGAAACAAAAAATAATGAAGTTGCTGACGTTAGGCATAAAAACCTCTTAAACTTTTTCAAACAATTTACACCTCATGCAACTTGGGCAGTAGCTCATTTATAATAAAATGTACAGCACAAGGTGAAATAATATTAAAAATTAGCAATAGTAACAATGTTAATAAAAACAAATTTAAAAACTACGTATTGCCCATCAATCACGCCACTCCAAAAATTTTGATTTAAATAATTTTGCCGATCCTAACCTCTTAATTTACAATGGAATTGAATTCCAAAGTGAAACTCCCCTCACATAAAAGGATTTGTTTAACTGGAAGTTAGAGGAATGAAACCTTTACAGTAATTAAAGAAAAAGGCAAACGCGAAATTCGTAAAGGATAGATAAACTACATCCTAAAACAAGGCTGGAGTAGGCGGAAATATGATCGATCAAAAATAAAACTGGTACAAGCATTGAAACATCTTTGGAGAACATTCATATTTTCCTGAAGCATACCGAATAAAACTATGTCATCGTAAATATGATGAGGAAGAAGATAAGAAAAAAACAATTTTTTCCTAAACTGACTATCAGAAAGTCCTACTACTTTATACAAACCACTAATCATGCCAAAGACCCTCTTACTAATACTAACTAAATGGTCACTCCTGAATCCCTAACGGTATTTGAATATTTAATTAGAGAACCCTGCAGAAAAATAGAAGGAAAGGACAATGTATTTAACGGTTTTTTGTAAATAATAATCGACTGAGATTTATTCGCATTTCCTTTCGCAAGCCTAAAAGGGACCTACCAACTAATGATATTACTTAAATCTTCATTTATCAGAAATATATTCCTACCAATAGAGTTCTGATCTAAACGACTATTTCTATAAATTTGGACGTCATCAGCGAAAATGTGAAATGAACAATGTTGAATAGAGGATTCTATGTAATTGATGCACATAGAAAATAATAGAGGGCACAGCACTGAACCCTAAGGCACGCCGGAAATTACAGGAAGGAAATCAGACAAAGAATTGCCGAAAAAAATTTCCTGGGAATGATTAAAAAGATGGTTAAAAACCAATTCGGCTGAGAAATATGCAAGTTGTAGAACTTCACCCAAAAATTATTTTAGAATCCAATTTCCAACGCACATGTAAAATTTCATCAAAATTTGTTGAGAAATAGACAAGTTCTATCCTAATTGGCCTTTCATTTAATTTGCTGAAGGTTTAATTTGAAATGTAAAAGGTTCAATTTGAGGCTTGAGATATTAACAGTGATCTTTCTTAAGTCTTAAACAATTTTTGTGTAAGGTTTGGTTCAAATAGGTCAAGTCGTGTGGATTTGTTTAAATATCATACACATATTGCTGTACATACACACAAATACTCACTCTATTTTATAGATTGTTCAACTGTTCACTAAACACTGGTCCAACACCATCTCAACCCCAATTGAACCCGCACACGGACCACATCCCAACTCTCAACCCAACCGCTAACCAGGATAGTTAAAAAAATAAATATTGCAAATCAGCTAGAATCAGGATCAGAACTCGATAGCGACTCTGACTTAGAAATTTGTGATAGAAATCAAAACTTAGGTGATAAAGAAAAAGTTTGAAAAGAAAAAATAGCTGAAAATCAAAAACAAAAAATGGAGAAAACAATACAAATCACTAAAATGATTAGGGATATACCAGAATATAATGGCGAACCCACAGGACTACATAATTTTATAGAACAAATAACAGACGTATTAGAAATAGCAGATCCCGCAGACTCAGTTGACGCCAACACAATATATAGGGCAATTAGAAATAGAATAACTAGTAAAGCTAGTGAAGCCTTAGAACTTTATTCTACACCTAATACATGGAACGATATGAGAAACAATCTGATATCCTACTTCGCGGACAAAAGAGACGAAATAGTACTAATACAAGAATTACATAGTATACAAAAAGGTATATTTCGCTAAAATTTCAATTTCTATAAGTTCTTTAAAAAACTGGTCAAAAATAAATGAACCAACGAATCAAGTAATTAAAGCAGAATGGTATAACAAAATGGCTTTAAACATATTTGTTAGCAGGCTAAAAGAATTAATGGGATCACATGTTAGATCTATAAGACCTAAAGACTTGGTTGCAGCAAGACAGATATGTATTCAGGAACAATCTTTGGCAGGATTGAGATAACAAAATAAACCTCAATACCCACCCGTACTTCCATTCAAATTCAACTATCAGAATACACCTCAACGGTATCCCATAAACCCTATAAACCCAATTAAAATGAAACTATTGTAACAAGTATCACAGAAACCTACATTCAACAATGTACAAAAACAAGGACCAAAGATTTACTATAATCATAGACCCTTTGCACCCCAACCAAAACAAATTATGGATAAAACCATGGCAATGGACATTACGTCCAATATGTACCAAGAAATAACACATTCCAACCCACTGGACCTCCCAGATGGCAAGCCAAAGAAATACATAACATTGAGGTAAATGAAGACGAAAAAAGCGAGTTTCAAGAACAATACAACAACTATGAAACCTATAAGTAATCAACTAATGAGGAAAATACTATTGTCAAAATTGTAGAGGAAAAGGATTTTTGTTCAACACCACACTCAATGCTGGATACCTGGGTTTACATAATTATGACTCTGATCTAAAAGACATTCAATTAAGTTTTATCACAATCACAATAAACCACAAAAAAGCAAAGATGTTAATTGACACTGGTGCTAACAGATCCTTCATAAACCCAGAGTTCATTCTACTAGAACAAAAAATTTAAATACCTCCAGTATTATTATTATTACTATTATTATTGGAGGGCCATACGTGCAATCAGCCACCTCGCACTGCGACCTAAAAGATCTATTGTACTGTCAATATTCAGGTTCTTAATTAACCTGACAATACTGCCTCCCGGGCCTCCCTCCTAGATGTTTACTACAGCATGTAGTTCCGCTAGAAAGACGGTAGTATTGGAGCCCAAGGACTTCGAGAGGGTTGTCCCACTCGCGTATATTCCTACTCCTGCCCCGTATTCCTTGTCGCCGCTTTTATTTGAACCTAATCATCACAAATTTCGGAATGTTTAAGATCAAGCGAAATCATCATCATGAATAAAACATTTAAAATACTTAATATATTATTTTAAGATTTAGTCTTTATTAAATTATTGAGTTATATTGCATCAGAATGTTGAGCCGCGCAATATCTGTGTAGCTTTCCATTACTTAGTTACAACTTTTTGAACAGTAAACTTTGTAATAAATATGGATTAGTATTCATCATATGCATAAATACTGCTTATCAAAAAAAGACCAACACAACAATCCAACTACTTGAATTAGAGTTGTGAAATGTTGTATTTGTTTAAAAAAAATCATAAAACTATAATCACAGAAATATTCTTAAAGAAAATTAAATAATGAAAAATTGAACAGTAAATAATTCATTCAATAAAAATTAAATTAAGAAACAATAAATAATTCATATATAAAAGAAAATATTTCAATAAATAAACAATTAATTTAAAAAATATAGCCATCACAGCACTTATCACAAGAAAAGAAAGAAAGGACACGATCGAAATGAAACAAATTCTACAGCCTACCTACCTAATTGTGGGTCAAGTTAAATAATTTGTAGTTTTTGGACCTAATCTTACTTTTGCTATACAGATTTACATTAAAAAATTTTACATAATAATATAACCGCATTCTAATCATATATTTTAGTAAATAATCAACGGGGAAATTCGGACAACCGAAAGAAATATCTAGCTCCTTCATCTTATTATAAATATTATATGAAATATTGAAATTCTTGACCGACCCTATATTTTCTGTAAATATTTGCTCTAATTGCAATATTCAGCTAATGAAATTACTACGTGGAACTAATAAACTACCGAAGAGGCCGTTCTCGGTCGAATAAGCTTTAAAATGGACAAATCTGTTTTGGTCATGTAGGTCTAACGTAATTTGGGATCTACAAATATCACAGTCATGGATTTCCATACACTTGGTGAAAATATATCCTGAGAAATACACTAATGCACTGGGACTTGAAGCGGACAACTCTTTATGATTTGTACTAACCGAAGGCCATGTAATACTTGGAACTCCTCGAGAATTTTCAGCAACAATTCGATCATCAGGTATGGTAATATTTGCTAACAAATCGACAAAATCTTAAGGGATTGTTTCACAATTTCCAAAATTTGAGACGTTCAAAAACTGAGAACAGAATTTTTTTTTGAATACTCTAAAAAACTGAATAGGTGTAGGATTTGAAGAATTTCCACCCTGCTCGCGAATTATTCCAAAAAAATGTTCCAAGCAATCTTGGTTGAGATGCCTTGTACTGCAGGCGATATGGAGTAATATCGTTGTTTTATGGGCTTGCATCTCTCCATAATTTCAATATCGTGCTCGTGCAGTTTAGTTTTTCCTAGTCCTTCTTTCTGTGACGAGGGAAACCTAGCAATTATTTTATCAAGCGTAGATTTTTCTTGTGGCGTGAGGGCATGTTGGTTGCGACAATTTTCGGGTTGCGACGTTGTAGAACATTTAATTGAGTTTAACGTTGGAAATATATTAAAAGCTTCCCAAAAATCGATACCCAAGTAAAGTGGTGCTTCAAGTGTGGGCACGATACAAAATTTTATTTTTGCTGTTTTTGAGCCAAAAGTAACTGGTAGCCATGCGTAGCCTAGAATCGTATTTAGTGTTCCGCCAGCAGTTTTGATTTTAGAAGTTAATTTGTAGAAATTTTTATTTATAGTTTTCAAAAATTCTAAAGATCCCTTTCCCAAAACGCTCACGGATGCCCCACTATCCAAAAGGCCATTTATTTGCTTATTGTCAACAATTACATCTACAAATGGTCGAGGATCATTGACTGCAAAACACTTTATTATGGAGGATACACAATTTTGTTTTAGTCTTCGCTTATTTCGGAAATATGAAACTGATCTACCAATTTTTTTATGCTTGGATGATAGAAAATTAGAAAAATTATTTGATAATGTTTGGCTGATAATTTTATTATTATTAAGTTCTAATATAGGTTAGAAGTTGTACATAGGTTAGAATTTGAATTTAAGCTGAGGGTCTTGAATTCGGGTCTTGTTGAGTCTAGTTCTCTCTGTAACGTGATCCCCTCGACAAATTCACACCCGGCCGAAAGTTTTCCGTCGCACTTTTCAGCCGGCACTCAGGACAGCTCGGCTTTCGTACGTTAGCTGCGCCACATTCGAAACAAAAAATATTCAGCAACTCTTGTGGGCAATCCTGATAGCGGTGTCCTAAGTCCTTGCAGTTCCAACAAATAAGTTTGATGGAATTTGGATGAAAGTGCACCTTCTTAAACGCGTTAATATCTTCGGCTTCTTCGTTATTTTTCTACGTCATCCTCTCGTTCGATCTCGGGTTGAGATCCATTCTTTCCATCTCGTGAGAAAGATCATTTATAATTCACCGACGAGGAATCGATGCATCTGTGAACCTGCGTGGATCGTATCCTGTTTGCTCCCACATGTATTCAAAACGCTGACAAAGAACTCTCAGATCTTCGACTGTTTTTATTGACTTCTGATAGGGCAATGTCACATTTTGTAAGGCTGGTATCATATTTTTGAATAGGCGGTAAATTATACGGCTCACAGACAGCCGATGCTGTAGTCTCGTTTTATTTTATAAATTATGATTAATTTTATTTATAATTATGTTTATCTGGTTTATTATGATTTACTTAATATTATCTAGCTACTTTAATGTTCTTTTTCAATTTTTTTTTTCAACAAAGATCGCTTTAAAAATCATATTAGCAAAAAAAATCAGAAAATTAGTTAATTTAATTAATTTCTCGAAAGTTCAAACCTGACTAACTCATTTTTGCCTCGATTTTCATACTTTATTGTTTTATGTCCTTTGCATGATAAGTTCCAAGTTCCTTATTGTTTTCGTCTACAAGCAGAGCCTTCTAGAGTATAGAGCCATAATCTTAATGACGTATTTTTTAGAAGCTTTTTTAGTGGTATAACTTTACACTGATTTCCATAGGAATCCATAGTAAAAATGGTGTTTTTTAGCTTCAAGTTTTTCAATGAAAAAAGCAAAAATATCATAAAATGTTTATATAAAACTTTTCTACATACCTTTAAGAACAATATTCAAGAAGGCCATATTGGTATTAAGTAAATATTAATTGCAGAAATATTAAAATTAAATTATTTCTAAAATATATTTATTCGAACATTCATTTTGAAAAATACATCAAAGTTGGCTCTGACAAATTAAAATAATACTTACTAAATTTATCTTTAGTTTTACTAGTGTACGTAAGATGTCTAAATGGTCACAGAAAAATACGAAAAAAAGTTATTTAATCCCAAAATTAACAAACGTTCCTATATTTTGTGAATTTGTTTTGCTTTTCCTAAAATTTTGGAACTTGGAATTTTCCCAGGTGGTAATTTTTAGCACGATTTTCCAAATTTTTATGGCCATCACTGACATCTATGTAATGTATATTGACTTAATGACCAACAAATCGTAGTAAGCTTTTATTTCGATTTGACCAGAATTATGTTATTATGATTTTTTTCTTATATTTTGGTTTAA
Organism: Tipula vernalis; assembly: GCA_958295665.1. Classification (NCBI taxonomy): domain Eukaryota; kingdom Metazoa; phylum Arthropoda; class Insecta; order Diptera; family Tipulidae; genus Tipula; species Tipula vernalis. Next base: position 155,788,571 of record OY282558.1, read on the forward strand.
ATAAATCAATTATTACAAGAAAATGAAAACGATTTACTTCAACGACATTCAAATATGTTGAAATTCAAACATTTAAGAAAGTATTTCAGAAATCATAACTTACAATTTGTAACGTTTTCATTTAAAAATTTGTCTTAGGAAAAAAGTGATTTCCCATATGTTTTGTGTGTTTTACTATGAAAAGTTCCGTTTTTTCCTCGTTTCTAATTCCCTTATAAAAGCTCAGATTTTTTGATTATGGCTCTATAAAATACAGGGTGCTCTGCTACAAGTCGATAATTAATTTGACCTAACTTCGCTTTGATGAAAGCTTTGCGAAACGGAAACGAGAATTTTTCCGTGAATTTATTTGCGGCATCACTGAGTAAGTGCTGTTTTACAAAAACTAGCTGACCAATTGTAAAATTCCTTTCTCGAGAACGTAAATTATATCGATTGGCGTATTTACTATAAGACTGAAGCAACTTATTTTTGACATCATCATGTATACTCGATAAATGATCAGGTACATCCATCCAGTCTATCGAATTTTCGCCTAATAAATTTATTTCTCGAAGTATTTTTATCGATTCGATAATTATTTATTAGCGTTAACTCAATAAGTTTTAGTAACAATAAATTAACGGCTAGATCGGTTAACTGTTGCTTCCAAGTTCCAAATAAGCTTAAAGTAAATTTAACTTTAAATTGCTTTCTAGTCCAGTGATTTTCTTAATTACGTAATACTTGTATGTTCAGATAATACGGTACGGTTGAAGATTTAAAAGTGCCATTTGTAATGGGAACAGAACACAGTTAACAGAACATATGTTAAATTTAATAATAATTGAAAATTGTAAAAATATATTTCAATTTATTTTAATTTTACAGCTCTAAATTACATATAGCAGTAATCATATATTAAAAAAATGACTTAGTGGAAATTATTAAAGCACTGCACGATTTTTAATGAAAAAAAGCAAAAGGTCAGCAATAAACATCATTAATTGTAATTTTCTCAATACACATTACCCCAATTTACCCCGAATAGGTATATTTGTTAGTTTTAACTTGCCCTGGAAATTATCTTTCTCAAATCTATCATATAAAATTATGTGCAAATACAAACCTTTAGCTAGTTAAAAAACAAGAAAAATTACAAACATATTTAAACATTTTATCACCCTATTAAAACTTATATTTTTTTCAGATAATGCAAAATTATAAAAAAAAAAACTTTACGATTTTATTTAATTTGATAATTAGAAAATATCGTATATCCACAATTAAAGTAATTTAAAGTTTGCTTTCACATATAAATAATATTTGTTTCGCTATAATATAGGTCTAGTCTAGATTTAGTCTTCGTTAAAACTAATATCAAACATCCTAATACCTTGGAATTGCAACCCAAGAAGATATGCCACGAACGAAAGCCAAATTCAAGTTCTAAAAACGAAATTATTCAAATTCACATATACTTGAAGGTTTTAGCATATTACAACAATCATACTAGTTTATGTAAATTAACGATCAACTTACTATCACGTCTCGACATAACTTCGTTAAGAGCGGTATGCAACAACAAACAAGATATATACACGTTCCATATTACGAAAACCTAAAACAATTCCGTTGGGGAAGATTATTATCTCATTTAAAAGTAACACAAGTAAAAATCAAGAAAAAGGCAGCAGCAAGATCAACATCCAAATCTACTCTAATGTATGCGATCAGACTTAAGACTTAATTCACTTCGAAACAGTAGAAACGTTTGCAAGGCCATCACGAGCCGTTGGAAAACTACTTGGTGGTAGGTATATCCGATTATGACGAAACAGTTCGATATATGATCAACAATTAGGTTAGGTTAGGTTAGGTTGGGGGAGCTGCTTAGGCACACATAGACCGGCGACGGTCCATTTTGATACCACAGAATATATCCCCTTTACCCCTATTGGAACCATTTCGAGCTACTTATGTAGTGAAGACGTCCCGCACTTTAATGTTTTCGAGATCCGAGAGGCAGTCCATCCTGAAAATACCCAAGTGTTTGTGCCTACTGAGTGCCAATGCTGGACACGAGCAGAAGGGGTGGACCAACGTCTCTTCTTTCTCTTCGTCCAAGCAGGTTCTAAAGAAGTCATTTGCCTCCAGACCCAGCCTTGAGTGACCTGGGACCCAGATTATTTGGATATTGAAATGCTCACCCATCTCATTTAGAGATGAGTGACAACTCAACGCCACCCGATCACCCGTCACGATTCTAACGACCGGATCGCCGCTTGACTGTCCAAATAGATTGCGATATCATCTGAGGATGAGGTCCGAAATCGCTTCTCGAAGCGTAGAGTAGGTTTAATGTAGCCAGGATTCGCCAGCTCATCTTTCAACGATCTAACGATAGTAGAGTGTCCTGTACTAAGACACCTCCACTGAGAGACGGCTGCAAGTCATACAGCCGTATTTGCCGCCATCTGTTTACCAAAAATTTCGACCGGAAGAAGGTGAAACATAACCTCTAAGGCACTTGTCGGTGTCGAACTCAAGGCCCCGCTAACAAGCATACAGGCCGTTCTTTGCACCCTCTTAATCCTACTTTTATAAGTTACCTCTTCCAGAGCTGGCCACCAAACACTCACCCCGTACATGAGTACAGGTCTCAATACAGCGGTGTAGAGCCAGTATACCAGCTCTGGCTTCAGACCCCATCTATGACCAATGGCGTTCCCACAGGAGTAAAAAGCTATAATAACTTTGATTATTCTCTCCAACTTGTTGGGCCTGTAACTAAGCTTACGGTCCACGATAATGCCCAGATATCTAGCACTATCAGTAAAAGCAAGTCTCGTGCCATTTAAGGTAGGAGGGACAACTACCGGGATTTTGTATTCCTTAGTGAAGAGTACCAGCTCTGTCTTGGACGGGTTAATACCAAGTCCACATTTGCCAGCCCATTGCGTGGTCAGAAATTTCCCTTTAACAGCTAAAGCTACGTCATCTGCGTAATCGATTTAACTTTAATACCCTCTCTCTTCAATTCAAGTAGTAACCCGTTTACCACAATATTCCAGAGAAGAGGGGACAGAACCCCCCCTGCGGGGTTCTCCTAGTTACTCGCCTCTTGATGGTAGAATCTCCAAATTCGACCTAACCATCCTGCTTCCAGCGTATGATTAATTATGCCTATCAGAGTAACGTCCACATCCAAAAATGACAATCCCTCATTGATTGCCTCCGTTTCACATTATTAAAGGCGCCCCCTATATCCAGGAAGACCACCAAACAGAATTCCTTAGAATTAATCGATTTCTCAATCGTTCACACCAAGGCGTGCAGAGCAGTGTCCACAGATCTACCCTTTGTGTAAGCATGCTGAGACGGTGCCCACTACCTGGCACCAATTTTATCTCTGATGTATACATCCAGCAGCCTTTCCAAGGTTTTCAAAAGAAAGGATGATAGAGTTATTAGTCTTAGGTTCTTAGGATAGACATGTGAGCTTTTCCCCGCATTCGTTATAAACACCACATTGACCTCCGTCCAGAACCTAGGAATATAGCCCGGCTTCAAACACCCTTTGAATATAGCTTCCTGGTAGGGAAGAATAATTACTGAGTTGTTTTGAAGTTCCGCTGGTATAATTTGATCCGGACCAGCCGATTTAAATGGTTTAAAACCCCCCAGTGCCCATAGGATCCGTTTTCTGGTTACGATATCCTCTGTGGTTACTGACAGTGATTCCTGATGATTGCTACGCACCAACAGGTCTTCAAAGCTCCCTGGGAAGTGTGTCTCGAAGAGAAGCTCCAGAGATTCTCCACTAGAAGCTGTCCATGATCCGTCCGGTTTTATCAAAAAACTAGGACTAGATGTACTTTTGGAAAGAATCTTCCTAAGGCGGGAGGTTTCGGATACCTCTTCCATATTATCACAGAAGATTCTCCAAGACCTCCTTTGTGCCTTTCTTAATTCTTTCTTATAAATTCCGAGTTTCTCCTTATAGGAGTCCCAATCCTGAGCCTCCCTTGTATTTTTGGCTCTATTAAAGGCTATCCTACAAGCCTTACGATAGGTTCCCAGTTCCCTGGACCACTATACCGGTTTTTGCCTACCCTTAGGCTTAGCCAGTGGGCAGGCAGCGCGAAAGGATCGGTTGCATGCGCTAGTAACGCTAGCCACCATGTCTTCCAGCTCCCCAACGGTCGTCGGGGGCTCCATAGCTCTCGACGGTAACATATCCTCCAATAATTCCCCATATTTGCTCGAGTTGGTCCTTATAGTGTTCCTGGAGGCTTCTCTGGTAGCAGGGTGAATATCGAGGCTATAGGTTAAATATCGATGATCAGAAAAGGAGTGTTCCTTATCCACCCTCCAATTTTAAACCATATGAAGAATATTATTTGAGGCAAGGGTCACATCTAGAACCTTCTGCCTGTTACTAGTAATAAATGTGGGTTCCCGCCCAATATTACACACTGAAAGGTTAGCACTCATCATATAATCAAAAAGCGACTCAATTCTTTCATTAATGTCTGTGCTTCCCGAGATAGCGTGATGCGCATTAGCATCAACTCCTAGTACCACACCTACCTTTGATTGTTCCGCTTCACGGATCAGCTCCTCCAGGTTATCCGGAGGAACCTTCTTCTCCCGGTCCATGTAGGCTGAAACTAGCCAGAATCTACAAGTGCCTACTTCCAGGCTAACTGCAGTAGTGTCACCATTGTTGTATCGAGAGAGAAGGAAAAGATTAATAATATTTTTCCCAAGAATACAAGATCTGATCTTCCCAGACTTACAAGAGGATATAAATTTGTACTGCTTGGTTCTGAGGCCACAGATCCTGTTGTTATTAAATCAAGGTTCTTGGATTAATATCACATCTTCACCCGACCTAGTCAGCCTGACGAGTAGAGCTGCCGAAGCTGCCTTAGAATAGTGAAGGTTAATTTGTGTTATCTTAATCATAACCTTTTAACCTCTACCTTCCTCTATAGTATGTTCCTGCTACCGTAGGGTTATTATTTCCCGGTATTTTGGGATGCGCCGCATTCGTCCGTCTTGCTAACCCTCGCACCCTCTGTAGAGGACTTGCCAGTGCCCGGGCTGCCGACATCCTCCTCCATCGGTACACCAGCGCTACCCTCAGCTTCTCCCCCCATGCTACTGCAACCCCCTTCAGGCCTGGGTGGGTTGCCACCATCCTCCGGTTGGCCTCCAGTACGCGCTTCCGTCCCATCCTTTTTATAAACATTGGGAGTAATTGACCCGAATCCGAAGTCAATCTTCCGGTCGGAAGATTCGGGTTACTGGCCTGAATAATTTTTAAAGCCTCGTCAGGGCTAGCGGTAGTTAGGTTTAGATGGCAGCCAGACAGGTGCCCTCGGCCTGCTGGGAATTTTCTTCCGGCATACTGCCGCAAGCTTTGCGCCTGGCCACACCTCCCCTACTTTGGCTATAACCTTTTTATAAAGATCCACAGATCTAGAGTCCAAGCATGCAGTCATCTTCACACGCCCTTGATACCATCCCGCATCTCTGCAGGATGGGGGTGGTCCTGGATTTTCTCTTAGGACCTTTAAAAAAACGAGGTTGAGTGCATTATACACCAACCTCAATTTTTTCGCCGTGATGCTCCCATCTTCTTGACTCTCGTCAATTACGGCTAGCATCAACACATGCTCCCTCAGGACTTCGCTGAACAGCTTTGTCCCTGAGTTGGAGCTCGGCTTCTTTTCAGTCAGCAACTTGGCGCTCTTTCTGTTGACTACTTCCACCTCGTCCTGGGACCGCTGTCTTTACGACACATGGTCCCTTTCTGAGCTTCCGCAGCCCACAGTGCTCCTTGCCCAAGCTACCAATATTCTCTGTTCTTCCGTGAATTACAGATTCCTCATTTTTTCTGGGGACTGCACCGAATGGCAGAGCTTCTTTGACATCTTTGCCTCCAGCATTCATGAGAACGAAACAATTTCAACTGTACAAAAATTGCAATATTTGTTCGGCTTACTTAAAGGAGAGGCCAATTCACTCGTCAAACACTTTAAAATCACCGAAGCCAATTACTGCGAAGCGCTGCAAAAACTAACTAAAAGGTATAATCGTTAACGTCATACGGTGAACGTATTTATTCGTAAGTTCGTCGAACAGCCGAACGTAACAGCGGCTAGTTCTGACGGCATTAGAAAACTATTAGATACATCCGACGTGGTAGTATGCGGCTTGAGAGCATTGCGCGAACAGGCAGAATCCAGAGATCCGTGGCTGATATACCTGATGCTACAAAAACTAGATGGCGAAACAAGAAGTCAATGGGCCAAAGAAAAACGGAAGAAGAATACCCGACATTAAAAATGCTGTTCGCTTTTCTCGGCAAACGAATTGATGCTCTTGAGATGTTGAGATGTGATCAGGTACGACCGAAACAAACCGCATAGCTCCAACCTAAAGGAGTTTTCACGACACTAACAAGTTCGACGTGCATCGCTTGCAATATTAATGATCACAAACTAATCGATTGCGATAAATTTAAAGGACTCTCAGTGGATGAATGTAAGGCTTATTGGGTAAGCATAAAATATGTTTTAACTGCTTCAACTCAAACCACACAGTATACGATTGCAGAGCCAGAGGCAGGTGCCGAAGATGTTCACGCAAACATCACTCCTTACTACACGCTGAAACGAAACCATTGCCTAAATCCAGCGCAGCAGCAGTTTGTCAACCCGTCTCCAATGATACGGAATCAGCATCACATTGTACTTTGTACAATCATCAAGCTAAAGCAGATAAAATAAATGAAGTATCTATTCTACCGACCGCATTAATCAATGCAATCGACAGCAACAGCACACGCAGATCTTGCAGGGCGCTACTAGACACAGCTTCTCAAGCTTTATTCGTGACAGAAAATTTTGTTCAAATGTTAGGCTTACCACGTACCAATGGAAGGATGCTCATTACAGGCATTAGGCAAACGGGTAAATCTCATGGAATGACCGGAATCAGTTTAACATCACGTTCTTGCGATAAACCAATGGCATTGATAAAAGCATTCATCATTTCCAAAATAACATTGCCACTACCGGCAAATACAGTGAATATCAGTCAGCTAAATAATTTAAAGGGGATCGAATTAGCCGATCCATATTTTCATAAACCAGCTAAAATCGATATTTTGCTAGGCGCGGATACCATTTTTGATATTTGGGAAGATGGTCGAAAGAAAATCGGAGCTACCAATCTTGTAGCGAATAAAACAAAGCTAGGCTGGGTAATTGGTGGTATACATCGAGGTCCAAGTGCAACGGAAACGCTCCGTAGGTTTTGGGAAATCGAGGAGATGGTGGAATCGAAACCAAAGCACACGGACGAAGAAGAAAGGTGTGAACAATGGTTCCAATCCACGACATCCAGAACAAAGGAGGGTCAATTTATTACTAAAGTTCCATTTAAGGAAAATCAGAAGAAACTAAGCCAAACTTATTACGTAGCGCAATCCAGATTAACAAGCATGGAAACATAATTTCGGGCAGATGCAGAATTCCAAACATTGTACATCAATTTTATGAAGGAATACCAGGAACTGGGCCATATGACGGAGCTCAATATAAGTCCAACTCATCTGCAAAACATGTATATTTTACCACACCATGGTGTGATAAAAGAGAGCACCCTCACCACTTAACTGCGTGTAGTTTTCGACGCCTCTGCGAAATGCCATGGTAATTCTTCTCTTAATGAAAAACTGATGGTTGGCACTTCCGTACAATCAAGCCTTTTTGAAATTTTATTACAATTTCGGTAGCACCGATTCGTATTTGTTGGCGACATCGAAAAAATGTATCGCCAGGTAGGCATTCATAACGATGATAAAAAGCACCAAATAATCTTATGGCGAGATAAGCAGCAACACATCAAACCTTACGCCCTAGTTACGGTGACGTATGGTACAGCATCTGCATCATTTATGGCCACCAGATGTTTGGTGGAACTGGCTCGGCTGAATTCAAACGAATCCGCTTAAGCATCTCGTGCTATTGAAAAGGACATCTACGTTGATGATTTAATGACGGGTGCGGCTACTCTGCAGCAGCTATAGGGTTCAACCTGAGGAAAATGTCGTCAAACCACAGGTTAATACGAGATGAAATCCACCAGCTAGAGACCGATAACATAAAGCAACTATCGAACCACGAAGAGTCCATGAAATTATTGGGAATAGCTTGGGATTCCACGACCGACCGGTTTATTTTCCGATGCCGATATCAATCCACTTAAAATTCAAACTGAAAGAACGTTGTTATCAGAGGCAAGCAAGATTTTTGATCCTCTAGGGCTGATATCTCCAATTACGATACGGGTCAAGATATTGTTCCAGAAATTATGGTTGCAGAAGTTGGAGTGGGATAGCGAATTGCCAATTGATACAAAGTCAGAATGGATCAAAATACGCAATGATTTAAGCGGAACGTCGAACAACAAACTTCAAAGGTGGATAGCCACCTCGAAAGCAGTCAGTATTCACGGGTTTTGTGATACCAGCAAGTAAGCTTAAACAGCCGTATTGTATGCAAGGACTCAAACCGACGAGGGGTTTGAAACTCACTTGATTTGTGCAAAATCAAAAGTAGCTCCATTAAAACAAATTAGCCTGCCCAGACTGGAATTAATAAGTGCAGTATTGGTAAGCCGAATTACGAAGCAGATTGTAGGCATGCTGAATTTGGAAATATCTTCCATCACACTTTGGACAGATTCAAGAATTGTCCTAGATTGGCTATCCAGCCAGCCTCGACGATGGACGACATTCGTTGCCAACCGAACGTCCCAGATTATAGATGAGCACAACAGAAGCATCTGGAGACACGTTCCTTCTAAGGATAATCCTGCAGATTACGCAACTCGCGGTAAAACGTATCACGAGATTTTAACAAGCAACTTTTAGTGGAAGGGACCAGAGTGGTTATGCGAAGGAGCAGATAAATGGCCGAACCAAGCGGTCATTCCACCCACTACCAAAGAACGTTCAACTACATTGTTGATCCACAGTATTACAATCAAGAAAGAGAATGGCGAATCAGATTAAGTCTACGACCTGATCAATAGATTTTCCAATTTTTTCAAACTGCAAAAAACATTTGCTTATATTTACCGTTTTTTTAATAATTGTAGAGCATCTAAATCTAAAACCAATCGACAATCTGGAGTATTGACAAGATCAGAGATTCATTTGGCCAACCAATCTCTATTCCGAAAGGTACAAATTGCGGATTTCCCAGAAGAATATAATGCGTTAATGAACGGCAAGCCAATTCCAAAACGAAGCAAAATGAGACCATTGGATCCATTTTTTGACGATGCACAAGTCATACGAGTCGGAGGAAGGTTGCATAATTCGGAATTACATCCGGTAATTTTGTCCAGTACTCACCACTCCCCACATTCATCACGATAATCAGCATCCTGGTGTCAATTTAATAACAAGCCTGGTCCGCCAAACTTATTGGATAATTAGAAGTAAAGACGTTGCAAAAAGAGTATTTCGGCAATGCATCCAATGTGTAAGACAACAACCGAATATGGCGCAACAAATAATGGGATCGTTACCCCAAGATCGAGTGCAGCCCAGCTTTCCTTTCGCAGCAGTAGGCGTAGATTTCTGCGGCCCATTCAGGATTTATGCAGTTCGGAGGCGTAGAGCAGTTCCTAGCAAAGCATACTTATGTGTGTTCGTTTGCTTTACCACTCACGCAGTACATTTGGACGTATGTATGAATTTAGCGTCCGATTCTTTTATAGGAGCTCTCAAGCGGTTCGTTAGTCGACGCGGATTATTCAAAACGATTTATTGTGACAACGAAACAAATTTCGTTGGGGCCAAAAATAACCTTCAATTTGTTTATGATGTCCTAAAGCAACACTCGGAAGAAATATCGGATTACCTCACAAAAAATAATATCGAATTCCGATTCATACCGCCAGCAGCTCCGCATCAAGGCGGTCTATGGGAGAGCGCTGTAAAATCCGCTAAAGTCCATCTGCAAAAAACAGTCGGTGAACACATTCTAACGTTGGAGGAGTTCTGGAGTATTTACGGGATTTTGTACTTACGGGATTTTGTCATACGGGATTTTAGGCCTCTCCCGGAGTTTCTCCACCCTAATTACGCAGATTGAAGGGGTCCTTAACTCTAGGCCAATTTGTTCGTCAAATTCCGACGACTTAGATTATCTGACCCCAGCGCATATTCTTATCGGCAGACATATGAAACAAGTTATCGAAATGCCAGCATCTAAATTACCTATGCATTCACGTTGGGACATCGTCAAGAGAATACCTGAACAATTTTTGAAGCGCTGGAAAATTGAATATTTCACAGAGAAATTTTTTTGTATAAATTATTCCTTACTTAAGAATAAATTGGAGTTTTGCAGTTGGGTTTAATTTATTCCATTTTATGATCAATGAATACTTTAATATTTTAAATTATTCTTTTTACGAATAAATACAACTTCTGATGTTTTATAATTTGAAATTATTAATTAATCTTTAAGAGAATAAATTGAAAATTATAAGGATAAAGTAATTATCAAGATGTTCAAATCAGGCAAACAGTTTTTCGGGAACATCTTTAGCTCTCGGTAAGATTTCTCCTAAATACAATTCACTGCTTACTATCTAGGTTTATTTATAGTTAAAAATTTTTAAGTTATCACATATTTTTAGCTGTGATGGGTTTCTTGTGGTGTTACGTAGTTTGGCAAACAAAGTTATTATGTTAATCGAGAAAGCATTTAAAAAATAATTTTCATTTATTGTGACGGGAAATTACTTAGCTACTTAGACTGTACAATAGAATTTAGGCCTCATGCAAAACGGAAAACCGGCATTTAAATTTGCTTCACTTTGCAATATGAAAATTATTGACAAATAGTTCGAATCTATAAGTTCTACCTTATTATAAGAAAATTTTTAAAAATTAATTGATTTTCATTGAAAAAACCCCGATTTTATATTTTGTCGGCTGTCAAGCAAAAATCCGTCCGTAGAAATATAAAATTGGAATTTTGAATGAAATTAAATCAATTTCAATAAAATTTTCTACGAATAAGGTGGAAATTATAAATTTGAACTATTTTTTAATAATTTTGATATTGAAAATTAAACAATTTTATCAATAATTGGATATGCCGGTTTAAAATGCCGGTTTGCCGTTTTGTGCACGGGGCAGTGCCTTTAGACTGTTTATTAAAATTCGTAATTAATTACACTAAATTATAATAGAATTTAAGATTACATTACAAGATATTAAAGTTTAATTAAGACCAATGGGATGCAAAATTTTTCTTATTATGATTATATTAGCCGTGCTAAGGAATATATTATTCCTATACAAACAAAAAATATTCCTATTATAAATAGATTAAGCAGTACTTAGCAATACATGATTCCGATTAAAATAAACAACAAAATTCCTACTTCATCACAAACCAAATTTATTCCTATAACGAACAAATTTAGCAGTGGTTAGGATAATATTATTCTGATTGCTATACGGCGTAGAATCGTTTGGTTACTATTTTGGTATCAAAATTTCATTGATCTAGCTTTATTTATTTATTTTTTTGAGTTATTACATGGAAAATTAAACAGCGTACCTACGATGCATCCGTTTTGGTGATACGTCTTTTGCATTTAGTCCCATCCCACTCGTACAACCTAACTCGTTTTAGCCATTAAAAATAATACCCGTAAACCTAATCATTTGATTAGTAAATATAGACATTCAAAATATGATAGACATTCAAAATATGTCAAAAGGATCTTCGCCTAATGTACGAGTAACTTAACAGTTAACATTACAACATTACAAATTTAATTAAGTACAATAAAATGCAAAATTCATTATGATTATAGTGCTAAGGAACATATTATTCCTATTTCAGCACAAACAAAATTATTCCTATTAGTAATAAATCAAGCAGTGTATAGGAAATATTATTCTGATTACGAACAAACAACAAAACTCCTCTTTCCTATTAAGAATAAATTAAACAGTGCTTGGAAGATAGTATTCCGATTAAGAATAATTTTATAAAATTATTCCTATTGCGAATATGTTAAACAATGAGTTAACCAATAATTATAAATTTATATTTAGTTGGCATTTAGTTTTTCAATTGTGAACACTGTGTTACGAAATAATAAATTTAAAATTATAAAAAATATTATTTAAAATAGGTGAAAAGAGATAAAATATTATATAAGTTATTATACTTATAATTTCAACCATTTATTTTATAACCAGGTAATTTTAACTATTTATTTTGACTATTTATGGCAAATGTTGCGAAAATACAACAAAAGACTTAGTGGCCTGTTTTAAGCAGTACCGTTATCCGAATAAATGTAAAAGTATGTATGAAAGCATTTCGTAATTTTTTATTGTTTTATGATAACCGTAAAACTAAATTTACCAGAAAAATCAGTAAAAATTAAGAACAATAAAAAAAACATTTATCATAAATAGGCTAATTTTATTTGGTGAGTTTTGTAACACTACTTACTACAGCTACTATATAACCACGGTGGCCAATCCAAATGAGTATTTTAGAGCAATAAAATTCCGATTAGAAAAGAAAATCAACTGGACAACGCGGTAATTATTTGTGTATCCAGAGTCACAGAATTTATCACTGTGGAATGAGTGTGGAAGCTACAGCAATATTTATTCCATCTTGAGACATGTGGCTCGCGAGCCGCTCGCGTTGTCCAGTTGATTTTTTTTTTTCTAATCGGAGTTTTATTGCTCTATTTAAAACGTCAAAAATACTCATTTGGCTTGGCCACCGTGGCTATTATAATATAAATTTAATAACTGAGTGCTTCTATAATCTTTTCTATTTTATATATTGTTATATTATATTTACACTTTAATATCAGCTTTTTACATTATAAAATGTTATTTCGGCTTCTGGAAAAACTGATCTTGAAGTGTAAATGGTAAAGTATTTTGTGCTTATCTTTTATTTTATTTTTAAGTTGCCATAGTAATATTTTCATAGATATTAGAGAATGAATTTTAATATAGATGCTAATGCTTCACTAAATCTATTTGGTAATATTTTACATTTGATTTTTATACTATTCTATTGATTTACCCTTCTTCATTTAATGCTTAAATTTAATTTTAGATTCTAGGTCAATTGACTTAGAGAACTTGCCAGTAGAAAATTTTTCTATAGAAAAACTTTCAATTGATGATAAAGAGTTCTACAATCTGGTCTTACATTCAAGAATGGAAGGTTATTTTTTTCTTTTGAAAGGTAATAGCTATTTATGCAACCAGTTAGGAAATCCCTCCTTTTGTGAACCGATTGCGAAATTTGCGAAACAAGCGAAGTGAGTTGCGCAAAATCACAGAAGTTACACAAAATGATATTTTCTATAGATGTTTTCTAATTTTGATAATAAACAGTAAATTATTGAATTTTGTTAAAAAAAACTTTAAATCGATAAAATTTTTTTGTAAATAAAGTAGGTACAACACTGTTCTTGAAATAAATATTTCGTCACTAGTTATATTTGCTAGTTGTGAATTATTTCTTCATTTCCTTAACTAGTTATGAAAAATATACTGTTCTATTGCGACATTAAAAAGTCATACTTTTTATAACAAAATTAGAAAAGTATTGTACAAATAATGTTTTTTTATATTTTTAAAAAGTTTCTCTTTCCTTTTTTTAAATAGAAGGTGGGGTTACTTTAAACAGCTTAAAATATTTGACTGAAAAAGATATAACCGATTTATTTGGAAAATTGATTGGTGTTAGAGCACAATTCTGTGCTTTATTAAACGAATATAGGAAAATGAATGTAAATACTTTTGTTTATTTAAAACAATCCATTATATTTAGTAAATTATATTTTCGTAAATTATAGTTTATTATTTATTTGCGTTTTTAGGATCTTCCGCCTTTAAATTCTTCCACATGCTGTTGCCAGAGCATTATTGTTGATACTAACACTAGACAGAATATTGGGTCTAGCGTTAGTTCCAGTTCTATTAATACTAACGGAAGTTATGTTTTTGTAAGTATGTAAATATTAATTTAAATAATTAATTTTTAATTTTTATAAATTCCAATTTATAGAATATGGATATGTTTTTGGCCTCTAACATTGGAAAAAAAATTGTAGATACCTTTCAGAATAAAAACGATTTTACTGCGAATGAAAGAGAATTTTTAGCTTCAGCTATAGTAAAAGCTAACTTGGAGAATAACACTTCCACGACCTTAGGAATTTTGGATAAAATAGCGAGCTAGATTGCTGAAACTTTTAAAGACCAATCCAAAGTATTTCGTTTAATATGATAATTTTTTTTTTGTTTTAAATTTTTTTCCGTAATTTAGAAATATTACTTGGACAAGGAACCTTATACTCATGGCAAAATATATACCAAATATAGAGCATTATCGAAAGCCTATAAAAAAACGGTATATTTACTAGTAAAATAAGGAATAAATTAAAACCATTAAGTAACTCAAAAAAGTTTTTTTTCAACATGGATTATTATAACTCATACCATTTATTTGTAATATTATTTATAACAGGTGAACATTTGAATGAAATTGAAACATCGTCAGAGAACAACATCGAACTTTTTCAAGATGATATTGACTGGCTGTATTATCAAACTTCACCATGGACTACAATAGAAGATAAATGTAAAAGAACCTTTGCTGCGAGGAACACAGAAATTGGAAAGAACTCGGATTCCCTGGGCAAAATATTAGATAAATGGCCACTTTTTCATCACGCTGATGCAGCCAGATTAGTAAGTTATAAGGTTAATTTTTTCAATAAATTTGCTGTAAGTTTGAAAGATACGATCAAAAATGTTAAAACTATAATCCATTTTAGATTGAAATCGACTTCGAAATGAAATTTCCTGGAAAGAGTAATCTATTCTTAACTCATTTCGAAAAATTCAGCAACAGCTCGAAAATATATTTATAAAAAATACCAAATACGGGCCTGGAAAAGAAATATTAAAAAATTATCGTCAAATAAAGGTATTTTTATATTTTACAATTTAAGCACTCAGTTTAGCACTCAATAACAAACAACTAAATAATTAAAATTGTATTAAAGTAAGCAAATTATCAAGAAAAAAAACTTTTATTTTCATTTTTAGAATACCGCAGGTTGCAGTACCTACAATTATTGAATACAATAATAAAACCTACCGCCAGGAAGAAAGTCGACGGAGTTTTATGGAAAGTCAGCATCAGTGACGGATGGAATTCTTTTTTAATTTTTGTTGAAAACATTTCGGATTTACAAGCAGAAATAAATAAACGAAAAGATTTCTGTATAAAAAAGAAAATTAGGTTTCAACCTGCCATAATTGTAGTAGGTGAAGAAAATTCTGCACAATTTATGGTATCGGTAGATTCAGTTTTACTTCACATTGATAATTTTTTGATGGCTTTTGATATTTTTTTTTAATTATTTTTTGTACTAAATATTTCATACTCTTTTGAAAATGTTCCTTTTTTTAATTTTATTCAAGATTTTTTTTTATAAAATTGAATCTCTGATAGATTTTACTAATTTTAATACTTTATTTAATACTAATTAATTAAGCAATGGTTACATGTTTTGTTTGTGAAAGCACTTTTGTCAATATTTCATTAAAAATAATCAAAAGTTAATTTGGATGGAAAATGATTTTTTAAGCTCATTTTGTACCTTCTCATCATTGAAACAACATCATAGAACACAGAAAAATAACACAGTTTTGACAAATATTGAACAAAATGATACAGATAATTCTGTGTTAACAGAAAATAATATTATTTCTAAACATAATACTTCCATTGATAATATTACCAATTCAGAATTTTTAAATGCAAAAACTAATGAAAATAATAAAAATTTCGATTTGGTTAGTAAATTTTTAAGAAATTTACAAGAACAGTCTTTATTAATTGTAGCTGATCTTTATAGTAATCCTTATTTGACTACAAAAATTATAGAAGAAATTTTAAAAAAACATAACCAATAAGTTATTAGATCAACTGTTTACTAATTTATTTGAAATAATCCACCAAATTTTTAATAATGAAATGGATAAGGAAAGCTTAAAAAATGTATTTGAAATTTGTAGTAAACCTTTTGTTAATATTCAAACCGAATATTTATTTCTTAAAACTTTAAAAGAAAGATCTCTTTATATAGAGCCAATTAAATTTAAAATAGATAAGCTAACAAGTAGCCTTATGAAAAAAGGCAAACCTACTTTAGTTAAAAAGAATATAGAAGGAATATTAATGCCTATTAAGCAACAAATAATTAACTTTTTTGGTAAAGGTGATATTTTAAGAAGCACTATTGAATACACAAATAAATTAACAAGTGTGATTGATAAGTACGAAAATTGTGTACAATCTTTAAAATGGAAAGCAAAATTAGAAAAGTTTACAAATAATCAAATTGTTTTACCAATAGTTTGCTATTATGATGATATTGAAATGGGAAATAGTTTAGGTAGTCATGCCGGTAATCAATCATTAGCTGTTTTTTATTACCATTTTCCTACCCTTCCGGAAGATAATAATAACTTAAAAAATATTTTCATTGCAATGCTTTTGAAAAGTTGTTATTTAAAAAATTACCGTCCATCTAAAGTAATAGCCGAATTTGTAAAAATTCTAAAATATTTAGAAAATGGAATAGAAATTCAAACTTTACAAGGTAAAATTAAGGTTTACTTTGTAGTTTCTCTATTTATTGGAGACAATTTAGCTTTGAATACTCTTCTAGGTTATGCAGGTTCTTTTTCTCATAATTTCCCGTGTAGATTATGTAAAATAAATAAAGCTAATTTAAAACAAAATCTCGTAGAAGATGAAAATCTTATCAGAACTCGAGATAGATATGAATATGACATTAAAAATCTCGACTATAAAAGTTCTGGAATAAAAGAAAATTCTATTCTGAACAAACTTCAATATTTTCATGAAACGGAGAATTTTTATGCAGATCTTATGCATGATATTTTTGAAGGTTGTATAAAATTTGGGTTAGTTAATCCACTTAACTTTTTTATTTATAATAAAAAATATTTTTCTCTAGAGTTGTTAAATAATCGCATAAATACTTTTAATTACGGTGAAATTGAAACTCGAAATTAACCTTCCGGAAATATAAAATCAGATCATTTAAAAAAACAAAATTTACACTTTTCCGCTAGAGAAACTTATTCTTTATTGCACCATTTTTGTCTTCTTGTCGGTGAATATGTAGAAAATTCAAATATAATTTGGATATACATTGTTAAATTAAGGCAAATGACCAATTACATATCAAAAGATTCCTTCACTGATTTGGAAATTACTTGCTTAAGAG
Source organism: Tipula vernalis (assembly GCA_958295665.1). Lineage (NCBI taxonomy): Eukaryota > Metazoa > Arthropoda > Insecta > Diptera > Tipulidae > Tipula > Tipula vernalis. The sequence continues at coordinate 155,805,971 of OY282558.1, forward strand.
AAATAATTAAAGACCATCACTCGATGTATTTAAATTGTTTTAAAGATCAACACTTAAGACCTAAGCATCTTTTTGTTACCCATTATCCTTCAATAATAAAGCAAGTTGGTCCATTAAAAGCTGTATGGTGCATGAGGCATGAAAGTAAAAATAAATCTCTAAAAGAATACACAAAAGTGTCTTGTTCAAGAGTTAATTTGGAATATTCTGTAGCTAAAAAATTTTCATTAAAATTCGCTAAATCAGTTTTAAATATTGAATCAAATATTTATTCCTATAAAAATGTAGCAAAACAATAAATAAATAGTTTAGATTATTTCAATGAAACTATAATAATTCCGTTTAATACAAAAATGAACCTATAAATATTTTTAAAACGTTTCATTACAAAAACACTAAGTTTAAGTCGAATTATTTTTTATATATTAACGAAAAATTATACAAAATATTACATATTTTGAAACACGAAAATGAAATGTATTTAATGCTAATGGAATATTTAGTAGGTCATTTTGACAAACATTATCAAGTTTATTTTGTTAAAGAAAAAACTTCAAATATAATTTGTTTTGATTTTAAAATGTTATATTTTGAAAAACCATTTGAATTGCATACATTTAAAAATAGAAGTTGTTTTATGATAAGGTATATATAAATAAAATAAAATATTATAAAATTTAAAACAGTAAAAAACATTTAAATTAGTACCTTTTTTAAAAAAAAAAATTTGTTTAATTTTCATTCCTTATAATTATCAATTTATTCCTTATAATTAAATATTTTATTCCTATTTTTCCAATTTAATTATTCTTTATAATGATCAATCCCCTTTTCATTATAAAGTTTATTCCTATTTTTTGTTTTTCTATTCCTTAAAATGATCAATTTATTCCTTATAATTGAATAGCTTATTCCTGGCTTTTTAATTTATCTATTCCTTGTATTAACAATTTACTCCTAAAAAAAATAAAATTAATCCGATTTGCGAATAAATTTATCAAAAAAAAAGGAATTTAATTATTCTTTTTTAAGAATAAAACTAAAAGAAATTACGAATATTTTATGCCTTTATTAGGAATAATATTAACTTTTTTTGTTAAGAATATATTATTCCTAAAAATGTTTTATTATTTTTTGATTAAGTTGGGTTAAATTGTGAACTTCATTTTGGAATAATAGATTCCTGGTAGGAATAATGTATTCTTAGATTTCTCTCCGTGTTAACATTCCTACAATCTAGATCCAAATGGCAAACCAAACGTCCCAATTTGAAGATAGGCGACATCGTAATAATCCAAGACGACAATTTACCACCATTTATTAGGAAAAAATCATTCAGCTTTATCCAGGGAACGATGGCAACGTTCGTGTTGTGCACTTAAAAACAATAGGTGGTGTTTTAAAAAGGTTAATACATCAGGTCTGCCGTCTTCCAGTTATAGAATCTGATGATTCAATATGGGGAGTATGTCCAGAAACATCAATGTCCATGGAAAACCAATCCTAAAACAAACCATACAAATAATTATTTTCTTAAATTATAAACTTAGCTTACTATTCTGAAATTTACGGCAAAGTTTTATTTCTTTATTTCTGAAATTATATAAAAAAAACTTAAAAAAAAAATTAAATATTATGTAAACAAGTTGACATTTCGATGGTTGTTTTCATTTAGCAATCTGTATTATCGACAATGATACTCTGTATAAATAACTCCGCATCAACTTTACAGTAGATCTAAGTAATTGTATTCAGCGGTTAGTACAGAATATCAATTGTCGCTAATTTCAATTTCAATATTGGTCCGCCTGCGCAGAGATCCGTATACGCAGGTAAGGCTAATTACAACTGGAGGTCACCAGGTATCCAGAGGGCTTCGTTCACGACTGGGCTTTATTAAATGGGCCCTCAGCCTGGCAGATCGTCAGCACGGGTCACTTTACACCTTAATCCGGCCCATTTGCCATCATTTAGCGTGACGCGCCTTATACCTAGATCACTTATTAACACCCGCTCAATAAGCGTGGACCCGGAGGCGACGGCAATTATAAGGCATGCTGTAATATAGGTATTGAATTAAATTCATCATCATCTAACGTTTGAAAAACATTCGTTATACAAAAATTAATTTTAAATTTTTGTATAATTTGTTCACTTGAGAATGATGGAAGAGGTTATTTCAGTTAATTTTGAATAATTTGTCCCGATACATGATTGCTTGTTACTTGTTGCAATTATAACTCAAGAGACTATATGTGCGGTTCACAAACAAGTCTCTTATAATAAACCGCTGCAGATGAGTATTCAATTGTCAATCAAAACCATTGATATAATTGGTCCGACTGCAATTGAAATCAAAACAAATCAAATATAAATCCGATTCATTGAACCACAGAATTATATTTCCAATAACTTCCACGTCAAAACATCATATTTTTCCATATCTTAAGCTTTCCTTTATAATATTCCGTACACATTCAAAACAACAAATAAATTTAATTTAAATAAAAATTAAAACGACATTTTGATAATGTAATTAAATACGAAAATATTGATATTACACGTAAAACAAAAAAAAAAAGAAATCTTTTGTGGTCTTGCGAATCTCTTAATTTTGTTCGCCGCTTGCCTTTCTTGTACTTATTCAAATTTCTTCTTAACTCGAGCGCAATGGTGCGCTTGGTGAATTTATTAAGAGGCGAATTTATATTCTACATCTCCTCATATATATATATATTTGATTTATGTTGTGATTTTATTGCATTTTCGGTTACCAAAATAAATTGTATGTCACCGCAAAATTAATTCGACAGTAAAATGACAAATTTTAATTAAACTAATTTATTACCTACAATATTTGTTGGGTTTATAATAAATATAATAAGCATAATGTTTCAGAAGATTTTCGAACTCTTCCGTATATAGATTAAATTGTACGTTGTGTAATGAAATATTTAATTTATATACCCATATGGTATATAGACTACGTTATTTTAAGTTCGATGGATTGCATCGTGTATGTATGTATACAAAAAAAATTTGAACTCAATTAAAAAGAAAACCATAAAAATATAAGAGGATCACCGTCTGAAGAACATTAAAAAAAAAATATTAAGGTTTACAGTTAGGGATTAAAACCACAATTTAATTAGTTCTTCACATCGACAGGAAATCAAAATAATAAAATCCGGGCTTAATTAATGAGGCGCACACATGCTTGCAATATGATTCATTAATAGGGACTAAAGACTTAAAACAAAAGAACCAACGCAAAATACCAATCTTATTAAATTTTCGTTATACGGCTATTACATAATGAGATAAAAGTATGTAGATGCGAGCGGGCCTGTTAAAAAATATACCTTGTTAAAAAAATTTCAAAAAAACAAAAAAAAAATTATTAAATACAAAACAATGAGTCAGATGAACAATTACTGCATGATTTTCAATCAAAATATCAAATCAATCAACACTATAATCTGTGTGTTAAAAGTGTGCCAAACCCAATTAAAATCAAATTAAATTCATCCAAATTATTCAGAATATCTAGTCTCGTATGTATATGAAAATAAAATTAATCAAATCTTCAAGGCCGTAACAAATCAACACTTGAATTTTTTTATTTTTTTTTATTACTTCTACTATACAATACTCTATAAAATCTTAATTCTTTTAGCCATATATACCGAACACCACAGAATTTAAAACTATAATTATTTTATAATAAAATTTTGTTATCAATCATTTAAGAGGTTTTGATCTTCTTGGTTGGCATATATTTTAATTCGAAAATAATAGATCTCACAAATTTCTTTTCTTCTTAATTAAATTGTACCATACAATAAATAATTCGTACAGTAGCATTTAGTGCGCGCAGAGTGGTTGAGTACGAGCGAAATAGCGCATAATATTATTAAAAAAAAAAACGTTTTGAATTAAGATCTTTTCAATCACGCAATACTACAATCATTGAGAAGAAAATACCCGCAAGCGTTTGGACTTTTTTTTTTTTTTTTGCTTAATTTTATATAATTTAATTGGATAAATTGATTGTTTATAATAAAAAATATTCGCGTTTGGCATATCACAAAATTTATTATGTTTAAGTATACATAGATGTAAAATATATACGTATGCAAGGTGAATCTATATAATTAGAAGGTTGCGTGGCGTAGAGTCTGGTTAGTGTGGTGTGAAATTAGGTTAAAGGAATATTTTAGTGATATCATCAAGGATGAGATTGTATATCTTTTGGCTTGTTTGTTAACTACGAGCTTAGATCGTACAAAGGGAAGTATACCATGATCTGTGCACGAGTTTCGTTTATAATTTAACTTGAATCAATAAAAAAAACTTTATTAATCACTTAAATAGTTTATTACAAATATTTATAATTTTTATACTTTTTTTTTTTTATTTTTTTTTATTTTTATTTTTATTCTAAATTTTCTTACATAATTATATAATATATTAATTGCAGAGGTCAACTTTTCGTCTTACTTCTTTGTGTTGAAATTTTTTTTGTGGATTACATGTCATCTTTTTATTGTATATTATTTATATTTTAAAGGAAAATTCACAAAAAACCTTATTCGGTACGCTTAATAATTAAATTTATCTACTTACTCTAAATAAATTAGCTAATTTATACAAATGTAATTGTTAATAATGTTAATTGATATAATAATAAATTTATTTAGCGAAGTGCTGAGATCAACCGATTATTCGAAAATTCCAACTTATTTCGAAAATTGTTAGCTAGTTTATCAATAATCTGTTTAATAAATTCTACGTCTGACATTTCATGTAACCTTACAGTACTAAACCAGAAAGATAGACTATGTATCATTTTCAATATCTTATTTTGTGCCACCTGAAGCTTAGAAATGTGTGTCTTAGCGCAATTACCCCATATAGGAGCAGCAAAAGTTAGGATTTGTCTGAATATAGATTTGTATATAATCATTTTGTTTTTTATAGACAATTTAGACTTCCTATTAATAAAAGGGTATAAAATACGTATATATGAATTACATTTTTTAATCGAAGAATAAATGTGTTGAGAGAACGTAAGATTCTTATCAGGTACTACTCCTAAGTATTTAACCTTATTATCCCAAGGAATGCTATGCCCATTTAAATCTATATGACGTTGTGGTAAGAAGCAAGATTTCCTTCTTTTAGTGAAAAAAGCAGCTTGTGTTTTGTTAATGTTTAGTTTTACCTTCCATTTTTTAAAGTATGAATTCATGAGATTAATACCAGACTCCAGGTTATTGATGATAGTCCTGTGGCAAAGATATTCGGTCATAAGAGCTGAATCATCCGCGTACATATATAATGAACAGTTAACTGGGTGCGATATGTCATGCATAAATATGTTGTAAAGAGTTGGACTTAATACGGCTCCTTGAGGAACACCGGCGGGAACAGGAAGCAAATGTGAAAAAGATTCATTAATATTTACCTTGAATGATCTGCCCGCTAAATATGATTTGGTAACCTTAGTTAAATATAATGGCATTCTAATTTTTTGCATTTTGTATACCAATGCATCATGCCAGACACTATCAAATGCTTTTTCGATATCGAGAAGTACAATTCCAGATGATATTCTTAAGTTATTATTATTTCGAACGTCGTTTATAAGCCGAAACACTTGATGATTGGTTTAATGTCCGCTACGGAAACCGAATTGTTGTGGGGGTAAAATGTTATGGATAGAAAGGTGATCATTTATTCTGTCCAGAATGGTATTTTCAAATATTTTACTAAAACAATTCAATAAACTAATTGGGCGATAATTTTCAGGTAACGAAATGTCTTTATTTGGTTTTGGAACGGGAACGACAATAGCAGATTTCCAATTCGTAGGAAAATAACTTAATTTGAAACACGCGTTAAAGATATACGTCAACAGTATGACTACTTATTTAGGACACTTTTTTATAACCCCTGTTACTAATGCCGTCATATCCAGGACATTTTTTTATTTTTTAACCGTTTAATAATGTTTTTAATTTCAACAGGTTTAATAAGACGGATGCTAGAATAATTTACCTCAGAAGATGTAACAGAATTTATTGAAGATTTAACCTCTTCAATGGTATCAAGGTCACCTAGGCCACTGGTAATCAAATGGGATTTAGAAAATTGGTTCGCGATACATACACACTTTTCGTAATCAGTAATTAGAAGTTTATCATTGGAAAGTAATGGAGGTAAAAAACGCTGTTTATTTTTAATGAGTTTAGTAGTTTTCCAAAATTGTGGTGATGAAACTTCAAATTTAGAGAGGAATTGATTCCATCTCTCATTACGAAGTTCGATTATCTTTTGTTGAATGGTATTTTTCATCATTTTCAAATAAATTCTGAAGGCATTGGAGCGATAACGTTTGTATGTTCGTCTTACTGAGTTTTTAATTTTAATAAGGTATATTATTTCGTCGGTAAGTTGAAGATCGTTCTTAACTGTATTGATCGAATATTTAGGGACTGAATCATTCACCGCATCCACAATTACTTTATTTAAATAATCAATTTTGTCATCGATCCTACTAGGAGTACTTAGTTCTTCCATACTTTTTGAACTCAATTTCAGTTTACTATTTATCGAACTACGAAATTTGGGCCAGTTTGCCTTACTATAATTTAAATTTAGGTTTGGTTCAGTAGCAGTTTGAATTTCACAGTTGAGTTGGGTAACGACAGCTAAATGTTCGGAAGCCAAATCATTGCATACATTAATCGATGCGACAAGCCCAGGATTATTAGTAAGAAGGAAGCCTAAGGTCGAGGGATTTCCTTTTCTAGAGGATGGGTAATATGTATGTGTTGAAGGGTACTCTACAGAAAAATAATTCTTTAATAATTCATCATACAGTGTGTTACCAGTTTGGTTAGCTTTAAGGCATCCCCAAAATCGGTGCCTATCATTAAAATCACCACAAATGAAAAATCAGGGGTCTGCTATACGAGTTAATAGCCTAATATCATTCCTAAAATGTACTAGGGTGCTTGGGTTTATTTTTTGCCTCGAAAAATAGCAGCTAGCAATTGTGAATGAGTTTCCGTTACACAAGACACTAATCCCTATAGCTGCGATTACTTTAGTATTAAATATAGGAAGTAATGTATGTTTAATGTTTTTTTAATAATGATACATACCCCACCACCAACTTTATCCAATCTGTCGAGTCTACAGCATTTGAAGTTGAAATTTTTTAAAATAACATCCGTGGATTTCAGCCATGTTTCACTAATTGATATAATATCGATATTATTAGTAATTAAGAAATTGAATGTCTCTACAATTTTATTTTTGAGCCCTCTGGCATGCCAGTGACATATTTTTAAATTATTTTGACTGGTCATTACAATATCTAAAAGAAAATTCAAATATTAGTTGCATTTGTTCAATGGTAGTTTTACACTGCATTATTCTTGGCAGTAATTCACCAACGATTTCTATAATCTTATTCGGGGAAAACAGATTATTGGTATTTGGCTTTATGTTGTGTTTGTCCCAAGATGTACTGCTATTATTGTTCACCGAAGAACCATTTCCAAATAGAGTGTTAAAGTTTACTTTAGGTGGCCGCAATCCAGGGAATTGAACATTATCAAATAACGGGGGGCACGTTGCTCGTCTGTTGATTGACGTTTTATTTTGACGAGTTTTGCTAACAATCTCGTTATATTGCATCTTTTTAGGGCACATAGGGTGATTAGCTGAGTTAGGTCTTTCGCAGTTGGCACATTTATATTTCGTTTCACGAACCGGTAGTTCCAATTTAGTAACAGGACAATCGATGGTTTTATGAGCTGCACCACACATCATGCATTTAGTACCCATGTGACAGTTTGAGGTACCGTGTCCGTACATTTGGCAATTACGGCATTGTGTTGTTCCGTATCTGCGTGGGAGCTGTCTTTCCCCACGATACAATAATGTTGTAAATGGATCTTATCTTCCTTAACTCACCCAATTTAACATCTTTTTTGTAGTAAAACAGATAAATTTGACTATTAATTTCTTTTCCTTCAGTAGACTGTTTTAATTTCTTTATGTTAATTGGTTTGGGAATTTTTTCTTTATTTAAGATGTTGTTTAGCTCACCAAGCTCAAAATCAGGTAAACCCTTAAGAATTACTTTGAAAGGTTTGTCTTCTGCTTTTGCATAACAAAAAAAATTTATATTGCTATTTTTTAGGTAGTTTATTACCTTGTCATAATCATCCGTTATTTGGCAAAATATTTTACAACCAATCGATATAATTTTATAATTCACTTTTTTATTCAATGAAATTGAGTTTATTTTAGGTTGAAGGTCATTCAGACTGGTATTCGCAACAGTTATTGGCGGTATGGTAATTTTTGATGAAGTTTTACATATAATAACCTCGTCTTCGTCATTAACTTCATTTAAATCTTTATCGGGATTTAAACTACTAAACGTAGTGGCAGAAGGGACCAATGTAGAATTGCTCCCAAATCTTTTCGGTTTCGGTGTATTATCCATATCCGCACTTTCGGCGCCCCTTTTGGCATTGGGGCGCCTTGTAACGTTAATTATACCGTAAAAAACTATATTATTGACACTTCACACTTTATATGTAACTATTATATTTTTTATTTTTATTTATTACAATTATATTTAACGTATTTTACACAATAAACTTGGTAGAATAGCCGTAAATTAAACTTCAATATTATTGATACAAATTACAGGGTGGCTGAGACCAAGTGTTACCAAATGAAAACGCTGTAATTTTTTTAATTTTGATTATTTTTTATTGAAATTTCGTGGAATATGTTGAAAACATATTACATTTTATGAAAAACATGTTACTGCTCGATATGACCTCCTTTGGCTTTGATTATTTGATTCAGTCTTCCATAGAAAGCATTGCATGCTGACCGAACGTGGGCTTGCGGAATTTTATTCCATTCTCGAACAAGAGCTGACTTCAATGCATCAACACTTTCGTATTTTTTAGTGGACACCTTACTCTCCAAAATGGACCATATGGAGAAATCCATGGGATTCAAGTCTGGTGAATATGGTGGTATTTATGATGTTTACTCATCAAACCATACTTATCGAATGAAACATAATTTTTTTACTAAATTCTTTATAATCAGTTTTACACTTTTCACTATTTACAATGTTATTAAAGTTTATTTTAACCCTTATGTCTATGGTGCGTTACCCGGGTAACCTTTCGGCTTTAACCGATAAAATTTTATAAATGGAATTTTGGCTTTAGGGCCTAGGAATGCCAAAATCATTTAATTGTAAACATAGGTATTTTGATTTTAAAAATAATCGTCCCAATTTCGGTACTTCGGATGTTTAACGTTTTATACATTACACCTGTAAGTCAATTACGGGTTACCCAGGTAACCTTATGCAAAATAGAAGAAAATGGAATTTATTTCTTATGCAAATAAAAAACAGGTTTCTAAAATTCAAAAACATTTCATTTTATATATTGTATTTTAAAAATCAAAATAACAAAAATTTTAAATAAAAAACAAAATATGTGAGTTTTCATTACAAATGGGAAGGTTGCATATCATTCAGCTTTTACGAGTTTTCCGTTTTCTTTTGGGTGTTGAGTTTTTGCAGATAACACAATCTCCTACAACTGCAATTCGACCCGAAGCATCCCTTAGAGGGCTTGGCGTTTCCAACCGCTGATTAGGAATTGATTTTGATAACATACACTCTAGACCCGATTTTGTTGAAAATCCTCTGATACAATTTGGAGTGCTTGATCTACTGTAAATGGAGGGCATCGCCAACTGTTTTCCAAGATCTCCTGATCCTGTTAAAGTTAGCCGAAAGTTACCAGCCGAAAGTGAAAGTCGTTAATGCAGATTGTGTCAGTCAAGTCGAAAGTAAAAAAAAAATGGTTATGCAGATTAGCTAATCCCAGCCGAAAGTAAAAAGTAGATAATGCAGATTATGATATAACATTCTAGCCGAAAATAAAAAATTTTCTAGTTATCACCCGAAAGTGAATAGGATATATAGATTTAAATAAAAAATTTTGTAAAAAAATTTACGTTTAAAATTTGCTTCGTAGAAAATATCGGAAAATCAGAAGAATATACAAAATTGGAATAAAATCATCCTGTAGAGTATATATCTGAAGCTAAATCGTTTTTATGTAATTTGTCAATAGCTATCGAATGAAAAAAATCTGTTCAAGTTTCCCGTGAGAAATCTCGGAAAATTCGACTTCCCAAAAATTATTAGAAAATTTGTATAAAATCAGCCTCTAGAGTGTTACAATATGTCTGGAGATGGATTGGATTGATATGATTAATCAATAGCTATCGCAAGAAATTAATGCAGTACTAGTTTCCGGTGGGAAAGCTCGGAAAATTCAATTTTCTAAAAATTATTAGAAAATTTGTATAAAATCAGCCTCTAGAGTGTTATGTCTGGAGATAGATTCAATTGATGTGATTACTTACTTACCCCCAAAAATTATTAGAAAATTTTCGTAAATCGGAAAATTGAATTTTCTGAGATTTCCCACAGGAAACTTGTACTGAATTTTTTTCCCGCGATAGCTATTGAGTAATTACATCAATTAAATCCATCTCCAGATATAACACTCTACAGGCTGATTTTATACAAATTTTCTAATAATTTTTGGAAAATCGAATTTTCCTAGATTTCTCACGGGAAACTTGAACTGAATTTTTTTTCCTGCGATAGTTATAGACAAATCACATCAATTGAATCCATCTCGAGACATAACACTCTAGAGACTGATTTATTTTCGGCTGGAATGTCAATAACATAATCTGCACTATCGACCTTTTACTTTCGGCTGGAAACTTTCGGCTAACTTTAACAGGGTGATCTTCTGGGAAAATTCTTCGTGGCTTGAGATTGATGCTGAAATGTCAACTATATTGGAAAAAAATGCCATAGGCCATCTTTGGGTTTTCCTTTTTATCGTGTAATTCGACACCAATTTGTCCATGTTGTCGACTCCTTCCTTAGTGCTATTATAATAATGAATAATATCTGGTTTATTGAGTGAGCCCGACGTTGAATCACCATTGTGCATTGTTGACAAAAGTATAATAGCTTTGTTTTTTTTAGGCACATACGAACATAAGGTAATATTATCTGAACTAAATCCAAAGACCGATGACATCTCCGGCCGCGAATTAGATGAAAGCATTCCTTTAGGTAAAAAAAGGCTTGTTCTTTTTTACCGTACCAACAATTGAAAGGTCCCATGACATCAAAATCCGAGCTAAGGGCAATGTAGTAAACAAATTATCGGTCAATACATTCCTTCCAGATCCTTTGAATTGGCAACGCAAGTCTTTCATGACTCTTTCTTCCTGGTTTACTTCTCTTCCCGAAGAAGATTTGCCGGTATAAATTTACCCTGTAAGAGGATAAGAACTCCGTGAATCAAAAAACCACCAAACTTTTATCCCATATTTTGCTGGTTTTGCAGGCATATATTGAGTAAAACGCGTTCTTCCTCTGAAGGGGAATTACTGCTCAACCACAGTCACTGAATAACTGGCTTCCTAATTTGAACGTAAGATTGCATTTAGCATAATGAATATATTTGAAATTTCAACTGCTTTTTCCTTTTCCGAACGTTCTTGTCTGCTATTTACATTATCAAACCGTAAAAACCGATTTAATTGCCAAAACCGGTTCAGTACCATACTAGCTCGAAATAATGGGTAGGCAACAGTTTTCCACATTTTCTTTGAATGTTCTGATGTAGAATATCTTACGCCAGCCGTAATAAGAATGCCAATGTACGCATCAAACTCCTGTATTGTCAACGGCTTCCATGCTATTGATACCTGCATTACAGTGAAATTCTGAAATTATTACGTTGGAAATTTAATCTGAATTGTATTGTTACTCGTATAACTAAAATCCGTATATTACGACATTCGGTTATAAGAACGGATTCTCAATGTCGTTATAAATGGATTTGACTGTATATCTTTCTCGTTATTTTGTTCGAGGTCTTCATTATCATCTTCTTCGTCTTCTACCTCTACATGACAAGCTTTAACCAAATCTTCTACGTCCGAATCGATGGCGTCGTCGATTGGTATCCATTCATCATCTGAGCCATTATCTTCGAAATCCATTGCATTTTATTCGTTTTCACTATCGCATGTAGCGAGCAACTGCGGTATATATTCTTGTTGCTGCTCATATGTCATCATTCTATATTCAGCACTACTCACTTCATGAAATTTTTCCATTATATTGTAATAAATCACTAAATAAAATTACTTTTGAAATTGAATTACAACACATAATTACAACTTTCAAAACCTTTCTACTATTTTAGAATTCTGTGTTTGTCAAATAGGAATTTCGCGAATGCAACAAGAGATATCTTTATTTTGTTTCCACAAATACAAAATCCAGAACCTAAAAGAATTTCAAAATCAAATTGAAGAGAATAGTTACATTTTTAAGTGATATTCCTATGAATCTGATAGGGTTACCCGGGCAACCCTTAATTGATTAACGTAAGAAAAAAGATGCATAGACACAAGGGTTTATTCCAATCTCTTTGGAGTCGCTTTTTAAGTATTTGTTATTTAAAAAAAAAAAAATAACAAACAATTACACTGTTAAATTAGTTATTTTTCCAATTGGAGTTTAAATTATATGAAAATTTAAATTTTTTGTAATTATGGAATTTTCGTACCACCAAACAGATTCTTTTCATCAGGAAACAGGTTCTTTTCATCGTTTTCAGATAGCTGGACCATCTGTTTGTCTCGTTAACCAAAAGCATCCAATTGTGTTGAACATTACTAACAACTACGAACAAATCCAAATAGCAACATTTTATGGCGTCGCTAGGACCGGATGCACTGGACGTGTACAATTCATTCAACTTGAAGAACGAGGATATGGAAAAGTTGGAGATAATCAAATCGAAATTTGAGGAACATTTTGTACCGAAATCGTCGATAACATTAGAAAGGTACGTGTTTAACAAAATGTATCAAATGGAAAGTGAAAATTTTGATCAGTATTACACAAAAATAAAAAATCAGTGCAAAAAATGAGAATTCGGTGAATTGTCTGATAGCTTGTTGAGAGACAAAATCATAATAGGAATACGTTGTGAAGCAGTACGTGAAAAGTTGTTGTCAGAAACAGAACCGACCTTGGAGATCGCAATTAAAAAGTGCAAGACAAGTGAAATGGCAGCAATGCAGCTAACAGAGTTACAACGCAAACAATCACAAACGGTGGATGCAATTTCACTGAGAAAATCGGTAAAAAAATAAAAAACCTGAAGATACAGTGAAAAGTGATGAAACGTTCGATTGTAAAAGGTGCGGAACCAAACATAGCATACGTAGTTGTCCAGTATTTGGACGAAAGTGCAACAAGTGCAAATATCGCGGACACTTGGCAAAAATGTGTACCGTAAATAGAGTAGCCGAAATTGAAACGGAAAGTGAAATGGAAAGAATTGACAGTGAATTCAGTGATCTGTCTATAGACAGTATAAACACAGTGGATGATGATAGGAATTGGGTCGAAGAAATCCGAATAAATCAAGTGAAGATTAAAGCAAAGTTGGATACGGGTGGACAGTGCAACGTATTACCTAAATATATGGTCGGCAAGCTAGGAATCAGAATTGTCAAGTCAAACACCCGACGAATAATAGGGTTTGGAAACAATAACGTAGATGTAGTAGGCGAGATCGAAGTCGATTGTCAAGTGAGAAACAAAATGACAAAATTAATATTTAAAGTAGTCAAAGCAAATATCACACCAATATTAGGGAAAGAGGCATATGAACGAGAAAAGCTAATTATACAAGTAGAGGAATTAAGAATGAATAATAATATTTTTGACGGGTTAGGCTGCGTGAAGAATTATGAATATGATATAGATTTGGTGGAACATCCAAAGTTCGAAATCAAGCCAGTTCGAAAACTTCCGTTAGCGATTAAGGACCAGGGCAAAGCTGAAATTGAAAAGATGGTGAAAATGGGAGTGTTAGCAAAAGTTCATGAAGTAACACCAGTCATATCACCAATGGTAGTGGTGAGGAAAGAAGGTAGACTGCGGGTAGGTCTGGACCCTACTGATGTGAACAACAACATCGTGAGAAGATACCATCCGTTAAAGACAATCGAAGAAATGGTAACCAGAATGAAGAAAGCCAAGTTGTTTACAATACTAGACTGTAAAAAAGGATTCTGGTAGATAAGGGTATCAAGTCGTACAGAAAAATATTTGACAATGGGAACAACATAGGGCAGGTATTCATACAAGAGATTACCATTACCAGATTTTAGGCGATCTTGAAAACGTAGAATGTTACATGGATGATATTCTTATTCATGCTGAGAATAGTAAACAACTAGAAATCATCACAAATAAAGTACTGAAAAAAGTAGAAGAAGCTGGATTAAAATTGAACAAAGACAAATGTATATTTGGAGCAAGTGAAGTCAAATTCTTAGGGCATGTGTTGAGTGGGAGTGGTTTATCAGCTGATCCTGATAAAACAGCTGCGATTAGAAATCTTAAGAGACCACTAAACGTCAAAGAATAACAAAGACTATTAGGAATGGCAACGTATTTATCGAAATTTGTGCCTAATTTGTCAGCGATAACAAAACCACTAAGAAATCTTATCATAAATAAAGCAGAATGGAATTGGATAAAGGAGACGGAAAAGCATTTTGAAGTACTCCTATATTGAAATTTTATAATACGAATGGGGAAGTAATTATTCAAGTAGACGCCAGCATGAACGGGTTTGGAGCAGCATTACTTCAAAATGGACAGCCAGTGGAATATGCATCTAAAGCGTTAAGCCAAGCTCGACGAAACTATCCACCAATAGAGTTGGAAGCAGCAGCAATAAAATGGGCATGTGGGAAGTTTCCTGAGTATGTCTACGGAAAGAAGTTAAGAATAGAAAGTGATCACAAGCCAATTGAGTATTTATATATAAAAAACGATTACAGTCAGCACCATTTAGACTACAACATATTATGTTTGATATAAAACAATATTCGCCAACGGTAGTGTATGTGAAAGGGACTAGTCAACACATAGCAGATATCCTAAGTAGAGACTGTGTAAATAGTGAGTCGGAAGAGGAAGAAGAGCTGCAAGTATTTGTTGCGATTGATTGCTCAAAGGATGCGAAACGTTAAATGGTAGAAGCCACGAAGCACGACCAAGAAATCCAGGAGCTGATTAAAGTAACAATGTCAGGTTGGCCGAACAATCAAACTGAGATACATGAATGGGTAAGACCGTATTGGAATTTTAGAGAGGAAATATCATATTATAACGGTTTAGTGTTCAAAGGAATGAAGCTGGTAGTACCAAAGGCACAAATACCGAAAATGTTGTATAACATACATCGAGGGCATTTTGGAATACAAAAGTGTCTAAATCATGCTAGGGAAATTCTGTATTGGAAAGGAATGTCTACAGATATAACGTCATATGTGGAAACATGTTCAATTTGTCAGTCGATGCCGGGTGTAAGAACCAGTTAATAACAAAGACATTTCAAGGCTTCCATTTGAAGTAGTGGGGGCCGATCTATTTCATTGTATTGATAAAGATTACATACTCGTAGTCGACAGCTACTCAGATTATTTTGAGTTTAAGGAATTAAAAATGAGTACGGCGAGGGAAGTTCGCGAGTGATTGGTCGATCAACCATGCTACGATTAGTCCAAACCATCCACAAGGCAACGGCTTAATAGAACGCTATGTGCAAATAGCGAAAGGAATGATACAAAAATGTAAAAGAGATAATTCTTGCATATACTTAGCATTATTAAATTATCGGAATATACCAACGTCATCAAGTTTAGCATCGCCAAATCAAAGGTTAATGAGTAGAGCTACAAGAAAGACCATAGTAGGACTTCCGGAAATGTTAAAGCCGAAAATTATTTCGGATATAACGCACAAGTTAACAGAAATACGAAAAATTTAAAAATGGTATGCTGATCGAGGAAGACGAATCGCGGAACCATTGAATGCAGGTGACAAGGTTAGAATTAAACGAGGTGATCGTGATTGGGTTTCAGGAGTAATCACGGAGAAAACAAATAATCCTAGATCATTCATAGTTCCAACAGAGAACGGTAATACGTATCGCCGAAACACGGATCACATTAATAAAACGAGAGAACAAGCAACATCAAACGTAAGCTTCAACAATTTTAATCGTATTACAGAGCCGATACATATTCCAGAAAGTATTAACGATACTAGCCATACCAAGGTGAGCAATGGTGAAGTAGTTCACAATAACACAAAAGAGGCATCACATAAGGCATCACATATGGAGTCTATGGAAGCAACGACCAAATTACCCATCGTTGCCAGATCGGGTAGAGTAGTCAAACCAATATATAAAATGGATTTCTAACATCTAAAAAAAAATAAATAAAAAAAAAAAAAAAAAAACGAAAAATAAAGGGGATGTAACATGTGAATGTAATATTTTAATCATATGAGCATTACCCACAATTGTTGATAGGGTCATCATGTCATGTAAATGAATATAATAATAAAGACAATTAGTTCTAACTTTACTATCAACGAGTGTGTTTCAACTAACATTACACATGAGATCAACGTTTTGCTCTGTGTTTACTTGGTGTTTCGAATTTTTGTGATGGCGAATGTGTATGCTGTCGAATTTGGATGGGCAGCTTCGAACATGTTTGGCGACATCGGACTGCAAGCCAGTCGAAACGAATCGTTTGGTCATCAATTTACCCGGGGCATGATGTCTTGAGTTGCCTGGGTAAACTGATCTCGGATTTTTTTTTGTGACAAACCAACGAATGTTGCTTTATGGTTAGTCGCAAAACAGTCGCTTTGAACTGTCTGGTATGGTTAATTTTTCGTAACCGATCTCGGTAGTTGAATGAATGTTTTCGCACACGTGACAAGAGATTTGCAGTCACTTTGTGGTACAGATGAAATGTTTTACGTCTGTCGAACTTTTTTGAGGAAAAACCAAGCGGTTTTAGCGCATACGATTTGAAGTAGATCTGCGCCAGCACCGATGTCAGAAGTGTCGAGTTAAATCGAAAGATATATCGTTTTTGATGGGTGAGCAAGTAAAGAACACTTTAGTTTTCAACAATTGTTAAAAACATCTTTTTTTTTTTTTTAATTTGATATTTGTAGATTTGCCGTAGCATTCAGTTGTGATTTACTTTAGTCATCACTAACTTGCGGCATTGTTTTGCACAAAATGTGGTTGCGAAATCGTTTGATGAATAAAGTGATCGCCGATACGGAAGTGAATTGATTCAACCAGAGCAACAACTGCGGCATGTCGGTATTTAACTGAAATATTCTTTTTTTGGATTACTATGGCGTGTCCCGTTTCCGGTAGTCGTGCGTCCAATTGATTGATAAGTGCATTGTCAGTCAACGAATCGAAATTAAGGCCCTTAACTTCTGGTATAATTTGCATGGTTTTGTGTCGCCGAGATGAACTTCGTTTATTGGTTCGCGGAATCGTTTGTGCTTCAATCGGAGCAGATTGAAATTTTTGCGTCCGCGTTATCCGATGAGGTAATTTTGGCCATCATATAATTTTTTGTCTTCGCCCCGAGATGTCACACACGTCGGTTGGCAAAGTGATTTTAGTTGCGTTTGGATCAGCTATATTTATTATGTTCGTATGCGTACGTGCTTGATATGTATGATGTAAGTGAAATGCGAATAATGCCAATAGGAATGGTGCTTGCCATTTTTAACCCATTTTGGGGAATTCTAGGATTTTAAAGTTTGTTATCAAATTCTTTAATTTATAGCCAGTCAAGTAGGATGGAACATGGATTTTTGTACGTCCGGTTATTTTAAAATTCGGAATATTTGATGGAAATGGGTTTCTAAAATGACTGAAAGGAACTAGCATATTTCTAAATCCACTAGCACTAGGGATGGAACTAGCATATTTCTAAATCCATTGTGATGAAATTCGGCAGGTACTTTGTAACATCGGGCATAAGCATGTTACTTGTCCCATGGAATACTTGGTGTACCCACTGTACGTTTCATTATGTGACTTAACATCAAATTAGATATTTCGTTTTTGATTTTTGTGTGTTGTCGTTTGTATTCCCCTCTTCATTGAGCAAATAAATTATTTTATTTAGTTGGTCAGTCGGTTATAGCATTTGATACGGGATGACAAAAACAAAATCCAAATCAAAGAAGAAAAAAAATAAAATGTGGAATTGCAGTCGACCATTTTTGGACAACTTGAATTAAATAAAAAGATCCAATTTTGTTATCAACATCATAATTATTACTTTAATAAAATTATTGTAATTATAAACTATAATCTTTATCAAGTCATAATTGATAAATAGTTTACACATATTGTTAGTGAATTGTGTTTAAAAAAAGAAATTGTGATTTAAAACTAGACAACAATAAAGTGAAACAATTTGTATAAAGAAAGAAGGAAATTTAACTCGGCTGAAAACCGCAACACGAAGATTGATTGTGCAGTTGGACACAATCGTGCTGAAAGATAAATCCAATAAAGATTTAAAACATAAAAAAAACCAGATCAGGAGTAATTTGGTGGTAGCAGAGGTCCGGCCGCGTTTCGGAGGTTCCTGAGTGCTCAAGGTCAACAGTTTGGTAGGCGGATATCATCTTGTATGCTGTGGAACTACTGTGTTGTATCGCAACAGGGTGGTTACGGGAAAAAGGAAATAATCTTATATAAATATTTTTTTTTTTATTATTTTTATATTTATTAACCTATTTACGATTTATTCAATTCAAATTAAATTATTGAAATTGATTCAAATTTTGCTTCATTTACGAGTATAATCAAGTCTCTAACATTTTTCTTTTTTTTTCTATAGTGCATTTTATTTTAGAGATATACGCGAATTACTGGTTCAGGTTGTTCCCTGGAAGCGCTTTCAACGGATCGCCTCAGCGAGTCGTCAGGTAAAGAATGGTGTTAGGACTTGAGTGTAATTTTGATTAAAGTTCTTATAATAAAAAAATTATGTCAATTCATTTTGTTAACCGTAATACATGAATTTTATTTCCGGAAGATGAGTTGCTAAGTTTCTGAAGTTTGCTGTAGATTGCAAGGTGGATTGGTGTGTCGGCGATGGAACGTATCAATTTTTTTTAATTTTTTTTAGTGGCCAATCACTTGCTTGCGTAATCGATGAACACACCCCCACGACTAAAGTTACCTCTACCGCCTGAGCTCGGGATTAATATGGCCACGTGTTCATTTGGCAAGCAGGATAAAGAAAGTTCAGTTTATGCTAGCCGGGTCGTCTGTCACCTTCTGGCCTCCGTTACAACTTTTGGAAAAGGTTTATAGAGGAAGATCTGGAAAAGAGGTCCGTTAAGAATGAAGGAAACCATTTTGTGATGTTTTTGTTTTTGGTTAAATTCAACAAATGTGATAGCAATCGCAAATCATTTTTAGATGATGTTCATGAATTCAAAATGCAATAAAATTAATGAATGAAAACCAATCGCTTATAGGATTAATAAGTACCAATACAGTCGATATAGCCTGACGAGATGATAAGAATTAAATTTTTGATAATCTTCTTCTAATTGACTCTTGATGATTTTCATCTTCTCCATTCTTTATGGTAATAGAATTCACATTTGTATAAGTGTCAATTTCATATAAAATTAGTTTTTGTTCTTATAATTCGTAATTTAAACCAATATTAAATAAAAAAATACAAATATCTGGGAACACTCGGCTACCTGGAGGTGAAATAAAAAAAAATCTTTAAAAGCAATTGAATGAATATGTAATTATATACTTACTTATATGTATTTATTCTTTGTAAAAAAAAATTAAAAAAATGAAAAAATTCAATATTCGTTTCCGCTAACCTTAATGGTATGTTATTAAAATTATGTCCATCTTATCGGCCCTTACATTCTTTCAGTCATTTAAAAGTTAAAATATGTAATTTGCTAAAATCATGCACAAAAACAAAACAATTTACCAATGTGTGTGTGTGCAAGAAGCGCTTAAGAAAAAATGTTTTCATTTCTTTTTAAATTGTATTGGTAAAATAAAGAAAAAAACAAAAGATGTTAAAATTAAAGACAACATAATTTTCCCCCAAAATAAAAATAAATTGTTTACATAATTTGCCTCACTTCAACTTTTCCAATTATTTGTGTTATAGTTCAAGAAAACATGAGTGAGGAAACTTGTACGCTTGATTGAACGATCCACATTACAGATAGTTTTGATATTGAGCGGGAGAAATATGTAGGTCGAATTCTAGGTTTCCACACGCATGTACGGTGTGTGATACAATGGATAACCTTTTGATCTGCAAATCGCAATACATATTTTAACATTTTTTTTTTAAATTTTTGTAAATCTGATTATTGTCCGCATGTTGTGTACAGCAAAAAACAGAAATAACTCGAATAAAGGAAGCCGTTTCTGAATTTTGTGTATTCGATCGATGAAAGTTTGATTGGATTGTATATGCATTTTGGTTTAACATAATTTATCACACTTTCATTATGAAATATATTTTTTTTTTTTTTTTGTATTTAGAATATATAATTTACAAATAGTACACACAAAAACTCTTAATATTGTAATTTAATTTCCAATTTGAATCAATAATTGATAAGTGCACGGTTCTTTTTCATTATGTATATTATTATTGTACCAAACTTCTTTTCAATCATCTTGACATGAAAACAAAACAAAAAATTGTATTGTCCACGGTTGAATTATTTTAGGTTTTTAGAATTTTTTTTAGAAAAAGCCTATCACTTGGGCCTTTCTAAATAACATCGATTTTTTGTTATCATTTTTATTACCGTGATGTCATATGCGATATCGATTATTTACGCGATTAGCCAAGTTTTCCGCATACAAATGAGGTTATTCTGTGTTAAATTGATTATTAATCAAGTAGTTTTACTTGTCCTGTGGTTTCTGTCGATTAGAAATTTCAATTTAATATTCATGTACTGTAAAATCATCTTGAAGATCAGGCACTCTTGAAATTGGTGTTTTATATTTCAAAACTATCTATCTAAAGGTTGTAATAATCTTTTAAAGGTTTATAGCTAATAATTTATAGCGGCCTATATAGTTCTAAATATGTAGATCAAGTTGAATTGAAATCATCGGCAATCGGCCATTTAATCTTAGAATTTGTAAATAATAAAAGCTTATATAAGATTTTATTTTTATTTTTTTTATTTGTCTATTTGTTTAATTATATAATTTGTTTTACAATATTGGAGCTCCGTTCTAATTTAGTACTTTCACCTTTGTTATAAAAATTATTTAAAGGAACTTTGAACGGGTTTTTTGATTTTATTATCTATAATGCTAAGTAAATATAAGGAAAACTAAAGTGAATAAAAAACCTTAATCATAAAATTAAAATTTGCTGTTAAATTTAGATAACATTTCGGATATAGTCTCTACCTCACATTTTATATGTACCAGGTGGATAGGGTACCTACATGGAAAGTTACATATAATTTTTAGGCTCCGATTTTGGATTAGCTATCTGTAATCGCTTTAGGTACGTTGATGCTTTAGGTTTACAAAGCTGAGAACCATAGACAATGGTTGCTCAAATTAGAATTTTATTATTGACTAGTCGATATTACCCGGCGTTGCCCGGCTCGCTTTTTGATATGTATATACAATCGATTTATATCAACTTGGGGGAACAAATTTTTTTCTCGCTTTTGTATTTCCCTTCTGTGTTATAATAATGGAGAAAAATTGAGAAGGGAAGCAGTGGAAACTATTTAGTTAAAAAATAATGTTGTGTTTTAAATGTAAAAATTTTAATTGATTTTGTAATACATTTTTATTGTTTGAATTATCGTATTTTATAAAGATTTGTATTTATATTAAATTGTATTGCTGCTTAAATATAATTAGTTTTTATTATTTTTCATCCATCCATTGTAATCTGAAAACAAATTAATTTATTTTAAATGAAATTATATTTGTGAAATAAATAAAATATTACATTATTGAAGAGCTGCACGATGAACAACGATCATAGTTTTGCCATTTTCATCAAAAAAATATAATCCAGATGGCTTTCCGACGCGAGAACATGCTACATAATGTTGGCCATGGGAGAAGCATGGTGATTCCAAATCAATACCACATATGTTGAATGTTTGGCCTTGTGACTTATTTATGGTAATTGAAAATGCCAATCGAATTGGGAATTGAAGTCGCTTGAATGGAATTGTCGAATCTGTTGGTATCATAGGAATTCGTGGTATTAATCCTGTTATAATTGTCGCTTCAATAGCATTGCCATATATTTTTTTAATTACCAAGCGAGTTCCGTTACACAATTTGGGCGATTGAATATTGCGCAATAAAATAATTGGAAAACCAATTTTTAATTGCAAATGATGTGGTGCCAAACCTGGTATATTTATGGAATTTAAAAATTCCGTTGGATAATTAACTGCTTCACTTTGTTCAATGACAGTATCGATTGATTTAAAAGACATTGTTTCTGTATCCAACATATCTTGAATTTTTAGATTCAAAAATTCTACTCCAATATTTTTGGGCGCTACAATTGCATGATTTTGTAACCATGGAATTTGCTTATAGCTTTGTAGAATGTTTGGATATACATTTGTTATTAGTGCTTCCCGAGAATTAACAATTGTACAGAAATTTTCTGGAAATTCGATTTCTTTCGTTATTTGATCAGCAGCATTTACTCGTATTCAATTGCATTTCCAATGTCAAAGCAATTGTTTAGAAAAAAAATTCAGTATACGCATATTTGTGGTTAATTTCATTGGTATTACTGTTTGCTACAAAGATGAAGATTTGAGGCATGCGTTTATTTCATCAGCATATGTTGATCGTGCCATAACGGGTAGTGTTTGTCTGAAATCCCCAGAAAGTAAAATTACGGTTCCACCAAAAATATTTTTGTTGTTCTTGAAATCTTTTAATGTTCGATCCAATGCCTTCAATGAATGTTTATGAACCATTGTGCATTCGTCCCAAATTATAATGCGACATTTTTGCAGTACTTTGGCCATGTTTGATTTTTTTTTTTTTTATATTATATGTTGCGTTTTCATTAATTTGAATATTTAATGGCAGTTTAAATGCTGAATGCGCTGTTTTTCCTCCATCTAATAAAGTTGCAGCAATTCCTGACGAAGCAACGGCTAATGCAATGTTACCTTTGGAACGAAATTCTGCTAATACAAGTGAAATCATTAAACTTTTTCCAGTTCCGGCTGGAGCATCCAAAAAAAAGAAGCCCCCAATTTGGGCTTGACCTGCATGTAAAATTCTGTCGTAAATAATTTTTTGTTCATCTATCAATTTTAGCTTATTAATTTGAACAAATTCAAGTAAATCAAGCGTCATAATTAATTAGATCATTTGCTAATCTTGAAGGTGATGGCAATCCTAAAGTTTGAAGATTTTGATTTGAAATAGTCATGCATTTATCCTCAAGTCGAATTAAACAGTCATTGAACATGATTGGTAAGAAATCAATTGTGTTGTCGTTGTGAATACTGCGATATGTGTAAAGAATATCCTCAGTCATTGCATTTTTGAATTTTTCCCATAGTTCATTTGGATTGGAAGGACTGCAAATTGTAATGAAAATGGTGAATAATTGGCGTATTTGATTTGGAGATCAGGTAATGACTGCATCGTTTAATGTGGATTCCCAATGTAAATCTGCTTCTAATAGATTCAAAGCCAAACATGCTGCTTGAAATATTTCAAGTTGGTGTCCATTAACTGTTTTTAAATTAATAAATGATGTAGGTCCTCGAACATTAATTAATAATAAACGTAAATAGAAACATTCTTTTTGATTTGGATGAATGGCGTAAATTCTGCCTAAAACATTTAACTTAAAAATGACAGGATGTCCATCGACAGGTATACCTCGTTTTCGAAGTTCCCATTTTTTTTATCCCACGTATAGTAGGAAGGCATTTCTGAATACAGCAAATTATGTGTAAATGAATTTTGTTGTTGACATTTATTGAAAAATGTAAAATAGACACGTTGTCCATTTTGAAGAAGTACCGCTAGATGAATTACTGCTGGATCTCTTTCGTGCATTGAAAATGAATAAATACGCCCAATTGGCTCGCTGGTGCTTATATACCTTCAAGTTTGAAATCTTGAAATTGACTTGTCGCTCAATATTGAAAACTGGCATGCCAGTTTCCTTTGTTGATATATTTGCAAATATATTTTTTGGATTTTACGAATGAGCATAATTAAACATTAATGTGTGCCTTAAATATTTTTGATAAAAATGGCGAATAAGGCACAATCCATCTATTGATTGATTGATTTCGATGTACGATCAAGCATTAAGCAAGTCTCCCGTATTATAAATGCGAATACCACACCACGAATACCCATGTTGCAACACGACACCATAAACTCTCCCTTACCAAGGAAATATGTACCATCATACTCAGCTTTTTATGAAGCCAACATAGCAATATTTCACCCTGTAAAGGAAGGCGCCACATCGATAACCACATAAGTCTAATAGTTGTGATATCCGAACCTGGCCAGGCCGCCGTCGTACACCTTTTTATATATAACAAAATCGAGGGATGGGAAAGGAATGTTAGCAACAAAGACTCAACCCGGTTCCAGACACCTAAGTAGTTGATAGTTAGTAAATTTGTTATTAATATATTTTTAGTAATTTATTTAGCACAAGACAACACAATTTAAAGTTCATCTACTGCTCCAGCTCATGTAAGGTTGTTTCAGGTTCTTCAAGACATTCATAAATTTAAAATATGCATTAATTCTTTATAATAACTATCTTAAAATTAATTGAGTGTAAATTTGATTCTCTGAAATAAATTCTAGATCAATCCCTATGTATCACAAATAAATAACCATTAATAGTTTAACAATCATTCAACCAACTACCTTCTAGCCATCGTGCTGTCATCACAGCCATTGTCATCTTGGTCGAGTTTCTCAGGAGTGTTCTAAACTAAAACCATTTTAACTAACCAATATGAATACTAATACCAAAACTATCATTAACAATTATACCAATAAGTATGAATATTAACACCAGTACGAACACCAATACCAACACCCACTTCAATACCAATACCAACCTCAACCATAATATTAATTTTATATGTTCCGAAGATTGTAAGAGAATTCAATCCAGTTTCGAACTGATGAGCTTATGATTATGAAAAAATCAATCCTCTCATCAGGCCGCGGCGACTGGACTGACTATACCACAATTTACATTCTATATATACAGAATGTCCTGTGCTTTATATACTAGCGAATCGTACTAATATAGATAAATTCAATTACAATTTTTTTCTTCTTCATGACAATCACATAAGCTGTGAACGCTAATTTTACTTTTTTTTTGTTTTAATTTTTGTTGAATGTTAATTAATTCTTGTAATTTCTAAATATGCTACCGGTCTTACGACACTTTTAAATGTGTTTTATTTATTAACACGTAGAAACATATTAGTATTACGAACGGTAAATTCAACGAAAACCGGCTAATAGACAGAATTCTATTTCATAATCATAAGCTCATCAGTTCGAAACTGGATTGAATTCTCTTACAATCTTCGGAACATATAAAATTAAAATTAAATAAATAGAATTCTGTCTATTAGCCGGTTTTCGTTGAATTTACCATAATATTAAGCCATATGAATAATTCAACATCAACTATAAAATTCTACGGGAGTTAAAAAATTATAAATTGCCAAGTTACAATTCAGATTCACAGCACTCGTTTCATTAGCCACCGTTCTCCTGTAAATAGTTAATTAATGGTTTACTTACTGCAACTAGATTCACAAATAGAAGCTGAAAAAATATATATTTTATATATTTAACCATACTATTAAAAATTCAACTAATCGGCAATTTCCTAAAAATCTTGCAAAAGGATATTAGTAATGCTTAAGTTACTTATTTATTTACTCAGTTAATGATGTTTAAATTAATTATTATATACTACGGAAAAGGTTTAGAATATTAATCGTTTAGTTAAATACTACTTGTACCTATATATGATATTTACTAATAAGACTCAAATAGAGTTTCCCAGGTTACTCTGAAAACTAAATTGCTTTACTACTTAATTAATAGCAATCAACTTATACAATTTAGTTAGTAATAAAATAGATATCACGAGCTAATCAACCTCCACGCCACACAGCTTCTGTATGCTTGGCGTTTGCGGGGGTTGAGCGAGAATTCACCATTATTTCTGCAGCTTGGAGATGATCTAACAATTATATATAATTTAGTGTAACCCATCACAACCACACCATCAGACAAAGTACTTGAACAAACTATGACACTTTGATATAATTAAATTCAACAACCAAAATGTGCTGAACCGTTTTCATCAATACCTCAAAATTCTTGCAATGCAATGTAGTACACCGAATGTAAAGATGTTCACTTCCCTAAAATTACCTTAGCATTTATTAATCGTAATCCAATTTTAAGCCTTAAGGCATTAATTACATTAAGGCTCAATTATATTAAATTCTTCCTCCTCCAGCATACCCCATCTGAAATAAAATTTTAAAATTTTGAACCATTAGTACACTCTACTAGTTCTAATAGATGTCTCTCCGCTCATTTTTTGATGAAAATTGTTAGTTGTTACACCTATCGTCAAAAATCTTAAACAATAAATATTCGCTATATAAAGCCTTTGTTCATCCACAACCTCACCATTTGCCTTTAATTGAAGTTTGTGAAAAAACCAAAATTACTCGTGACCTTTGATAAATATTTGATAAATAAAGTTTAAATTTAAAAGTAGTGAAGTGAATTTAATAAATTGGAAATATAGTGTAGTTAATGCCAGTGATCTTACAATAAATAAAATAAATAGATAAATAAATATACTAGTGCAATAAACAATACAAAAACAATTAAAAACGTGCAAGTGAGAACCGTTGTAACGGTAGGTAGCAACTTCTGGTGTCCCATATTAAATTATTTTATTAATTCTTCCAATATTACCCTCTTATTCAGACTTAAATCCATATAATTTCCTCAACAGTAATTATTATTTATGTATATCCAAATTACTAAATTCGCCTAAATTCGGGTTTAATTGACATAAAGCATTAATCCCTTGAGAATATTTTAATAACAATCCTCATTGTATTTTTTTTTCCTCAAACACCAAAAGCATCCTAAAATCCTAAAAAAAAATAAAATAAAATAAAATAAAATAAAATAAATTCAATTAATAAACTAATTAGGTAATAATATCAGAAAATAGCTGTACTTACAAAATCCAAGGTTAATTTATTACCTATTTCCCCAAAATACTTAAAATCAAATCAA
This sequence comes from Tipula vernalis, assembly GCA_958295665.1. Taxonomy (NCBI): domain Eukaryota; kingdom Metazoa; phylum Arthropoda; class Insecta; order Diptera; family Tipulidae; genus Tipula; species Tipula vernalis. Next base: position 155,833,414 of record OY282558.1, read on the forward strand.
AGGCGTATTAATTAATAATAGCTTAGAGTACTAAATTAAAATTTAAATTAATAACTTGAATATTGATCGATAATCACTTGTAGCAATTTCCTACAAAATATTTTGCTTTTCTTTTACCATTTAAAAATACAAAAATTTATGAAATCATAAATTTTGATGCTTGATCATGCTCCTAAGCAGCCGAAATCAAGTATTAGCTATTTGTACAATAACTGATGAAATAGTTAATATAAAACCTTACTATTTATAGAATTTCATGATTGTCGCTCATACTGTCTTAATACTTTTTTTCTTTTGTTCCTGAAATTTAAAATCTTCCAATAACAATGCTTCAAAATTTACATTAATTAAACCTAAATATCTATTAAAGGTTCACATAAATATTCCAATTCAAATCTTAGTTCCTTGTGCTTAACCTTAACGATTTATATTTATTTTAATTACCTTATTCTAACTGTATAACACCACAATTATATTATATTAAAACCTATTTAGCACATATTCATACATTAATTCTTGCCTTCAAAAACAATAAATTTATTTATACATCTGAAAATTTTAACTTTCTTAATTTTTTTTTTGTTTTTTTTTTTGAATACATTACTTTGTAATTGATAATACCTTGATAAATAACAATATTGTACTATCCTATACTAATATCCTTCCAAAAATAATCTGAAATTAAATTGTCACATACCTTACCATAGCTCTCTCTTCTATATTTCACATACCCCTTAATAACTCAATAATTTTATAATTTTTATCCAAACTTTTATACTATCATCTATTTAATCTTTGATACCACCTCATCCAAACTTTCCTTTCAACCACAACTTGAACATCGTCTAAACATAACAGATCCCATCACAAAAACATTAAATACTGCACTCATTACACCTCATTTATCCAGTTATTTGTTTACAGCTATTTCATTTTGATTTCATAACTATTAATCTCACCATCGTGTTTCGACTTAATAATTTGATCTATAAAATTTATAACCATGAGTTCCATTTATAAAAAAAATAAAAATACACGTAAGTAAACATATATTTCCTTTAGCTCCAAAATATAATAACCCAACAAAATCTCCACAATTTAGCAACCATGAATATATATCTAATTCCTGGCGATGGTAATTGTTTGTTTCACGCAATTCTTCACCAATTACGTATAAAGGATCAACAAAATACCCCTTATTCATCTAATGAGCTTCGATTTGATGCAGTTAACTTTATCCAATCAAATATACGTATTAAAGATTTTATTCCCACTATATTGGATTCCTGTCACCTCGCATATGATCCAGCTCTTATTTCGAAACTAAATGAGAATCAATTAATAACCAGGTAACTAATTTAACCTATCCAATCACCAATTCCACATCATAATCATACATTATATTAATCTAATTTACCTATTTCAACAGATATTTATCCGACCTACGTAAAGATGGTTTCTGGGGCGGCGCAGAATGTTTATCCGCAATCTCCATTTTAAGGAATATAAAGATTAATGTTCATTACGCAGGTACTCCTAATGAAATAAGTTTTGTTCCAACTAGTACACCTTATCTTTACGAAATTAATTTACTATACACCGGAACACACTACGATAGCCTTTCCCTTCGCCAAGACATTCCAGCGACCACTAACTCACTAACTCAAAATTCATATCCAATCAGTATCACGAAACATGCTCCTCGTGATATCCAGTCAACTGAAAATCCTTATACACTCATTGAAATGCCACAAGGAATACAACCAGCAATTCTTACCACCTCCGTTATCTCCACCTTTTGTTTTGGTACTTGGAAAACACGCGGACTCAACGGCGAACAAAAACGCAACACTATCGATGCGATTTTAGAAAAAAACTCCATTGATGTCTGCAGCATTCAGGAGACAAATCTAATCTCAGGGGCTTGTAACACTAAAAATTATATATGGTACCACACTAACGATCCGCGCACCAGTAGAAGAGGTGTAGCCTTTTGCATTCGGAAATCTTCATCCATCCAAGTAAAGCGGATTAAGCACTTCTTTGGTTCCATCATCACTCTTCACAGCAATATTCCAGCCATTGGTGAGATACTCTTCATATCCGTATATGTTCCTCCTCAAAATTCTCGCTATAATCGACAACGATCATCCAGAATTTTTACCACTTTACATTCGATTATTGATCGCTGTCCCAAAACCCGCGATTTAGTGTTACTAGGGGATTTTAATGCCCATATTGGATTTGACACTAACCGAGGCAATAAAAACATCGGCAATAACCTCCTTCACGAAGTTTCAAATGACAATGGTGTTGCCTTAGAACTATTTGCCAGCTTGGCTGAATTGTTTATTCAAACAACCAATGAACGAAGAAGGACCTCCACCACCTGGACAGATGGCCGCAGGTATTCACAAGATCAACAGTCATCAATTATATGTTTCATCTGTTAAAGCCGACTCATTTCATCCCGAACTAAGCGACCATCGCTTACTTTGGATTGTTTGTAATAGACGCAAAGAATCAGCACCATCGACTCGAACTTTAACAAGAGCAAAAACACCACCAATCATCTCACCATCAACCGCATCACCTTCAACCTACAACTTCAGCTCATTAAACCTCGCACTACTTCAAGATGAAACAGTACGAAACAATTATCAAAATCTTCTCACAACATCCTATCAGAACGCAAACTCCATAGTCTACTCCTTTAACCAATGGCAACAGATCCTTGATTGTATCAAGATTTCCTCCCAAGAAACCCTAACTGCAAACACTCCCTTAACACCTAAACGAAGACAAGCGATGGCCAAGCTAAAAAGTGCTCTTTATTACCAGAAGAAACATCCACAAGATCCCAACGCTCGCGCTCAGGTATCGGATTTAAGAGCTTCTTTAAACCACGCTATCACCAACCATGGGGCTCGAAGCTGCAAGGATTTTTTCCAAAATATAACCAGCTATAGGCCCTCCGAACGCTTACGCAGAACATTTGCTGTTTTCAAGAGCTATAAAAAAACAGTACTCAACCCACTAAACTCTACATACCTATTTCTTCCTGGGTCCAAGAATTGTCAAGATCAACGGGTGAATGGCCAACCCTGATAGAAGAGACTGACCATAATCCTTTGGGACCCCACCAACAAAAGACGAAATAAGGGCCGTCATCCAAAATATTCGTTCCGGAACTGCTCCCGGCAAGGACGGAACACCCATTGAGTTATTGAAGCACGCACCAGATGTCATAATTCAAGCCATTTACGAAGTATTTAAAACATCATGGATTACCAATAATCCCCCAGCCGATTGGATACACACCATCCAGGTTCCTATACCAAAAGTGAGATGCCCAAGAAATGTGACCGACTATAGAAGGATCACTTTATGTAATGTCGGATATAAAGTCTATACTAAATTGCTACTTGATCGACTAGATGAATATCTACAACTTCCATCCTCCTATCAAGCCGCCTTTCTAGCAAACCGATCAACTGAAGATCATATGTTTACCATTCGACGCGTTCTCGATGAAGAATGGCGTGCAGGGCATCGCGTATTTGTCTTGTCCATCGATCTGGCAAAAGCTTTTGATACTGTAGATCTCACTGTAGTAACCGATTGTCTACAACATTATGTACCCCACTACCTAGTTAATAGGATAGTGAAAACTTGTTTTTGGGAATACACTGCCATTAAGTGGTACAATGTAATGACTACCAGCGTCAAGAAGAACAAAGGAGTTAAGCAAGGATGTCCAATCTCACCACGCATTTTTAATTTTATTCTTAACGAAGTTCTCATGACCCTCACCGATCTATATCCTGACCTTCAATTAGAGCAACGGGAGAATCTAAAGCTACCCTTGATTCTTGCCTATGCCGATGATGTTATTCTCGTCAACCGCCATCTCCCACTCCTGGAACCAGTTCTTAAAGAATTGATTGAATTGTTGGGAACAACCGGATTAACGGTCAATCCAGACAAATGTACCACCCTTGTTCGAGATCCAAACCCTTCATCAATCCTACCCTCCAATATAACCCTAGCAGGAATAAGTTTCAAACGAGTTAAATTAATGCGCTATTTGGGAACTCATCTGTCTTCCAGTCTAAGCCGACCACTCACTATCCGTACACGTTGTCATCAAGCACTCGGAATTACTCGGCAAATGCAGATTTTTATAAAGCAGCATAAAGTGCCGTTTCAGACCGTTCTGCGCATGTATACTTCCACCATTGTGCCTATGATAATATATGGTTTAAAAACCACAGCACTCACATATGCAAACCGCCGTCGCTTGAGGCAATACGAGTTGTTTATTTTACAGAAACTAATTAAGTTTAGTTCAGATAAACCCCGCACGCAAAAACTGAAAGAGATCTTACAAGGCAAGACCATCACTAAACAGATCAAGGTTCAAAGGATCACTTATTGGGGGCATATTCACCGCCAAGGCCCAACACACATTTTAAGTGCAGCATTAAGATATACCGCCGGTTCCAAAAAACTAGGACGACCGTGTTTTACGTGGAACGATCCTCTAAGCCACGACTTGCAGTACTACAATAAAAGTTCTGACGAATGGAGATCACTGCTATCCAACCGCAAGGAACTACATAATGCAGCCACAGAGTTATATTCGCTAGAGGAGTCCGATTCAAGCATTTTAATTGAAAGTGACGCAGAAGAGGAGTTACTTACTTAATTATAATTAAATGAATTTTATTTAATTTCATTTTCCTTAATATTCAATCTAAAATATACTTCCACCTGATAATAAAATAAACTAAAATAAAAGCAATACAATTTTAAATTTATTCAATTTATTTCTCCATATTCCCTACAATTAGTTACAGGTTACACCTTAAAATTACAAAATTAGTATTCCTGTTTAATTTAATTTGTACCCCCAACATTTCTTGACTTTCAATATGCAAATTATAGCAAATTTTATCGCAAATCTCTCCCCATCCTCTGCCATACGCAATACAGCATCAGAATATATCATCCCCTGCCACCTGAAACCATATCTCTACAACTTATCTATGAATAATTATACATTAAAACTCTTTTTTTCATAGATTATTTTATTTCTTATCACATATTTTATTTATTCTTAAACTTTTATACAAAACACAACACATACTTAGGCAAACCTGTAAAATTATGTATGTATTTTCCATAAGAATCAATAAGAATTCAATTCCTCATAAAGCAAATGCATTAAAATCACAAGAGAAATTTTGCTTCTCTTTCCTCTTTACAGTTATACTGAGTTCTTTCCTTATTTTTTTTTTTTTTGTATCTTCCAATAGCTGGCAAAACAAAAATTCAAATGCCCACACACAATCAATTATAATTTCACACCAGCCGTGTTTTCCATGAGAACCGCACCAGAACCCGATAAACCCCCAACTCACCCCACTCCATGCAAAACGAGAAAAAATAAACTCATAAAGCGCGAATCCGCAGCGCATCTGATACAACTACACACTTTAAGTTTAAAATTTTCCCCTTTCAGTTATTTCATCCGCATTTTCTTATTTCCAGCTGACGTCATTACACGCAACTACACTCGATAAATTCATGGGTTTATCCAGTGTAACCAAAAAATAAGCTATAATTGTCATTATTTATTGCTGTAACAACTTAAAATGTGTATTCACGTGAAACGCGCATCACTTTATGAATTTAATTCCCCTTCCGTCTACACAGAATAAAAGGAATCTAAAATCTATCGAGTCCTAGCGCAGCTCCCATGGAAAACACGACTAATATATGCATTCAACAGCTGTTGTCAATAGCACATCATTTCCACCAACAAACTTTAATTCAAACAACAATAAGGCACAATCCATCTATTGTCAACTTAAAATTCATTTGTGTGAATATTAATTGTGAATGAATTTCTAGAATTCTCAGTGAATCTTCTACGATATAATTGATAGCCATATCAATTCCAGTAATCGTATATGCATTGTAAAATCTTTAGGAAAACTTTTGGAACATTTACCATTAATCATACATGGTAAATTCGTATAAGGTGCTCCACATGGACCATAAACCATATTTAGTTTAACAATTTCAAACAATTCTGGATCCGTGTCTTCATCAGGAATTTCAGCGCTTATTACGTTGTCGATGTCGATTGATCTTATTTTATTTGTCAGCCAAACTAATATATGAGCATGAGGAAGTCCTCGTTTTTGCAATTCGATCGAATACATCCAACAATTCGTTTGCCCATACACATGAAACTTTGTAATGAGATCCATTAAGGATTTTAGCTTTTGTTTAAAAGCTCGTGCTATAATGTCATGTCGATCATGCGGTTGTTAACAATGCTTTAATAATTTTACAATATCGTTCCATTTTGGATTGCATGTGAATGTTATAAATAAATCGGGTGTTCCGTAGTGACGTGCGAAAGTCATAGCGTCTTGAATATACTCTTGCATATGACGCGGACTGCCAATGTATATGATGAAGGAACAATAACAGTATTACCGATGTCATTGGCATTAATACTTCTGTCTACATTTTCATATATTGCATCACGCAAGTGGCTTTATTCGTCGCTTCGTAATTTTGACTGATTAAAACGAATGTATCGTAGACGTTCACTCTCGATTTTGGCATACATATCGACAACATACTGATGGTATAAATATCTACATTTTAGAATGTGATTGTCTTCAGTAGATCTAATCATTAGTCGATAAGCGTAATAATTCATAGCACTAACTTTTTTGGTCAGTTCTGTGCCGGTTGATGGATTTGTTTGTTTTATGTTGATGTCACCTTCCCAAAAAATTAAAAGGTATTGCAATGCGTCGTAAGAGCGATGAGTGTCTCCTAATTTTCTGAATGACGTTATCTTTACGCTTAATAACTATGTCACGTGATTCAAAAGCTTTCCCAACCATTACAATAGCAACTTCATCAACTGTTGGTGCATTATATCTACGGACGTAGGCACCTGTTGGTGTTTTATCTGCTTTAATGACAATCATGTAATTATCATTTTCCAATTGTAGTGTAATTTTTTGGGACAATTGTACACTGAAAAAAAATATATTTATCAAAGCAGCTATGTTGACTTATCTATGACGTTTTGCCGCTCTAAATATAAATATATCTGAATACATATTAAAACTTAAGTTATTCAAATATAATACATATCCGAAACAACGAAACTACTTCCAAATACATATCCCGTGAATATTATTGCGAAGAGATATTTAATTACCTAAAAGTGTAATAAAATGTTAAGTTTACTAATATTTTGATCAGTTACGGTAGTACGATATTACTCATATCTGTTCAAAATATATTTAATAGAGTTGAATTATTTAACTGTCTATTATAAAAATATATAAGTTAAATTATATTTTTATATCCCACGAAAAAAGATGTTTTGTGGTGTGAGATATAAACATATTTACAACAATTTTTTACATATCTCTTTCAGATATTAAAATATTGAAAACCTATATGCGTCTCTTTCATTGCCTAATTATTCCGTTTGACTATAGCCATTTTTTTTTTTATTATGTACAAGACGTTCTTTGGTTATAAGCGCACGCGTAAAGGATAAATTTATTGTAGGTAAAAATATTACAATACAAAAAATAATTATAATTATTTTATATTTTGATTCTCATGTGTAAAATATAATTTTAAAATTACTATGGATAATATTACTGTTATAAACGTTGAGGTAAGTAGTTGTTTTGTATATTTTGTTTAATAATAAAAAAAAATTCTTGCTTAAACTCGTGTATTAAAGTATTTTAAATAAGTGGATGTGATTGAAAACAGTTAGAATAGCTCCGTATTGTGTGATTTGTAAGTGAATTTAATTGTTGTTTTATGATAAAATCGTTTAAAAAATAATTATAAAGAATTGTCATATGTAATTGAAATTAATCATATTAACACTAATTGGTAATAATCCTGTACGAAATGTTTATTGTTAATATTGTAGATGTACTTTTGGTTAATTAACAATAACCTCGTGGTTTTTACAAACTAAGGTTATATATTAAACTTAGTAGTATTATTATATTATGTTGCTATTTCTCTATATAATAATGATTATATTATGTATAACTGTTTGTTTTTCGTTTTGAGAGCAGCAATCGAAATCAGCTAGTACGATCAGCAATAATTCCGAACTGATTGAAGAAATTTCCGAATTGGAAAATGCAGAAAACCTTTGTATTATAAGGGTAAATATTTAAAAAAAATATATTTCTGAAATAAACACGAGTTTTTAATCCTTAGGAACAATCACAGATGTATAATCCAGCATGCCTATATCCTGGATGCCTTAAAACACAAAAAAATTAAGGGTAGTGCTTCGGAAATGATATGTTTATTAAAAAATTTGGGAGTAATGATTGGAGACGTTATTCCAGAATCCGAAGAATTGTGGCATTTGTTTATTTTATTACATAAACTAGGGAGCATTGTTGTGTGTTCGCAAATCAATGAATATACTATTCAAATATAAGAAAATTTGATTCATGAACATCATAGTGTTTATATTAAACATTTTGGTTGTACATTAATACCGAAGCATCACTTTATAACGCATTACCCCAGGATAATGCAAACATTTGGTCCACTTGTTCATATGTGGTCAATGAGATTTGAATCAAATCATCAAGTTTTAAAAAAAATAGCTTCTAATACCAGATCTCGAAGAAATATTTGCTCAACAATTTTGAAAAGAAACCTATTGCAGCTAAGTAAACGAAAATTCAGTAACAAATGTCTCAGTTTACCGACAATTTTAGGGAAATCGGTTGAGGGATACATTCCTGAGAAGTTGACCAGTGAAATGAAAGTTTTATTAAAAAATACTCAATGCTTGAATCAAATTAGAGCAGTAAATTTTATTCAATACAAAAATGTAATTTATAGAAGGGATATGATCGTTATACTAAGAATTGACACCGATAGCTCACCAATATATGGTCAAATAAAGTCAATTTTTTCGCACAGTATTTTAAATTTCTTTGTATGTCTAGTCTTAGATACTTTATATTATAGTGATCATTTCTGTGCAACTGTTGTTGAAGCTACAAATAATTTCGAAATTTTAAATGTCGAAAATTTACTTGACAACCAAATAAAGAATTTAGTAAAATCAAATTCTATTTTATATGTTATAGAATAATTATAAATACTTAGAATTTAATTTTATTTGAAATTCGACCTTGTTTTTATTTACATATATGTAATTTTTTATTAAATTGAACTTATATTTATAATAATAAAATGAATTGAATCAATATTAAAAATGGTTATTTTACTGTTCCAACGAACTATAACATATAGCAAGAAGAATTATGAGTATTTCTACTTGAGATATATTTTATGATAAACGCGGTTGAATTTTATATTTGTGAATGATAATTTTAAATACAAATAAGTTATTCAAAGAACTAATCTATGTAAAGATTATAATGAAGTGGATAAAATTAATTTCAGATCAAGACTAATATATATCTCTACTTAATATATATAAATCTTTTCTAGTTTTGAAACTGTGAAATACACAATTTAGCCATTGGCAATGTCGATATAATTAATTACAAAATTGGTATTTTTTGTACCCATAATAAATATAAGCTGTACTTAGTTTGATATGTGTGTGTGTCAAAGAGATACTAAAGGCCTAGATATTTTTTTCGTTTTTAGAGTTATAAAATATTGTTATCCCTAAATGAGTTATAATTTATACATAAAAATCATTGAAAATATAGCTCTAAGTGATATAATTTCTCTCAGTGTATTAATTGATTTTTTTCCATTAAAAATTGTTGAATTGTATTAATGATTTCACGCTCTCGAATTACGGTTATACGATGTATTTCGCAACGTTCTTGAACTTACTGTGCATTTGATCTAATAAAATATATTTGCAAAAATTTCGCATTTTCATTTGGCATTGGATACATTGATCCAATGTGGTGATAAACTTGGCCTTGAATTTGAAAAGTTGATGTAAAATTACGACCAAGAGAATCAATATTGGTAGTTTGTTTTGCGCCAAAAGATGTCATTTGGAAACATTGATTAAATTTCCTTATTTTTGAAAAAATAGCTTTGAATCACTTGATTCTCCTATCACCAAGGATTTTAAAGGTTCAGGTGGTGGATTTAAAATTGGTAAAACAATTTTACCTGAAATATTTTACGATAATAATTTATTAATTTTTGACGTAATAAAAAGGGGGGGTTAATGTCCAAAAAACTTACCTGAAGCAACACATCCCAAGAGTTTGATTTTTAAATTTTAATACATGACAATAATTACATTCTTTATCCATTTCACCGATAAAATTTTTAGGATGGACGTAATCATCAATGTCTGCTTCATAATTAAAGGTAATACGATGAAATGAAGCAATTACTACTCGAACATTTCTATTTGCTCTTCGAGTAGTAACTCTTCGAATTTCGGTTATATTTTCTTGTTGAATTTGACGTTGTAAGTTGAGCTGCTATTGTATCATTAATTCTGATAATTGTTGGTCAGCATTAATATTTTCTCTATATCGTCTCATCCCTTGGTTTCTTCGCGTATTGCGTCCAATATTTGAGCGTCGCATTTTTATGAAAGAAGCACTTAATTTTACAATACAATGGAATTATCTTTAACTGTCACTTCGTGTTGTTGGTAACACAATCAATAATTGAAAATGTAATGCACTTTTAAGCGTCCTACGATCAATGTTTTCGCGTATTCATTAATTTTTGTAAAATTTTATTTCTAATCGTAATTTTACTTTAATTAATTTGTTTTTAATAGTTATTTTGTGTAAATTAATAAAAATCACTTAGTAATAACGTTTTTTATTTTGCGTTCTACGATGTATTCTTGCGCGAGTTACGTCCGTTGACCTCCACGACGCAAATCTTAACAAAGCAATCATCATCATAATTTCATCAAGTAATGATAATATGTTTGTTATGTCTTAGACATAACATTTCTTTTTAAAATAAAAATTGATAAACAGAAATATGAGTAATCGATAAATCCGATTACTCTTCTTTCATTAATTATAAGAATAACAAAATCATAATAAATATATTTTTCATTAGTAAGTAGTTTTATTGTAGTTGTTGCAAATTATAAAGATATATCAAAAGTAAAATATAAAAATTTAGAATTATTGTAACTAGCGTTGAGTAACAACCAAAAAATAAATTTATTGTAAACCTTAAAAGTGAAACTGTTTTATTTCTACACAACTGCCAGTTTCGAGTTTATAATTGGCGCATTTTGGTAGTGGATATTTTTAAATATCTATCACAGCTCAGTAATTAATATTAATTGTAAAAGTTAATTTTGAAATAGTGCGTTTTTCGGGAGTGATATCCACACTGACGGTTTATCAGTGGTAGTGAATAGTGCCAAATTGAACAAAATTACGAACATATTATTAGTGTTAAGTGCAAAAAGTGCAAATATCTGAGTTGCTACCTACGTTACACGATGAGAATAACATTACGACTAGTTGCCTGGTAAGTTGGAAATTTTTATATGTTCAATTCTAAAAATTCCTCACCTATCCAAAATAACAATAATTCTCAAAATCTCACGGTATATGAGAAAATTGATCATAGTAAAATCGCGGAATACGATAATACGACATTGGTTGATAAAAATAGATTAGGTCTTGATAGTGATAGTTATAGTGATAGTGATTGCTCTATTGATTCTGCGGTATACAGAACTTTAGATGCTAATGAATTAGACGAATTAGTCGAAAGTTTTAACGAAAAAATAAAAATTACAAATTATAATATTGATATTAATAAAGATAGTTATATAAAACAAATAAAAATGATGAAAGTAGAAAATATTACGGCGTTAGTAAATACATTCAAGATACCCGATTCGATAAAAGATTTACCTAGATATGAGGGAAATCGTCACACATTGTACGATTTCATAGACAATGTGGATGAAATTATCACAGAATGTGAAAAAATTGTAGGAGCAGGTAATATACCTGTTACTTTTAAAAGAGCCATCCGTAACAAAGTCACGGGAAAGGCCGACGAAGTATTGACGATGTATGGGACACCACTGTGTTGGACCTCAATTCGTGAAAACTTAATAACCCACTATGCAGATAAGAGGAATGAGACTAGTCTCATTCGCGATTTACATATGATACACCAAGGTGGAGATACATTGGAAAAATATTTTTCCAGAATTATAGATATTCAGTCCACCATATTCTCACACATAAGGTTAAACGAAGACAATGAAAATGTTAGCAAAGCAAAACATCAGTTGTATCGAGAGATGTGCTTATCCACATTTCTGGCTGGTCTAAAGGAACCCATCGGTTCAATGATCAGGGCAAGGCAGCCTAAAACAATAAATGAAGCATTCTCATTATGAATGACAGAACAGAACATGCATTATCTTAAAACTAAAACGCAGACACATGTTCCTGCAGCAACTCCTAATCGGATATTATATCGACAACCCTTTCCTAACCTTGTTAGACAACCATATATCAACCAACAACCCCGATTGCAAATGACGCATTTCGACAAACCACAAAATTATTTTAATCAAAGATCTTTCCAAAATTCACAACAATTTCCACAACCTAAACCGAATTATCAACAAAATCAAAATTATAAACCCTTCCAAAGACCACCACCCAAATTACCATACAATAAAATTGAATCAATGGACACCATATCAAATCAAAATAAATTTACTCAACCTACACGGTTTAGTAATTTAAACTTTGGTTATAATAAACCTCAACAACAACCACAACAACACTCTTTTCAACCCACTTTCCCCCCGCGAAGAACTGTTTAATATAGAAAATGACATCTGGCATTCTCACCATGATCAGGAAGTAAATAACGATCAAAATTACTTTCCAAATTTAGATTATGCGATTGAAGAGGAACCTCAAACCGAAATTCCTAATCCGGGTGAGAATTACTACGAAGTAGATGACTCGGTTTTTCAGGTACCAGCCTCGGAAACCCTTTAGGGTATATACATTTGAACACCCACCAATCTTCAATGTTACCCTACATACATATTAAACTCAATCCTAAAACAATTCTTAAAATGCTCATAGATACGGGAGCAAACAAATCTTTTATAGATCCAAAGTATATACATCCTTCACGGATCCAAAAAATTCCGTCAGTAACCATCAATACATTATTCCAAAAACATCAAATAACTGATCAAGTAACAGTGAATGGTCTCATGGAGTTTAAAAGTAAGGAACCATTAGAATTCTTGGTTTTCAGGTTTCACAATTACTTTGACGGACTCTTAGGTTTAGAATTAATGCAAAAGTTGAATATTAAATTAGATTTTGAGAAATCTACTTTAACCACTAACGGTACAATCATCGCACTACTCTTCAAACCAAATCTTATATCCAAAAATTATTCGGTTCCACCCAGAAGCAAAATAACTATGCAAATACCTGTTGATAAGCATGAGGGCGATGTTTACATTAAACCAATCCATATACACGAACTTCTAGTTATACCTGAAGGTATATATAAAGCGACAAATTGGTACGCTTTAGTTGAATGTGTTAATTGGTCAAATACAGAACAAAAATATTTTATTGAACAACCTATAAAAGTTGAAAGGTTACAAGATAAATATAATATTGAAATTAATCATTCTTCTATAACGAGCAATGACACTAACCAATCAAAGGATATTTCTGAGCTGATTCGTACAACTCATTTGAACTCAGAAGAAATACTCGTAGATGAAACATTGAGCAATTGCAAAAAAGACGCAATACCGACTACCAACACAGTTCTCAATGAATTCAATACACAAATAATATTAGAATTAAATAGTAGATACTTACATTTAGAAACATCCTTTAAAATCTATTACCGCAAAAAACGACGCTATCTCATTAAAAGTAATGAATTTGATGAGCAAAAACTAATGCAAGTATATAATGAATACATAATACCTGGTAAACTCATAGGAATAGCGTGTAACGAAAGTACTTTTAAGCTAATGAATAAAATTCACGAAAAACACTTTTCTAATTCAAATATAAAACTGGTGCGAAGCAAAGTGCTAGTAGAAGACATCGTAGACGAACTACAACAAAGGGACGTAATAACAAAACAATACCAAGAAGGAAATCATCGTGGTATCAGTGAAAACTTAGAACAGTTAAAAAAAAAATTTATTTCCCCAAGATGAAAAATTTAATAAACCAAATTATAAACAAATGTCAAATATGTCAAACATTAAAATACGGTAGGAATGTCAAACCCATAAAATTAGAAGTGACTAAAAATCCAAAGAAACCATTACACATAATCCATATAGATATATTCGCTATTAATAATAAAAAATTTCTCACAATATTAGACAAGTTTTCCAAATTTGCAGTAGCATATCATTTGGTAACTTCAGATGGATTAGAAGTAGTTAAATTAATGAAAAATTTCATATCTACCCATGGTATACCTCAAAAATTGGTAACAGACAGAGGAGTTGAATTTACTTCTATAATTTTCAAACAGTTTTGTGAAATGTACAAGATAACTTTACATCTAACAACACCCAAAGCCTCCACGGGAAACTCTCTGGTAGAAAGGTTACACTCTACCCTCATAGAAATTTACAGAATTATATATGCTAAAAACCACGACAAAGATCCTGTCGAAATCATGAATGAAACTCTAATTACTTACAACAACTCGATACATTCCACAATTAAGATGACACCATTTGAACTCAAAAATGAACATATTTCAAAACCCGAAATTTTCCCAGATAAACTTCCGGATAAAAATCCAAACGAATATTTAAAAGATCACAAAAAGAATTGTGAACAACTCTACAATTTAATTCATATGAGAAACGCTAAAGAAAAAGAAGCACTGATAACCCAGAGAAATAAAAATAGAATAGAACCGAAAATATTCCTTGAAAATGAAACCATCTATGAAAAGGATAACAGAAGGAATAAATTAAGCCCCCGATTTCAAAAACACCACGTAAAAAAAAAAATAACCGTGTAACACTAACAACTAACAAAAGAAAAGTGCACAAATCTAAAGTCAAATATTTATTGCAGGTGCAGTAAACTCATTACATCCCAAAAAATGGAAATAATAGACTACGATGTGAATAAGGGTATAATTCCCATTAAATTAGGGAATGCAAGGATTATAATAGGTTATAGTAGACTTTTACATATCATCAACTTAGACAGTTACGAACATAATTTAAAGATAATAAAGAATAACATAAACACAATTCAAACATTTGGTAAAGAAAGGACTGGAAAAAAAGGACTCTACAAAATTAGACTAGACATGTTACAAATGAAGTTTAAGAGATTAGAAGAAACATTAGATCATTTAAGACCGAGACTACGAAACAAAAGGGGACTAATTAATGGACTTGGATCCATAATAAAATCTATCACAGATAATATGGACCACGATGACTATGACGAACTAGGACGAGCTATAGCTGAACTCAACAGAAACGAAGACACCTTGCAGAATAAATATAATGATCAAATTAATATCAATACGAAAATGATAATACGTTTTAATGATATTCAAAATTTTATAAATAATCAGACGCGAAAAATCGAATTTGAACTAAAATCGGTTGAAAATATTACTCAAAGTTTGGCTAATATCCTGAAATTGGATCAAAGTTTCCATAGATCAGTATATAATATAGAACTATTAAACGATCACCTATCAGACATCATTGAAGCAATTACTATGGCAAAATTAAAAATCATATCAAGACATATTCTAAATCACAAGGAATTAGATTTCATCCAAAATCATTTTTCAAAATTTAATGTTAACCTTAAAACAGAAGAAAGTATTTATAGTTTACTATGGTTACAAGCGTATTACAATCAATCTCAGATTATATTCTCTATTCAAATACCCAATTTTCACCCTGATATCCTATCTCAATACAAAATAAAATCAATAACATTTAACGAAACATATACCATCATCCCACCTAACCCATACATTATCCTAAATGAACATATACATCAATACCCAACAAAACCTTGCAATGAAGTAGAAAGCATCCAATATTGCGAAAAACAAGATCCAGCAGACAACTCAAAAGCATGCATCCCGCAAATAATCAACAACAAACAAGCACTATGCAACTTAACCGAACAAAAATTCCAAAATGAAATAGAGCAATTATCACCCGAGTATATACTCGTCTCAACCAAAGAGGAAATACCTATATCATCAACGTGTAATCAAAAACAAAAATCAATAGAAGGAATAAAGCTAATATTTTTCAAAAATTGTACGATTAATCTCAATCAAGAGGAATACAGTAATACCCTACCAATAATGTACGAAGATATTATAGCTTTGCAACCATACAACGATATCATTATCAACGATATCCAGGAACAAATAAAATTAACAACGCTACAAAACTGGACAATCCACAATAATAAAAAGATAGAAATATTACATTCAGCCACAGAAAGCCACTCATCTCAGAGGAATATCTTCATCAGCAGCATCATCATATTAACCATAATCAGTTTATTATATTTTTCAGTAAAAAGATGGCTCAACAAAAAACCCGAAAAGGAGATTCACATAGAACTGGCAATACCAAAACTAGACACTAAATCACCTGCTGTCCTTAAACGAACGTTAAGGACACCGCTTAGGGGGGAGGAGTTACGTCCGTTGACCTCCACGACGCAAATCTCAACAAAGCAATCATCATCATAATTTCATCAAGTTATGATAATATGTTTGTTATGTCTTAGACATAACATTTCTTTTTAAAATAAAAATTGATAAACAGAAATATGAGTAATCGATAAATCCGATTACTCTTCTTTCATTGATTATAAGAATAACAAAATCATAATAAATATATTTTTCATTAGTAAGTAGTTTTGTAGTTGTTGCAAATTATAAAGATATATCAAAAGTAAAATATAAAAATTTAGAATTATTGTAACTAGCGTTGAGTAACAACCAAAAAATAAATTTATTGTAAACCTTAAAAGTGAAACTGTTTAATTTCTACACAACTGCCAGTTTCGAGTTTATAATTCGCGTGCTGTAATGAAACTAAATTAATGTCAAAAATAGCGGTATTACCACCTACTATCTTGAAAACAGGGCCACCTATCGGGACCAAATTTCACAAAAACCCAAATAGCAACAAAACAAACCTATGGTTAAAATCTGAAGTTCCTAAGATGCTTCGTTACTAAGAAACAGAAAAACCGTTATATATTGGAAACAGCGCCATCTATCGGGTCCAAATTTCTTCCTAATCTATGGTAAAAATTTGAGCTTTCTGCGGTGTCTGGTTCCTGGGAAAGGCTATTACAATCATTACAGACACCATTTTTATATATTAGATGGTTAATTTAGAGGTACGACATAGTAATGGGTATAATATTGTTAGTAGTTTCTTAGTTTTTTCTACGATATATTCGATATGATGATGAAAACGAATTTTTTGATAAAACCAAATACCAAAGTATTTTACTTTGAAATTCAATGTTATATGTGTATTATTTACTTGAAGAAGTGAGTGTATTGGTAGGGACCTAATTGCTCGTTTTCCAATAAAATATATAACCTGAATTTTGTTTGGACTTAATTTGATATTTCAGTTAGTGCAATATTTGATTGATGCTATTATGTTTATCTGTAAATTACTAGTTATAGCGATAGGTTTATTTCCTGATACATAAATGACTGTGTCATCTGTACATTGCGCAAATTGTATTTCATTGGAGAAATCAGTAGAGAGGTGAGCAGTCTTTATGTTGTATAATATGGGGGGAGCACGGCTCATTGAGGTACTCCAGAATAGGTTGGATGGATGTGCGATTTATCACCAGCTACATACACGAAATAATTATGACATATAGTTATGAATTATTTTAATAAGATAAAAATACCTTTTCAATATCGAATAGTATAAGCCCCGTTGATTGTTTTTCGTTTAAAGCAGATTTGAAGTGCTGGAATATCCTCAAGGGTTGATGTTGAGTTGAAAGCCCACGGCGAAACCATTAGTTATTAGGATATTATTTAAACTAATAAATTGGTCAATCCCACTTTTAGGCACTATCTCAAAGAACTTTCCAATGATGTTTAATAAGCTTATAGGTCTGTAACTGAAAAATATTTGGTTTAGACTTGCCAGGTTTGGGAATCGGAACCATCTTGGCGGTTTTCTAGTGTTTTGAAAAATAGGGTAACTTTAAGCAATCATTGAAAAAATAAATCAAAAACACAACCCCTTCCTTTGGTTTAATGAATCTTCCATTCATGGTATCCTAATGATCAAAAGCACAAATATTTAGCCTGATTGGATGGGAAATACAGCTGAGACTGTTGATGCGATCTCTTAAAAACGGATATAATAAATACAATTTGTGGAATTAGAATTAATGGAAAATTTATACATACCAAACAAAACAAATAATCCAAATGTCATTTAACAAATGTATCAAAGTTATAAATTGTATACAGGGTGTTACCATACAATAAATGGTAGGCCATTTTTGTAGAACAAAATTAAGCTATAATCTTCTTTACCATCTTTTATAATTTTATGTGTATAAAAATATTAATTTTTTTTATGTAAACTTTACCATTTTGTCTGTTGCCATTTTGTTAAAAATCACTCTCTTGTTAAAAATATGTACTGGTGACAAGTTGTCGTGGACAATTCAATTTGAATAAATAAAATAAAAATTAAACATTGGTAAAATGAACTTCATATTTTGTAGTTCTTTTTTTTACGACAACCCTCTCACAAACGGACCTAAAATAAATTACGAATTATCCAACACTGCTTTTATTCGTCACTTTAATTCTTTGATAATTTCATTCATAAATTCATTGCTCTGATTAACATTTTTGTAGCAGTTTGTAATTGGAGTAACTCATTTTAATCATAAGTCCTATATTTAAAATAAGGAATGACTTTTTCTTTGGCTAACAGAATAATATTGTTCAGATCCTGTACCCGCTGATCGTGATCCATTGCAGTTACCATGTTTCTTTTACTGGGGAATCGGAATAAATGTTAATTTTTCAATTAATGAATGTTTTATCAAAAGCCCAGTTGCAGCCGCAAACTTGAGCTCCCCAATGCGTTATAATGCGTTGGTGAGTTTGAAAACTGAACCATGAAATTATTACATAACATATCCTTTTACAGAACAGTGTCCGCTTTCTTACTCTTAAAATTCCAATGATGATTTTTGGCTTTCAAATCACCGCCTATAATGGATTTAGTAAGAAATGCATTGGAAATTTTTATGTCAGATTTAAATTTACTGAGTACTGCGTTAATTAGTGATATCACTACCAAGCGCCTCAATAATCTGTAGGATAAAGAAGGGTTATAAAGAATGGTTAATGTTATGTTGTACTAAAATGATGACTGTGCCCTTAGTATGGGTTGGTCTGTTTAAATTATACGCTTTATAATTTTGATGAAATCAAAATAAGTGTACATTTCTGTAAAAAGTGCGATGCCTATATTATGATTTACTAAGTACATAAAAGTTTTGTAGCGACTCACAATTATATTGATTGTTCGTCACTACAATCAATTAATTATACGCATCAGATTAAAATTAAAACAATTTAAATTTATCGACACATATTCAACTCACTCAGCGCTAACGCAATCGCTGACACAACCACACTCATTATTGCCACACCAGCGCCGCGCACGTTAATACCCAAAACAACAAAAAGTTGTATTCGGCGCTCATTTACCTTGTCATTTTTGTTACGAAGACATTTTTTATTATTCATTCGAATTCCGACCTTTTTCACGTAATAAAACGTATAGTTTACCTAAAAGTATATAATATAAAAAATAAAAAATTTAATAACGAAGTTAGTGTGCAGTTGAACTAAATTAAAGTAATTTTTAGTGTAATAGTTGGGTGATTCTAAAACAAAATTATAACGAGTTCAAAAATAATAAACATCTCGCTAGTGGCGAGAATTATACAAATTTCATTCGTGCATTTTTTTCTACATATGGGAATACAACAACGGCACATAATAAGCCGTAAAAACTCAGATAACCCAACACAGCATCACGTACAGTGGTGACCTTCACTGGTTAAAAACACGCAACGGTGTAAATGAGTGGTATTATCGTGGGATAATAAAAATAATTACATATTACGTGCAAGAAATATCAAATACGGCCGGGTGCAAAAACCGCACCGGCCAGTGGGTAAGTCCATAACATAGTTATTAGTGACAAAATTCGATACTCCCACATATTTATTTATTTTTCATATTGGTTGATAATATCCACATACGCCAACATCATACAATTCATACAAAATGGAGTCACATTAAAATTACATAAGTATATACAAATACAGTGGATCGCATTAAAATTAAATATATACAAATACGGTGGAATTCATCGAAATTAAATACATCAATTCTATGGCGGATCGAATTCACATTAAATATATATAAATATGGTGGATCACATTCATATGAAATACATCAATTATATAGCGGATCACATCAATTAAATAACGACAATCAAACACCAACAACGGGAATATTTTGTTGGTTAAAAACAACATTAGCGAACAACAGTACCGCTGGAAACGTCAGCAGCAGCAGCTTCAACAGCAACAACAACATAAGGGAAACCGCAAGTTGATAACATTTTTTTTTTAAACATATTTCTCATTTATTTTAATTTTCTGAGTTTCTCAAAGTATTAAAGTAACGTAGTATAATTTTTTTTATTATTACATTATATATATACGTCATCCAACTAATTTGGTTTTGGTACACATTTGTAATTGTTCAACCACCATCCTTTGGCAACATTTTTTTTTGTATATTATTTGCTTTTCTCGCTATCGCTTACCTCTCCATTTTATAACATTCGTTTTTTTTTATTTTCTTTGTTTTTAAAATAACGATCGAACATAAGGAGGGACGATCACTTTTCAATTTTTCTTTGAGTTTCGCTTTGTTTTATGCAAAATTTCATACCCATTATAATTGTGAATTCGTAAAAAAAAGGCAATAACAAACAAATCCGGTGTGGCGTGACCCACAACAATAAATTTTTCTCATACCCAAATATTTTCCGTTAACCAAATTGCTTTCGATTCAACATATAAAATATATATATATATTGACTTAAGATTCGAAATTTTGTCTATGAACATTAAAACGACGCAGCGTACCTGCGACAATATTTTGTAAAAAAAATTACTTTTTTTTGGTTTTTCTTTTACACACAAAATATTTCAAATTTATTATCACTAAATTTTAACGAGCAACCCCCCCCCCCCATTGGGGAACTCGGATTCGGACCGTCCCAATTCGGGGGTATCTCGTTCACACATACAATGTCGGAGATTACAAGGTAACCATTCGTATTATTTTAAAATTTTTTTTACATCGTCACGCATCTCCGCCGAGTGGGGTTGTTGGTCGAAAGCGTAGCTTAGAATGTATTTTCGGCAGATAGACCACTCGCCGCGACCAACATGGCGCCAGATCCAAACGAGAAAGTTGGGGAGAATCCCAAACTAGAAACTACGGCCAATGTCAGCACAGATAATAAAATGGACACCACTGAAACACGACAGCAAGTCGAAGCAACCACGTGTCACGAATGACAAACAAAAATATGCGCATGTACTGTCAGCATTGTCCCCAGCAGCAAGCACATACATTGCAGATTTGCTCGCTTTGCCACCGCTTGAGAACCGATATTTAACACTAAAAAGCGCACTTATCGAAAGATTGGCACCATCCGCCGAGCGAAAGCTTGAACAACTATTAAGCAGACAAGATATGGGCGACAAAAGACCATCGGAGATTCTACGCCATATTAGAATGCTCGCCGACGAACAATTAACCAACTCGGTCCTCAAGTCACTCTGGGTACGGAAATTACCAGAGATTATAAAGATAGCGATGGTCGGACAAGCTGACACAATACAATTAAACGATCTAGCCAAAATTGCAGATAAAATGCATGAGGCAATAACACCTACAATGACAATTTCGGCAGTTAGTGGCCCATCGTCCTCCATGCAATGCACGAGCGACATTAGGTTTCGACCGCCTTTAAATCAGAACACAAATACTGGCAACTCGCTTGAAGCCAGGTTATCGCGATTGGAAAATTGGATTAACCAGGCGTTCAATAATCGACGTAGTCGGTCAAGGGGTCGATCCTCATCGCAAGCAAGCAGGCAAAATACTCGCAGCCCCAGTAACAAATATCCAACGTGCTGGTACCATTTTAGATGGGGCAAGGAAGCAAAAAAGTGCATTAAGCCATGCAACTTCGGCCAACAAACCACGGCCATGCAAGTGGATAGTCAAAAAAAACTCCCCGCACATCGGTTAGAGTCGGCCACTAACACCCAAACAAATAGCCGACTATTTATATTAGACCAAAATTTCAAACTGAATTTTTTAATAGATACTGGCGCTGACCTTTCGGTCATTCCAGTTTCGATTTTTCGTAAATCTATCATCCCTCATACGAAAAATCCCCAACTAGTCTTATCGGCTGCTAATGGATCCGGTATTAATACTTACGGAACTAAACTCCTCCAAATTAACATCGGACTCAAAAGAACCTTCACACACGCATTTACAATTGCTGCTGTGAATCGTCCGATCATTGGAGCCGATTTTCTGGCAAAATTTGGCTTACTTGTCGACCTTCGGCGCAAACGGCTGGTTGATTCAGCGACTCAGCTGTCAGTCAATGCCGTCGTGGTGCAAACCACCACACAAACGCCGATTCACTATACTGTCGACAACGGCTACGGTAATCTGCTCAAGGAATTTCCTTCACTAACAGCGAACTACAATTTGCCAGTCAAACATAACGTTGTACATCACATAGTCACTGAAGGTCATCTTCCAGTGTCACGACCACGAAGACTAGATAAAATGCGTCACAAAGCAGCGCTCACAGAATTCCAACACATGGTGGAATTAGGGATTTGTCGAACATCGTCGTCTCCCGTCTCATGTCCACTTCACATGGTGAAAAAGAAAGGTAACGATTGGAGACCATGTGGGGATTATCGTAGACTTAACACGGTAACGACACCGGCTCGCTATCCGATACCCCACATTCAAAATTTCTCCATGCATTTGCATGGTTGTAAAATTTTCTCTAAAATCGATCTGGTCATAGCGTACCATCTCATTCCCGTCGCACCTGAAGACGTTCATAAAACGGCAATCACTACACCATTGGGCCTATTCGAATTCACACGAATGCCATTTGGATTACGCAATGCCGCTCAAACGTTTCAGCGTTTCATGAACGAAGTCGTTCTTGAACTTGATTTCGTATTCGTCTACATTGACGACATACTTGTGGCATCTAAATCTGAGGAAGAACACAATCTGTACTTAAACCAACTATTCAAAAAGTTAGTGGAGTTTGACGTACACATCAAGACCGCCAAATGCGTATTTGGAGTAACAACTCTTGACTTTCTCAGCCACAAAATTACTCCCGATGGTATACTGCCATCGGACGAACGAATCAAGGCAATTGCCGAATTCCCAGCTCCGCAAACAATCAAACATATTCAGCGTTTTGTCGGCATGATAAATTGTTATTACCGATTTATACCTAAACTCGCTGATAGTTTGGCACCTATTCATAACCACTTGGCAGATCTAAACAAAATGCCCAAGACAGCCAAGAACTTCTCTTGGCCTGACGAAGGCCAACACGCATTTACGTCATTAAAATCTGAATTAGCCAAAATTACACTCCTCGCGCATCCACTGAGCGACTCAAAGCTCAGCATTACAACGGATGCGTCAAACACTGCAGTCGAAGCAGTTTTGCAACAATGCAAGAACAATCAATGGGAACCCTTGGGATTTTATTCCAAGAAATTATCGGATGCCGAAAAGAAATATTCCGCATTCGATAGGGAATTACTCGCAATATATCAGGCAGTTAAACACTTCCGATATTTTGTCGAGGGTCGTGAGTTTACAATTTACACTGACCATAAGCCTCTGACTAGAGCAATTCAGTCTAAAACTGAACGTAATCCAAGGCAAGCAAGACACTTGGATTACATAAGTCAATTCACCACTGACATCCAGCATGTGCAAGGTAAAGACAATGTGGTCGCGGATACACTTTCCCGCACCACAGACAATATAATGGCCACAGTGGAGACTCACTTCGACTATCAAAAAATAATTAAGGAACAAAAACATGACTTAGAACTTCAGAATTTACTTTCTGGTTCCAGACGTCCCACTAGCACATCTTATAAGCTAGAGCTTTTTAAATTGCCAGGCCTAGAAGTATATTGCGAAATATCAACGGGAAATAATCGCCCGTACATCGCAGAACCATTACGTCGAACTATCTTCGACACATTACACAATATTTCACATCCTGATGTCCGTGCTACTCGAAAATTGATTACAGCTCGTTACTTTTGGCCTAGTATAACCAAGAACGTAACCCAGTGGGCGAACTCCTGCTTATCCTGCCAAAAATCTAAAATACAACGTCATACAATTTCACCTCACGGACAATCTGAGATTCCACCTGGTCGATTTGAACACATCCATATAGACATAGTAAAACCACTTCCTACATCTAATGTATATCAATACCTTCTCACCTGTGTCGATCGCTTCACCCGATGGCCCGAAGCATACTGCATGACCTACATGTCAGCTGGAACCATTGCCACCACATTCGTTAACAATTACGTATCTCGATTCGGCGTGCCCCTTCATATAACAACTGATCAGGGAACGCAATTTGAGTCAAAACTTTTCACAGAGTTAACAAAAGTCCTCGGCTCACAACGAATACGTACAACGGCTTATCATCCACAAGCCAATGGCATGGTCGAACGCTTCCATCGGCAGCTTAAAGCTGCTCTCATGGCCCGGGGAAACACAATTAATTGGAGCTCGGAGATTCCTATCGTTCTACTTGGGATCCGAGCAACAGTAAAGGAAGATCTGAAGTGCTCACCAGCAGAAATGGTTTACGGGCAACCAATCAAGTTACCCGGTGAGTTCTTCGTCGAGAATCCTCCTTTACCATTACCAACTGAAGACACAGTCGTCGACCGACTGCGACAAACCATGCAACACCTTGTCCCAACTTCACCACGTTCTAACAAACAAGATAATATCTTTGTCCCTAAAACCCTGGACAATTGCGATTTTGTTTTCGTTCGAACAGACAAGGTTCATACGGGATTATCACCTCCTTATGAAGGCCGATACAAAGTTATACGCCGCCTTCGCAAACCATTTACGGTTTCAATTAATGGTAAAAACCACACCATTTCAATTGACCGAATCAAACCGGCATACGGCATACTTACCTCACCTGATCAAATATCAGGCATTCGCATACATAAAGCCGTACACTTTGCCGAATAGTTCAAAGTCTCAAGGAGGGGATACTCACTTGCGCGGGAGTCCTGTAGCGACTCACAATTATATTGATTGTTCGTCACTACAATCAATTAATTATACGCATCAGATTAAAATTAAAACAATTTAAATTTATCGACACATATTCAACTCACTCAGCACTAACGCAATCGCTGACACAACCACACTCATTATTGCTACACCAGCGCCGCGCACGTTAATACCCAAAACAACAAAAAGTTGTATTCGGCGCTCATTTACCTTGTCATTTTTGTTACGAAGACATTTTTTATTATTCATTCGAATTCCGACCTTTTTAATAAAACGTATATTTTACCTAAAAGTATATAATATAAAAAAAAAGAATTTAATAACGAAGTTAGTGTGCAGTTGAACTAAATTAAAGTAGTTTTTAGTGTAATAGTTGGGTGATTTTAAAATAAAATTATAACGAGTTCAAAAATAATAAATATCTCGCTAGTGGCGAGAATTATACAAATTTCATTCGTGCATTTTTTTTCTACATATGGGAATACAACAACGGCACATAATTAGCCGTAAAAACTCAGATAACCCAACACAGCATCACGTACAGTTTCGTCTAATTTATTATTTATACTATGTACGTTCCATATTAAAATGTTTAGTTTTTTGTTATTATGCGATTTAAGTATTGTACCATTATTTAAGATTGCTATAGAGATAAGGAATTGTTCTGATTTGTTTTTCCAATGTGTTAAACTAGAGACCATATCACTTACCAGAGCTAAGACCATCCCACGAAAGTAGTAAATCTTTTTCTAAATCCTTTACCTTTTCTTTGCCATGAATATTTATACCAGGCCGTTCTTGTGAGTTATTATTGAATTTTGAGTTCTCCACTATTTGATTTAAATTTGTATGAAAAATGGAACTTTACAGAGCTGCAAGCTGTAGAAATGTTTGATCATTCGTTAGATTTGGTGCTGTGTGGATTCCATTACAAAGGCAACATTTGTGTTGTTATGTTCCGAAAACGTTTCAATTTTAACTCAAGGAAACCGCTCAAGAAAACTTATATTCCACTATGTTCAAATACATTGCCATTAAAAATTATCCTCCGACTAGAGTTTCAATAAAATATCTAAGTCCGAGTAGTTTATCTAACTGCTTTCATATACAATAAGTATAGATTTACCGAGTATAGTGAACTCGATTCCCTAGGGAGCAGCAGCTCATGTGAATGCTGGCCACATTGTTTGAACTTTGGTACAAAATAAATTTTCACAAATTAATTTTATTTTATTTTTATTTAACTATTATTTTGTTGTTTACAATTATTATTTATTCATATAGATGGTAGAAATTTATGGTAGAAATTCGAGAAGAGAATAATTTAATTTTGTTTTGTGTTTGTGTACCGTGAGTCGTCCAGCAGGCACGAGAAATTAACCTAATGCACCAGAGATATTGTTTATGGGAAAATAGCCAATGCATGTGATATAGATATTGTAGATGGTGGCAAGAGTGTTGAGTGGAATATATTTTGAGTGAAGATATTGAAGTAGTGAACTTAGCGAACCTCTACAGGACTCTCCCGCAAGTTATGTTCGCCTCTCTGTAAAACATACTGATGAATGATTTTGGGACCTGGGAGCCTATTGCGATTTTTTCCGATTTCGTATACGTATTTCGATACGATTTGCTGCGGATATAAGTATTATTATAATTATTATTATAATTGTCAAATGCAACGAAATGAATTTTATCGTTGTTGTTACTATATTCAAAAAATTTCAAAGTCACATACATCTTTAATTGAATTTGAGACCTACATTTTGTATTTAATGTCAAGGCGGATTCAATTGTTTTTTTGTCGTTAAAATTATTTTTTATAAGTGTTAAATACGTACATATTTGTGAAAAAGGTTTATGGTAATACGGATACAATTCAATTTTTTATCCACTCAAGGAATAACGGTCCCGACGAGTAGGCGAGAGAAGTGTTCATCCTTATTCTGAATGAAATAAAACCCCTATTTCAAATTAACATATTCTTAAACTGGCAAACACTTCAACATTCCTGGTAATTATAGAGGGGATTTTTGGCGTTCTGAAAGGGCAATGGCGATACTTACTCCATTTTCGTTAGATATACTATAATTGTGAGAAAACGGCCCAAATCGGAAACTTATGCTGTCTTCATTATAATTTGTGTATAAAATAAAACGTGCCTTTTGATGAAAATTTAGTTGAAAGAGAGGATAACGTGGATACAATTGAAAACAAAGAAATCACAACCGAAAATATAAAGGAAGAAACCAAGCGTGTTTGGGAGTCAAAAAATAATTAATTATAGAGCTCAAGATTTATTTTTTGATAAATTCAATTAATATTTTGAAAAATTAGGCAAAATAAAATTATTTTCATGCTTTTAACTTTTGTTGTTTGATATTGATCTCCATTCTTTTATGTTCCAACTTTTTGCCTTCAATTTGTTGGATTCCATAATAAAATTATTAGCTTTGAAGATATCCTGTTTTCCCTTTCTAATTTTAATAAGATTTGCAATTTTTTTAATTTTAATGATTTTCTTGAAGCAGTTTCTTTGTGTTTCTTTGAAGAATGTGAGGTTTCGTTTTTTTGGCTTGTTGATGACGCAGAGTTTTGCTCTTTAGTACTTTACCATTGGTCTCTAACACTTTTATTAAGTATCTCGGCTTCTAATTTTATAATTTTATCAACTGGAAGTTTGCTCAACTCGAGAAGCCAAAGGCTATTTATAGCTCAGCGGCTATAATTTTAAACCAGGATTCATTGACTGAACTGGAAAAAACCGACACTAGACAGCCAAGCAGAAAGTCGCTACAGAAACTAGGATTATAGTGTCTATGGAGTCACTGAAGAGGCTCGCAGAGGATTTCAAATCAAGGGAGGAACTCTGATGATGCTGTAGTGGAGTTGAAGGTATACAAATGTTGACAGCTGCTTTTCTACTTATAATTGGGAAAAAAGGAATGGACTTTGTCTTAATCCAAGAATCATGGATCACTAAAGACCGGCTACTTTCCAATAAGGCGCCCTGTTATTCAGAAAGTAGGGTTCGGCCGTGCATTGAACTTCGGCGGTCAAATTATTAGTAGAAGGAGGATCATTGAGGATTGAAGATCGATAATTGAGGATTCAAGAATTTTAACATTAGAAAATCAGACAAAGGATATTTATGATATAGTCAGCAGCATATAAACAGTAGATATGTCATTTGTATCGCATAAGACAACCTTCCGTGAACATATGTCGTTTACGAATCAATTCTAAATAGTCTTCCATGACTATCATTCAATCGCCTTTCCGTTGAAAGAAACCTGGCATTTGGTTATTTAGTTGGTTTTCAAAAGCTCTTTCATGCTACCGTCTTTATGGCGTTCCATTGGTTTCCGACATTACCCTTGTGTACTTAAACGATAACTCTAAACGTGTATTGATAAATTTTCAGCAATAAACAACCAACCATCCTAATTTACTATTTTGGCCAACTATCACTTTCGGTTTGTTCTATTCCCTACCTCTAACCGATTGAAAAAAATATCAACACCTATCGGCACCTAGTGAAATATTTTCAAGATTTTTATCATCTAAGAAGTAACGTGATAATCTTCGGCCAATGAAACGCATCTAGAGTGAGTATGCTTCATTGATTATTTTCTGCAAATTACACGATCTGAAGCACTTTACGTATGCTTGTCTTCCTTGAATCCTTAAGGGCGTTACTCCTACTGCTTCAATTATTTGCTTAATTATTGGAAATTCTGCTTGCCTAGATCTTTCAGTCTCTCTGGAGCGAACTTTTTTTTTATTTAATTTTTTTTTAAAGAAGTCTAATTAGCAACGAGTTCCTCAATTCTTTTTTTTCTTCAAGTGCTTGGAAAGCTCTTAGGTATTATTTCGCCCGAATAAGTTTTAAAACTGGAATTTTGCAATTAGTATTAAATTGTAACCACCGTAAATGTTTGAGCAAAAAAACCTCGGAAACAAACTCTTCAATACTACATTACCACAAAAATATAGGTGCTATTGCTCAAGTTAAAAAAAGCTTTTTATTTGTATACACGGCTTACCGAGGAAGCCAAAGGAAGTCAAATCAGAAATAACCAATCTAAATTTCTGTAATAAAATTTAATTTGGCCTTAATTTGGAATGAAACATTAAGGTTTCAGGGTTATATTTTGAGCCGACCAATAAAACATCGTGTTTTTGAGCATATGAATTAGTTTAATGCCAAAAAATAAGAACAGATAAAATAGTAAAACTTGCTGCAATTACGAGTATATTAATTCATTTTAGCAACATACAAGACATATCTAAAATTGTGGGTGTTTATAACATGTTAACCTTTTTCATCACATCAATCAACATATTAATTAGTAAAACCGAGCAACACTTTGGTTTCAAAATATAAAAATCTTTTTTATATATTTTCACTAATTAATTACGAACAATGTATATTGGCACAATACACAACACACCATCCACAATTCATTAATTTTGTATAGTATATGTACCTACCTATGCTCTGAATATATTGGTTTACAGAGGTACAAATAAAGTAAAAAAATCAATTAATCAACTCGCGCAACAAAAACTGCAACATAATTAATGATATGTTTCTTGCCTGCCTCTCTCAGTCTCGATTTAACCAAAGTATTTATGTATATAGATACACATATTACATTATATATGAAAATTGCAATATCCAATTTATTATTTACATTATAATTACAATAAATAAATCATATTGACAATACAAAACATAATATTATTATGATTTTTCGAGAGCAAAAAAAAAATATGTTTTCAAATCAATTTATGATATTATACTGTGTATATGAGTTAAATTAATTACCGTATATCATATAATATAGAGTCTAAAACTCTAAAGACAGAACCACACATTTAGACCATAGGTTGTCTCGTATGCTCAAACTATATAGAAAATCATAAATTTAATAATCATTTTCAAATCAATTATCCAGATTTATACAAAAGCCTGCCGGGCAGTTAAATACTAAAAATTATTATTTTTTCTACTTTGCGTCTTTTTGATTTGATTTCTTATGTGACGAAAGCCGAAAGCCAGGTATAACTAATGCTAATCTCTTCTTAATTGTCCACTCACTTTTTTTATTTTTATTTTATGTAATTTTTTTCGTATATTATGTCTGTTTCTCTTGACATAATATGTTGTATAAATATAGTGAATTTTATAAAAATAGAATTGAAAATCAGATCTATGTTGACACATGATTATTAATATTGTTAATCGTTCCTTGTAGTTAATATTACGAACTATACTTTAATGCTGCTTAGCTAACATTTTTTATTATAGCTTGTACCCGAGAAGCAATATACAAACATTTCTTTGCTGATACCGTTAGGGTCGTTCCATAAAAAATGTTAAGGCTTTCTGTTACACCGAACATTCATATCTACAGCAATATTTGAATCGATATCTCGCATAATTTATTTGCTCGCATCTTTGTTGTAGGAAAAGTAAACTGGGAAAGAATCAGCCAGTAACACTTAGAAAACAACGATTTGCAGATCCATCCTGGCTAACGTGTAGATAATGCACAGACATAGGATTGGAGGAAAACGCCCATATAACCTCTTCAAGAAACCACGATTTGGATAGGTCGTGGAAACAACCGCAATAAAAACAAACGAAAGATGACGGAAAAAGATTTAAAAATTTTACGCATGTAAGCTCTGCTGCTTTTACTAAACTGCTCAACATGGCTTCACTACAGAAGTGAGATGGATTCTATTCACATTTAGAGAAGAAAGAATACTAAAAATTTGCAAAATTGCTTGTAACTCAAAGACCTAATACAACATCACATGGGCCTTTCCGTAGAAATAGCCTAGAGTAGTTTAGTATTCATATTCACCAGAAGTTCAAAATTCCTATTCAACATCCACTAAACTGCAATTTTCAAGATTTCAATACCCTATCCTCGGCTTAGAGTTCTAAAAGTTACCCACAAATGCGCGGAGCATAATCGCCTACTACCAAGGCTGGTCAAGTTACATTACACTGAGCAATTAAAATACTTTTACGAATTACAGCAAACTCAGTCATCAAAGTACAAGTTACAATTACTTTACATTTGTAAATTGATAAATTTGATTTAACAAAATTTGTTTAATGAAAAAAACGTATCATTAGAACAACGATGATTAAGATTAGGTTTTGGTGGTTTGGCATCTATTGGCGGTGGACCAAAGTTCAATGGATTAATCAACCAGCTCCGTAACGTTTCAGTAAGGTGTGCATCACAGGCAGCTGCGTGGTGGGTACAATTGTGTAAGAGGTAACCTGATCACAATTAGCAAGTGTAAGTGCTGCCTTCTCGTGGCATCCACTGGTAACTGAGGCCATTTGGCGCAGGCTAAAATATGGCGATAAAGTAGAAACCCTTGACAAAAAACCATAATCTAGGGTGGAACAGCATATGCCAGGCACCCTCCAGATTTATTTAGCCTTACTTGTAGTAAAGCTGGATGACCTTGAGGCGACTTTCCATTCCCAGCAACTGGTAAGAGTAAAATCAAACGGAAGACGGGGCAGGGGTAGGAATAAACTGGGTTCCAATGCTACCATCTTTCTAGAAGAACTACATGTAAACAGCTAGGAGGGGGAGCTTTAAGCCCAGATAGATTAGGTAAGATATTAAGAGCCTGAATATTGACTGGACGGATAATTAAGCTGGGTCCAAGCACAAAAAATCTTTTAGGTCGCAGTGCGTGGTGGCTTAACGCCCACATGGTCCTTCAAAAGTAATAAGAAGATTAGGTTTTATACTAATGGCTCTGGAACCAGATTTTAATACGCCTTTTAAAAATTTAAATGAGAAATTTCAAAAAGTGAGGTAATTAAAATACAAATTACAAATTGAAATTTGTTTTTTAATTAAATAATTCAAATAAATGTAATTCGTTACTGTCCAGCCTTGCCTACTACAAAATCATATTGGCCTTTAAATACAGATGGCCTAGTGTAGTTTAGAATTCACCAGACGTGTCAAATTCCTATATAACATCCAGTATCTGACATTTTCTAATATTCCAATAACTTCTATTTCATTTTACCCAATTAGCTAAGACGGTTGGAGATCCAAATTTACCTCATATTTGTCTCTCTCCATTATAAACTGATTTTTGGAATTCCATTTTTTTTTTTGCTGGCTGCGTAAATGGTCATTCCTTTCTCGATAGCCGCAATAGCTTATTAATCAGCTTGTAGTGTTTGTA
This sequence comes from Tipula vernalis, assembly GCA_958295665.1. Taxonomy (NCBI): domain Eukaryota; kingdom Metazoa; phylum Arthropoda; class Insecta; order Diptera; family Tipulidae; genus Tipula; species Tipula vernalis. Next base: position 155,866,210 of record OY282558.1, read on the forward strand.
ATTTATGTTGAGTTGCAATTCTAGTTGTGTTAACTCTTCCCCATCCAAGATCCGTGTCTCATGCGGGTCAGAAATAGAGGCCTCTTGACATGGTTTTGGAACTAACCATTTTTTTACGACTAGTTTTTATAAGAAGGACGAGTATTATGATGAAAATATGAATATTATACCGAAGTTTATAAAGGCTGTTGCAGTTGATCTACGTTATTTAGGTGCAGGTTATAGAGATATTCCGGGTTTATTTTTACATTTATATCTGTTATGTTAGGTTGTAGTACTATTAGTAGTACTTTTTCTAATATCTCTGCTGGTGAAATTTGTATTTCATTGTCGTATTATGTCAGGAAGCTTTCCTCCAGGTGTTTATTCGTATTGTTGTAGAATATTTCACCTTTAAAGTTGCTCAAGAAAATCGTATTATCATTTAGTGTATCGATTATCTCATTTTTGTTGAATTGGTTGTTACATTATACATCTAATCTGCTTACGAGCTGGTTGATGCAGTGGTCGGCGTTTAATTCCTTCAAACAGTTTATCTCACAGTATAGTTTCACGGAAAAGTTTGCATTTTTGAATGGTCCCGAACATTTCGTTTTGGTTTACTAGAAGTTCTTTGTATTCATGGTATATTTCTGTTTCTCACCGGTTGAGTTGATAATATGGATTAACTTTAAGTTTCCATTGATGATTCGTCCAGTACCTTGTTTGAGAGTCACCATTGGTGTGGTACATTTGTAAAGAAGAAATGAATGCGTTAAATTTCTTATTTGAGTTTTGTGAATTTGTTTTCCAGAGGTGGTTGTAATTGTGACTTAATTATCGTTGGCTAGATTTTCTTCTTTAAATCTTGGTTCCTGTCAAATATTACTTCGGTCTAAAAAGAACAAAGTTTGAAATGCTGTCAAAAATGATCAAAAATTTGGTAGGTCCAAAGCCACTTTTCTCAACGTTTTGAAAGTCTCTCAGTCTAAAAAAGCAAAAAAAAAAAATGTCCGTCCGTCTGTCTGGATGTCTGAAAGTCTGGATATCTGGATGTCTGTATGTCTGTACCCATGGTATCTCGAGAACGGCTTGTTTGATTTAGAATTTTTTTTTTGCCAGTCTGTTTCTATGGTCAAGGCCGAGATTTGAAAAGCTTTTGGGACGTGTGCGTCAAGAGGGTCGGTTACCTGCCATAAGAATTGACCCAAAATACTTGGTTATACAAATATTTATCAATTTTTTATATATGCTGATTTGAATATTAAGTTGGGTATTGCGTTTGATGTTGAGTTGAAGGTTAAGTTAGGGGTCAATTTGCGGGTTGAGTTCAAGTTGAGTTGAGGTTGAGTTGTAGTTGGATTAAGATATAGTGAGCAGTTGACCAATTTTTTATATATACTGATTTGAGGAGTGAGTTGAAAGAGAGTTTGCGGTTAGATTGAGGGTTGAGTTGGGTGCCCTTTGCGGGTTGAATTGAGGTTGAGATGATGTTGAACCAGTGTTTAGTGAGCAGCTGAACGATCTATAAAATAAAGTGAGTGTTTGTAGGTACGTACAGTATATGTGTATGATATTTAATCAAATCCACACGACATGACCGAATTGAACCAAACTTTACACAAATATTGTTTAAGAATTAAGAAAGGTCACTGTTAATATCCAAACCTCAAATTGAACCTTTTACATTTCAAATTAAACCTTTAGCAAATTAAATGAAAGGAAAAAAATGATGGAACTTATCCATTTCTTAACTGATTTTAGTGAAATTCGGCTTGCCCACATCGGAAATGGGATTCTAAAATGATTTGTAGATGAAGTTCTGGAAAATGGCCAATTAGGATGGAACTTACCTATTTGTCATCCGATTATGATGAAATATGACATGTGCGTTGGAAATTTGATTCAACAATGATTTTTGGATAAATTGGATATTTCCAAACCGATTATGATGAAATTGGGTATTGGAGCTTGGATATTTCCTAACCGATTATGATGAAATTTGATGTGGGTGATGGAAATAGGATTCTAAAATAATGTTTGGATAAATTTATGAAATATGGCCAAGTATGATGGTACTTGCCCATTTCGAAACCGATTATGATGAACTTTGTCATGTGTGTTGTAAATGTAATTCTAAAATGATTTTTAGATGAAGCTCTGGAATATGGACAATGACGGGACTTGGCTATTTCTTAATGAAATGGGATTCTAAAATGATGTTTGGATAAAGTTGTGGATCTGGTCAAGAGAACACCATGAAAAATACTTACATGCTGGTCCTACATTGATGATGGCAACACTACGCCAAAGATATTGGATCGTTGGAAGCAGAAACCTAATCAGAAAGGTCATCCACAGTTGTATAAAATGCACAAAATACTCTGCACGGGATTCAAATCAAGTCATGGGGGATCTTCCTAACCCCAGGGTCGAATTGGTTAGACCATTCCATAAGGTTGGAGTCGATTATGCGGGTCCGATTTTAACACACACATGCAGAGGGAGAGGGCAAAAAACATACAAGAGCTACATTTGTATTTTCGTATGTTTAGCTACAAAAGCAGTTCACATTGAACTAGTCTCCGATTTGACGACAGATGCGTATATGGGAGCATTGCGAAGATTTACAGCCCGCAGGGGTATATGTACAGAAGTTCATAGCGACAATGCAACAAACTTCATTGGAGCGCGAAACCATCTATACGAGTTCTATTCATTCCTAAGAAAAAACGCTAATTATTTTTCTAATCTTTTATTGGCAGATCAAATTCAGTTTAAATTCATTCCGCCGAGCTCACCACATTTTGGAGGATTGTGGGAAGCGGCCGTCAAGAGTATGAAGTTTCACCTCCGACGAGTTACTGACGGCCACATACTAACAATCGAAGAAATGACGACCTTGCTGACCGAGATCGAGGCCATGTTAAATTCTAGACCGATCTGTGTGTTATCCTGCGACGACTTGGACTACCTCACTCCAGGTCATTTTCTGATTGGCCGGCCAACAACACAACTTCCGAGCGAAAATATGACAGATGTCAAGCTTTCCAAATTATCCAGGTGGCAGGTGATACAAAAGATGAACCAAGACATTTGGAAGAGGTGGAACCTCGAATATTTGACGAATCTGCAACAGAAAAGTAAATGGCACGTTAAGCAAACCAATATAAAGATAGACGACGTAGTGCTTATCAAGGAAATCAACTTACCCCCCTCAAAATGGTCAATGGGTAAAGTTGTCACATTACACCCAGGCACCGACGACAACGTACGAGTTGTCACTATAAAGACACAAAGTGGTAACATAAAACGTCCAATACACAAACTCTGTCGTTTACCAATAAGTTGAATCAACCGATTCAAGGCGGCCGGTATGTTGTAGACACAACCCAATGTTGCATACGATGATTACTAAAAGAAAATAAACCAAGAAAAAGCTATAACGTAATTCATATTAATTCATAATTTTAAAAAAAAAAACTTACTGTAACTTGTTGATACTTTTCCAATTGTAAATCTAACCTAAAATTAAATTAATTTATGTATTAATATTTATAATCATTTATTGTTAATATTGTATCAAATCAAATACTTATCTTTAATGTTAAAGGTGGCCATAATTTATATTCGTCTTTATATATTCCAATTTAGGAATAATTTGTAATCTAAAACAATTTTACATGTAAACAAAAATAATTTATTTATTTACCAAAAATTTTGACGTTTCGTATAGTGTTATACATAATTTCTATTTTGTATTACAGTTCGATAACAGTAGAACACTTTAGACATCTAGCGTCAAATTAATATTTAATTGTATCTTTATAGCAACCTAGTTTTAAGAATTTGAACCAATAATTGTAAATTTAAATAGACGTCAAATTATAATCTTTCTCTTTTTCATCGACCGTCAAACCAAGAAGACTTCAAATATATCAAAAATAAAATATAAAAATTATTACCAAAAAATAATAAATATTCGAATGGTTTTCTTTCAATCAATTGTGGAACTAATATATAATCCTATCGAAAGGAAATAATCATTTATCACCACACCATTCAACAACTTCTGTACCACACCTATTTGGTACACTTTCTTTGGTACACTTACAATAAGCTCTACCAGTCTTTCCTTTGAAGGTAGTATTGGCGGATGTTTGACATCATATGTAATTGCCGCATTTTTGATTCGCCCACCAACTCGTAGAGTGAATGATTCGTCGTAAAAGGGTTGAAGGCATCTTAGGTTGCTTGTTTTTGGTAGTTCCCTTTTGGATTTAAGAATATTGATTTCAGATTGGAAACATTTATACTGTATATGTCGGATAATGATAAATCTAGATTTTTGGAGTTCAGAGCAGAGGAGGTGTGGTGTTAAGGAATTTTTAGGTATTCGTTTTAATTTTAGGTTTATGTATCGCATTATGTAGGCTAAAATTCGCACTACTTTGGTAAAGTTAGATGATTTTGTAATTAGGTCGTCTAATATGTTCGGTGATGGAATCTGTGCGTGAAATGATTGATTTCGCAACTCATCTGTTGTGGTAGGTTGATTCGCTATGCTCTTTGGCCAAGCTAATGGATCCTTAAGCCATTGAGGTCCATTCCACCATAAGCTAGCGTTTGTCAGTTTGTCCGGATCGAGACCTCTCGATGCATAGTCGGCAGGATTTTCCTGCGAACACACGTGTCTCCACTGCGAACGACTCATGTGTGATAAGATCTCACCAGTCCTATTCCCAACGAATGTGGTCCATTTTGTAGGGTGTGCTGCAAGCCAACTTAAAACTATGGTGGAGTCGGTCCAGGCATTGATTTGGCTGATGTTAATCCGCATAGCTTGTTTAATTTTTATGATGAGTTTGCTCAGAAGTAACGCTCCGCAAAGTTCAAGGCGTGGGATTGAGATTTGTTTAACTGGAGCAACTTTGGTTTTGGCAGTCAGCAATCTTATACAGGAACTTCCATTTGGCATTATAGTTTCAATGTACACAACAGCTGCATATGCATTTCTGGAAGCATCTGAGAATCCATGTAAAATTGCCTCGCAGTTCAACGTTGTGCCTATGTATCTGCCAATTTTAATGTTTTCAAGGCTAACTAGATTATATCGAATTCTAGTCCATTCTGCCATTAGGTCATCTGGTAAATCATCATCCCAAGCTAAATTATGGATCCACAAGGTTTGAAAAAATATCTTAGCTCTTACGGTAACTGGAGCAAGCCATCCAATCGGGTCAAATAACCGGCTGGCTTCTGAAAGTATTCCTCTCTTGGTGTTGGGAGATTTATTATTTAAGTTCACCTTGAATTTAAAATAATCAGCTTTTGGGTCCCAATATAAACCCAACATTTTCACTGAGTCAGAACCTTTTATTTGGAGAGTGCTATTTTGTTCGGTGAATAATGACGGTAAGGTTTTTAGAATGCTCTCGTCGTTTGTCAGCCATTTTCTCAGCTTAAAACCGAACTTTGACAGTATCATATCGATATCTTGTACTAGCTTCATTGCTTCTTGGGTAGTGTCGGCTCCCGACATCAAGTCGTCTACGTAAATACTTGTCTTTATTTGGTTTACTGCTTCCGGGTATATCTCCTTATAGTTTTCGGTTGCCTCATTAAGCGCTCGGGTCGCTAGATATGTTGCACTGGCTGTGCCGTACGTGACAGTACTTAGTTCGTAGGTGCTGAACGGTTTACTAGGTGTGTTGCGCCATATTATCCTCTGGTATCTGGTATCGTCTGCTGCTACCCGGATTTGTCTGAACATTTTCTCTATATCACTTGTAAATGCAACCTTGGATTTTCGGAATCGCATTAGTATGTCATATAATGTTGATTGAAGGGTTGGTCCTACTGCTAGGCAATCATTCAATGACACATCTGAACTTGTTTTGGCGGAGCCGTCGAATACAACTCTCAGCTTCGTGGTGCTGCTGGAGCTCTTTATAACGCCATGGTGCGGTAGATAGTATCCCTTTTGTAATATTTCAAGATCAGATGTTCTTCTCATGTGTCCTAGCGATTCATACTCACTCATGAAGTCCTTGTAAAGTGTTGCAAATTCTTGATTTTTGGTGAATTTCCTTTCAATTGCGTGCATTCTCTGAATTGCGGCTTGATAAGAGTCTCCTAATAGCGACGGTGATAGCTTGAATGGTAAGCGCACTTCAAATCGGCCAGTACTGTCGACCCGTTTGGTCTCCCGAAAGTGGTTTTCACAGAACTCCTCTTCTTGCGACAAAGCTTTACATGGAACTTCTGCTGTCTCTATTTCCCAAAACTGTTTTAATAAGCTGTCGAGGTTTTCATTTGGATTGCTCAAAATAGCTGTGGTTGATTGCCTTGGTTGGTCTTCATTTGATTTGGTGACAACTACCCATCATAGTAGCGTGTTCTGCATGATTAATTGATCGGTTATTATTTTACCCTCGGTTAGCACTTCTAAAAAGGTGTCTGCTCCAAGTATCAAATCGACTTCCTCTCGTTTGTAGAAGTATGGATCTGCTAATTCATACTGCTGTAGGAACTTCATTTCTATTGGTTGTGATACTTCCGATTGGTTTGCCGTCAACTTTGGTAATATTAGGGCATCAATTTGAATATTTGGTTGCTCTTTGTACCATGGTGAAATTGTTAATGATATTGACCCTCTTGTATAACCATTCTTTGATGCTCCGATGCCTGTGATTGCAAACTTGGCGTTTCTCCTATGCAGATTCAGTCTTTGTGCACAGCTTTCTGACATAAAAGACCCTTGAGATCCCGAGTCTAACAGTGCTCTACAGTACTGTTTTCGGTTTGTTGAGTCGCGTACTCGTATTAGAGCAGTAGGTAGGAAAGATGTTCCTGACTTGTAACTGGTAATGTCATTTGCTGGGTCTGAAGTGATGCATTGAGTGCTTAATACGGTAAAATCTGATTCTGGTTTTGGTAATGGTGAGGTTTCGTGTACTAAACTATGGTGTTTTAGATTGCACTGTCTGCATCGATATCTGGACCTACAGGTCTTTACTGTGTGATTGTTGTTTAAACAATTAACACATCGATTTTCACTTTTGAGCATCTCCACTCTTTTAGCTATCGGCATTTCCTTGAATTTGTTGCACTCGAATAATTTGTGGCTTTCTTGAGGACATATTGTGCATGGTGTTTCTAATGTCGTAATTGCTGCGTGACTTCTGACGTTTGGTTTGAGCTGGTTTGGTGGCTGTGGTACAGGTCGGTTTGGTACTCTCATTGATTCGAGTGCATCGATTCTTTTATTTAAGAAGTCAAAAAACTCTTTTAGTGTTGGTCGAGCATCAACAGAAGACTCTTGCGCCCATAAGCTGTTGGTTTCATCATCGAGTTTATTTGTCATGATGTATATCAGCCAATGATCTCTAGACTCCGCATCTTCTCCTAATGCTTTTAGACCTCGTATGATCTCATCTGATGTGTCTAAAAGGCGTCTTACGTTAAAATTATTTGCTGTTGTTACTGCTGGTTGTGACATGAAATTGCGGATAAACGCATATATGGTATGCTTTCGTCTATCATATCGTTCCTTCAATTTTTTCAAAGCTTCGATATAGTTCATATCGGTGATGTTGAAATGTTTCAGTAACCCAAATGCTTCACCCTTGAGTGATCCCTTGAGGTACTGCAGCTTTTGTGATGCCGTGAGCTTCGGATTGTCATGTATGGTAGAGCAGAAAAGGTCGTAGAACGACTGCCAATCAGTATAATCACCGCTGAATACTGGAATTGCGATTTTCGGTAACTTCACTTCGGTATGATTACCGGACATACTGGCATTTCCCATCGTTTCACTTGTTGAAGTTGATAGTTCCGGATTTAATCTTAACGCGTGGTTTAGTCCTGCCACGATGGTATAATAGTTTTCTTCGAAATCCTCATCTGGCTCTTCAGTATCGTCTAATACTAATATTTTGTCTTCAATTACAATGAATTCGTCCCGAAGTTTATGAATGAGTGATAATCGGGCCTTGATTAGTTCTGGGTCAGTTTGATCGGTTATACTGTTGATGTATTTCAGCAACTTGGTTACGTTGCCTTTCATGGTTGAACGTCTCTTCTTCAATGCTGCAAGCGCTGCCATTTTATTTATCTTCAATTTCCTTAAGTATACACTAACGAACTTTAAACACTTTTAATTTACGCGATTTTTGTTAATTCACGATTATGGAAAAAATCAAGTCTAATTTTGCACGATTGAATTTTAGGTGCGTATGATATTACAGTAGGTATCGTACAAATATTAGTTTTGATTTAATGATTATTAAACAAATTATAATTTGATAAATTTGTAATCACTCTTATGCACAGATAATTATAGTTTAAAATTAATATATAAGATATATAAAAATGTGTGATACTTAAGGTTTCGTTTTGATGACTCCAGGTTGAGGTTATTCCCATGCGGTCTCTCGGTTTTGTAATTTATTTTTGTGAGTAATGGCGTAGCTTTTCGGATATCCGGCTCGAAGGACCATAAGTGTACCAATTAGGTGTGGTACAGAAGTTGTTGAATGGTGTGGTGATAAATGATTATTTCCTTTCGATAGGATTATATATTAGTTCCACAATTGATTGAAAGAAACCATTCGAATATTTATTATTTTTTGGTAATAATTTTTATATTTTATTTTTGATATATTTGAAGTCTTCTTGGTTTGACGGTCGATGAAAAAGAGAAAGATTATAATTTGACGTCTATTTAAATTTACAATTATTGGTTCAAATTCTTAAAACTAGGTTGCTATAAAGATACAATTAAATATTAATTTGACGCTAGATGTCTAAAGTGTTCTACTGTTATCGAACTGTAATACAAAATAGAAATTATGTATAACACTATACGAAACGTCAAAATTTTTGGTAAATAAATAAATTATTTTTGTTTACATGTAAAATTGTTTTAGATTACAAATTATTCCTAAATTGGAATATATAAAGACGAATATAAATTATGGCCACCTTTAACATTAGAGATAAGTATTTGATTTGATACAATATTAACAATAAATGATTATAAATATTAATACATAAATTAATTTAATTTTAGGTTAGATTTACAATTGGAAAAGTATCAACAAGTTACAGTAAGTTTTTTTTTTTTTAAAATTATGAATTAATATGAATTACGTTATAGCTTTTTCTTGGTTTATTTTCTTTTAGTAATCATCGTATGCAACATTGGGTTGTGTCTACAACAATGGAACTTGGCTATTCCTTAACCGATTATAATGAAATTTGGTAGCGTTGTAATGGGGTTCTAAAACGAGTTTTAGATAAAGTTATTGCCATATTCCATAACTTATCTAAAAATCATTTTGGAATTCCATTTCCAACGCACATGTTAAAGTTCATTAATTTTTTTTTTTGGCCACATTTCAGAATTTTATTCAAAAATCATTTAAGAACTTATTTCTATCATGTATGTCAAATTTCACTAAAACCGGCTAAGAAATAGCCAAGTTCCATTCCATTCAAGTTTTATTTGAAACAAGTAAAAGTAACAAATTGGAGTGTAAAAGATTCAATTTGAAGTGTACTCGTAAAACCTGTATCATCGTAGAAATATATGTCCGTGTACGCTCTAATAATGTGGCAGCTTATCTCTGGGAGGTTTTCATTGAAAAAAATCAGGTATATAGGACTTAAAAGTATGTCAGTTGAAGTGAGGGATCCGCTGAATTGAGCATCCATTGAAATGACGTTTTGCTGTATTTAAAATTAAGTGTTTATATAAATGTACAGGATATGTGTATGATACCTAAACAAATGCACACGCATTGAACGATTTGAACCAAACTTTACAGAAATATTGTTTAATGCTTAAAAAAGGTCATTGTGAATATCTCAAATATTCATCTCCTTCTTGAGAGATTATAATCAAGTCTAAAGCTACCACAGAGGAATTTCTAAAATGAATGTCAGTTATGTGAAGAGCTGAAATACAACAGAGATGACAACGGTTGAAAAGGAATACTTTCAATCACTCCAAATGGATGAAATCAAATAAATAAATTAATATTCAGTCCTTAATAAGAGAATGGCCAGCATACATACAAGCTTTCGGACCACGTTTGATAGACATGAACTTTCAACATATTCAGCCTGCCGCGGAAAATATTTTCCGCGAAATTTGATCGCTTTTGTAAGGTCGTTCCTCCTATCTTAAAGGATCAAATTGTATAGATAGCCAAGCATGCGTCATTTTATTGTTATTGCACGCGATTGGTCAACTAGAGCCAACTGTATACACAGAGCCTACTCTATAAATAAGAGCCTCCACATTGACTGTATTTTTACTAAGCTTAAAATAAAGTAGATACAATTTTTTCTTTACTATGAAACTATTTGGGAAAACGATTGTTTTCATTTACATTTTTAGTCTATAAGAATTATGAGCTTTCATATTATTTTTATACGAAAATGTTCATCAAACATGTAATTTTATTTGATTGAAAAATCGAATCATGGAAATGTTTATTTCTTAGTGAAAATCCTCTTGGAATATAAACTATTGCTAAACGTTTATGGAATGTTCTTTTTGTAAAATACGTCATAACTTAAAATTTATAAACAATTACAACTATCTCTTTTTAGTCTCCTTCTAAAAGCATTGTCACAAGACAAAAATCTGCCCGAATACAGATTTATATCATGTGGCAATGCTTTTTAACCTACGAATGTGATTCAATGTGATTCAATATCCAATAACTTATATTTTCCTCTATAAGGAGGTGGTATGAAAGCTGGTGAATCAGCGGTCCTGCGAAGTCGCCGTAGAGCATATGTTAAGAAAGGTTTTTGACAGCTCTCAATACGATCATAATAGTTAGCATAAGTGATTTGTTTGCAATGAAAATATCAAAGTTTAGTAAACAATTTCTCAAAAAGTTTATGTAAAATGGACATAATACGTATGCCCTATAATTTTGAATGTCGCAACGGACACCACATTTAAATATGATTTCCACAAACTGTGAAAGTAGCCCTCAACGAGGTTTTGATTGAATACATCAGTGATGGGTTGCGCAATTACAGTAGCATTGATCTTTAGAACTAGAGGGGGTGCGGAATCTGGGCCGGCGCTTTGGGTTATATTGAGTTCTAATAATTCTAAAACATATCATATATCATCGATATCAATTGAGGGTAACTCACATCATTGATGGGGCTAGGTAGGCACGTTTTTTCTGTATATCTAAACACTCTGAAAAAAATCTGCGAAAAGATTACAGACATCTAGCATATTAGCACGCACCCTCTCCTGCAGAAAGATGGTGGAAGGACATCCGCTAGATTTTCTAAAATCCATCGGGCTTAAACCTAATATTAGGTACAATTTCGAGAATATAATTATTGTTTAAAACGCGATTAAAATACGTGTACTTTTTCCTTAATACGACGAAAGCGGAATAACTAGAAGCATTCGGAAATAGTTTATATCGTTTATGAACTTTATCTTTCGTATTTTTCAGATTAATGAACTATTTATAATTCCACGGTTCGTTTTTAATACCCGAGAAAGAAATTTTTGGAATAAAATTGGTTTAACCTAGCATCTAAATTATTAATCGAACTCCATGAGGCATTGTTATTATATATATTAAACATGGTGGATGACGGGAAAGTACAAACTCTTGAACTAGGCTCTCCAACATCGCAGACATCATTAGTAATTATAGCGTTATTACTAATTTAGCGATAACACAGGCGCTCATTTTTTTTCTCTATAGGAACCGCCGTATTCGAAGTATTTTTTTTCTTGTGCCGAATCCGAATATGGGTACAGAATCACCTTATAACATCAGGTTTCTGAGATATTCTAACCTAAATATACCAAAAATCGTATTTTTGACACTTTTGCACTTGAAATAACTCAAGGTCAAAAAAAATCAGGACAAATCTGACAAGGGAATCTTATTTAGCGTACTAAAATCTACGACTACAAAAACATTAGATTTCGACATTGAGTTATTTCAAGTGCAAAAATGCCCAAAACACGCTTTTTGACACCTTTTGGTTAGAAAATCTCAAAAACCTGACGTGATAGGGGTAATTCTGTGACCAGATTCTAATTCAGCGTAAAAAATTACTTTGGATACGACTGTTCAATAAAATAAAATAAATGTTTAACCTTTTTTTTGCAGGTCTGTTTAATCAATCATTTTCGACTACTTAGGCGTCTGGACGACCAGGTCGATTCTTTAAAACAAATAAACTGATGGGGGGTTATTTTAATATCCCTCGATTTCAGATATATAGAAATGATCGTTCGATCCAAATTGGCGGTGGAGTTGCAATTATCATTAAAAACTCAATCAAACACTCAGTTCTCTCTATATTAGCATTGAAAAGTTTAGAAAATATATCTATTCTGGTATCCACGCCCAATTTAACATTAAAAATTAGTTGATGTTATGTTCCGTATTCAAACCATCCAAACTTCAGAAGTGATCTTAGTAGGCTTACCAATTCTAACTCACCTTATTTACTTGGAGGAGATTTTAATTGTCGTCATTCCTATTGGAATTGTAGTAGATCTAACAAGGGTGGACGTATTCTCTACGATTTCCTAATATCCAGGTCAAATTGCTTGTTACATTTCCCAGATTCCATCGTTCTAATGGGTCCAATAGCACACTAGATTTTTATTTGGCTAGCCCCTCGTGCCCCGTTGGCTTCGTTGTAATAAAAAATGAGATTAACTCTGACCATCTCCCAGTTCTGTGTTTCATCAATAAAGCTTTGCACTCCATCGCGACTTCAAAGACATATAACTACAAACTAGCAGATTGGTCTTCTTTTAGAAACTTTGTTGTGATAAATTATATACCAATTGATTTTGAAGACCGTGAATTAAATACAAATAAAACTGATGAATCCATAAATCAATTCACAGATGGTATTCAACAAGCGGCAGATATCTCTGTTCCCACTACATCTTCAGCATCTAAGTATCAACTTATACTCTCGGATGAAGTGCTATCTTTAATCAAACTGCGCAATTTTAGGCGGAGACAATGGATGAGAAAACGTGACCCGTTCTTCAAGAATATCGTAAAGCTATTAAATCAGGTTATAAGGCAAAAAATATATGAAATAGTTAACGTTAAATGGCAACATAAACTTGAATGTCTCGTCAAAGGTTCTAAACCTTACTGGCAAGCAATTAAACATTAAAAAAAAAATTTTCTGCGATTCCACCATTAAACAGTCCCCAAGATAATAGCAAAATAATTGTCACTTCAGATAAATGTAAAATTCTTGCCAATTTTTTCCAAAAATCATATGAAATCTCATCTGGTGTTACAGAATCCGATGATATCCGCCAAGATATTCAGTGTATTAGCGATTCCATTGAACTTGATGTGTCTAAGTTTAATGTATCAATTGAAGAGGTTAAATATATTATAAAATCCAGTCGCCCATTCAAAGCTACAGGCCCAGATAAAATTCCAAACATTCTAATAAAACATCTCCCGGAATCGGGGTATGTCTACATATATCTGACCCAATTATTTTCCAGCTGTTTTAAGCTTTCCTATTTTCCCAATTCGTGGAAAACGGCCAAGGTGGTGGCGGTTCTGAAACCTGAAAAACCCCCGTCAGATGTCAATAGCTACCGAGCTATCAATCTAGAGGACTGTTTAAGTAAAATTTTTGAATACGTTACCAAAAACAGGCCCAATGACCACATCGAATCCAATGGAGTGCTAATTCCTCAACAATTTGGTTTTCGTCACCAGCATTCCTCAATACATCAGGTTAACCATATTATTCAACATGTCAAAAATGAAAGACAGTCAAATAAGTCCACAGGTATGGTGCTTCTAGATCATGAAAAAGCTTTCGATTCTGTTTGGATTAAGGGGCTATTACATAAACTATTCCAATTAAAATTTCCGTTATTTTTGATCAAAATGCTTAAATCCTACTTTGAAGATAGAAAATTCTACGTACACATTCTGAATTCGACTTCGTCTTTAATGCATACTTACTCGGGAGTTCCGCAAGGTTCTGTGATTAGTCCCATTTTGTTTTGTATTTTTTTGAATGATATTCCTCAGATTGTCGGTTGTGAAATTGCTCTTTTTGCTGACGACACAGCCGTATATACCTCGGATACTCACTCTCACGATGTCATTTTTAGACTAAACACATATTTGAATTTGCTTGCACTTTATTTCAAAAAATGGGGTATTAAGCTTAATGCTAATAAATCTCAAGCTATTTATTTCTCGCGATGTAGATTACCTTGTAAACTTCCCCATACAAATTTAATCAATTATGGTCACTCATTAAACTCGGAGAAGCAGGTTAAATATCTGGGTATCCTCTTGGATCAAAAAGTCACTTTCCAAAATCATCTTAATTTTTTAGTCAGTAAAATCTCAAAATTATTTTTTACATTATATCCATTGCTAAATAAAAAAAGTAAATTTTCGTTTAATAATAAAATGCTACTTTATAAATCAGTAATTCTGAGTGTAATTTTGTATGGTTTACCATTATGGGTGTATGGGGCCAACACTCATATCAAAAAATTACAAGTTATGCAAAATAAGTTCTTAAAACTTATATTGAATGTTCCTAAAAGATATCGCACCAGAAGATTACACTCTGAAACGAACGTCAAAATGATAAAAGAGCTTGCAATTGATCATTACAACAAGTATAATAGTAAGCTTCCATTTATTGAAAATACATTGATAATTAATTTACATAATCCTTTATATAATTGTAATTAGTTAAGTTATTTATTTATTTTAAAATTAGATTTAAGTAAAATTTAGTTCATGCTACATATTGTAACCTTTAAATATATTATCTTTTATAAGGCTTAGGTCACTATGCACGTGAAGTTTTTCCTAAACTTCTCCTAAACCTTACAATTCCTATACAATGTTAAATTTGATATTAATTCATAAAAACTCGTCATTCTTGTAACGAAGCACTTCGATTACTATCATACAATTCATATTAATGACAAAATAGAGCATGTATGGCAATAAACAATTTTAGGGGAATCAAAGGAAAAGGGGGTTCCTGTATTTTGGGGGAATCGGAGGATAAGGGGGTCCCCGAAATCAATTTTGTGAAATTATATCCGTTTAACAAAATGTTTAACATAAATTATTCTCGTCTCGAAGTAATTCGAGTACTACCATCGTTGTGGCTATGTAATTCTATAAGCTGGTAATCCAGAGCATATATGACAATAAAATATTTTAGGGGAATCGGAGGATAAGGGGGTCCCCGAAATCAATTTTGTGAAATTATATCCGTTTAACAAAATGTTTAACTTAATTTATTCTCGCCTCGAAGTAATTCGAGTACTACCATCGTTGTGGCTATGTAATTCTTATAACTGGTAATCCAGAGCATATATGACAATAAAATATTTTGGGGGAATCGGAGGATAAGGGGGTCCCCGAAATCAATTTTGTGAAATTATATCCGTTTAACAAAATGTTTAACTAATGTTATTCTCGTCTCGAAGTAATTCGAGTACTACCATCGTTGTGGCTATGTAATTCTATAAACTGGTAATCCAGAGCATATATGACAATAAAATATTTTGGGGGAATCGGAGGATAAGGGGGTCCCCGAAATCAATTTTTTGAAATTATATCCGTTTAACAAAATGTTTAACTTAATTTATTCTCGTCTCGAAGTAATTCGAGTACTACCATCGTTTTGGCTATGTAATTGTAATAACTAGTAATCCAGAGCATATATAACAATAAAATATTTTGGGGGAATCGGAGGATAAGGGGGTCCCCGAAATCAATTTTGTGAAATTATATCCGTTTAACAAAATGTTTAACTTAATTTATTCTCGTCTCGAAGTAATTCGAGTACTACCATCGTTGTGGCTATGTAATTCTAATAACTGGTAATCCAGAGCATGTATGGCAATAAAATATTTTGGGGGAATCGGAGGATAAGGGGGTCCCCGAAATCAATTTTGTGAAATTATATCCGTTTAACAAAATGTTTAACTTAATTTATTCTCGCCTCGAAGTAATTCGAGTACTACCATCGTTGTGGCTATGTAATTCTAATAACTAGTAATCCAGAGCATATATGACAATAAAATATTTTGGGGGAATCGGAGGATAAGGGGGTCCCCGAAATCAATTTTGTGAAATTATATCCGTCTAACAAAATGTTAATTCGAGTACTACCATCGTTGTGGCTATGTAATTCTAATAACTGGTAATCCAGAGCATATATGGCAATAAAATATTTTGGGGGAATCGGAGGATAAGGGGGTCCCCGAAATCAATTTTGTGAAATTATATCCGTTTAACAAAATGTTTAACTTAATTTATTCTCGTCTCGAAGTAATTCGAGTACTACCATCGTTGTGGCTATGTAATTCTAATAACTGGTAATCCAGAGCATATATGACAATAAAATATTTTGGGGGAATCGGAGGATAAGGGGGTCCCCGAAATCAATTTTTTGAAATTATATCCGATCAGAAATTCTATGGATGATAATCGATTTTTAATGTGTCTTCAATTGAATTTAAGTAAAAAAATCAAAGAGACTTATTGTATAGCTGGTATTCTTTGAATCATTACGACTATAGTACTATACCCACTGACATACACGAGCATTCATATATTGCAATAAAAAGGCTGATTTCAATTTCTCGTTTCGTTTATGAAACCTATAATATTTCTTTGAACCAAGAACCAAAATTACTTTGACGAATAATCTCTACGGCAATGTTTACAAAAATCATTAATAATAAAATTCTCAGTTGAGCAGAACACATGTATTTTTCTCTGACATTGCTTGCAAGTTTCAGTATTACTATTTGCAATATGCGGCACATTTTCAAAGCATATTAAACAATTATCTTTGACAGACAGTGAATTTCTAAGTATCATTACTTGAAGGTTTTATCTATATTGAGTTAAAGCGGCTATGTAGCTTTCTTTTTCGGATAGGCGAATTTCTATAGTAAAATTACAATTCACTAACAGATCAATACTTTAAATCAAAAGGACTCCACAATTAAAAGAATCCCTTTGTTTTGGAAAAGTCTGATTTGTTTTAATTTCCAACGTGGGATAGGTCAATTTCCGCATTTTTCCTAGCTGTTTCAAATAATTTTGTGCTAGATCTCCATCGGGTTTCAAAACTTTTTTAGGAGATAATGGATCGCACGTAACAATTATATTTAAATCTAAGTCTATGTAAATGAGAACCCAGTGATTTTCATTAATACATAGTGGGAAGAAAATATATCTCACTTCAGGGAAAATTTGGAGCTCAAATTGGCTGTCGCAGTTTTCGTCGTATATAAACGATTCATGTGTATTAAAAACTTTTAATACCTGATAAGGATCTAAACAGACCGAATTTTTGTTTTTGGTTACCAGAGAGATGCATAGGTATAAAACGTCATCAGTTAAATACCCATTGCCGGCTAATGATGAAAAACAAGAAATATTAAGACTTGTTACCCAATGGTTATTAATTTTAAAATGACCTAACTTGATTAAGCGGTCCTTGAAATTATTATAATAGTCTACACTATCTAGCAAATGATTTGGAAGAAGCGTAATAACATTTTTAGATTCACCTTGAAAAGTTAGCCGACGTCCAGGTTTTCTATATCTTGCAAAAGCTCCTGGCCCTGAATATTTTAAATACTTCCTTTTCGGTTTTCTATTCCATTCCTCTGATATTTTAAAAATATTTTTTGGATGGGTGACATCAATATTGCTTTTAGAACCAGGTGTGCATTTTACTATCGCACAGAATTGATTTTGGGTGTCTTTAGGAATTCCTTTTGTTTTATCATTAATTTTATTTTTTGGTTTTTGAGATAATGAATTCCTTTTTCTATGTCATAGCACAGGTTCAAACCGTATCGATTGAATGCGCTGTGCAGATTTTTCTCTTAAGAGGTCAACAAACCTTCTAACTTTCATATGTGTTTCTACCATGTACTTATTTTTCAAAATATTAGACCAATTTTCCGCTAAGGCGTTAGATACTCTATTCACATGTGTAATTTTCTTTAAATAAACAGAAGCCCAAAGTGGTAGGTATGTTATATATTGTTTTAAGAAATAGGTTATAAAATTTGGACAGTAAAATTCATTAGTAACAGTATCAATATCTTTTATATTACAGGCAATTCCGGAATATATTTCATAATATCTTTTATAGTACTCGGACGTATTAGTATTTTCCGGATACTCGGTTTCATCATCATCCTTTTCTATATGACTATCTTTCGAAATTTCCAAATCATTGTATTTACTATTATCAGTAAAATACATCTTTTCTACAACATTAATAAATCTAGAATAGGCTTTCTCAAATCCATCGTCTTTGGTTTTTGAAAGGCAAACTTTACAAAAAATTGCAAATATTTGATCTATGTCTTCTAAATGATCTGCATCTAGAATTAGATTTACAATAACTAATATAAACTCCCGAACATGTTTTTTGCAATTTGATATTTTACTTTTAATTTGCCGTACAATTATTGCTATAAAATATAATATAAATGTATTTATTATTTCACTGGATTGTCCAGTTATTAAAATTTTGTATGTATATTGTAAATAAGAAGCTGAATCCATATTGTTCATTTTTAAAATGGAATTATTAAGGACCCAGGACCAATCTGTAACGAAGTAGAGGGGCATTCGTACTTTTGGTTGGCAAAGCTTTATTTCTGATTGTAAATCAATGAATAGTTTTGATATTGCGGCTACACCATGTTTGCTGCTTATCAGTTCTGCAATTGGTACAGTTATACCATTCACTTTAATGACACAAGCATAGTAAAATATTTTTTTAAAATCATGGGAGGTACAACATTTGGGCGATCGTACTACACTCCCTGTTGCGTCAACGTGGATACAGCAATTCTCTGAATAGTTTAAAAGTTCGAGCTTTGTTTTGCGTAAAAGAGTCACTGACAGTGGATCAGAAACGGAATAAATGTAGTCATCATTCGCCGGTTGATTAGCTCGTCTGTACATCACATCATGCACCTCACAATCGAAAACCAAATCTTTTAAAAGTTTTCTCTCGGACTTGGCTTTCCGCAAATTAACCAAATTTACGAACTCTTGTGTATTTCCAGCTTTCGCTAAGTCAAAATTTAAATTATTGTAGGACTTAAGTAGAATATTATGGGCGAAATCATTCTCCATTTCATTCTGTTTTGCAATTCCCCCTTATGCCTTATCCTCCGATTCCGCCAAAATTTTTTATTGCCATACATGCTCTAGATTACCAGTTATTAGAATTACATAGCCACAACGATGGTAGTACTCGAATTACTTCGAGACGAGAATAAAATAAGTTAAACATTTTGTTAAACGGATATATTATCCTCCGATTCCCCCAAAATACAGGAACCCCCTTTTCCTTTGATTCCCCTAAAATTGTTTATAGCCATACATGCCCTATTTTGTCATTAATATGAATTGTATGATAGTATTCGAAGTGCTTCGTTACAAGAATGACGAGTTTTTATGAATTAATAAAATCAAATTTAACAGTGTAAAGGAATTGTAAGGTTTAGGAGAAGATTAGGTCACTAGTATATAATTAACCACAAAGTATTCCGTAGCAAAGTTCATGTACTATATCTCGGAAAACGCATTGTAATTTTTGTTTAAATGAATTCATAATATGTAAAGCATATTATGAAACCGAGAACGGTACAATCGGCCTAACGCCAGATACGAAAATATTTAATGTTTGGCTACTTAGCTCTTTTTTGTAGAGAGTTTACATATTCAGAGACGTAGTGGTCCGACAGTTTAGCTGCTACAGTTTTAACAAACTATAACCAGTTAGTATAGAGAAAGAAATTAAAACGACATAACTCGGTATAGTTCTTCCAAATCAAATAATAAAACTACATCAGGTGATTGTCAACCTATTAAAATTGTATGCTTGATCAAACATTAGCTAAACCATAACTTTAATTTAATTTTTTTTTTGTTTCTTCAATGTATTTCTAATTTATGTTTTTATGCAACTAAGTTGCGCGCATTGGATACAGAAAAATAAAAATTAATTAAACTTTTTTTTTTCCTCTCGTATATTCACCACATACTTTTCGTCTTAAGAACTACTTCTGGTTTCTATAATATATTATTGTAATGCTTTCAAACCGTTTTTTTAATAATCGTTTATAAACATTGTAAACTAAAAAGGTGATTATACCTGCCAAAAAATTTAGATATACCGCCGTGTGCGAATATTAACAAATAAAAACGAAAGATTGCATATTGCAAATAAGCGACGAACCTGATTTAAGATATTTTGATTTTAGGTTATCATGAATTTCAAATATAAATCAGTAAATCCATTAGGCGTAAACTTAATAAGATAAATAAATATTCTTCTTAAATAAAATAGAAAATACGAACATGGAACATATTTACAATTTTTTAGCTTATGTACTCGTACATATATACAATGAAAGAAAAATCTAGGTAATTGTAAACAAAAACTATGGTTAAATTAACTAAAAATAGGTATTGTTTCTCGTCCAATAAAGCGCCTGTTTAATATAATTAAAATTGCTTGTTTATTTGTTATTTTTTTAACATACACGTCAGGTTAATTTTAACTATGCATTTTAGTGCAATGCTAAGTTAAATTAACTGAGTTGCGTATTTAATTTAACCAAGGTGACCTGTCAGTTATTCAAACAACTGCTAAGTTAAATTAATCCATTGATAATATTGGTATAAACAAGCATGTAGTTAATCCTAACCAGATTTATTTTGTTACAATAACCCTTGCCAAGGTTTAATTTGATCAATTTTATACTAATTGCTTTGTTAATTCAACCCTACACTGTTGTTAAAGTAACTTAGCGACATACTTAATATAACCTAGATTTTGAGTTAATTGTGTAAACTACTGCCCAGTTAAATTAATCCAGTGCTAATATTGGTATAACCAAGCTTGTAGTCAATCTTAACCAGATTTATTTTGTTACAATAATCCTCCCCAATGATTAACATAACTAATTGTTATGTTAATTGAACCCAAAAATATAGTTTAATATAACCAAGATGAAAAGTCAATTATTCAAACATTCTATTTGGATAATTGAATTAACATCGCGGTTATATTAAGTATGCAGCTAAGTTACTTTAATTATAGTTTAGCGGTAGTTCATATAAGAAAATAAATTGGGATTAATTTCGTATTTTAGAACACTTTTTTAAATTGATTGTACCTACTTTTGATAACACTTTGGAGGTCATTTTGGATAACCTACTTCATTTTTTTTTTTTTTTTTCAGTAGAATAGTTTGCTACAAATTTTCACTAAAAAAAACTTTCCGCACAACAATGCCCAATTGTTTACTACATAATAATTAAGTAAGAATAGGAAAAGGTATGTAAGTAGACTAAAAATATTTGAAAAATTACAATAAGTAAGGATTTTTATACAAAAGTCAGTGACAAGTACCTTCGGTCGATGAATTAGATTGGCATGTTAGGTAACTATAAAAAGTTTTATAAATAAAAATTAATTACTAATTACATTTAGAAAATTAAAAAAAACATTTTATTAACTTTTGCCTTAATTTTTGCGCAATTTAATAAACTACAAAATTGATTTCAACTGATAATTACTAAATTCTACTAATGTTTCCTTATTTTTATTGTGTAATATTAAATATTATATAAACGTAAGTGTTTGTTAGTTCAATAGTAAATATAGTTAAAATTAAAATAAAAATTAATATGTTGAAATATTCAAACAAAAAATGATTAAAAATGTGATGTTATATATTATTATTAAATGTATACATATATATATATATATATATATATATATATATATATATATATATATATATATATATATATATATATATATATATATATATATATATATATATATATATATATATTATATTACTAAACAAATAATTAATTCAATCGATATTAAAATTGATCTAATGTTTACATTACAGGTAAATTATACTTAAGTCTTCTTAGGTTTTATTGCATATTTCTGTAATATTATAAATATTATATAAACGTAAGTTTATGTATGCATGGCAACTCGATAGTAAAAATACTTAGAACAAAAATTGTAATTGATAGGCTGAATCACAAAATTGTAACAAAAAATATTTCCTTATATATTAGTATTAAATATATACATATACTCGTATAACTAATCGAAATTATTATTTAAATTACTAACACGGAAAGATGTCTTTGATTGCATTTAAATCATAGCTATTGGCTTAGCATTGCAAAATAGTGTAGCTATGAGATGAGCTTCTAATTTGTAGTGTTTATATCGTTGTTATTATTTCTAAATCGTTGCATAGTATGATTACAGCAGGAATCGGTTCATCATACTTGGTTTTTATTTCATAAAAAAATATTTGGATAAACACCCACGGATTATTCGCTCCACTCGGATATTCAAGTTCAAATATATTAAATATGTTTGCTTGTGTAATTGTTACCTTTTGTCCCATTTTTCGTATATTCGATATTGTGCTGTGTTCGGGATACCTAATCTGAAAATCATATGAGATCTTAAAGAAGAATATTATTTCAGAAAACATAAATCTATTTTCTACTGTAACTTACCAATTCCGGAGCTTGACAATGTTTAAATAAGGGCCGTTGTTCGAATATCGTAGTCACTGTTGCTTCAGAGGTACTAATGTTTTCAAGAATCCTTTGTTCTGCTGTTTGTTTCCACAATGCTACTACTGCTTCTCACGGTGTCCGCATATGTTTCTATTTACTCTACGAGCTGTTGTAGGTGTCTATATCTATATTATTTAGTGATAAGTTGACAGATGTTGAACTTAGCGTAATTATTGTAAGAAATATAAATAAAAATTTGGCAAGTTAATTTATTTTGATTATATGTAATTAAATAGAAACAAATTTATTCCTTACTTTTTTCCAATAATGATAATTTTTTTATTAATCTGGCTGCTTTTTTCTTTTGATTCTGGAACCGATCGAATAATTTATTTTTTGGGGTAAAATGTCCTCTGGGAAGAAAGTATGTAGTCTGTAATAAAAAATCAAAATAAATAGTGTCACTCAATAGAGAGTGAATTATAAATACATGTGACTCAGTCGTTTGTAATTTTTCTGCACCGGTCCACCCCAATGGTGACATTTGCTTGATTCAAGTAGTAATCAACAATTTGGTGTAATATTTCGGTACGCTCATCATCGTTCAGTCTATTATTTATTTTATAATTATTTAAAATAGATTTACCTGCCTCGTTTCTATTCAAACTCTCTTGTACTGAATGCAATAAATGAAAATATATGGAAATGTAATTGTACTTTAAATATACCTATATAAATAAATCAACTTACTATTTTAATAATTAAAAATTAATCAAAAGTTAATTTAATCTTATTTAATTTAGTCTTATTGCTATTTACCGTTAAATTAGGTTGGTCTGCTACATTCTTTGATAATTGGGCTGCTTGTGGTGTTACATCATGATGCAGACTATAGGTATCAACGGGCTCCTCAAAACAATTCTGTTGTCTTTGCCAACTAAATAAATGGTGCTCGTATTCCATTTTGTCGCCTAATTCATTTTTCGAAAATATTTCGGGTAAGTAGTGATGTCTTATACATTTGAGACGAGCAACTGTATTGATTTGTTTGTCTACATTGAAATATTTAAACACATGCATGCGGGTTTGCGATTTAATTTTTATAAATATACATTATATTGCACCACAATTAAATTACAAAAAATTTGAGGTTAGATTTACAACCACTCGTAAATCTAAAATTGTTCTAGTTAAAAATTAATCTACAGCAAAAATTGAAATATCAAAAAAAGTTCGCCGCTAAAAATGTTGTAAAATACAAATAATTAGTATTATTCTCACAATTTAAAAATTCACGATTCACAAAACAATTCACTGTTTCAAAAATTATTTAAAAATGGCCACTTATTAAATTATTATTTTCACGTAACTACACCCGCACAATTCAAAGACGAATGATGTAATTTCGATAGGTTTTCGTATCGTTTCGAAAAAAATTTAAAATATAACTTCATCTCTTTCTATTAAGTCAGAGTTGAACTAACAAATTAGTAGAATTAACATAAGCGCATAAGTAGAATTAACATAAGCCTAGGTGAGTTGACTTAGATGCATAAGTTGAATTATACACGAAGCGTAGTTTTTGACTACATATATTATTCTAGTATGAAAACCATACATTTTTAAATTTACGACCCGAACAAAGCATGTATTAAATTAACTTTGGCATATTTTACTTTAACCACTACAATTTTATTGCATCGTAATATTAAACTTATTCGTAGTTGAGTTGACAAAAGGCATGTTTTAATTTGACTACGTGCCTAGTTGAATTAAGTAAGATACATAAGTTAAATTGACTACGGAGCGTAGTTTAACTGTTTTATTCTATAGAACTTTCATAAACGATTGTTCTAAAATCGAATTATAAATATGTTTAGCAGCAATATGTTCTATATACCGATGGCGTTGTCCTTGGTAACTCTACGTGCACAAATGCATTTAAGTAGATATGCTAAAATATGTATCACAGACTAAATATATTAAATTCGGGTCGTATATTGGCCCGTACGGTAATCATTTGCATGGCGGCGTACCAGCGTATTTTTTAAATTTTTAATGTTTTCTTTCTATCAATTTCCTTGCATCATTCTACTTTCAATATAACAAAACAAGTTTCACATATTAAAAATATACCATTGCAGGAATCATTTTCATGGTTATAAAACAAGAGGCCAATATTTCATTAGTGATCTGCTTGGTATACCATCTACTAAGTGCGAATTATTTTCCAAAGCGTTTGATGAGTCATTTTGAATCACTTCATATCGTATAATTTAAAATAACGATATTACAATTTTCAATTTCCAAAATATTTTTAAGACAAGATATGTTTTATTAAAATTAAAAATGAAAAAATTTACATATTTCGGTGACGTCCAGCATTTTCAAGGTAAAGGATGTATATGGACCGACTGTTGCTCTAAGCCACAAAAACGACTTATTTAAAAATTTATCAAAAACTTTAATAATTCTCTTAAAGGCAATAATATAAAAAAACAAAACATTGAGTTAGGTAAAATACTAAGTACAAGAGGAAAACGTAATACTTCCAACAGCAAAAAAAAAAAAAATATCGAAGAAAGTATTTATAAATTAGAATTATGTATATTTAATACAGGGTGGCTGAGACCAAGTGTTACCAAATGAAAACGCTGTAATTTTTTTAATTTTGATTATTTTTTATTGAAATTTCGTGGAATATGTTGAAAACATATTACATTTTATGAAAAACATGTTACTGCTCGATATGACCTCTTTTGGCTTTGATTATTTGATTCAGTCTTCCATAGAAAGCATTGCATGCTGACCGAACGTGGGCTTGCGGAATTTTATTCCATTCTCGAACAAGAGCTGACTTCAATGCATCAACACTTTCGTATTTTTTAGTGGACACCTTACTCTCCAAAATGGACCATATGGAGAAGTCCATGGGATTCAAGTCTGGTGAATATGGTGGCCATTCTTTCGACGAAATCAGCCGCGGAACGCAATTTTGTAAAAATTGCTGTGTCGCTCGAGCTTTGTGTGACGGTGCCGAGTCCTGTTGGAATGTCCAACGGTTCGTACCAAAGTGTTTACGTGCCCAAGGTAGCAAAGCATCGTTTAGGATCTTTTGGCGGTACATCTCTTGGTTTACCTTGACTCCATGTTCGATGAAAACCAGAGGAGTGCGTCCATCTGCAGTAACTGCAGCCCAAACCATAACATAAGCTGGTGATTGCTTGCGCATGGCAACTCTTGTGTCCAAATTATCGTTGGACTTGTCCTCTAACCAAACACGATCATTTTGTTTATTCACATGCTGTTGAATGGTGAAAATTTTCTCATCAGAAAAGACGATTTTTGGAATCTCATCACGTTCGGCCAAGGCCTTCAATGCTCGTGTTCTTTCAAGCCTAACTTTTTTTTGTGCCTCCGTAAGATCTTGAACTTTTTGTATCTTGTAGGGCTTCAAGTGTAGTTCATTTTTCAATATGGTTTGAATGCTGTATCGTGAAACATGTAGACGTGCGGCTAATTGATTGGCACTTTGACGAGGATTTCGTTGGATTCGTTTCTTCACCTTTCGTATCATTTCTTTTGATGTTGCTGTCTTTTTAGGACCGCCTCTGTTGCGTTTAGCGATGCTACCAGTTTCGTTGTATCGAGTTATGGTTCGATATACAAACATTTTATTCACATTCAAATGCTGGAGCTGACGAACTATTGCTGTTTGTGAATTTCCACCCAAATACAGTGCAATTACACTATTACGTTTGAATTCCATTACGATTTTTTTATTAAGATATTAATTTAGAACAATTATTTATTGACCACATATAAACAACTAACCAAACTTCAATCTGTCAAAAAATTAATGCGCGAAAATGACAACTACACAAATGACAGCAGAGTGAAGTTAGTAACATTTGGTCTCAGCCACCCTGTATAACGAATTTATAGTTATGTTCT
This sequence comes from Tipula vernalis, assembly GCA_958295665.1. Classification (NCBI taxonomy): domain Eukaryota; kingdom Metazoa; phylum Arthropoda; class Insecta; order Diptera; family Tipulidae; genus Tipula; species Tipula vernalis. The sequence continues at coordinate 155,892,792 of OY282558.1, forward strand.
TTAAAAACATGAATTATGTCCATTTAGGTATATGTTGAAAAAATTAATAAATAATTTATTATTATTTTTAATATATATGGTGTATTAATCTATTAGGTGAACACTTAACATTGCAAGTGTAAGTAAGTCGTCACGTGAAACCTTCAGGTATCTGTTTGAAAACCATTTACACCAAGAGAGAGAAATTCGAAATCTATTCATTAAAATAAATCCAGGACATTTCAAAGTTTTTGATGCAATAATACTTTTAATAATCTTCATCCTTTATTGATCATTAAGAATATACAATACACTTTTGAATTGCCTTGTTATCAAAAAATAAAATAGGTGCGGATAGCATCGGATCTGTGAAAGATTTTTTGATATTCTAAATCTTTATTTTTTACTATCGCAATAGAAACAAAACGAAAACAACTAAAAAGCAATAAATCAAACATTTTTATAATCTTTCAAGGTTACTAAAACCACAAATTTTGTATTTTTACGGCGAGTAGAATTTGGCGCTCCATTTTTGTGATCACTCTAAAGCTATGGTCTATAAGTCGAATTGACTACGGAGTATAGTTTGACTCTGTTATTCTATAGATCTTGTAAGATCTCACAAAATATATCATATTCAATAAATTGATTTATATGATGGATATATACCGTAAGGATGGCTACTGGGATTCATTTTCATTGTGGTATTGCGGTTGCCACTACATCCTCGGTTGTCTGCGGGATATAGCACACACGCTAAGGGCGATTTACTTCAGATTTTTTATTTAAGACGGTTGATTGTTTGTTTAATTTTCTTAACAATTAAGAAGATAATTGATTCTGTACAAAAATTAATGTAATACGCTGGAAATGTATGACTGCTCCCCATTTCTTGTACCACTCTACTTTCGATGTTAGAAAATATGTTTCATATAAAAAATGGTTGAAAAAATATTTCGAATTATTCTGCTTTGTATACCGATGGGATGGGATAACAAAATCTTCAGTTGAATTTACTTTAGCATATTTTACTCTAATCAGTGCAATGTTATTTTATTAATATTAAACTTACTCATAAGTAAATTTAAACTATGCATGTATAGCCAGCAATACGGCACATTTATAAATTTTCATCTATAACAAAGCATGTAGTTCAATTGACTAGTATCAATAGGTTAAATTGAACTATGCGTGGTTATTTTACTATTAAAATAAAACAACTAAGCTAATTTAGTAATATGAAGCATGCACAATTAAAATTAACCATCGCAATTTATAACCAAATTAACCAAAACCAGTATTATGACAACTAAAACCACTATTGTGATAACCAATCCGAATTAAACAAGCTTAGGTTATTCAATATTTTTTTGAGTGTACGAAAGTAAGCAACATTTTTTTTTATTTTAAGAAATTTACAAGTCATTTTGTGATGATTTGTTTTTAAAAGTATTTAATTACGAGACATTCGTTAATCTGGAAAAATTAAACAAATACAATTGTTATTATTACGGTGTGCATTATATTTGCAGTTTTCCAAAAAGACGTCACCAACACAATTACATATACAGTTATAAAAGCCAATTGTTATAATATGTCATAAGTACAACTTCAATTACACTTAAATAATAAATAAGTTAACTTTTTTTTTTTTGTTTTGTCACTTAACGACTGTTGGCTTATTTATCATCAACATCAAACATTTTATTCATGCAATATCATTTATAATTATACTCGTAATCTCATTTGTGTGTGATAAAATATATTAAACATGTTTTAAGCAGATAACGTTCAATGAAATGGTAAAAATTAGGCGCCATGCTGGTTATATTTTTATGTTGTTGTTTATGTTCTCTTTAAGGTAGGATGTAAAGTGGATTTTTAGATTTGTACAAATTTATGATTATATATGAAATTCAGTTTTAAACTTCAATTTTTATAACTATTTTTGGATTGATGTGACAGACAGTGGCAACTGGTATTCCGCCTTTTATATCACAAGAGGTACGTACACTCGTAAATAATTATTTGAAATGAAATCTAGAAACTTGTTCATGCCGCAATTGTTTGTGAACATAAAAAAAAAATTTGATTGAACTGATCGGGAACGGTACAATTAAGATAAATGAAGAGTTTTGTATACCTACATAAAATATTAATTTAATTAACACATTAAATATTATAATTGGGTGCCCTTAAACTAATTAAGTTCAAACAAGCATGGTGTATTTTTTGTTTTAAATATAAACCAAAATACTGAAGATGACTTCAAGCAAAACAATGTAAAAACATCTTAAAAGTAAAGTTATACATAACTATTTTACAGTTTTTTGACTTGCATGTGTACAATCAGCGAATTAAAAATCATCTTTTTAATTTCTTTACATCTTCCACTAATAAAATTATTTGTTAGCTTACGGTCATATATACATATTGAAGATCAAAAGTTCTTCTTCTTTGTTGAATCAGTAATACCGTCTGTTGTCGAATTTATCTCAATTTTTGTTGCCAAAATGTTAACGACGATTTGTATAATGATATTCCGTTTAATGTAGAGCGCGCCGCAATGATTTGCTATGTGTGTATGATCTCATGCCGGAGATAAGATAATACTTAAAAGGAATAATACAAGAATATTTATTATTCAGCTCGTGTAATGGTTATACTTTAAAAATTAAGTTTCTAGTACAATCGTAAACTTTGACTAAATGGATGCTGTAAGAATCGTAAATAAATTTTAAAGCATAAACAATAAATTAACCAATCCATTTGGTTTGGTATATACAACAAATCTTTCCGCATTTGTCATCGCGCGAAAAAAAATTCCCACACAAAGCTTTTTGACCAAATCACATTACCTTAAAAGCTTCAATTTATTTTCCGTTTTTTTTTTTTTTTGGACAATTACAACTGATTGTAAATTTCTGAAAACTACTTCTTTGTATACGTTACATAAACCATATACTCGTACACAGAGATAACGCCGCACAACACACAACAATTGTATACTTTACATTTACATTTTCATTCATTCAACTTCGAGTTTTAACCAAAAAGAATTTATTGGAGTCTTTAAAATAAATTATCCAACTCCAAAATGCTGTTATTGAACGTGAAAACGACACAAACATGTCACAAATTAATGTAATTTCTTGAGATTTTTCTTCTTTACCAATGTCCATTTCACTTTATGATTATTTTTATGTTCATTGTTTTTGGATTTTATTTTTTTTTTGTACTTTTAATATTTAATTGTATCCATCAATTTTGTGAGTGACTTCTCCTTTCAAGCGCTGAATAAGAAACCAATTTTTTTTTTATTTTTTTTTTTTTATCTTAACTAGAGCAAGCCGACACGCTACATCCAAAAATATAATCAACCAAATAACGACACAGAAATTATTTTATATAAATTAGGTTCTGAGATTACTTTCACTTGTTGCTTTATATTATTTAAGTAAGATGACGGAGTAGATGAACCAAAAAAATAAAAAAAAATGTCTTATGTATGATGGCATTCCGCAGATGGATATGAAATGAAATTGATTTAATATGGTGATGATTGTGATATTTGGTGGCCATTTACTGGGACGTCTATTTTAAAGGTGTCGATCGGGTGTCAATCAACAAATTTATTTTATTATTTTTTTTTTGTTTTATTTGAATAGACGGTCGCCCAGTGTATACCGTTACTAATCAGTCCACCCATTTTATTTTTAATTAACTAAATCTATAGAGATTAATTGATAAAAGTTGAAATACGGTACCTGCTTTTGATTGAAATTTGATATTATTTAGACGGACGCCAATATTCCAAAAATAGCAGCGACGCTAAATAAAATGTTCGATTGATTGTGCGATATACGAGTAAAGGTAGTTGTTGGATAGTGTATAACATAAGTCGCTGGATGATTATTGTTTGCTTTTCTGCGAACATTTTCAGTTTTAATGAAATAATTTACTAATCATGCTTCAGATTTTTTTAACCTCTGTAATTTTTCTGAAGTGAAGGCGGTGTTGCATGCAGAAGGTTTACTCACGACCAGTAAACCTTCTGCACGCAATACACAATGGACATTGAAACATAAATAGCAACTTAAGTGGATGATAAGCGGAAATTATTTCTCCAAATTCGATGATTTTCCGTGGATTGGATTTCCGTGTCCAAATTAATGTTCAAACATTTTTGAAAATCCGATAAATGTCCCAATTTTGACGATTTTACCCGTCGAACGATGGACAATACAACGTTCAAATATTTTTTTGCAAATCCTTAAAATGTAACAGTTTCGATGGCCCAAGCAAATGGTGTCCACAATGCAATATTGAAACATTTCTGAAATCCTAAAAATGCCTCAATTTCGATAATTTATTCCGTCTAATGGTGGATCTCGTTGTCCACAATGCAATGTTCAAAATTGTTTTGCAAATCCTTAAAGTGACACAATTTCGATGGTTTATGTGTTTAACTATGGATCTAGGTGTACACAATGCAATGTTCAAACAGTTTTTGTACATCCTAGGTTAGATTAGGTTAGACCGTTGATGGTCCATTGTTATACCACATACTATATTCCCTTTACCATTAATTACTGTAATCAGTTAGAGCTACTATGTTCAAGGTAGTTTTCGAGTTCCGAAATGTTGTCCATCTTAAACTTACCCAAGTGTTGATGCCTTCTGTGAGCAAAGGAAGTGAAACAACGTCTCATCATCCAGACCCAGCCTTCTTGCATGTTTTCCAATAAGGCAGTGTCCGGTGAGTAATCCTACGACAGTTCGTAATTCACTTCTCCGTAGGGAGATTAATGTTCTGGTGCACAGTAAGTCAAGTTTTCGCCAAACTTATTTTTTACACTACAGGTGAAGGTTTTAGTCCATCTTTTCTCTGCAGAGATTATAGCGCCTGTTTCCAAAGTGTTAGTTTATGCGCTGTAATAGGCGTCCTCAGACTGGCCTTTCCCACTTGAATCTAGAGAGTCGTACTAAGCGTAGCGAGCTTATCTGCCATGCAGTTCCTTAGGATGTTCGAGTGATTGGGGCTCATATTAACTGAATGTTCAAATGCTCACTAATGTCTTGGCGTGACGCCAAGGACAATGATTGCCGCCTGACTGTCCACATAGATTGCGTTATCACCTCAAAATACCACAATATGCTTCAACCACGTCTCGACCTCTTCAATCGCTATCACTTCAGCCTTTTACATGCTGCGGTAATCAGAAAGACAAGCTTCGAGTCTAGCTTCGAGCCGTCCGAAGAATTTGGTTTACAAACAAAATTTTCGTTTAGGATTCCCTTGTAGCGAACAGAGTCTGAAATCCCTTCCCGGAGTGAAGAGTAGGTATAATGTATTCAAGGTCTGCCAGCACATCTTTTAGCGAAATCCTAAAACTGCCCCAATTACGATGGGTTAAGCAATTTCGGTGTTAACAATTCAATATTCTAAACTAGAAAGCAATGAAATGATTTTAGAAGTGCGATTGCCTACGAACGTGCGCCAACGTCTTGAGTGACTTGATAACTAGTCAAGTACGATTTGGGAATCAGTCCAGGCGTATGTGTTGTTGATTTTTAAGCTAAACTCCCTAACTAGTTTTATGAAATTATTCAACAATACCGTCGCACATAGTTCAAGGCGAGGAAGCGAGGATATTGTGTCGTATACCCTTGGAAGTTATGATTATTGATTCGTTGATGATCGGCAGAAATTTTTGCTTAATACGCTCTCACTGTTACATTTCCACTTTCTGAGATGAACACTGTATTTGGGTATAGTACTGTATTTGGGTACATTAAAATCGGTTTTCAATTGCTTTACAAATGGCTTTCATACGGGTCCATTTGAAACGCGATATTTTAAAATGCGATTTAGCAAAACGCGATATGGTACAAAACGCAATATGGTACAAAATGCGATATGGTACAAAACGCGATATAATACAAAACTGCGATAATTGAAATGTTGATTTTCAAAACGCATATCCTAGTTCCATTGTACATGTTCAATTTCATCTTTAAGGTGGAGGAAAATTTTACATGTGAAATAAAGGAAGATTAATAGTTTCGAAATACCGCGTTTTGAAATATCGCGTTTTGTACTTTATCTCGTTTCGTTAAATCGCGTTTTTATAAAACGAGTTTCGAGCGGATCATCTTTAATACAAGCGCTTCGATGGAGAGCCCAGGGCGAGTTATCTTCGATATTCCACAGTTAATCTGACCAAAACCATCAATTGAAACTCGTGTATTCTGCTTCTTTAACTAAAGGCGTTTGAAGAACTCCGTGATGAAGCTGACCTGAGACCCAGAGTCCAAGAAAGCTCTGCAGAGTATCAATCTTCTTAAGTTGTCGACAGCACTTACGGTTGCAGTTTTTGCAGGATTGAAATAACTTGTGAGCTATTCGCATGATATATATGCGATTCAGTCGATGCTTCGTCCTGATGTAATAGGGTGTTATGCTTTTGGCCACATTTTTGGCTACGCACTTCCTATAGACACTTGATACATCTGTTGTTTCTTTTTAAGAACCCCTTACGTCCTTCTACATTTAAAGAATTAAAATCTTTACAATAAAATATGGTATGCACTATGTCCTGGTACATTGCACCTTGGAATACGGTGACTGATTGCGTCGCGGTGTTACATTCTATAGCTTCTGATTCAACCGAACAGACGTGACTTCTAACTTTGTTTTTGGGAATAACTCGCTTCGATGCAATCAATGATTCAAGTGTATCTAAACGCCGACTTAAAAATTTTGGAAACTCGGAAAACTCTGGAAAATCATGATCGATGACTATTCGACGAACGTTCAGATAAAAGTATTGATGATAAATGTCTATGCGCCAAATCTTTCCTTTAGCTTATTCTAGGCTCCAATGAAATTACCAATTATGTGTCGGAATAACACAGTAGTTTCTCCCCGAAAAGGCCGTCTTAAATACTGGAATTTTTTCAAGAGAATTGAGATTGGGTGACTTAAAATATTCTACGGAAAATGAAGGTATATGAATCTTCGGCAAATTCACCTAATAGCGTTCAGTCAGCATGAGTTGCTTTTTGGGAAATATCCATATTTATCACAAATCGATTCTCAAGATTTTTGGGTCGAATTTAACTACTTTAGGGGAGAAAATCTGGTACAGTAATTTTTCCTGATAACCCAAATCTGTCTCTTTTTCAGGATTGGCGGTAAAAATATGAAGCTCCAGCTCAGTAAACTACTCAATTATCTCCTCAACTCGCTTTAACCGTGTTTTTAATTCAATTACGCTTGAATTTAAACGGCCTTCTCGTGTATATTTAACTAAATTTGTTAATTAAGCTTTATTCGTACTATGTTGTCTTTTGAGGCCAGCAAGAAGTTGAGCCATTTTATATTGTTCAATTTTTAATGGTGGTTGGGAAAATTAATGCTTTTGGTATAGTTTACAAATTAATTTAAAATGACGAATTGAGTGATTTTATTAATTTTGACGTCTCTTTGTTTTAGGTCAGTCTGTTGCTGTTGCTCTGGATACGAATAATTTTCAGCTATTCAAGAAGAGGTAGGTGTCTATATTGAAATGGACTATAAATCGTTTTTGACCAGAGATGTTGCACCTTCCAAGAAAATGTAAGTATTTTTCTGAACCATTGAATTCCTTTATCAAGTTGGAAAAATTGTGGCCTGACGGTCTTAACAGAGTTCTGGCCACCAGACATCACTGAGGAACTATAAATTACATACCGAGGACATAGGTTAGGTTAGGTTAGGTTAGGTTTAGGTGAGGGACCACTAGCATTAGGCATAGACACAGAAAAGGTCCTTAGCCATACCACGAATTGTAGTTTATCATCCAACTCATTTGAACCATTTTGAGCTGTTAACGAAGCGCTAAATTCTCCTGACGCTCATCCCACTGAGGTCCGTCTGGTCACTGAAGAGGGGTGCTCCTAGAAACTTTAGTTTATTTCGTGCCAAACGAGAGCACGTGCAAAGAAAATCATAACAACCCAAAGTGGGAGGATCGATATGGGGAAGTTTACATGGGTGTTTTGCATAAGCTTACTAAGGGTGCCAAGATATTTACCACTGACACCAATAGCAACATCATCCGCATAGGCAACCACCTTGAAGCCACTGTGCTCCAGTCTTAGCAACTAGTCATTTATGACCAAGTTGTAAAGCAGCGGGGATAGTACGCCACCCTGCGGCGTACTTCTGCTTGCAAATCTTCTGGCGGAGGATTCCCCTAAACTGGCATTTATGATCGTGCCTCTTAGCATTTGATCTATCCAGTCCTTGAGTGCTTCATCCACTCCCACATTTGAAAGTGCCCAAGATGCCCCTGGAAGTACGTTGTTAATGGCTCGCTAAATATCCAAAAAGGTCACCATTGCGAAGTCTCTATACTCAAAAGATCGACGAAGCACTCTCTTCAGATCTCCCCTATAGACATGCTCAGATTTAGATAGCTTTTCCGGCACAATCGTGCCTCTAATATGATCTTCTATTTGCTTTACCAGTTTTTTAAAATAGAAGGAAGACAAGCTAATCAGTCTAAGGTCTTTGGGATTGCAGTGTGAGCGTTTTCCTGCCTTAGGTATAAATACGATGTTCATTTCCGTCCATTTGCTAGGAATATGGCATAGTTCTAGGCTGCCTTTGAAAATTACTATTAACCAGGAACTTGTTAGATCCGTAGTTTCTTGAATATTCGCAGGGATAATACCATCGAGTGCAGCGACTTATATGGTTTAAAACTTTTTATCGCTCACAGGATCTTTTATGCTAATAATTTGGCCTACAAGGCTACCAGCCCTATTACCTACTGATGTGCTAGGTACAGATTTGGAACGACCAGGAAAATGAGTTTCCAGCAAAAGTTCCAGCACCATTAGTAGTCCATATCCCATCCGGCCGTTCAAGATAACTTGGGATGGAGGGACCAGTTGATAGTACTTTGCGTAGCCTAGACGCCTCCGAAGACTCCTGAATTTAGCGACAGTATAATCTCTAAGATCTGTTCTTGGCCTTCTCAATTGATATGTGCAAATTTTGAAGACTTCCTTATAGCAGTGCCAGTCTATAGCGGTTCTTATTTTCCTTGCTGTTTTAAAGATCCTTTCGCTTTTTTGACGTGTTTGCTGAATCTCCTTGTACCACCAGGGTGGCAGAGATTTTCCCCTAGGCCTGCTAAGAGGACTAGACCTTAGTATCGTTTCACCAAAAGTGTCGTACAGCTCGTCCACCAAGCCATCGGGTTCTTGCGCGGTTTTTAGAGATTTTGGAACCGGAACTGGTAGTGAATTACCCAGAATTGTTCTAAAGGTATCCCAGTTGATTTTCCTTCTATTCCTGTAAATTGGACTTTTTGGGGAAGGCTAGTCCTTCTTTTTTCGCATGCATTAATCTATATCAAAAAGTCTTGAGCCAAAGTACCCAGTCTTCCGTGACCCAAGGTCCTTAGATCAAGACGACATCTCTCCCTTCTTTTCCAATTTTTATTATGACGGCAGCTGATGCTGCCTTAGAGTGGTGGAGGTGGAAATGTCAAAATCCATACTGCTTCTTCTCCACCACAGTACCATCAAAGTCCTCCTTTAATGAGAATTTCTCTTAGAGCCTCTTCAATGAATCCAAAGATATTGACATCTCCGTATCTGGGATAGAATTTCCGCCAGGCTATCGACTATTTCAAGGTGCCTATATGGGCACTAAGCACAGCTTTATCGGACTTCGGTATCTGCAGCTTGTACGCGTCCTCCTTGTTTATTTTGAGTGTGGCTGCAGTGATACTGTAGTTTAAGGTACCATTGGTTGTCTCTCTGTTTAAAATTAAGACGGCTGGGCTGACCTGTAGTCAGTTTTTGGCTCCTCGAGCTTGCAACAACCGGAGTATTACCGAAGAGCTCCACACCCTGGCTCTCGGCCTACAGGGAATCTCTGCCCTGGTTAAAACAGCGTAGTGTAAAGCAGTCAGATTTACCTGATTCCTATACCAGCCTCCATCCCGACAAGTCAAAACAGGTCTTGTGAATTCTGACAGGACTTTCAGCTAGGCTAAGGAACCTTCCACCTTCCTCCAATTGGCGGGCGTAATACTACCATCCTCTTGGGACTGGACAATAACTGCCACAACCAGCTGATCTCTGAGTACCTCATTAAAATACCTCATACTGGTAGCTTGGAGCTTCGTTCTTTTAGCGATCTTACGACTTTCCTCCTGAGATCTTATTATCTTTAGCTGTGGGTTAGTTGAAGGGCCTTCCGACTTTTGTTCGGTGAATTTCTCTGTCCACGCAAGCGTGGCTTTCACTTTCTCCGACCGGTCTTCTGGTGAGATGTTGCTTATTTTATCTAAAGCCCTCCAGGCCTTTCTCTAAGTATTTTAGTTTGGTCTTGAGAAAACAGCTTCCTTTGTGCTTTGATTCCGCTTTGTTAACTCAGATTTTGTGGCCCGACTGAAGGGACCAGCCTCATTTGTGCTTAAGTCCCGTGATTTGGTTATAGATTTAGAGGCATCCCTACAGACGTGAGTCTTCTTATCTACATTTACCGGATTTGTTAGAGAGCCGGACTCCTTTTTTTGTTTTTGTTTTTGTGATCCATAATAGGTCCCTTGAGTAGCGGAGAAAGGGGTGTCCGTCTGTGCAGAGATCCGCAGTACACAGATAAGGCTACTTAATCCGGAGGACGTCTGCTATCCAGATCCACCGTTAGCGACTGTGCTAGTTTTTAAACTGGGCCCTCAGTCTGGTCGATTATCGACACGGTACGAGTAGCACCTTAACTCGGCCCAGTGTTTTTGTTTACGGTTGACTCCTTCAGCGCCGTGTTTCAGCCTAGAAGCCAAAGAATCAGCAATCTAGTTACCAGCGGTCACCACGTAGAGATAACACGAGCACCTGGGGAAGCTGCAGGTGTGGAGCTGATAACAATTGCCAATTTGAATCCCCCGAGCAACTTCACAGCTGGACCATCTGAGGACAACCAAAGACCATATTCTTTCGAAAATTCATTAACATATCTACTATGAAAATGTGTATTAGGTGGTATGTCCTGGACACAAAAATTCTTCAGTGATAAAAATATTAAAATTTCGAAAGTTAGGCCTTGCCATAAAAAAAACTTTAAAGCCCCTTTTGTAGTAAAACATTATGTTAATTAAGTAAAATCATAAAATGTCACATTGAAGTAGATTATTTTAGATTACTAGCTGGCTAATAAGCCCTAATATCCGTAGAAGGCACTGTCCTGCCTCTTGATGATCATGCAATCATGGGCTATGTCCTTATATTCGTGACCACTTTCGCAAGAGCTTGAATGTTCTAGTTTGATTTATTGCATTTATGTGGCATTTGTTTTGAATCGTCAGCTTAGTACTAATCTACTCACTAGACTTTCCTGAATCTTTGGCAACAAACTAAAAGTAGTCCTGCCATCCGAACAGTCTCACATCGCTACCGAAATTCCTAACAAAAAGCAAACAACCTAGAAGCGTTCTGGCGATATCTAATATTATCTAGTTAAACTCATCACGTTGATAACTTGCGACGCGGAGCTATAAATAAATAATCACTCAAAGGATTTTCAGACAAAGTAAAATAATTAAAAGCGACATCTATTTTAATAGTTGAAGTTTCCCTCTGTCGCTCAGCCAACTTAATAACAGCTCAACTAAATTCATGACATCAAATTCTACAACATATCAACTAAGAAGTGCAAAGGTCACAATGAACTGAACCGAACTATCAACCTTTCAGAAATGGTTCATCGGATTTAGACGACGAAGGAAACTGCCATATAAAAATTCGAAATCAAAATGTTGTCCGATGTCGATACATAACGTCGACAAAATCATTTTCGAAGTGCAAATCAACGACGTAAGTCGAAGTTACTGCTATATGAATTCATATATGACTTTCAGTAATATACACATGAATGATCCATTATTGTGTTATATGGCAATGATCGAGTATAGACCGCGCACAAAATTGATCTGTAAAAAGTTAATCCAATTTCATATTTGAACCAAATTATTATTTTCATAAACTCTGTACAGTGTTTCAAAAATAAATCGATACACATAACAGAGTGAAGTATATTGATCAATCTAATCGATCATCATCGTTATATATATATGATACGTATAAAACATAAAATTGAAAAACGAAATATCCGGATCGATTCGGACAAATACATAACTCTTATAAAAATTGGTACCGTTAATCTGTAATCACGAGTTGATCAAGGTTAGAAATTGAATTCTAATTCTAAATTTTAATTAATTTATTTATTTTTTGTTTTTTTTTTTCTATTTTCAAGATTATTTTCATTGATTGGATTATCGATTTTTTTGATGTTTTCATTTGGGTATGAAATGTACACAGCAAGACAATACACAAATTTGTTTTTTTTTTTTTTTGGGCTAGGTCTTTACTATAAAGATAAAATGTGTTAACACGGGCGTACGTCGTGTGCAATTGGAAAATTGGAGGACATCTAATTTAATATCTTTATTAAAATCATGATGATTAATGACCCAGAGCAAAGATCAGTAATTGATTGGCATGAAAATCATTCACGTCCACTTCCAATTTATATACGGTTTTAGTATCAACCTTTGACCGCATAAACTACAATATATTATTAATGAGACTAGTATAAACTATGTATTATCATTCCAACCTTTTCATATATTTCATTTAATGTTATAACATTATAACTTCCTTATGATGGTATTCGTTTTTCTTCTATAATATGAATAAAGATTCCCTTAGGTAGTTCACGCTCTTCACTGATCCATGAAGACCCAAAATCAGTTAATCTCTCTATAAATAAAAAATAAAATAAAATCTTCTTTATAAAAACAGCTAAATACTTGTTAGTACATTTAATAACATATTTAATTAAAATTTATATCAATAAAGCAAAAAAAAAAACATTTTGGACGGAAGCCGTATACATGTTCAACATGAAAATGTCAATGTTCAACACAATCGGATTAAGGCGTTGTTTTGTATTATGTACAGGAAATTTTGTATGTCCGCAGCATCGAAAAGAAAGTCTTAACATTTTTTTTTTTTGTTGTTATTTATGTTAGGTATATGCTATGTGTTTAGAGAATTTAACAACAATTATTTATTTTTATTTTTTATAAATAAATTGTGATCCAGTTTGTTAAATTTAAATATTTTTATTTTTTTATTCATTTTTTATATTTTAAAGTGGAAAATAACAAAATTTATCTTCATTACCTTAAACGATTTTCTTATGCTGTTCTTAAAATATTATTATGTTCATGTTAAGAAACTATAAAGAAATGTTATGTTATCGCCCCTCCGAATGAATGAGATGGTTTACAACAAGAAAACAAAAAAATTTGTAAATATATATAATGATGAAAGTTCAGCCTTCAGGGATACAATAGTTTTGGTTTGGTTTAATGGTTTAGAAATTGTTTCATTTAGGGCTTCTAGATAACGTTGTTTTCGGAATAATAAGATGATATACCTTGTTGCAATAATGGAAGTTAGTCTCGCAGTTTAAATTGTTGCCGTATTTAAACTACCTTTTTGTGGGTCGTTGGTTGTTGTTTCGCAGATATAACCTTGTTACAGAACATATATTAATCCTTTGATATAGTCTAGAAAAAGATTTCGATTACTTTATACTTTTTGGAAAGTACTATATTTAAAAGCTAATTCATTCGTCCAAATATTTTAACATTTATAGTTAAAAGTTTTTACGGAAACCGGCAATGTTGGTCAGTTGACCTTCAATTAAGCGAATTAAGCCTCAAAAATTTCTAACGATTGACATATTCTAATGAAAAGGTAAGGCTTGAATATAAACTTAACTTCTTAAAAATTATTTAACCTAAAAACCGCAAGTTAATAAACTCTTACCCGGTCCAAATGAAAGTTTATCGCCCAAATTTCAATATTCGCAACATAATAAAGCTGAACAAGTAATTTAAAAATACAATTTTTTAGTTGTAAGTAAAATTATATACAGGGTGAGCCATTTAAATCGAATGATCCAAATATCTCCTAAAATACGCAAGCTACAAAAACAATTGTTTAGACAAAAATCATTAAGGACAATAGGCGTTATCTATTTGTATTAATGCACTTGACCTTCAGGTCAATTTTCAAGGCCATTTTTGAAATGGAAACTTCTATGTAAATGTGAATATGTATTTTCCATGTCCTACCAAGGTCACCCTGAAGTAATTTGTTTTAGTTATAATTTTCTATGAAAATTAAAACATTTAATTTTTTTCATTTCCATAGCGATATTTCTTCAGGTGGCTTTGAAGGTCATAGAAAATGCATGTTCGAATGTAAAATTTCCTAGCTTTTTCGAAGCCGTTGTCAAAAATAGGGGTTTCCATTTAAAAAAATGACCTTGATGTTCAATTGACCTTGAAAATTGACCTGAAGGTCCAGAGCATTATTTCACAATTTTATTTCACAATTTGTTTCTAAACAATTTTTTTGTAGCTGGATTATTTTGTTAGATATTTAGCCCTTTCGATCAAAATGGTCGATACCGCAACGGGCAAATATAAAACAAATAAATAAAGTTAGTAGAGTGAACACAACCGCAATGGACCAAAATTTTTAACATGAAAAATCAAAAAAATTAAAAATAAAAATCTGTAACAAAGTCCCAACTAAGGTAATTTAGAATATTGCGTGATATAAAAATTTATCAAATAAAGGTAAAATTGCAAATGAAATAAGGAAAATGAAAGGTATTATTACATATTTTCCAGTTTAGAGTTGAACTAAAATTGAAATAAGAAATTTTAAGTTTAAAAAATATCGTGAAATATCCATTAAAATAAATTTTAGGAGTTAGAAGCTAGATCGTTGTTTGTTTCATGAAAATCCCAAGTAAAAATCAAAAATATAATTGCGATAATATAACCAAATAAGATGAGAAACCCCCGCCCCCCTATATGAGTGAGTGAACCAAACAATATTCTCCGTTTGGAAAATCAGCGAATGATAACAGACCACCAATACGACAAAACTGGTCTTCATCGCATTCAAATGGAATACCCGATCGTTTGCACCTGTAGCAAAACAAGATGCAACACAAGGGAAGCGGAATTGTAGGAGAAATAAACCCTGCAACAACAAATGGCAGAATAAAGAGACATCCTACCGAAAAGGCCAAAGAACAAGCAGAAATAGAAGCAATAGAAACACAGGCAACACTAACAAAACCCCATAAAATAACTCAGACAATAGAGCGAGGCGCATCAACACAAACTGACACCAAAGGCATAAAAGAAAAATTATCCAAGAAAAGTTATCCAACAGACAAAAACCAACAAAAAATCCAGCAGAACATTGTAAGTATCGTCAATGGATTCAAAGGTGAAAATGCTAGCAACATTCTAAGTGAGCTGACAACAGACGAAAAGAGGATAATATTTAATCAGCGAGATAGTTAGGGAATAGAGTAGAAACGGAAGCACTCGACAAACAACGTAAAGAAATATTCAAAATAAAGTACGGACTAAGAAAATTCTATGATAAATCCAATAAACATCCGAAAACTAGCTCAACTCAAACGTTTAAGGAGGAGTGATTTACATCATATTGAAGTATAAGGTTGGTACAATCAAACCGAAAAATATCAAGAGAATCATGAAACTACTAGTGAGCAATTACTGCCAAATGCCCAACCACCGGTGGGATGTACGCCGCACCTGGATGAGTACGGAAAGAGGAATAATAAACACTCAGGACCAACAAAACACGTACCCGATAAACAATCGATACGTACGAAATAGACCATGCTAAACACACCTCAACCAAACTACCAAAGCCAATGATACACAAGGATCTACACACTCCCATAACATCACCCACACATATTCATCTCAACAACAGACAAACTGTACCGCACAACAAAAATAGAGCAGTGGAATTTCAAACAGAATAAAACAACAATTTCACAGCGTACGGACAGACTGAAAACTCCAAAAACGATCGCTAAAGTATTGCTGCTATTGTTAAGTTACAAAAGGACATATCTACGAAGAATGAAGAAACAAATAAGAATAAATTGCGGAAACTAGCGAAAAATAACAGTCTGGATGAACGAATAAAAACAAGAACAGGGAAACGAGCATGAATTCGCCGAGGTATAGTGCCTACAGTGACCAAACCCGATCGGGTCCTATAAATTACCGAAATACAATTACATCGTAACCTCCAATGGGCCAATCAAATACAATTACAACGTAACCTCCAATGGGTCACTCATAAAATCCCAACGAAAAATCTACATATTAAAACCGATAAAACGGTCCACGATACTCTGGCTCACAAATAAAATGCAAATCCCCCCTACAAATTCCTGGCCACAAGATAATTCGATACACCATTACAATAACAGCCCACAAACCTTTTCAACACCAAAATCAAACAAACGAGTTTCGTCCCCATGGTACACCCGGGAACAAATAGGAATCCAAACCAAATTAAGGAAGAAGAAAATAACCCAAATGATCAGAAAGGGCTCGAAATAAACAGACTAAATATCAACTCAACTTAGCAGATCAAACAGAACTTTCAAGTTTTCGAGAAAGGCTTCCCGATCAAGGAACAGGGCATCATAGGAAGAGGTTTCCATAGCAAGAGTAGCTCAGGATAGCTTCAAATTATTTGAAAATTACTAAACTTCGATAACAGACCGTCATCAATAATCATACTCCCTAGAATCGAGCAGATAATCCAACTGGATTTTCTTTGAGAAATTAATACTTCTGCCAATCAAAAACTCTCTTATAAGTTCAAACTTTAGAAAAAACATCAGCATCCTAAACATAAACAGCCACGAAATAGAAAACGAAAACATACAACGTACTATGCCACCATTATCCGAGTACCAAACAATTCATTTTATTACTAAAGATCGAAGAAGACTCGTCTAAGCGTAACAAGAGCGAAAGACAAAGCAGCAAAATAACAGGGGAAACTATACAAGACTTTCGACCAATCAGTATACTTCCTTGCTTATCTAAGGTAATTGAAAAAATTATGAAGTTTCAGATGATGAATCATATTTCTAGTTTTGGCTTAACTGATAATCTACAATCCGGGTTTCGAGAAAGACGTAGTACAACTTCTGCATTAATCAAAATTATAGATGATTTGAGTTCATTTGTTGCAGAACGTAAAGTGCCTTTGCTTGTGCTTCTAGATTTTTCTAAAGCTTTTGACAGTGTTAACCATAAAGTTCTGCTCCATAAGTTGCGCTCAAACTTTAATTTTTCCCATTCTGCGGTTAAGCTTTTGGCTTCATATCTATCGGATAGGTATCAAATTGTCAAATTGAATGAAAAATTTTCCAACGAGAGTTTAATGACTTCTGGTGTTCCTCAGGGTTCAATCTTGGGCCCTTTGTTATTTATGATGTTTATAAATGATATCAGAAACAGTGTAGCTCCGGTAAAGTTTCATATTTTTGCAGATGAAGGGGTAAAAATAAACGGCTAAAGGGCTAAAAATAAACGATACACTTGAAAGAATTTTAATTTGAAGCAATAACAATCATATTAAAATCAACCCCTTAAAATCCAAAGCCATGTTCCTAACTAGTAATAAAGTAATGTTATCCAACCTTCGGCATTATAATATCAAAATTGGCAATGCAAATATTGAGATGTGGATACGGTTAAGAACTTGGGGTTATTGATGAATAACAAACTTAGTTGGGATGATCATGTAACCCAATTATGTGGTAGAATATATGCTACTTTAAGGACGCTATGGCCCCATGAAAGCTATATACGCCGCGGGACGCTAAGCTGAAATTAATACGATCAATTATTATTCCGTATTTAACTTACTGTGCCCCTATTTATTCTGGTTTCTCTAAGTCCTCGTTCAGAAAATTAAATATCGCTTTTAATTCTTGTGCTCGGTATATACTCGTATATACAACAAAAAGAGAGCTGATTCAATTTCAAGTTATACTCGTTACATATTGGGGTGTGATTTATATCATTATTTAGAGTTCATAACAGTTATTTTCCTTTATCAAATAATTTATTATATAAATCCCATGTATCTAGTATCTAGTATCAGTCTTCCTACAAATTGCAAAACTAAAGTACGTTAGACATCTTTTTTTGTGCGAAGTATTAAACTTTGGAACTCATTCAATCCTAATTTACAATCTAAGAAAAATCTAAGTAATTTTAAAAACGATTGCTTCACATATTTCTCATCTCTAAGTTGATACTAGTTTCATTTTGGAATACTGGTTCATATTGCTTTGTGATAATTTTGTTCGGGTAGATGCAACCAGATTTACGATATGTTGTATTTGGTTTCCCTTCTTGAAATTTTATTTAATTCTATAGTTCGTCATATGAAATTATTTAATGTTCTAATTTTAACCAAGATTGTGTAATTGAATATTTGAATTGAGTATACATAAGAAGGTTTTCTTGTATTTTAAGGAAATTGCAATAAGGCTAAGCCTTACTTGTATAATATTAATAAGAAATAAATAAATAAATAACATTTAAATATTTGTATAACCCCAACCTGTAAAGTGATTCATTTAGAGTATATTGGCAAATAGTTATGAGGCACTTTCATTTGACCGAATTTTTCTTGACTCCGGAATAATTTTTCAAGAAATAACAATTGGCAATGTAAATGAATCACTTTCTAGACATGACTCTTTAGTGGTATATACGTGCTGTGATTTGTTACTTGGCCGTAATCCCGATACAAATAATTTTTCATAATTTATTATATAAATTTATGGGGAGTGGGGGGGGGGGGAGAGGGTACGGTGCGTTACTCATTATTACTTTATTAATTCAATATAGGGTTTTTTTGGAAAACCCTATATCACTCACCCCGCAGATGTAGTCCTCAACGATTAGAAATTTCTCGTGTTTCTCTAAAAATGAACATGTTTTGAGCTTCACGCAAATTGAGGCAATACCTTAAGCTCGTTACCGTTATAATAAACTACAAAATATTTTGGGAATCTTCGCTGAACTGAAAATGGCCACTCATATGGTGGTGATAATCCCGTTTTTATATTGTCCACCCGGCCGAAAACTTGGTCAAAGTCCGTTATGCCTTTTGCGATATAAATATTGGCCTGAGGGCTATTCCGGGTATCTTTGGGAAAAACGTTATGCATTGACTGTTGTAGTTTCTCGACCAGTGAACTTGGATCTCCTGCGACCTTCAGCGGTTGTCCGTAAACAAGATCAGCAGGAGTGCGTCCGACTTAAGTCTTGTTCGAAGTTCTTATACCAAGGAGAATAAAAGCGAGCTTATCACTCCAATTAAGGATATTCGATTTAGCAGAAAGAGAGAGACCATGCCAGACCATGCCATTTGCCTGAGGGTGATATATCGTCGTCCGTATTCTGTGAGAATATTAAAGTTTCGTGAATTCCTGGAATAGGTTGCTTTCGATTTGACTGCCTTGATCAGTTGTCATTTCGAGTGGAACACCAAATCTCGAAATGTACTGGTTTACAAAAGCTCTCACTATCGTACTTGCTCTATTATCCGTAAGAGGATCGGCTTCTGGCCATCGAGTGAACTGATCTATTATTGTTATAACGTAAAGATTGCCATTAGACTGGGGTAAGGTTCGACTAGATCGATGTATATGTGTTCGACCTAAAGGAATATCAAAACGTCCATATTAGGCCAGAAATATTTTAGCGCATTTAATTTACATGTTGCACGTATTCCTGGATGAGATAGGTTGTGAAGCTTTTCAAAAATTGTATGTTGCATTTGGTACCGGTTGAAGTTTCGCACCAAATTGAAAGTTTCGACGCAAAATCCGGAACAAGTTCCATCTAGCGTTTTGAACTAGAGAATTTTGTACAGTCTCTGATCAGTGATTTTAACTCGTCGTCAGACTCTTGGAGAGAAATTAATTTGTCCTAATCCAAACCTATACGACAAATAGCTGCTATTTGGGCTTCCTCCGACCGTGACAAGGTATCTGCCACAACGTGGCTTTCATCTTTAACATACCTTATTTCTGTAGTAAATTGTGTAATATATATAGTCGAGTTGGCGGCTCTGACTTTGACTATACGGTATAATTATGAAATATTCTACCTTCCACAAAACACCGGGAGTTCTTGATAGAACAATAAATGCCCAGAAGTTCTCTGTCGAAAGCAGAATATTTTTGTTCAGGAGGGGAAAACTTTTTGGAAAAGAAAGTTAAAGGTTCCCAACTTCTATCATGTAACACCAGAGGCATCGGTACTGATACGAAGTGTTCCATGTTCTATGGGATGAGCAAGAAGAATGGTTTGTGTGAGTGCAGATTTAGTTGCGTTAAAAACTAATTCATATTCAATTGACTATGGAAAATGGTTTCTTCTTGCTAAGTTTACCTAGTTTGTTTAACAGCATTCCTAAGGCCGTAAAGCGTCCTAGTGAATTCGTATAGTACAAAAGGTACTGTGATAGCGGTTTTATGTATATCTTCTCAAGCGACAGGCATCTGATGGAAAGCACGCACGAGATCTATCTTCGAGAAAATTGTACAGCCTTGAAAGTTAAGGGAAAAGTTGTCGATATGTGGGAGAAGTCGTCAGTCGTTGCAATCACGTTTTCTAACAAGGTGCAATGGTGAAGCAGCGTTGGTAAAACTCTGTCTACATAAACCCAATTGTAACACATGTTTAAACTCGCTTTTGGCTATCTTATCTTTTTCTGAATCGAACCGTCTCATTTTTAAAAAAGGCAAGTGAGTTCCAGTAACGATTCTGTTTACTAAGTTATGTTTTATGGGGAGATCATAACGAGCCTCCTGCGTAAAACGTGGAAATTTATTGAGGCGTGCGCCATATGGACCTTCGATTGCAAATAATCGGCGTATCACATCAGTTGGAATGTTAGCATCCACTGTGGTTACTGACAAAGCCGTACTAGTCTCCACAAGGCGTTTGTGCTAGAGGTCCACGACCAATAAAAATTTAGCCAAAAATTCAGCACCAATTATAGGTTTTGTTACTGATGCGATGACAAAAGGATGTCAAAAGTCGCGACGCAAGCCTAAATCTCCCTGCAATAGAAGTGTGGCAAAAGTTCTTTTGGTAATACGGAAACATCGGCACCAGTGTCGATGAAAAAATTAAATTTTGTAATTGAACATTTATTGGTTAAGCAATGATTGTAATAAGTCCCATCGGTTGTCACATTCACCTTGGGAAAATGTAGTGATCCGTTTGAAATTTGGAATTTCAGAACCAAAAAGAACAACCCTGATATTTGTTGGTGTTATCTTTAAATTTGCGGTGGTACCAGCATAGCCAATAACCGCTGTGTCAACGTGAATTACTGCAAGATTTCGTTTGGTTTCTTGAACTAGACCGTTGTTTTGAGCAATTTTGACCACTAAATTCAGGGTTCAATTTTACATTAGTTGTTCGATAGCTTTCTTAAGACTGGCTAGTGAAATTTCTGATGGATCAGAATCAGATTTAGGTGAGCTTACTGATTTAGGTTCGACAGTGTTACAAACGTAATTGGGACGATTAATTTCAAAAATACGATCTGCAAACTTAATTAAATCGCTAATATCGTCTTGTTCTGTAATTGGAACAATTGATCTATTTGAATCCGGTAATCTACCCAACCAGAGAGTTTTTAGCCACTGGGAGTTTACTGCGGTTGAAGATCCTTTGTTTCTTCGAGATGGCGGTAGATGTCAGATGGGATCAAATCACCCATATCGGTAGATTTATGTAGGTTCTCTATTTTATAAATCCGTGGCTCGATATATAATGATCAGCCCACATTTTTATTTTTTTCGTTGGTTTTTACAATCGTAATTTATAGGGAGCAGGTGGGTACGGTCTCTCATTATTACTTTACTAATTCAATATAGTGGTTTTTTTTAAACCCTACAACAATTTAAAGCAGGATTTATACAAATTTTTAAATTTTTTATGGACCTTCCATTCATAGGAATTTAACCAGGCTCCCCGCATAAAACTTGACCTGCTACATATGTCAGGGTTAACTGACATGACACTTAAAAGGTTGAATTTATATAAATTTTTCAAGTTTTTATTGGGCTCATCTCGGGAAATTTCTATGGTAAGCAGTGACCAACAAAATGGGCCATATCCAGCTATAAAATCACTACATGGGAATACCAGTTTTAAGTTGTTTTGAAAATTTTTCATAAATATAGAATATCTTTCGACTGAATTATATCGGCTGATAACTTTCGGATGAGATAACCAAAACATTATCTGCATCATCGATAATTTTATTTTCGGCTGTAAACTTACGGCTATCTTTAATAGTGTAGGTTTTTACTACTTCTGAAATAACAAGTAAAATCAAAAAATTTTCTTAATGTGAAAACAATTCAGAATTTCAACATTAAATATTTCATTTTCTACAAGGTATTAAGTGATCAAATGATAGAAAGTGAAAAAAGTGCTAGTAAAAAGAGAAAAGTCATAAGCCAATGCGGGTACCAAATTAACCAGAGCTAATGAAAGACAACCAGATAGCCTTGTGATCTTTAGTTTAATGTGCGCGCTGGATAGGACAAAATGTGTTTCCACAGTACAAAAATTTAACGAGTCAGAGTCACTACAAATGATCGCCGGGCGGAGACTAAACAAGTCACAGAACAGAATTACATGACTTCTCTGAAACGAGAGATGTTCAAAGTTCGCGCTGCAGACAGGAATAACATTAGATATGCCTACGACCGAACGATAGCAAGGTACGATCTTCAATTAAATTGTATGAAATGTGTGAAAGGAGATTTGGTTCGGCTCAACAACACTCGCAAAACAAGAAAAGGTAAACCTCTCAAGTTACATTAAAGTTGGGTAAGACCATACGAATTTATAAAGCAGGCATCGTTAATTGTGTAAAGAATAATGTAGAGCGCCAAAGCGAAAGGCTTACATGAATATGGTCGAGGTTAATTCTTTGAGAATGAAGGGCACGTTTTGGTAAAGAAGTGAATGGTAATACAATAACCATAAAAAACCCATAAAGCTGTAAAATGTGAAATGTCTTGATGACTAGAAATGTTTACCAATAAAATTGTATTTTATTTGCAAAATCCAGTGATCAAATCAAAGATAACAAACCAGCCGTTACAACGGGCCCCGTTTTCACTTCTATGCACTTATGTTAGTTTTATTTTTCCAATCCAGGAGTGGAGCAGGGGAGGTAATTTACGGATTTTTTTTTTATAATAAAATGTAGCACATCAAAATAAATTGTAAACCTACCAGTAACACAGTAGATTTAATCGCTAATTAGCTGCCATTCGACATATTGCTGAACAAGTAGCAGACAGTTGTATTAGTGACAGAATTAAATCCATTTGGACATCTCTCGTAAGGCGATTATAAATGAAAGTAAATATTTTGTTAGACGAAGTTGTTTTAACGAAAGCCATTATATACATTCATTCACTGTGTCACTTCCCAAATCAATCGTTCTGAGTAATCTAAATTCATGTAGACTTTGTGTTATATGATTTATCCATATGCTATTATGATTAATCGGATCAAACCAAAATATTATAACAAAAAAAAATTGATTCGTTCAAAAATTTCATAATTTTCTTCTAAAATCTCTTACACTTATTTAATAAATAAAATTAAAAATTAATAAAAATATAAAATTATATGATAAATGCATTTTATTTATAAAACGCCGAAAGGCAAAAAATCTTAATAATTTTTATTCTTACGAGTTAAACACAAAACGAAACAATTTTGCTGCCTAAGTTGCGACAGCTTGTCATTCTTGAACGGTAAATCATAAAACATTTTTTTTTTTTTTTTACAAATAATAAAATCAGAATTATTGTTATTAATAATTTGTGTGTTGAATATACATAATTTTATATCAATTCATAAATATTGTGTGTCTTTGATATAAAAATATAAAATATGCGCGACGACGACGACGAGACACGAGACGAGAGTAAAGGTGGAAATTTGATTTAATTTTGTTAAATCATTTTGATTTCTCAATTATTATGTTTGAAATATATAAATCATAAATTTCATGACACAATATTTGAACATAAAACACCTACCATAAAAAGAAAATTATGTGGAATGGTTTTGTGTATCTTGTAAATATATAGGTGCATACTCGTTTTATTTAGTAGATCCATGTGAAGGTGAAATTTAATCACGATTTTATTTTTAATTCTTTAAATTAAATAATTTCAATCAATAAACCCATTAAGATTGGTAATATTATTTGAGGTCGATCTAACATCACGTAAAATATTAGTTTTATTGTTGCCGGATTTTATCGGATTAACACATAACTATATGAATTTATTTGGCCCTCATTTTGAACGGGAGGGGAACTAAGTTGTTCATCTCCCATATTGCTTTCGTATTCTAAATCTAAATCAAATTAGTATAAATTTGCTATTAGTATGACTCTGTGGCTTGAAAGTTTATTTAACATTTAAAGTATTTTTTGATTGAATTTGGGAATATTCTGCATTTTGTGAAGGAAGAATGGTTAAATTTTAAATTCGTAATGCAATCCATTATCTTTATTTAAAAGACTTATCAGCAACCGATATCAAATAGGTAAGGATCAATCTTTAGGGGAGTCTACACCATCGGTCGGTGAATTTAAACGTGGTCGGACAAGTGTTTTTGATAATGAACGGACAGCGGAAATTCAAAACAGGTGACAATATTAAACATGATTCAAATAATCTTGTATTGAGTGATCGTAAAGTGAAGTTGAGTTAGATTGTTGACATTATAGACATTTCAAAAGAACGTATAAAAAATATCTTGCATGGATATTTGTAAATGAAAAAGCATAAAGCAAGATTGGTGCCGAGTTTGCCATCTATCAATCAAACACAGGAAAAATACTTTTTTGACAATAAAATGAACATCAAATAACTACAATTTACATTTAATTTGCATTTACAAAAAAATTTGGATAAGTCGAAATCGAATTCATTAAAATTAGAATTAAATTGCTAACATTTAGCCGAAATAGGGCTATTACGCGCATAATTACGCGCGTATATGCTGTTTCTTATAGACCGCTTGGAAAAACTCTGCAAATAGTTCACCTATATCGTTTACATTGTGAGCAGTTCTTAAATTGATCAAGTTATTATTAAATCATGGTGGATGATTATTCTTCTGATTATAACTTTTAGGCACATATTTATCAAAAGTCTCAAATAGAACACAGTAAAATTCACAATTAAAGCATCAATATCGCTCCATTTATGATTAAAAATTTCATCCCAGTCCAGATTTTCAAAAAACATATACAATTCAGAAATATCCGCTTTTTTAAAGTTATAATTCATCGTAGGTTGTTTATGATTATTGAATTTACAAAATTGCTCCAAACAGTCAAAATCAATTTCCAATCCATAATGGTGTAATCTCTCAGGAACAAATGACGCCATCGACTTTGTAATCGAACAATAATTAGGACCATTCACAAGTACTAAATCAAGAACCCGGCCATTTAAATTAGTTACTTTACAAATTTGATGCAAATCAAGCGATGACATATAGAGTCAATAAAAATGTGATCATCATCATTAAAAATATTGGTCGAGAAGACGTGGGACGGATTATGATCATTGGTGCGCCATATTATGCCACGAGTATTGAAATCTCCTAAAACACAAACTACGTCATTCATATTATAATCCACAACAAAAAGGTGAATGTTATCACATTGTAAAATATAAATCTCCTTAGCAATGTGAGGTGGAATGGCAACTTCAACGCAACAAATTCAATGTTATAATTCGGTTATATTACCTTACACCAGATTTAGCACTAATTAGGGTTGATCGGTCACATCTGTTTTCTACATAATAATTCGTAAAAAATACAGAACTTAAAACTCCTAAATGAAACCCAAATGGCAATGATTTATAACACATACCACCAACATTTTGATAATAAAGTATGGTAAAGTCTTCAACTTCCAAATTCACTCCAATAGAGTCAAGCGCGGGACTAAAACATTATTATTGATTAATTTCCGACGTGAATTTTAAAATTCTTTAATCAAAATTCTAGGAGGACACGTCGATGTATCCAGAATTTGGTCAAATTTGCTTAAAGGAATATCGATTTTAAGTGATACATAATCTCGAATTACCATTCCACAGCAATGTTTGGACATGTTAAATATAATAAGGAGAAATGATGAAATATGGATTCATCACTATACACATCAGAGTCTGGACAACAGTTTGTACAGTGTATGTACCCTTAACAAATCTGATCACAAACGTAATAATCAGCTGAAAAAATTGTCGCCACTACTTTTTGGGATACGCATTGAATAATGCTCATCGACCATCTAAAAAAAGAAAAGCAATCACTGGCGAGTATTATAGTGCGTTCTTGGACCAACTAAATGATACAATCATGGCAAAATGAACACATTTGCACACAATGCACCCTTGTTTTACTTGAAATTGCTTCCCCATACACTATATTCTACAGATTTGACACCAGCGACTATTTCCTGTTTCTCAAAAAGGATTTGTGTCGAATGACGGAGTAACAGCCGAAACAAATGCACATTTTTAAGGGCCTGAAAAATCGCTTTGCAAGAAAGGTAGTGAAATATTGGAATTTAGTTGGATGAAGTGTAACCAAAAGTTACATTAAACCATTGTTCAGAACCCCTAAAATGTAGAATCAAAAAGTGCACATTCGTCATGTGATGGTTTGGGAATTGAAATGGTGAAGGACTAATAACCGAACGAGCAATTAGAAATTGAGTTTTCAAATTTCGTTCGGGAAATACGACTTTAAAAGACGAACCGAGGGCGGGACGTACTTCCGTTAAGGAGCAAAATCCACTCCAATCAACAAGAGATGTAGCAGAAAGGCTTAATACATCACAATCAACTATTTGCCGCCCTCTGAAGAAATTAGGGGAAGTCAACAAGCTAAGAGTAAGTGTACTTCGCAATCTCAGTGCATGGAATAAAGAATGTCGCATGTCATTCGCCACAAGTCTGATCTCGTGGAAAAAAGTCGAGTCTTTTTAATAAGAATTATAGCAGATGATGGAAAATGGGTTACATATGACAATCTCGTTGGCAAAAGACAGTGGCTTGATAATGTTCAATCACCTTTTCAAGATTCGAGAGGGGGATTGTTGAAGCATAATTTAACGATTACTGCAGATATATACGTATGTTCAACAGCTGCACGTCGTGCACTCGTCCATCGCAAATACGTTATTCTTTTACACGAGGAAGCGCGAGCACACATAATAAGGGTATCTCAAGAAAAAATCTTGAACTTGGATGATCTGTTTTGATGCTAGCCGCTAAGGCAATCGAAAATTTGTTTCAGCCCAAACGAATGAAATTTTACAAGGCAGACGGAAGGCAAACAGAAGTTATTTATGACTCTATCTAATATCTACTATCGACCATATATTTTAAAACTTCTCGTATGGAACAGAATTTGTATGTACGTATTCCCGAGGGAGAAAATCTCGCGTGATATAATCCCGAGGGTACAAAATCCCTAGGATACAAAATCCCTAGGGTACAATATCTCGAGGGTATAAAATCCTGAGGGTATAAAATCCAGTAACCCCGAGGAAATCCCGATGGGTGATATGCTATAATCATGACTATTTTCGATGTTCGAGGTTTCGTGTGTATAAATCTGTAAATCAAGGGAAAATTACACTAATCGTGCAACAACTAGATTTAGAATTTTCATAGACTTACGGGTGTATCTTCGGGATGTAGTATCCTCGGGATTTTGTAACTTTATCTATCCTGGGGACTTGACATTCTAGAGATTTTTTTTAAATTTTCGGGATTTTTATTCTCGGGATTTTGTCTCTCTCCCGTAAAAAACATGGTGTTATTTCCCATTCTCACAAACAAAAATTCAAGAGCTAGTTTAACAAATTGACTGGAAAGTCAATTTTGCTAATCGTAATTTTTTGACTATTTCCTAATGGGTTTCAAAAATGATAGCATTGGCGTCCCATGAATCCCCATACCTAAAGTTTATCGTTTTATATAGTCACGGCTTGGCGAGTGAACGTATGGGGCTATATTACCAAAGAAAATATCACTGGGTATTAGAAATGAAAGCCGGACAGTCAATATACAAACATTTGTTGAATTTTTTTTTTTAATTTTTGGTGGTTTTTATCAAAATCTTCACTCTCGTTCTTGACCTTTGCTTGTCATCGTAATTTAGCATTAAGGGTCATGCTGAGATATTTAGCGGTGTTCGCATACGGTATTATTTCTCGATTTATTGTAATCGGAATATATTCGAATCGTCTATTTGTAAAGGTGATGTGAAATGATTCAGTTTCATTTAATTTTATTCGTCATCCATTTGTCCATTTTTGTGAGTAGCTGATTGTAACTTCTGTGTTGATTCTTCGTTGCTTTCTCCAACAGCTAACTAGCTACAATGTGTTGTTTTCTAATGCAGGGAGATCATAAGTCTACAGTAGGTGTATTGTGTTGATCAATTCAGAATAGGTGTCATCCAACTTAAAGGGTTGTTTGGTTAACTTGAAGTCTTCAATAGTCAAACTTAATGGTTTACAAGGTATTAGTGTTAGTGCTGTTACGGGAGCTATGTATCAATTCCACTGCTTGCCATGGAGACCATTTTATTCCTACCTCACTCGCAGTAATTCACTGTAGGCGCCAGTTATTCGGCTGCATTTCGTTTGCTGTGAACGATGGAACTCGGCCGGTTCGATTAAGAGGCGTAGACAAATTCACAACAATTAGCAAGAACAAGCTAATTTATACCAGAAATAGGCACTGTAAAGCCACGAGATTGGGTAGGTATCTTTTACGTCTTCAAGACCCAATTCCTCTAATCCCACAATGTTTAGATGTTTTGTTGTAATCGCTGTATCACCTTGAATGACCGCGTAGCTGCGTTCTATCTCAAAATCCGGTTGAAAGCCAATTAAAATATGTTTTGTTGCGGTATCAAATCGTAGTCCAGGTACAAAGCGGCGTCAGAAATTTCGATGGGGTATGCGGATAATCCAGGTAATGCGGTAGTAAAGTTAATAATTTCACAGTATATTAGTTTTATTAGTCGCTGTATATTTTAGTTTTTTATTTTATTTTATTTTATTTCCACTTATAAATTTTGTTGTTTATCTCACGAGAGTCACTGCTAGAATATTCTATTTTTTACTTTATATAAAACAATTCACAAAAAATAAATTCTCAATTGCAATTTATATAATAAGTGACATCTGTGTAAAATAGCTTAATTATTTGTTACAATAAAATCTCAATTATATAATAATAAGTGACATCTGTTTAAAATAATTTAACTACGTGATACAATATGGTTAAACCATAAATAATTTTAGTACAAAATTTCTTCGACTTATAATAGCATACCTAGTATAAAATTATCCATTTTGTCTAAAAACATGAAGTGTCAAAATTGAAAAATAATAAAAGTAAACAAATTAATTGGTCTATGGTAAGTTCAATGACTCGATATAATACAAATTTTCAGATTAAATATATTGATTTTATATTTACAGATACCAAAATATAAGAGAAAAAGCAAACTTCTAATGGATTAAATTATCAGATAAGTATAAAGTTAATTACATATATGATCAAAATGATTCTTTGTTTGTTCTCTTTTATTTTTAGGTTATGATTCTTAACATACTCCCCGCCGTTAACGAGTCGTCGTTAACCAACAGGCAGTTTACAAACTTTGATGATTGGACGTTGAAATGTTGAGCTGGAAGTTTTGATAGTTACTACTCTCACTCGATCGTCGTCGCCGGGATGTATTTGTATTATTCGTCCTAAAGGCCATTTACAAACTGGAGCACTGTCTTCTTTAACCAAAACTATATCGCCGATCTCAAGATTTGTTGTCGGTTTCTGCCACTTATGTCTTTGTTGCAGGTTATTCAAATAGTCGATGTTATATTTGTGCCAGAATGTTTGTGTTCTGGCTTGAATTCGCTGCCATCTAGTTAATGTAGTGTCTGCCGCTGATAGATATTTTTCAGGAAGAGACGTAGCTGGAGCACCGATTAAAAAATGGGCTGGCGTAAGTACTTCGTAGTCATCATCAGTAGACGTGGTGCATAATGGACGCGAGTTCAATATGTTTTCGATTTGGCATAATAGGGTTGCAATTTCCTCAAACATCAAATTTACGTTGCTTGTTGATTTTAACAAATTCGTTTTCACGGATTTGACCGCCGACTCCCACAAGCCCCCAATATGAGGAGACGCAGGTGGAATAAAATGCCAACTTATTCCCCTTTCACTTAGATACTCTGAAACGACATAATTGTGATTAATATTTTGTACGAGTTTATATGCATCACTTAATAATCTCCTGGCCCCAATAAAATTAGTGCCATTATCCGTATATATGTTTTCTGGAACCCCTCGTCTAGCCGTAAAGCGCCGCAGAGCGGCCAGAAAAGCCTCGCTAGTTAGATCGCTGACTGGTTCTATATGTATAGCCTTGACCGAGAAACATACGAATATACACAGATATCCCTTGATTGGTTGTGTTCCCCCTCTTCCCTTTTTTGTAGCGAAATGAATTGGACCGGCAAAATCGACCCCGCAATTCGTGAATGGTCTCGTTGGTGTAATTCTTTCGACTGGCAGGTTTCCCATCAATTGATTGCTGGTTTTACGAGCATATCTGGTACAAGTTACGCATTTACTGATAATTGTTCTTACTTTTGTTCTGCCTTTAATTATCCAATACTTCTGTCGTATCAAATTGTTGGTTAGTGTAGGACCCGCATGTAAATTTGAAGAGTGTATTTCCCATATCAGCTTTTCTGTGAAAATATGATTTGATGGTAAAATAATTTGATGTCTATTTTCATAATCGAAGTTTGCGTTGGATAGCCGCCCTCCCACTCTCAATATGCCAGCGGTATCAATAAACGGAGCTAAAGATAATAGGTTTGAATTATTATTCACTGTTCGAGCTTTCTGTAGATTTGTAATTTCTGTTTTGAACGCGGTGTTCTGCACCCATGAAATACAGACCATTCTGGAATCTTCAACCTCTTTTGCATTTAGCTCACCGGAGTTTTTCAAAATAGGATTGCGTGTCCTCGAATTCATCAAATACCGTATCACATATGCAACCACTCGTATTATACTTTGCAGTTTTGATTTTCGTTCAAAAAGATTATTTAACCAATCGTTTTGTAGCGTAGCTTGTAAAGAATGTACTTGTAGTTTAGGTTTGTTATTTCTGCCTCAATCGCCGTTTCATCCGTTCCCGATTCAGAATCGCTTGAAGGCCAAAGTTTTTCTGGTAATTTCAACCAATCAGGACCGTGCCACCATTGCTCCAATTTCACTAATTTTTGTGGATGTATGCCTCTTGACCCATGATCAGCTGAGTTGTCTTTTGATTTGACGTGTGCCCAATGTTGTCTAGGCAATTTCTCCAAAATTTCACTGGTGCGATTTGCGACAAACGTTTTCCACCGCGCAGGGTATGTTGACAACCAGGATAACACGATAGACGAGTCTGTCCATGCGTTAGACCAACAGATTGCGTTAGGTGCAACCGTTTCTCTCACCATACACATAAGCTTTGCCAACAAATGCGCCGCACATAACTCCAGTCTCGGTAGTGAGATCCTTTTCATGGGCGCAACTTTAGTTTTGGATGTTAATATATTCACCGTTATTTGCCCATCTTCATTTATCACCCTGCTGTACACAACAGCGCAATACCCTACTTCGCTTGCGTCTGCGAACCCATGGATTTGAGTATGTCCATAATGATTTACGAAACGCGGTATTTTGACCTCTCGAAAATATGTGAATGCCTCCCTGATGTTTCTGTAAAACTCGCTGTAATGATCAGGTAATTTATCATCCCAGTTCAACTTGAGAAACCAAAGCCTCTGGAATAATATTTTCAATAAGATGATTGCTGGAGACAAAAAACCCAAAGGGTCGAAGATGCGAGCGGTCTGTGAAATGACTTGACGTTTTGTCACTGCGATATTCTTTTCGGGGCTAACCCTGAATATAAATACGTCTTCAGTCGGATTCCAGTTCAGTCCTAAAACCATTACAACAGGGATACTACCACTACTGCTTAATTCCATTGTTGACTTGCCGCTTTCCTCTTCACTTAACATTTCGATGTTGGATCTCCATGATCTCAATAGAAATCCTCCCTTTTGTAATGCTTTGGTCATACTGTCTTTTAATCGACTCGCACTTTCTATATTTCGGGCTCCAGATAAAAAATCATCGACATAGAAATCTGTTAATGTATGGTGCGTCACCTCCTCATCGCCCGTATCACGAGCCAACTGCTGCAGAGTGCGGATTGCTAGATACGCCGAACAGGATAAGCCGAAAGTAACTCGGTTTAGCTTGTAATGTCGTATTCTTTCATTGGGATTCTCTCGCCATAATATCCTTTGGTAATCGGTGTCTTCAGGAGCTACTAAAATTTGCCGATACATTTTTGCTATATCAGCTGTTATCGCTATTCGATGTTCTCTGAACCTCATCAAAGTAGCCACAATGTTGGCTGTATGGTTGGCCCGATCATTAATTTATTATTTAATGCAATTCCACTGGATGTTTTGCTCGACCCATCAAAGACCACTCGTACTTTCGTCGTGTTGCTGCTTTCCTTAGTCACCGAATGATGTGGTAAATAACACGTACGTGACTCCTCTACTTTATTTTGTGTTTCAGGAATTTCGGTCATATGCCCCATATTTAGGTATTCTTTCATCTGATCTATATATTGCTCTTTTAAGGTTGCGTCCTTTAACAATTTGCGCTCGAGTGATAAAAAACGTTGTGTTGCGGGGATTAATGAGTTGCCTAATTCTGCCGATGTCCTTTTGAAAGGTAGCTTAACCATGTATCTTCCATCATCTAGCCTTTTGTAAGTCGCATCGTAAAATTTTTCGCATTCGTCGTCTTCTGGTGTGAGTGTGTTGGCATTCGATACATCATCGATCTCCCAAAATCGTCTTAGTGTGACATCCAAATCCAGGTCAAGTTGAACATTTAGCGCCATATAACTGTGTAAGCTCCTATCATGATTTGGTGACGGTTGTCCAGACACTATCCAACCGAATACTGTTTTCTGCAATAGGATTTTATTGAACCTTTTCTGTCCACTCTCGAAGATTGCAAAAAACTTATCGGCTCCGATTATAATGTCAATAGGACGTGGTTTATCAAAATCAGGATCGGCTAATTCCATATTCTCTAATACATGTCTGTCTTTCATATTAAAGTAATACTTTGGTAATTTAGATGGCAGTTGGCTTATTACCAATGCATTTATCTCTACTTGTACGGAAGAGTCGTACAACGAACCCATCCTCATATGGACCCTTCCCCTTGAAACTATGGACCCAGACGTTATACCCGTTACTTGCAAATTAGCTCTCTGGCGCGGTATTTGTAGAAGTTGCATGCAATTCTCTGATATAAACGAACATTCCGAACCGGAATCAAGAAGTACTCGACATTTATGATATTGCCCAAACTTGTCTGCAATCAAAACACTCGCCGTTGGTAGAATTGATTGTGACCGCTCAATTACTGGTGATGTGGCCTTTAATACTGCGTTAAAACTGGTTTGCTCGGCTTGATTATTTGTGTCAACCGATTTCATATCACTTTCTTTATGCACGATCGCTGTTTGAACGACTGTGGATTCAGCCATAATAGATTCGGGATGTAACAGGAGATGGTGTCGACGCCTGCACTTTCTACAATTTTATTTAGATCTGCATACAGTTGATTGGTGGGTAGACGATAAACAATTGAAACATAATTTTTTATCTACCGCTACCTGTCTACGTTCTGTACTCGACAAATCTATAAACTTCGTGCATTTTCCCACATAGTGTCCCCCTTTACATAAAGGACAAACTACTTCGCTAAACTCTGATACCATAGAACTTACTCGCTTTGATGTAGTAGCTCTCGTTTTTTGAATGGAATCAAGACTCTCCAAGGCGTCACTCCTTTTGTTAAGGAACTTGAAGAATTGATCTAGAGTAGGGAAATCGATATTCGAAGTCTCGTGAGCCCATGCTTCCTTCGTATCCGCGTCCAGTTTGTTTAGCAAAATAAAAATCAGCCATGGATCGCGGCTTTCAGCGTTTTTATTGAGCACTTTTAACCCTCGCAGTACTTCATCGGATACATCACTTAAATGACGGATTGCTTTCGCGTTACTCTGAAGAACAGTTGGTTGCTCCATGAACTGTTTTAACAAATTATGTACCACGTGTTTTTGCTTGTCATACCTGGCTTTGATCTTGTCCCACACCTCGTCATAATTAGCTTCCGTAACGGCTATATGATTGACTAGTGCATATGCTTCGCCTTTTAATAAACTTTTCAAATATTGAAGCTTATGCACTTTTGAAATATTAGCATTCTCATGGATAGAAGTTTCGAAGAGATCTCGAAATGAGGGAAACTCTGAATACCTCCCATTAAATGTTGGAATGTTAACTCGTGGTAGGCGCACTTCATTTTCTTTGCGGTTGACGGTTGAAATTTCTTGTATGAATTTGCTCTGATTTAATAGTAATTCTTCCATGCTAGTATTTCCGTTTTGGTATTGAGCTTGGTTTACCTCGTACAATTTTTTCCACTCAAAAAGTCTTCTTTTTATGTCGAAATGATCGGCTTCAAGTTTATCCACGGCTTCTATATGTGCGTCATCGAATTTTCCCTTCACCGCTCTTTCTACAGTTTGATACTCCTTCCATTCGTCCGCAAGAAGGGTTATGTTTGCATCAATTTTACTTATGCACGTGTTCGCTGTAAATGTTTGTACTTCGGCTTTGATATTTTCCACGCCCCTCACTAAACGTTTTATAGCTCTAGCTTCCGCCATCTTTATAAGTCACTTTCACTGATAACTGTCTTATTCACTGTTAAATAGCTATATATATTTATACCCGTTTTGACGCTTATTAATAAAAATGCGCCAAGAATTCGGCTCAAGTCACGTTTTTGTTTTGTTTTGAATTCGATATTCAATATAATTGTATACTTATACTTTCAATATAGTTAAATCAATTGTGCTTTTACTCACCGTTTATTCAAAGCGCCAATATCCGGCTCGAAGGACCAATGTAAAGCCACGAGATTGGGTAGGTATCTTTTACGTCTTCAAGACCCAATTCCTCTAATCCCACAATGTTTAGATGTTTTGTTGTAATCGCTGTATCACCTTGAATGACCGCGTAGCTGCGTTCTATCTCAAAATCCGGTTGAAAGCCAATTAAAATATGTTTTGTTGCGGTATCAAATCGTAGTCCAGGTACAAAGCGGCGTCAGAAATTTCGATGGGGTATGCGGATAATCCAGGTAATGCGGTAGTAAAGTTAATAATTTCACAGTATATTAGTTTTATTAGTCGCTGTATATTTTAGTTTTTTTTTTTATTTTATTTTATTTCCACTTATAAATTTTGTTGTTTATCTCACGAGAGTCACTGCTAGAATATTCTATTTTTTACTTTATATAAAACAATTCACAAAAAATAAATTCTCAATTGCAATTTATATAATAAGTGACATCTGTGTAAAATAGCTTAATTATTTGTTACAATAAAATCTCAATTATATAATAATAAGTGACATCTGTTTAAAATAATTTAACTACGTGATACAATATGGTTAAACCATAAATAATTTTAGTACAAAATTTCTTCGACTTATAATAGCATACCTAGTATAAAATTATCCATTTTGTCTAAAAACATGAAGTGTCAAAATTGAAAAATAATAAAAGTAAACAAATTAATTGGTCTATGGTAAGTTCAATGACTCGATATAATACAAATTTTCAGATTAAATATATTGATTTTATATTTACAGATACCAAAATATAAGAGAAAAAGCAAACTTCTAATGGATTAAATTATCAGATAAGTATAAAGTTAATTACATATATGATCAAAATGATTCTTTGTTTGTTCTCTTTTATTTTTAGGTTATGATTCTTAACAGGCACGTTTAGTGATAGATTGCTATCTGCGCATAATTTCGATGATTTATTTTCGATGCTATTTTAGGAAACTGTTGTATTTTGCTGGATCGTAAATTTTCTGGCTGTCTGGTTAAATATTGCATAGTATTTCAAGCTGAATTAATAATTGCTCTCACTCATAGTGTTATAGAAGCTAAGAAACTTGCAGATAAACAAAAAAATATTATTGTTTGCAGTGATAGTAAATTGGTAAATTGGTCAATTCGCTTAAGTATCATTTGACTGTTTTAAAACTGGCAGAAGATTGTAGATAATTTCTCATTTTTCTTTTTGCCATGAATAAAGTTACGATTATATGGATTTTGATCTTGGTAATATTGACAGTAATAACATTGGTGATTCATTAACGAAAGCTGGGGGCCTATTATGATTTTTTTCCGATTTCGTAAAATCCGATCCGCCGCGGATATACATATTATGATTTTTTTTTTGTTCGTAAAAAATACGATCTCGTCTAATCCGCCTTATCATGAAAAAAAAAAAAACGAAATCGTATTTTACGAAAATCAAATGTCAAAATCCGATAACTATTTAGGTGACGGATATCGTTTATACGATTAAATTCTTGGTTGCAAATAGAGGTGTTTTTTACGAAAATTAAAATTAATTATATTTATTTACGTATTTATTTACGATATAAAATGTAAGTTCTAAAATTATTTCAATATGTTTGTTTCTAAAAAAAAATAAAGTTAAATTGATT
This sequence comes from Tipula vernalis, assembly GCA_958295665.1. Classification (NCBI taxonomy): domain Eukaryota; kingdom Metazoa; phylum Arthropoda; class Insecta; order Diptera; family Tipulidae; genus Tipula; species Tipula vernalis. The sequence continues at coordinate 155,929,583 of OY282558.1, forward strand.
TATTTTTATTGTATTAATTTATAGGTCATCAACAAACGGGCATCAATTTGAAATTCTGGTGTCGTTTATGGAAGAAAATGAAGGGATCGCCAAAAATTATTTGACCGGTGCTCAATTTAAAGAGACCACTCAACATTTATGGAGTGAAGTGACCAAAAAATTAAATGAAGCTGGGCCACCTGAAAAAACAATTGAAGGATGGAAGAAAGTGAGGTTATGTGCTATGGTGTTTTGATAACTATTAATACATATATTTATGTTATTTTATATTTAGGTATGGAAGGACTTTAAATACAGCATCAAAAATAAGTTGCGAAATAATCAAAAATGTTGACTGGTACTGGTGGGGGACCTTACAGGTTAAGAAAATTCAGCCATTTAGAGGAAAGAGTCGACAAATTATTAGACCTAAGCGGGGAAATCAAGGGCTTAAATATAAAAACTTTGGGATGCAAAATTTTAACACCACCGGATGAAAGTCAATATAATGATAATTTAAGTATAGACACCCAAGAGTTTGAAGCCGAGATACTAAATGAGATTAGTGACGAGTTTTTATCTACTACAAATACTCTAGAGCCAATAAGAGCCTCACCAGCAAGACAGAAAACGAAACCTCACATCTCACCTTCTGAAAGCCGCAATAAACCTCACACTCCACCTTCTACAAGCCGCAATAAACCTCAGACCTCACCTTCTACAAGCAGCAATAAACCAACTAGTCGATTAAACAAAAAACAGAGAGAAACTTCTAAAATGCTTTTAAAGAAACAGATATCACTTCAAGAAAATCACCATAAAGAATTTAAAAATTTTGCAGATAACGTCACTAAATACCTGAAAGAGAATAATAGAATTCTTAAAGAAATTAGAAATACAAACACAAGCCTATTAAAATTAGAGAAAGAAAAATGGATATCAAAACAAAAAATTTTATTGGAATCCAACAAATTGAAGGTAGAAAAATTAGAATTAAAAAGAATTGTGATCAATCTCAAACAACAAAAGTTAAAAGCAACAATATAATTTTATTTTGCTTAATTTTTTAAATTATTTTTTTAATTATTTTATTAATTTTATTTTTTATTGATTTAAATTTGAATGAATTTTTTATAAAATAAATCTTGAATTCTATAAATTATTTTTTATTGATTCCCGAATCCTCTTGGCTTCTTCTTTTATATTTTCGGTTGTAATTTCTTCTGTGGCAATTGTTTCTATATTATCCTCTCTTTCAATTAAATTTTCATCCAAAGGCACCTTATATTTTATACACAAATTATGAAGTAGACAGCATACGTTTACGATTTGTGCTGTTTTCTCAGGAGTATAGTGTAGCTCACGAGAATGGAGTAAACATCGCCATCGCACTTTCAGGACACCAAAAACTCGCTCTATAATTGCACGAGCTTTTGCGTGAGCTGTATTATAGCGACATTCACTTGAGCCTTCACTGGTTTTCCTGAATGGTGTCATCATCCATGGTTCTAAAGTGTACCCGGAATCACCTAAATAATTCATTGTAATTAATTACATATAAAACTAAATTAACATTATATAATTACCTAGTAACCAAGATGATTTATCTCCTGCTCTCCAATTCTGCTCCATAACAATTCGATTGTAGCTGGCGCCCCATATAACCGAATCATGGGAACAACCTCCGAACCGTGCATCGACGGAAGTAATTTCCATTTTATAGTCGCACGTCTACATAAGAAAAAAACATAATTAGTTAAAGATATTTAAAATTAAAATTTTATATTATTTACTGTACCATCATTACATTTAAACTATGAGTACCCTTCCTGTTGAAAAAATGATGTTCATTTTTAGCTGGTCTTACAATATTGATGTGGGTCCCGTCGACACATCCTATAACTCCAGGAAACCCAGTTTTATTTTGGAAGTATTCTTTTGATTTTGATTTTTCGTCGTCCGATAAATGAAAATTAAAATGTTTATCACACATGTACGACTCCAAAATGTTCAACGTCTCATTCATTACCACCGACACAGTAGATTGGGCCATGCCTATCAAATAATCCTGACCTACCGCTTGCTGATAAGAACCCTCTGCCAGAAATCTTAAAGTGTTTGCCAGTTTAAGAATTGGTGGTATAGAATCATTTTTTTTTGTTAATTTGAAGTGGGGTTCAGTTTCATTCAAAATAAGGATAAACACTTCTTTCGTCACCCGAAATAGTCCCATGAACCTAAACATGTTGTTTATTGATTAAGTGTTTTGTTTATAAAGCTATTCATTATTAAATTTTGGAATTGTGATACATAATTTCAATTACCTTTTATTTGTCATATCAAGCGGATTAGAATTCATACGAAGCCTTTTTCGTTGAATATATGCTGGTGTTAATTGCTCGTCGGAATCATCATCACTTGAGTGGACAAAAAATCCAATTGTATCCATATTACAACACACTTTTATCACAAATTTTTTTTACTGAAGATCAAATGAATTTCGAAAAATAAGTTTTCAAAGACAAAAATAAACATTTGATATCACCTCGATTGTAAACACAAAATTTAGATGTCAAATTCAATTGAATGAAGTTTGTCTCGTTGAATCTTTTTCAATAAAGTAACAAGAACGACAAACTTCATTTTGTTGCATTTGACAATGAATATCCGCGGCGGATTCCAATTTTCATAATACGTATATCCGCGGCGGATCGTATTTTACGATATCGTATTTTACGAAATCGGAAAGAAAATCATAATAGGCCCCCTGGGTTACGTCTAAAATTATTTTGTCCTATAAACTAGCGCCTTCCTTATTTTTTAATTTCGATAAGAGCAAGGGTTTTATTATGAACTGGTTAATATAAAAGTAACTTGATGCTTCTAGCTGTTGTAAGGCAATACACTTAATTAGTGAGCTACACATAGGGCTAACGTCCTACCATTGAGAAAAGGCCGTGGTCCCATTTAGGTTCATCTTGAATATATGGGACTAGTCCAAAATTATACATGTGAGCTGGTTGAAGCAAATTTTAATAATAATAATAACATAGTGAAAGAAGATAGCCACACAGCTCATGGAACTCGCATATGCCGCTCCTCAATTGTACATTCAACCGTGTCCTACATTCCGCAATAATGTCCTTGGGCATGCTTGCTTCGTTCCTTGGGATTTGTTTCTCCTCATCTGTTCGAATAAATTTCTGCATATGGATTTTCACGAATATTTCTTTAAAATTAGAGATTCCATTTACCAGTTTTCACTTTTAATTAAAGAAAATTTCATCGCACTGAATCGAATTCACGGAGTTGGGGATATCTTTGTACCTATAATGAAAGTTGGGTTTTCGTTTCATTAGCAAATCAAGTTGAAAAGTATTAATTGATTTTAACGTAACACGTTTCTGCACAATGGAATCTACTAGAACCCTTTTTTGTAGTCTCTTTAGCTCTCTCCGCCATGTTATGTACTAAGTAGCAGCTTATTTGTTTTGCCTTGGAATACCCTTTTGTCCTAGTAAGCTTGTCTCCACTTTTGAGTTCTCTACGTATATTTGATTTTCGGAGCATCCTAAATGTTAAAAAATATTTCGTCTAATTTTTGAGAGTTGGTGGTTCAATTTTCCTTAGTTAGATTGCATTGAGCTCGTTCAATCGATATTTTTAACGTTCGAATTTGTTAAGATTTCACGGGGTTATGCACCTAAAATGGTCGCCGAAATGCTATTTTCGAAGAGCGTTTTTCACAGTCACACTGGATTCGTTCGCTTATTTACGTTAATTGGACTTCTTTGTCTATAAGTGCGTGTATTTCGCATTCATTTTTTATTTAAAAGTTATAAGTGATTAGTTTATAACATTTTTATGATGTTTGAAGTGTTCCTCGATGTTTAAGATATTCTTTTTTAAAATAGTGTATATATAAATGGTTTGTATTTGTGTTCTGTTATTATACTCGTAATAATGATACGGTTAAATGGAAATAATCATTTAAATGAAATGGACGTCAAAATGAAGTGTAAAATGAGCACAAAGAAGTTTTAAACGGGGAAGCAAAGTGTTTTGATTGTATGTGGTGAATTTGTGCTGCATATTTACTGATACAGAATAGTGGTTATGGTTAACAACAAGCTATAGTGAAATGTGAGAGAAGGGTATTGTGCCCTAGATTTATTTTTGATAGACTGAAGGCAAACCAGTTCATTTAATTGTACTTTTGCCAACCAAAACTGAAGTGCAGAGCAAGCCCTCAAGAAATGTTGCCGAAGATTAAGGTGATAGTCTGAGTAGCAGTAACGAGAATAAAATTCTACATGTACCGTATTATCCAATAGTTCATACAAAAATTATACCTGCTGTACATGACTAAACAATAGAATTAACAAAATTTTAATATTTGTGGTATAAATATCTTACCAGATATTAATATTAAAACTGTTGTACAGAAATGTTGGGTTCATTTAAACAGACTTGATCCTCTAACTATTGAGGATGATATTTTGAATCTGAATAATACATAGATATTAAGGTTTAGGTACCAGATTTTCAAAGAGGGTATACCTTTGTTTTGTATTAGGGAATAACAAGTTCGGAAACATGGTCATTTAGTGTATTTATTAGACCCTTTTACAACCGAAGAGGTCTCAACTTTCTCTGTAGCAGTCAACTTTCACGGAATTTAGGGTGGTCCGGCCTATAAGCTCTCAAACGATCGGAAACATCATATTTGAGCATTATTCGCAAAATGGGAAGCCTTATTTCGAGTTTTAGTATTTGCCTACTAAATTTCTCAAAATTCTGTTCTTAAAAGAAAGTCTGTGGTTTGCCAAATTTTGAATTTTATATTGGACACAAATGAAAATTTCACTTTTGGGGTATCAAATTATTACAAAATTAAATAAAAAACGATTATTTGTACCATTTTATTTTTATTTTTTTACTTCTTAAAGAATGTTTTTGTGGGTAAGTTTCCGGTAAGTTTTTGCTCCAGCTTTCACAAGTCTGTTAAAGAAGCTGCAATAACGGTCTCCAACCTACACCATTTTTAACAAAAATGGATAAGTTAGTCCATCAGAACTGCCCATCCATATGTCTCAACAGATCAAGTTTCAACCAAAATTACTTAGAGTAACTAATAAAATCATCGAGACATACGTACGTATGATGATAAATTGTTATTCGTTAACCGATCCAATCTTTAAGGTATTATATAACCCGAACCGTTCCGCTGGTGAATTAACAAAGAAATTAATTAACAGAAATTTTTAAAATCTTTGGTTGAGATGAAGCTAGTGCTTTCCAATCGACTCAAGAGGTATTTACCAAAGTTGCAAATGTAGGCTTTTGAGGATCAAATCCGGGAATCCTTCTTTTATCTATTACTGTAAGTTTTTTTCCACTGAAGAAAGGGCATTACAAATTATCAACTACTTTGCTAGTTGAGGTGCTAGCCAAGCAGCTAAGCCGTACTAGCAACAGTCAGGGAAAATACCTGGACCTGTTATTTGCCAATGACAGCATGCATTCCGAGGTTCCATCATGTCTGGATTTCCGGACCACGCACCATGATAAATATTTTTCATGTAAATTGTACAACAGATTCTTTTTGTAACAAGTTTCATTTTAATTTTAGAAATGCTGACTACGCTTCCTGAAACGATTTCCTCAGTAATACTGATTGGGACTTTTTGCAACGTGGCGGTAATATAAATGACATATTTTTATGTTTAACGACCTTCTCCGGAGTAGTATTGAAAGACACGTTCCGTTAGTAAAAAAACAACCCGGCTTTCGGGAGCCACGGTATAACAAAAGGTTGTTAAAGCTGGAGAAATGCCACAATAAGCTCCATTCATTATACAGATGGTACGGGGTTCAATTTTATCATGATTGTTATACAGCCCGCAAAGAGTTTTAATGTTTATATTGGTTTAAGTCCAAAGGAGTTCTGTAGTTTTATGAACAGTAAGAGGAAAGTGGTTAGTTTTCCTTTTCTTATGTCTTACTCGCTAATCAACCCTCGGAGATCTGTAATTTATTTGTTAGCTTTTAGCATTAGTATATGAATCAGTCACGATGTCCCCTAGCGTGTCTTCAAGCGCTAACAGTTCCGTGGGCTTTAATTATATAAAATTTACTGAGCAGGAAGTTCGTGATTGCTTGCTTAATCTTGATGTAAAAAAGGGCGTTGGTCACGATGGTAATCCGCTGATCTTTATTAAGCATTGTGCCGAGAGTTTGCCTCCTGACCTATTACCTTCATGTTTATTCAAACTTAACGTAGTGGATTTTTTCCCGAGCCATGGAAAATTTCCTGCTTCCATCCCATTTTTAAGGTGGGTATAAGAAATGAAGTAATTAACTATCGGGAGATTGCCATTCTTTCCGTCATATTTAAGCTATTTGAATCTATAGTTCACAGAGTCTTCTGGTCAGCACGGGTTTTATTTAGGCAGATCTACACTGACTAATCTGGTTTCTTTTTGTTCCAAATTATTTAGCAGTTTAAACTCCAGACAGCAACTGGACGTTATTTATACTGATTTTACGAGCGGTTTTTGTATGATCGACTACTCGCTCCTGAATTGAATAATTGCGTTCTTCCGACCGCAGGCAATCCGTTAGGATTTTTGATTCTAGTTCCCTATGTGGTGTACCTCAAGGAAGTCATATTGGCCCATTATTATTTACATTATGTATCAACGATATTGTTGATCGCTTCGAGTTTGCCAGCTGCCTCCTGTTCGCCGATGATATAAAAATTATCGCCTGGGTCAACAGTGTGTCCGATTGCGTGAAGCTGCAAGATGATTTGACCAGATTTTGTAGTTTGTCTATTAGCAATAGACTGGATCTCAACGTGAATAATTGTACGACTCTTTCATATGTATCCGGTCACCTCTGTTCCACAAATATCGTCTATATAATGAGGATGTTGACAGAGTGGAGTTTATATTCGATCTGGGTACAATTTTTTAAGCTGATGCTACCTTTACCAATTATATTAACACCATTATACCTAAGGCATACATTATGTTGAGTTTTATTAAGCGGAACCTGAACTGGTCCTTAGGTTTCTAGCAATATATGGATTTATTTTCTCTAATCGTTCACATCATGAAATAATTTGATTTACATTTATTTGGCATGACCAAATTCCAACTTTCGTTGTCTCGACGCACGTGTTGTTGTCTGATAAGAGCAATTACATCTCCTCAATATACTCGATTTTTCATAAGTACCGAAAAATTACTCTTGTCAGCCGGTCTTCAACTCGTACAGATCGGGATTTTCATGCCGTATCTGTAGTATTTTGTCCTTTTTGTTCTAAATTTAAAATCTTACTACTTTCTTAATCAGCTACACATAATTATACGAGTATTTTTATGGTTTTTGCAACGTCCTAAGGAATTCTTAACCCTGTTGCATTTACGATCAATTTCTGTTCATTAAAATTTTCGTTTTGCTCATGAACAAGGTTGTCTCTTCTGCAGCAGCGATAGGCTGCGTTGGTGAAGAAATCTCTGTGCAGTTCCATTACTTTATATATATATATTCATATATTTTGAAATATATTACATATACAGGTAAATAACTAAATGTTGTAGTCTCTCGCCTATTTCTACTGATAAAGCCTATTTCTACTGTCGACGTTATGTTTTGAATTGTTAACGTACATTGTCTACACGAGTTGACAATTGATTAACTAATTCATATAGACAACGCGGCACAGCGCTGACCATCCGATGTATTTAAAGATATACAGGTAAAGTTTTAGTAATAGTTTTACTTTCCCCACTGAACGACTGTATGTTAGCCGTGAAAGTCACATAATTTTTTTCATTTCTCGACGAATTGCTGGATTGCCCTAACTTTTCATCAATCAATATTATATTGAAGAACAAATTTTAGAAATAAATTGCCCAGAAAATTCTACAACACACAAACTCATGTTTACTTCCTTTTACGAAGGGCTCCAGTTTGTTTCACTGTAAATTTATCCTCTTGCAAACATTATAAGACACGTTTAGCTGCCACTTCCATATAATTGTATTTTAAGCTTAAATTTGAACTAGAACTTAACCATCACGTGTTCTTATTTGACATTATTTTCTCAACCATGACAACGAAAATAAATCAAAAATTCATTTATCGGAACGGAGCATAAAATCGCGCAGATGTGTTTCATAAAATGGAATTGGAAAGAAATTCCATTCAGTTGACCCATCATCATACTTTGCGACCCTAATGACTAACGAATAAACTAAAACAAAAAGCAACAACTATAACAAAACAAAATATAATTGTCTTAAAAGAAAATAAATTTAAGACACGAAATTTAGAACAGCCGAGTGTACACAGAAATAAACCAACAAGCAGCAACACAAACAATAGATAAAAACCAAAACAAAAAAATATCGATATCAAAGAAAATTTTCAACCAACCCATTTTCATGACAGAAAACAAGAAACATAATTTACCTATACATTGTGTTTTCGTTTTTTTTTTTTTTGTCTATTAAAGGAATTCTTCTTATATACATGTACATACATATCGAGAGATAGATACTCTTAATATACGAAAACCACAAATATCTAAATAAAAAAACAAAAAAAAATGTAATTGGATTTCTTTTGTGTTGAAATGTTATTCTTTACTTTTGTTTTGTTTTATTAAAAGAAAAGAAAAAAAAAAATTTGTATTTTGTATACCAAAGAATGAAAATAGCGACATCAGTAAAATAGACAGCACGCGAGCTGCGCACGAGTCTGCATTTTAGAGATTTTTTTTTTTTTCAACATTACTGCATCGGTTTTCTGTTTTGAGAGGTTATAGCAAATAATAAACAAAAAAAAAATCCAACTTTAAGAAAGTCTAAAGTAAATTGTTATATTGTAATTAGGAAGTAATTAAATTTAATTTTGTTGTACGTGTAAGGAAATTCAGGTTCGTCACTTTTGATGAAGTCTTTTGTTTTGAATGCAAATTGTATTATTTGTATATAATTAAGCATGAAGGTCACATTGATTTGAGAAAGGGCAAGCATCCGGTTTTTGTTACGCTTCAAGCAAAGATAGATCGGCGCATGTTTCATTATATTATCGTAATTAATGATTTAATATGAAAACTATGGATTCGCGATAGACCAAATCGTGAAATTAAATGATTAACCGATTTTTTGTTTTCTTTTCAATAAATAAGAAGACAACAACAAAATTGAACGGTAATATAATAACAAAAATAAAAAAAATCCGTATTCCTCCTGCTGTGCACCGCTTTGTGTGCAATATTCTTATACAGTTCAAAAGATTGGTAAAGTTTTTTTTTTAGTTTTTGTTACTAATTTATAGAGTGTAAAATTTGTCCGATTTAAGTTTAATTAGGCTGTTACCATATTTTGTTAAATTATGGTTTGTATAAAAATGTATTTCGGTTGTTTATTTGTAACCAATACACTGGTAAATATATATTTATCACTCTGCTTTGCAGGAAAGGATGAATTTAAAAAATAATTTTTCAGGGGAATTCTTGAGTTCATTGCAATTTGCAATATTGTCACAGAATCGATCCTTAAAATAACACTGTCAAATTGATGTCAACACTATCATTGGCTCAAATATTGCAAACCTAGCTTAACGGAGCTTTTCTGTACTTGATATACACTGACAAACAAACAAACGTATTTTACGATTCTTCTACACTTTCAGCGTAAACGCACGTTTCTATTTCGATAGTAGCCGTATCAGTATTTTCGCAGTAATAAAGATCTTAAACTTTTGCTGTATGAGAGCATTGATCTTATGGTAATTTGGCCAAAATTCTCGCATTTTGTTTTCACAATAAGCCGAGAAACTTTAAAGATTCGCGACAACTCGCATTAGAACTACATGTTAGATCCTCCCATTTAATTCAATTGGACCAAGCATTAAAATTATGGACAACGTCGGAAAATTTTGTTTTCCATCAGTTGCCAGCTGATTTAAAACGCGTTTGGTGAGATATGGATCAGGCGCTTTACCATAATTTACCTACGTCAATTAGGGACTGGATCAGACGAATTTATACTCCATCATAATCTTTTTTTTTTTTGTGTTTACATATACATTTAATCACTTCCACTATAAAAATGTGTTGTGCTTTAAAATCGGATGATTTCGCACCTGTAATCTAATTTAAGATTATAGACCTACGCCAGGTGCTTATTTGAACACAATTTACAATCAACCTTTTGGAAGTTTTGATGGAACTCTGACTTTCAACTCTTCAGAGTTTGTCTTATTTTGATTGAATGAGGGGATATCCCCAAATTATTCACGTACAGTGGAACCTGTAATAATTTATTAAAATTTCTTCCTGGATTTTTTTGAAATGTTTTTTTATATTTAAAATTCACTTAAACAATTTTATGTAATTTATTACATATTTATTTTAAATTTAATAAATTTATTTTTATTTTTAATTTTAATTTTAATTTTCATTTTAATTTTAATTTTAATTTTAATTTTAATTTTAATTTTAATTTTAATTTTAATTTTAATTTAAATTTAAATTTAAATTTAAATTTAAATTTTAATTTTAATTTTAATTTTAATTTTAATTTTAATTTTAATTTTAATTTTAATTTTAATTTTAATTTTAATTTTAATTTTAATTTTAATTTTAATTTTAATTTCTATTTTTATTTTTATTTTTATTTTTATTTTTATTTTTATTTTTATTTTTATTTTTATTTTTATTTTTATTTTTATTTTTATTTTTATTTTTATTTTTATTTTTATTTTTATTTTTATTTTTATTTTTATTTTTATTTTTATTTTTATTTTTATTTTTATTTTTATTTTTATTTTTATTTTTATTTTTATTTTTATTTTTATTTTTATTTTTATTTTTATTTTTATTTTTATTTTTATTTTTATTTTTATTTTTATTTTTATTTTTATTTTTATTTTTATTTTTATTTTTATTTTTATTTTTATTTTTATTTTTATTGTTATTTTTATTTTTATTTTTATTTTTATTTTTATTTTTATTTTTATTTTTATTTTTATTTTTATTTTTATTTTTATTTTTATTTTTATTTTTATTTTTATTTTTATTTTTATTTTTATTTTTATTTTTATTTTTATTTTTATTTTTATATTAATTTTTATTTTTATTTTTATTTTTATTTTTATTTTTATTTTTATTTTTATTTATATTTTTATTTTTATTTTTATTTTTATTTTTATTTTTATTTTTATTTTTATTTTTATTTTTATTTTTATTTTTATTTTTATTTTTATTTTTATTTTTATTTTTATTTTTATTTTTATTTTTATTTTTATTTTTATTTTTATTTTTATTTTTATTTTTATTTTTATTTTTATTTTTATTTTTATTTTTATTTTTATTTTTATTTTTATTTTTATTTTTATTTTTATTTTTATTTTTATTTTTATATTAATTTTTATTTTTATTTTTATTTTTATTTTTATTTTTATTTTTATTTTTATTTTTATTTTTATTTTTATTTTTATTTTTATTTTTATTTATATTTTTATTTTTATTTTTATTTTTATTTTTATTTTTATTTTTATTTTTATTTTTATTTTTATTTTTATTTTTATTTATATTTTTATTTTTATTTTTAATTTTATTTTTAATTTTATTTTTATTTTTATTTTTATTTTTATTTTTATTTTTATTTTTATTTCCATTCTTATTTTTATTTTTATTAATATTTTTTTTTTTTATTATTTTTTTTTTTTATTCATGTGCAAGTATATTTGGAATATAGGGAATGTATGGCCGTCTCAGAATTGGAAACAGATATGTTTTGTTACTATTCGGGTTGTTTAGGTCTTAATCTAGAGGACCCGCATGATTCCTCAAGTGAGGTGGCCCATGCGCTTCGTTGAGTCAAGGCTGTTATTTGATTGTCTGAAGGTTATTAAACATCTGGCAGGCTCATATAAGGTAACACTTATGTGGATGCCAGGTCATACTGGAATCGAAGGAAATAAGGCAGCTGATGGCCTCGCCCGTGAGGGTTCTGCCTCTCCATTTCTTGGACCAGAACCTTTCTGCGGCGTCATTAAGAGACACCTGCGGTAAAATGCTGGAAGGATGTTCAAAAGTTCTCCTACTGGCACAGAATTCCAGGTTTGCGACAGGCAAAGAAATGTATATCTCCTTCGTCTGTCAGGGTTAAAGAGTGTCTTAAACTTAGGAAACCTGAGTTAAGGCTGCTTACTGGCTTCCTAACAGTTCATGTCACCTTAAGGTATCACCTTAAGAAGATGGGCCTAAGTACGACAGATGGATGCCGCTTCTGCGATCTGAAAGACTGCAACATCAATTTCAATAAGATTTATTTTGGGCGTGGTAGATTTGGTGATTGATTTGCTGTCCTTTCAGTTTGGATGCCGGATTTAATTTATTTTTAACACCCTAAGCGGTTGATTTAAATTAATAATTGAGTGTGAGGTAAATTGGGTTTTGAGTTTTATTAAATAGTAAATGAACCAGCTGGTTATTAGTCAAAATATTAAAATTAATAAAATAATCGATGGGTTTGTTTTAGTTTAGCCCGATTGGATTTCCGCAAACTACTACCATCATAGGTTGTGTAGTTTAGAAATTGTGTTCTCTTGTGCTAACTAATTTACCGTATGTTACTAACAAAGAGATTTAATGAAATTTAAGTAAAAGGCGTAATCTAAGTAGTAATTGGTAGCCGTGATTTTTACCTATGCAAATTAAATTCTGTCAAGTAGTGAGTGTTTAGTAAATTTTTAATTTTGTTTTCAGAGATTTCTGAGAAGGTTGATTTAGCTTTCCGGAATTTCAATTTAGTTTACAGATTGTATTGTCTTGGTTTTTGGGCTCTTAATTTATAAGCACAGGAGCCTGAACTTCATACCTTAGGAATCAATTAGCGTCTTATCACTGTTATTAATGATGACACATTACAAGGCAGAGTCCAGCATGGGGCAAATTTATATAATCTTGGTGGCAGGTTTGGAGAGGTTTTACATTTGGTATGGTAGTTTGAGCTGGATCGTGGTTCTAAGTTGCAACAGTGATCAGTGCGGTTAAAACCTTATTAATGGATAGCCGATACTAATTATTTTTATTGGGTCTCAGAATTTTTAGAAAGATCGATTTTTTACAGTGTAAGTCGTGAACGGCCATACAAAATACATTCATATTACCTGAAATTAAACATTATTAATTCATAAATTTGATTTAAATTGCAGGTTGATTTGGTATTATCTAAAATTAATCAGAAAGCTGCGGTTTATATCCGACGGGCTATTGTTGTCGTTCCAATTTATATCTTTCACAAACAATCATTCTTTTTTACAAATATAAAAATGTGTGTGTTTGTGCGGAAGCCGATTGAAAATTATTTCTAATTATGTTTTATTTAAAAAAAAAATTAATTAACAAAACCAATTACTTTATTTAATTAGCACATTAAAATTATCTAAATGATTTTTATTTTCCAGATTTTGCAAACAAAACAGACAGTTTCGCGAATCAAACGCGATCGCTTATTTTTTTTCTTTCTTTGTACACATATAAATGTATGTCTCGTATGTTTAAAAGGTGTTTAATTAATAGTCATTCTTCTTCTTAGTGCATTTATTAGAAACTATTTTAATTACTCTGTTAGGTACATATATACAGTTTAAAAAAAGATAAGCTAAAATTTATAACCTACATTCATTAGAATTAATTAAATTTAATGTTAGATGACACAATCATATCATAATTCTCCCCAACTGTGCGGTGGATGTCCTAAATCTAATTCTCATTGTCGTTAATGAAACAAACAAAAAAAAAGACGATAATTTAGATGAAGTTCGCACGGTAAGTAGTTTAAGTGCTTCATTAATTGAGTAACAACATACATCTTTAGTATATAAATATGAGCAATGTTTTATTTTAATTATAATTAATTATTTGTACTTAGAGTGAAAAATTATTAAAATATATTTTCGTGACAAACAAATTATAGAAAGATATGTGCGACAATTTTTTTTATTTTTATGTTATGCAATATTATGATGGGTGGGTTTGTTTACATATTTATGCGCAACCGGATTGATCTAAATTTCAAAATTTGTTGGTTTTAAATTTATTGCTCATTTTGTGCACACATCAATCAAACTGATGCCACTGTGTACATAGTATGTATATGTAAATAGAAACAAGGTGTACTCGAATGATGCTACCGTAGATTTTGAAATATAATACGTACGAGTATAAACCGCATATACCGACGAGCAAAACCGCACACAAAACACATAAATTTTGATCTAATCAACACGATTATCACCAGCAAATCATTTATCAAACTCAACCAAACGATAAATTACAAAACAATTTCAACTTCTTTTGATGTAAATCTTCTACTATTTTCAAATATAATTTATCATTTAGACAAAATTGTATGTATTCGTATATGCGGAGAGATAGAGCAAAAGATACATTCCTTTGATCTTCTTCGTTTTTTTATTTTCAAATTTTCAAATAAATGTCTAAGTACATTTTCATTTCTTTCCATCTTTCTTATTGATTAAAATCTCTTAAAAGAATCAGTTTTATGTACATATATAGTATGTTCGCTGTTACATATATATGTAGACATGTTTTATTCTACACTAGACCATCAATTTTATAGATTTCTTGATTTTCTTCTTATGCTTATGTCTATACCTAGTCTTCTTGTCATATCACATCTATATATGAGTAATTAATGATATACAAAATTACTTTTGGAAGAATAACTCAGATTTTGAGTAGATTATAATTTTCTAAGGTGCCGATGTACGATAAGACAGTGGACATTGGCTTTTAATTTTTTTCTGCCATCACTCTTAACAGAGAGAATCTTCTTCTGGATTAATTTCTTAGCCACTATCTGAATTCGAACGTATTAACATTTTTCCTGACTATATGTTTATTTCCACAAGTGACCTTGTCAGCAATTCACTTTTCTCAAGTAAAGATTAATAGTTCCAGGAGAACTGTATTTTTAAAGAGGTTTTCAAACCGATTTTAATATTTAATTTTAAATTCGTGTTCATCTTACCAAATAGAAATTATAGGCGTGTTAGATTTAACACTAATGTGTGTCTCCTGCAGTGGCGGTTTGCAAAAATGTATGGTAATCTTGAATGTATTAGTTTTACGATAGAAAGACAGATTTTATTACAAATCGCGAGTCTTGTACATAATTTGGGTCATCGTTCGTAACACACACCATCAAAATCGAATTAGGTGAGGAGAAGTTTCAGTGTGTTACCGGTAAGTCATCCGTAAGTTGGTTAACTTATACTGACCTTCATTTAATAAATTAGTTTGGCCCTGATGTTTCCATCCATTTCGCTTGAAATTTAACTTGTAGGCCAATGTATCTATAGTGGAATTTCTAGGCTGTAGACTGTACAAATGTTAATTCATTTTAAGGATAACGGTGAAACTGTATTTGGTGTTCATGGCGGATTAATAATATTTGATGGAGTTGTTCGGAACTCAAATTATAATTTTTGGTTCGTTCACCAATGAAAATTTTAGGAGGCACTGGTGCATCAACTTTAGAATTTCTCACACTCGGTTTTCAGTGAATTTCTTCACTAGATTAACTGGTTTCGATAATAATATCATTCAAAACCGCCATTAAAGTTACAAATGTCACTGTTTATAAAAACCAAAAGGTAAGTAGATTTTATAAATTAAGGAATATTCTTTCTAGCAGGAACCAACTATTTATTAAAAGTAACCTTATTTTAAAAAAACAAAAATGTACACGGCCAAATCAAGTGTGTCATTTAACAATTTTGGGGTGGGAAAGGGGGCTTAAGTAATTGGTCTACAAATAGTCCAAATGTCATCCTCACCTGCACGTGGTGCACCCTGTTAGATAACTAACGAGGCTCTGGCGACCGAGACACGGCGGTATAACTGACTATCGAGAATTTAGTAAATGATCTTCTCAAACCAGACCCACTACCAACTCGTACTGGTTAGAGTGGTAGATGCTTTATGACCAGTAAAAAAAAACAATGAGTACAACGGATTCAGGAAATTGTACCCCAGGTGGTAACCCAGCTAATCAGCTGGCAAATCCACCCTCTAACGAGGCTGGCTCAAAGGATTCTGGGGTGAGCCAATCATTGTTTAACAGCCCTTTTGGGCAACCCAACCCATTTAAACAACAATCCAGGGTGGGTAGATCACCACCACCAATAGCGAACACCTTAGAAAGGGATAACGCAGAACTGCGCAATAAGATTTACGAAATAGAAAAGTTAACGTTATATCTAAACAAAGACCTCAAAAACTTACAGCGAGAAAACAAGGAGTTAAAAGATGCTCTAAATGCAGTAATGTCTGAGAAAGAAACCACTAAGATAAACAACACCAATGATCATATAGAGGTTATGTATGAAACAGACGAGGAAGAACTCAATAGAGAAACGGGATGGATTCTGAACCGTAACAAAAAAAATAAGAAACGTAAGATGAGTAAATCACCACAGATTTCACCCGATTCGAAACAATCAGTTGAGCAGCTTCCAACCGGAAGTAGGCACGTGCAACAGGAGGATAAAGCTCAGGTTCCGTCGGAACAGAAACGGCCAAGTAATGAACTCCCAACCGGAAGTAAGAATGTACAACTAGAGAAAAAAGTGCCACGGCCACCTCCAGTAATAATATCTAATTGCAATAATTATCAGAGTATTAGAAACATCATGGACAACAATCATATAAAGTTTCAAGCTACAGCGTTAAATAGTGGTGATATCAAAATAAATGTCACAGACAGTGATAGCTATAGAAAGTTAACAGGAGCTCTTAACGAAGAAAAGACAGCGTGGTATTCCTACGAAGATAAGCAGACAAGGCAAACCAAAGTCATTGCTAGGAAGCTACACGCTTCATGCAAACCAGAAGAGATAAAAGAGTATCTTTTGGCGAAAAAATACAAAATTAAAGAAGTTACACAGCTGCTAAAAAGAGGTGACAAAACACCTCTTCCATTATATATGTTGTCTTTTGAAAGAACAGAAGACATTAAAAATATTTATGCAATCAGCGAAATACTCCATATGAAAGTGCAAATAGAAGCAGTTAAAAAATCTAAGCTGATCCCCCAGTGCAAAAAGTGCCAAGTCTACGGACACACGCAAAACTTTTGTAATAAGGAGCCCCGATGCGTGAAATGTGTAGGAAAACACCGTACGGCTGAATGTACGAAACTAAAAGACACCCCACCAAAATGTGTTAACTGTGGAGAGACACACCCAGCCAACTACAGAGGTTGCATTGTTATAAAAGAGCTGCAAAAAATTCGCAACAAAACAAGGGAAACTTCAATAATTACCAGGCCAGAAATTAACTCAGCCTCAACAAGAATACCTACAAATTTAAGGCCACACCAAACATTAATCCAGCCATCAAGAACTAATCCAAATGTAACATTTGCTGATGTACTATCTACTGGAAGTTCGAGAAGACAAAATAGTTCTCTTTTATTAAATGATTCAAATAATAACCAAACTAATAAAATACTACAAGATATTCTTGATAGACTTAGTTCACAAGAAGAAAAGCAAGAAAAAGCCCTTATATCAATCCTACAAAGGCTCACTCTACTCGAAAAACATGGCAAATAATTTAAAAATTCTTGCATGGAACTGCAATGGTATATTGCAACGACAAAATGAAATACAACTATTTCTTGATTTAGAAAAAATAGATATATGTTTATTATCTGAAACACACCTTACTACTCAAAGTCATATAAAAATCCGCGGCTACGAAGTTCACTCAGCAGTTCATCCTAATAATAATGCACGAGGGGGCAGTGCCGTGATTATAAAAAAAGATATTAAATACCATCTGCAACAAAAACTTGAAAGTGATGAAATACAAGCAATTAGCGTTAGCATTAATACCCGCAACCACAAGTTAGTGGTATCCGCAATATATTGCCCACCTAGATATAACATCAAAGAGAATGCTTATACTCAGTTCTTCAAGCAGCTCGGTGAAAAACTTGTCGTCGGGGGTGACTTCAACGCTAAACATACTGACTGGGGATCAAGACTAACCACAACTAAAGGGAAAGAGCTTCATCAAGCAATAATTAAATACAATTGCAACTGGCATTCTACTGGAAAACCAACTTATTGGCCCAGTGATCAAAATAAAATACCAGACCTAATTGACTTCTTTATAACAAGAAAAATCCCGGTTGATTATATACAAGTGCAGGAAGGATTGGACTCCACATCTGACCACTCCTCTATTTTAATGATAATAAGTGATACAATAATTACTAATGATAAACAGCCACTGTTAACAAATAAATATACTGATTGGAAAAAGTTCAGGAATGAACTAAACAATAGCATCATTTTAAACGCACAACTTTCATCAGAAGAAACATTAGAACAGGAGGTGGAGAAGCTCGTCAAGGACATACAGGTAGCGGCGTGGAAAAGTACTAACACAACAAACAAAAAAATAGCTGGCAAATGCTATCCAATGGAAATTAAATCACTAGTTATAGAGAAGAGAAGTACCCGTAGGGAGTGGCAACGTACACGAGACCCAACCGTCAAAAATAGATTAAATAATTTAACACAACGAATACGTAGAGAAATAAGGGAATTTAAAAATAAATCAATAAATTCATACCTACAATCTCTCACCTATGATAAAGGTAGTGATTATTCATTGTGGAAAGCAACCAAATATTTGAAAAGGCCAGTTATGCATATACCACCAATAAGAACAAATAATGGTCATCTGGCTAAAAGCAAAGAAGAAAAAGCAGAAAAATTCGCGGATCATCTCGAGCGTACCTTTCAGCCAAATTTAACAACACTTAACCAACAGGATATATTGTTCGAAAACCAAACAACTATCCTGAGACAGGAAATTCCATTAACTAATGCTAAAGAAGTAAAACAAGTAATAAAGAACCATGTAGAACTTAAAAAATCACCAGGATATGACCTGATAACTGGAGAGATTCTAAAACAACTACCTAATAAAGCTATTAAAAAAATATCGGACATAATTAATGCTTCCTTCAGACTCCGTTATGTCCCTCTATCTTGGAAATTTGCGGAAGTGATAATGATACCTAAGCCAGGTAAGCCACCAAGTGAACTGGCCTCGTACAGGCCAATATCACTTCTTCCAACTATGTCAAAACTATTTGAGAGATTGTTATTAAAACGATTAAAACCAGAAGTTGTAAAATCAGGAGCTGTTCCGTCCCATCAGTTTGGATTTAGAGAGGAACACTCCACAATCGACCAAGTCCATAGAATAACCGATATAATTGAAAAATCCTTAGAGGAAAAAAAGATTTGTTCAGCCATATTTCTTGACATAGCGCAGGCATTTGACAAAGTCTGGCTAGATGGTTTAATATTTAAATTGGAGAAAACTCTGCCATTTGAGTATTGCGAACTACTAAAGTCATACCTGAAAAGGAGATATTTTAGAGTTAAACAGGAAGGAGTTTACTCCAGTATTAAAGAAGCTAAAGCAGGAGTCCCGCAGGGGAGTGTCTTAGGGCCTTTCCTTTTCGTGCTGTTTACTAGCGACATACCGCAGACGAGCAATACAACTATCGCCACGTTTCCAGATGACACTGCAATTCTAGCTGTTGGTAACACAATCGGTGAAGTCACATTCAAACTACAAATAGCCGTAAATAATATACAAGATTGGCTAGCTAAGTGGAGAATTAAAGTGAATGAATCGAAGTCTACTCACATTAACTTTACTAATAGATCAATAGAACCACTACCTGTGACTCTCAATAATATCTCTGTACCACATGCCAATCAAGCAAAATACCTTGGTATGAACCTTGATGCAAAGTTAAAGTGGAAAGTACACGTGAAAAAGAAAGCAGAAGAGCTTCAGTTAAAATATAGAAAAATGTACTGGATAATTGGAAGAAACTCTCAGTTATCCATTCATAATAAACTTATGCTTTATAAACAAGTACTCAAGCCGGTCTGGACATATGGTATTCAACTATGGGGATGCACCAAAATCAGCAATCAACAGATAGTTCAACGATTTCAAAATAAAGTCCTCAGAGGAATTGTAAATGCTCCTTGGTACACTCGTAATAGTGACCTTCATAGAGATCTCAGAATAGACACAGTCGCAAGTGAAATAAAGAAATGTGCTCAAAAACACCAGGAGAGGCTCCATCATCACCCTAACATCGAAGCTGCAAGACTACTTCATCAAGAGGGTATAATAAGAAGACTCAAAAGACTAAAACCTTTTGAGTTGCCTGAATAGTCCGCACAATGCAACATCAACCAAAACAACACTTTATGTAAAGAACACATATGAGTGCTTTATTATTATATTGTCAGAGTCAAACGCTGTTAGTCAAAAATGACTAGTTACTTTGTAAAAAAATTTTATTGTTATCATAAATAACATTATTAAAAAAAAAAAAAAAAAAAAAAAAAAAAAAAATTAACAATTTTTTGATAATAGGTTCTGCTTTCAAGATGTACAATTTTTGTTTCTAAAAGTAGTGCCGCAGATAAAAAAGGTCCCGATTTAAGATCTTGTTTATTTAAAGCCAATGTCATAAATATTTTAATTTTTTAAATATCCTGCTAAATAATGTAAGAATCAGAAAAATGAAGATCCCAAATTTTACCGCCTCAGTTTAAATTTTATGAACCATACAAATATTTTTTAGTAGTGCCCCAATTACATTATAACATCTACGATTCAGTAATGACCACGTAGTCTCGTCACGTCAGATGGTCTCATTTTCATTAAATTGCTCGTTAATGTATTCCTTCGCAAATATTAGCCTGTTAAGAAAACGGGATGAACAATTGATTCGGCAATCAACGAGCAAGCGGCTACTTTATCAGCTGTTATTAATCTCGTTTCCTTTTCAGTTTCATAAAATTGTGTATCGTTGCTTATCTGTTGTATTTCTCTGACAATATACTAATCCATGAAAGGTAACATTTCATCAGCACCTAATATCACTTGATGTTAGGTTCTGGATCGCGATATACCACAAAATCGCAGAACAAAAAAGGTTCATTAGTTATTACAGAACCCGGCGATTACAGATGCCTATCCAATAGTTATTAATTAAGATAATGCAATGACAACACAACTCAAATTATTAAATTATTTTTAAAACTAGATTTGAACCAGCGTCCAAACATTTACCAATCTAGACTTGACAATTTTAATCAGCTTTAAAGGTCGATATTCTAAAACAAAAATTCAAGTAATTAGAAATTAGAATATTATTCCAATTATTAGCTGAGAAACTTAATAATTAGCACAAACCCACTACTTTCCGTTCAGACTCAGCCTCACACTTCATTCCTAAAATTAATATAGGTTAACACATTCATTAGTTCATTTCACAAGCACCTGCTTACATTGCTTCAAGTCATCATTACCATTGTCTTGTAACTAATATTCCAGTGCTAGCCTACATCTATTTTAATGTAATTTGATTTAAAGTAACTTAAGTAACAACTGTTATCGCTTCGTAAACTGCTAATAAATAATCATAATTAATTACTCCTTAAATTTAATCTTGAGATATTTCTTAGAGAGTCGAAGAAGAATACAACTCTGAGGAAGGATACGGAGGCGGTGGGCAATGTGATGCTTTCATCTTCAGGTCGAATCAACAGTAGCAGCTATGTTTTTATTCTCTAGCCTAGAGCCAATTCGACAAAGATTGAGGAAACTGCATTGTTTTTCGCATGGTACGATGGATTGAAATAAACCTCATTGAACACTTGTGGTCCGTTAGAAAAAAAAAGAATCATGGATCACAATGTGACTATAATAGAGAGAGGACCATACGCCTGCGCTCACACAGGTATGAGAAATTACTTCTGTGATCAAAAAGTAGTAAGCCGTTTCGAGTATTTTTCTTTTCTTAGGTTGGTAGCACCCTAACAGACATTTGTATCAAATTTCGTGTCAAAATCTTTAGTTGGTAATGAGATACCAATGTTTACATCTAAAAAATGCATTTATCGATTTTTAAAATGAGTTCAGAAAAGATGTTTCGTGCAAATTATGCTTCAAAAATGGAATTTCGGCTTCCAAATCGTTGAAAATGTAAAAGGATTTGGTGATGATGCACTGCCCAGAGTAGGTAAGTGTTTTTATTGATAATGTTGCTACTGCCATCCTTCGACTTTTACCAATGAACACAACGTCAAGGAAGTCAAGGATTTGTTGCGCATAAATCGTCGATTGACCATTTAAGATCTTGTTGGCATCATGTAAATATCGCTTGGGCTAGAATTTTGGGGAAACAACTCTTGGTTTTTGCACCAAGGTAATGCGCCGTCTCGCCACTGCATTGGTTGACCGTGATGGCCAAAAAAACAGCCATAGATTTAGCTCCGTTTGACTTGTAACTCGTCCCGAAACTCAAAAACAGCTCCCGGGACATCGCTTATACAAGCCGAATAGAGAAAAGTTTGGAAGGCCATTCCGAAAATCGACTTTAACAACTCGTCGCCGTGGGTCTATCTCTGTGTAAGTCCAAAATTACATTTTTTTTTTTGGGGGAACCGATAAATTTTCAAGTTTTCCAAGTATTTTGGGTTTCTTAGGAAGGAAAAAGAGAAGCGCAAATGTAAAACATTACAAATTTTATCAATTTGGATCGAAATATCGAAATTTAGTTTTAACAATAATATTTGATTAGAACTTCAAAGTGTATTCTGTCAAAACTAAAAGGTTGGCGCTTACATTAAATAGGACTACGTTGGTTAAAGTGTATTCTATCCGAAGAGGACTAACTCATAACAAGACGTTTTTGTTTTATTTAAAAAGTTTTACAACTTTTTGATGACAGTGTTATATCGAAAGATACCTGCGAAAAATTGTACGGTCAATGAATAAAGAGTCCAAACCGTTATCAAAAACCGTAGGAGGACCTACAAAATACTAAATTTAATTAAGTATAAAAAGTATTAGCTAAAAATATTGAGTTTCAATTACTTCCTCATTCGCTTTGTATAATATCCCGAGAGAACAAAATCCCCAGGAAATCCCGATATAACATATACATATGTATACATGTTATAACCGTTGCTGTTTTCAATGTTTGATTTTTCATGTATATATTTACATTTAAATCAAGAAAAAATTACACCATTTGAGCTACAACTAGATTTTGGAATTTTCGCGATAGTGACGAAATTCCAAAAAAAAAAAAATCCCGCTTTTACAAAATCCCAAAACAAAAAAATATAATCCCAATTAACAAAATCATTAACAAAATTCCAATTTACAAAATCTGAAAAATATTATACGTGTGAAGTTTATCCTAAACTTATCCTAAACCTTACAATTCCGTTACACTGTTAATTTGTTTATTCCTAATAAATAAATTGACTGCCGTATGCATATTTCTAGAAAACCAAACCAAAAACAGGATGTATTGCAATAATTGAACAATCGTACAAATGCCTTTCAAATTCAATTTATCCTCGTCTTGCAGTATAAATTTCGAGTACTTAAATCCTAATGTCTATGAAATTATAATCACTGGCCTACCAGAGCATTTATGTCAATACATATTTTTGGGGAATCAGAGGAATAGATTCATGGTAATTCAACCGAATTTCTTTTTCAATTTATTCTCATCTCGAAGTAATTCGACTACTACCATTCGTACGTCTATGAAATTATAATTACTGATCTAAAGCGGAGCATTTATGGCAGTAACACTTTTTGGGGGAATTGGGGGAATAGGCGGTACAGAAAACCGAAATATAACCGTAATGTTAAAGTGACATCCTCGAAACCGTAGTGTTTAAATTTTATAATTGACAAGTGTGAAATCAGGCACGGAAGGACGACATCGGTTGCCAATCAAGAAATCAGCCCCTAAATTTATCTTTATCCATATTATTGCTTTGACAGAAAGTTTTAATCTGTAGCAACTGGTAATCGACGATGTCTTAGCCGATCAGTTTTGTTTCCTGCAGCGATTGTTTGAAGAGTTGATGGAGGCTCTTTGGGCGATTAAGTACTTGGATTAAATCGCCTGAGAGCCTCCATCAACTCTTCGAACACGTTGCATGTTCCAAATTAAAAATCGTTATAATTTCACAGACATACCAATGGGGTATACGAATGCAAATTGATTAAATATGGTCATTAAACAAAATTTCACATTCAATTTATTCTCGTCTCGAAGTAATTAGAGTACATACTAATGGTAGTACTCTAATTACTTCGCGACGAGAATAAATTGAATGTGAAATTCTGTTTAATGACCATGTTTAATCAATTTGGATTCGTATACCCTCTACTCCTCCCAATTCCCCATATATATGTATTGGCATAAATGCTCTACTAGGTCAGTCATTATAATTTCACAGGCAAAAGGATTGTAATACTCGAATTATGTACTACAAGACTAGGATAAATTGAATTTCAAATGGATTTATACAGCGATTTTGTATGAAATACATTCTGTTTTTGGTTGTGATTAATTTGTTTATAGATTTTAACGTTTTTTCTTAAATAAAAAGAATTTAAAAATAAGTTTCCAGAAATATATGGCAGTCAATTTATTTATTAGGAATAAAAAAATTAACAGTGTAACGAAATTGTAAGGTTTTGGATAAGTTTAGGACAAGTCTAGAATAAACTTCACACGCATAAAAAATTTTAAATCTACAACTATTACACTAAATCAAAACTACATAATTGATTCATATATTAATTAATCAATTGAATATTTGTTGGAAGCACATTGCACAAATAAAATTCCAAAAAACAAAAACAAAGTAAAGTGACCCGCTAAAAAGGAAGACCGCATTAAATATTTATTAAGAAAAATATGAAAACCGAGGGATGTGCGGTTGACATTCGAAGTGGATAGACCTGTTTTTGTCGTCCTCTTGGTAAATTTAATTTTATTTTATTTATTTATTTTGTGCAGTGTATATATTGTAATTTAATTTAATTAGGTTTGTGTTTATTTAATTAATTAGTGTAGTGAGGTCTGTTTTAACTTCGGACACGCACGTTAATACGTGTCCGAGTTGTTACGTAATTTAAAGTTTTATTTATTTTTCGGTAATTAAATCGCGCAATCTAACAAACTATAAACGTTCGTACGTATTTTGATAACGGTTCATCATAATTTACCATTTGAATTTTGTGTTTCATCGAGATTTTATGGTACACGCGTTTTTTTTTTTTTGTTTTAGTGTGTGATAAGAATATTTAAAGAGGTTTTTCTTGAGAGCTAATTTTTTGAAGTGATTTATTATTATTTTTGTTCTTCTGTGGAGTTCTTGTTACATCAAGGTGGTTTTAATATGAGTGTGTGATTTCATTCATCTAATTTGAATGAATATAAAAATGGAAGATAAAAAGAAAATCTTGTGAAAGAAAATATCTCTATATAAAAGTTTTAAAGTGAAGTGAAAAATCTTTAAAAATAGTTTTTGTGATATTGTTTTGTGAAAAAACCCGCGGTGTTTAAAAAATAGTAAACATATTGGGATGGACACAAACTAGGAATTTGTGTCCGAAAAAATCTTAACGGTACTATCCATTGTATCGTATGAGGTATATTTCATATCACATGTACTGGTCTGTGGACTCATACACATACATATGTATAGGTGATATGAATGTGTGTAAAATTTATTGTTCTGTTTTATTTTTTATTGATTATTATAAGATTTAATGAAATATGTGTAAATATTCGGTTTGTGCTTCATTCATAGATTTAACTTTCAATATTAATTGTAACTTTAATTTTAATTTAAAAGTGTTGGGTTGGTTTGGCTGGAATGGTTTTGTGTATTGTGTGGTTATATTTATACATTTTGTTTATGTTATATCGGTTAATTAATAATTAAAATTTGAAATTTATAAGTTATTTAAAGATTTTAGTTATAATTCTAATCAATTTAAAATTTACAATTATTTAGTAAAATTTTTTAGTTTCATAGGTTTTTAAGGCGGGTTTAAATTATTAACTTTAGATTTTTAATTTTTAATTTAAAATCGCCTCTTTATGATAGTTAAAGGTAATATATGATTCATATATTTAAACAAATTATATTACTTAAATACTGATTTATATTTATTTCAGGAAGTAAATATAAAAATTCTAATTTAGCTTAAATATTTTATCATTTGGAACTGACCTAAACGCCATCCACCAGTAATTCAAATTTCATATAAACAGAATATAAAATATCCTGAATTGGAGCAATCCGCTTCGTCTGACGATGATTCGAATAATGAAAATTTTGACAATG
Organism: Tipula vernalis; assembly: GCA_958295665.1. NCBI lineage: Eukaryota > Metazoa > Arthropoda > Insecta > Diptera > Tipulidae > Tipula > Tipula vernalis. The sequence continues at coordinate 155,955,896 of OY282558.1, forward strand.
CTGATGCTGATGCAGATTTGCATACACAGTTTGAAGGTGAACCGCTGGTTAATAATCGCACTGATACCTCGTACAAAGATTTAAATGTTGTAATTGCAAAAATTAGGAAAGTTGTCAAAATATTTCGACTATATCAAACAAAAAATGAAATTTTACAAAGAAATGTTGTACAAGAACAGTGAATTAGAACTAATATTAGACACCCAAACTAGGTGGAACAGTTTATTACACCTCTTGGAACGTTTTTATCAACTTAGATCTTGCACTAGAAAAAGTTTAATAGATATAAAATATGATTGGAATTTTTCAGAACCGGAATTGAGCACAATTAATGAAATAATAAAGGCTTTGCAACCTATTAGGCTAACAGTTGAATCACTATAGGATCTTCCGACTTTACATTGTTGAATGCTGATGCTGCTCTTAAATTCATTTTCGACGAATTGTTATCTCAAAATAAGCCACTCAGCAAAGAACTACATTCAGAATTAATATATAGAATTAAACAGCGGCGAACAGAATATTTTGATGTTTTACAATATTTACACCATCCAACAGAGTACAAAAAGGCGAATGAGAAAGATCTAATGGAATTTTTAATAAATTAAATAAAGTTAAGATAACAAAACTTATTGTTGCACTTATTGGGCGTATGACTATAAAAAACTTTACAACTTTAGAAAATATCGTAAAAAGATAAATAAAACTTTATTTGAATGGACAAAGTAAGAGGCAAATATTTGGAACTATTGTTCAAATATTTACTAGCCATCAAACCAACAAGTGTCGAATTTAAAAGAGCTTAGCTGTCGGCCAAATCGTTACAAAAATTCGATCAAGTCTCAACGATACAACATTAAATACCATCTGCTTTTTACGGGGCTATTTTAATAAGCAATTTAGGATGAAAGATTGAAAGGAAACGGCTTCAATAAAATTACCTTTTTACTTTTACGATTATGCAATTCTGTACACGCTATTTTTTATATAACAACATATTTTTTTTTTATCGAAATTCCATATGATGCAATCAAACATTAATTTTTTTTAATAAAAAATAAAATTGTTTACCGGTTTTAACCGATTAACCGTTTTTTTTAAATTATTACCATTTACCGGAAAATTAAATTTTTGGTAAATTGGCATGCCCTAGTCACACGGCACAAGCTACACGCCGAGATTTGAACCAATTTTATCTTTTTCATGACGGTTTACGATTATACATAAAAATTTAGTGTAAAACATGGCGGCAATTTTTTTTTATACATATTTTGGGAGATTCATTTTTGTTAAAAGCCAATACATATTAGTAAAACTCTTAATTTTTGTTTCCTTAATTTCTGATTGATTTGCCACATTTCCTTTCAGTGGAACACAACACCACTTTTGGATAAAACGCCCAACGGTCTCGAATTCATCACGCCTTCGATTTGAACTAGTAGGGTATGTAACTCTTCTTGGGTCAGTATTTTATCGGCGATTACTTTCATCATCTGGGTTTTCGCAGATTTTAGGCCTGCCTCCCTAATTCCTCCGAAATGAGGAGCATATGGTGGTATAAAATGCCAAGTAACCTGATATCTTTGAAATATAGAATTGGAAATTAGTTGTACATTATTTTTAAGAAAAATATTTATTTCCTTTAACTTTCTAGATGCACCCTGAAAACTGGTACCGTTGTCTAAAAATACATCAGTACTAACACCCCTGCGTGCAAAAAATCGATGTAATGCGCCTAAAAATGCATCGGTTGATAAATTGCCAACGAGGTATGAACCGCATTCGTACTTAGGTAAATGATTAGGCATATGTAGGCCTTTTCTGCTCGTTGACCTCGCCCGCGTTTCAAATAGGTTTTTATAGGACCTGCAAAATTCAAGCCTATTTTTAAGAATGGTCGAATCAATTCTACTCTCTCCTTAGGAAGATCACCCATTAGCTGGCTTTCGGTTTGGGGGCGTTGTTTAATGCAATAGACACTCTTGCGCACTGTTGATTTGTTCAAATTTCAGCCTTTGATTATCGAATATTTTCTTCTGTTTAGACTTAACAGCATCGATGCCCCGCTATGTAAATACATTTTGTGATATTTCTCAATGATCAATTTAGTGTCTTCGGAATTGGCAAACAGAATTATCGGATGACGTGTATCATAAGGTGCAATCGATTTGTCAATTCGACCACCCACTCGCAAAATTCCCCTTTTGTCAACAAATGGATTTAATGATTTGGTTGTGCTCTTACTCGAAACTGCATTACCTTTATTCACATCTCTGATTTCTTCCTTATAATTTTGTAGTTGTAGTATTGCACGCTTCGTGGTAGGCGTGCTCTCTTCTAAAGTGACGTGGTAAGTGAATTTATCTGCTGTTGGCTGCCACTACAACCCCAACACCTTGATTTCATTGATATCTTCAGAAATTATCTTTGATTGTGGTGGAAAAGATTCAGCCACATTCATCTTGGCTAACACTTCGCACGAATTCGATGACCATTTCCGGAGATTGAATCCAGATTGCCTCATTATATGTGAAAGTTGTTCTGCTAATTGGGTTGCTTCAGGTATTGAATGTGTTCCAGTTAATAAATCGTCAATATACATGTGTGTATCTCTGTAAAATCTGTGATGCTTCCGGATATTGGTTACGATTATCCTCTGCGATGTGATGGATAACTCTTGTTGCTAAATATGGTGTTGAAGACATGCCATATGTTAACGTCTTTAATTCAAAATGCCTTATTGGTGCGGTCGGTGTTTGGCGCCATACTATTCGTTGAAATCGGCGATCGCTTGGATGTATCCAATCTACCGATACATTTTTTCAGCATCTGCGGTAAAGACAATTTTGTATACACGAAAACGTAGCAGGATATCTACTAATAAATTTTGCAGTATTGGCCCTGTGAGCAGATTATCGTTAAGCGAATAACCCGAGCTGGTTTTGGCCGACGCATCAAACACAACACGCAATTTTTTCGTTGTAGAAGTTTCTTTCCAAACTCCGTGATGTGGTAGGTACAGATAATCCAGTGGATGTTTTGGTGGATCCACTTCTTCCATATGTCCCAGTCGCCTGTACTCCTCCATGAAATCAACGTATTGCTCCTGCAAATTAGGATTTTTTATAAATTTCCGCTCCATACCGTGTAATCGTTTGATAGCGATACTTAATGATTCATTTAATTGATTGGAATCTGGTCTAAAAGGCAGCTTCACCATGTAGTGCTTGTCTTCTAATTTCGTGGTAGTCGTTTTAAAAAGCTCTTCGGAGATCTGATGTTCAGGTAATAGTGCAATCGACTTAAAAACATCTTTGGATTCCCAGAAACTTCTCAAGGTGTTATCTAACATGTTATTATCAACGATTATGGTATTGCATTGATTCGAGTGTTGTGTTTTTGATATATTTCCCGTCAATATCCGTTTGAGATGTGTATTATAAGCAAAAATTTTATTGTTGTGATCTTTAAGCTGCTCTGGTTTTAGGATGTCAAAAAAATTATCAGCTCCGATAAGTAAGTCGATTTTGGATTTGGACTGTGGACTTACATTAGCTAATGTTAGAGACGAAACAACACTTGGTAAACGTCAAAGTTTAAGTAAACATAAATTATTGTTTTGTTTACTTTTACAATGAAAATAAATAATAAACTCTTATTAAAATAGGAATATAATGATACATATAAATTATGGCAACTTCGATATCTTAAAGATAAGTATTTTTTTGATATAATATTACATGTTACTTTTAATACTTTAATTAATTTATTTTTAGGTTAGGTTCACTATTGGAACATATCAACAAGCTACAGATAAGTATATATGAGAATTATAATAAATCATTTTCTAACTTTCTTTAATTTATTTTCTTTTAGGTATTATATGATGCATCAGCTCGTTAAATCTACAACAAAACTGGATAATTATGGTACAATTATATAAAATAAAATTTTGAAATAAGTTAATAAATTGAAGTGTTGTTTATTTTGGAGATTTGGAAATGACGGTACCAAACAACAGCTGTGCTTTACGAACACCGGTAAATTTACATGCCCTAGTCACACGGCACATGCTACACACCGAGATATGAACCAATTTTATCTTTTTCGTGACGGTTTACAATTATACATAAAAATTTAGTGTAAAACATGGCTGAAATTTTTTTTATACATATTTTGGGAGATTCATTTTTGTTAAAAGCCAATATTAGTAAAACTTTTAATTTTTTTTTTCCTTAATTTCTGATTGATTTGCCATATTTCCTTTTAGTGGAACACAACACCACTTTTAGGGTCGGTTTTATAGCTATCATGTAAACTAAAGACTTACTTACATCAGAAAACAACATTGTGACGACTTTTGCGAGAGGCTCGGCGACCATAGCTGTAGGAGAAAGCAACGAAGAGTTTATTTTTATTCAAATGCTTAAATGAACCAAAAGATGGCGAACAAATTTAGATATTTATTGAGCCAATAATTGTAATAATTAAAATAATAATTATTGATTTTATGCACGACTTATTTGTTTTATTTTATATTTTTTAATTGAGCTTTCGGACTCAATTCAACTCCATTTTCATAAGCCTTTGGTTGTTTAACAACTGAAATGAGTTCGAAAGCTCAAGCAAAAATAAGAAAATAAATGAAAGAAATCGAACCTAGAACCAATAAATTTTTTGAATTTTTGCGATTAAAACTATATGAATGAAAATCAGTTAAAATGAACTTTAGAAAAAAAACTACTCGAATACTATATATTACGGTCAAGGTCAAATTCCAAACTACGATGGAAAGCAGACGTCAAGAAAAAAGTGTTAAACTAAAACTTAAAAACAGATACCTATATTGTATGATCAGAAGAAAGTCTTCTCTATCTACATACAACAAGCTTACTTTACAAGTATATATTGAAACCGAATCGAACTTATGTAATGCGCCTTTGGAGTTATACTAAACCGAACAACGTAAATATCAACTAAAGGTTTCAGAAAAGTGTTCAGAAAGATGCACGGAGACTTGAAGAAAGGTTCCAGCATACGTATAGTAAGATACGTATAGTAAGATGCGGATTATTTGTTAGTCACTTCAAAGATATGATTTACTTTAACCTACCAGGCAATATGGAACGCCAATAGGAACAAGACGAGTTATTCTATTTGACGATTTATTTCAAATTTGAAATCACCGTAAATTGTGTCATATTATTTTCTATAATATTCCGTCAGTCCGCATTAAACATTTACAACTCTTAATTTTAAAATCATTTTCCTAAAAAATGGGAATTTTAGACTTTACCCTTATGCCTTTCTGGCCATTGAAATTCAGAATCAAAGTGCTTATTAGTCCAGGAAACTAGATTGCAATTACATAAAATAAATAATTACAAATAAAAAAAGACTTATATGTTTCTAGGAGAATAAACATATTTTTTAAATCATATTAAAATTTGTCCTTATCATTCCTACTCGCATAAAAAAAAATGTTGAGAAGAAAAATTCACATAATTAAAATAAATTGACCAATTCTACTTTATTTACCAAATGGATGAAGCAATTTAAACATATAATTATTATAATAAATTTCTACTTTCTATTACATAACATGAAAATACACGAGTATTATGTAATGCTGTGCAGCAGCAGATGCAGCAGCAAAAGAAAAAAAAAATCCGCGCAATTGAAAGATAACAAATAAAAAATAAAAAAATAAACCGTCAAGTGAATTTAAGTTAAATCGCATGGCTGAAAATTTATATAGTTTTCGTGCAGTAGGAAAACGTCGTCATCATCGTCGTTGTCGAAATACATATAAAGATAACATTGTTTTCTTTGCTTTATACATACGTACAGAACGATCGAAGCAATACAACAACAACAACAAGAAAAGCCATGAAAGTTTTTCATTTTTAATTCCTTAAGATGTCATCGAGATCAACAATCGACAGAAGACGATCTTATTATTATTTTTTTTAAATCACGTATATTACTTTAATAATCTCGAAAATTAAATTGGTTTGGTCTGCTTAATGTAAAATAATGTAAAAAAAGAAAATTGTTGGGGGTTTTTACTTTGACTTGATTGCCGGAACAAATTTTTTTTTTTTTTTTTTTTTTTTTTACGTCGACTTATTTTTTATGTCGTTTTCAATGTCTTCTGTAAATATTCAATTAAGTTCTTGAAGATTGATTCATTTTAATAATGGGAATCAATTTTATAAATTATTACAATTTTTTTTTTTTTTTGTGTAAATAAATTATAAATTATTATTGAATGGAGTGGAGTATACACAATAATAACAACAACGAAATATTCTTACATGCTGTCTTAAAAATGTGTACAATTTACGTACGTACCACTTTTGCATTTTATTATTTATGTATTTTAAATAATAATATAAGTATTACTACTTAAAGTTAAATAATTTAATTATGTTTAATAATTTCGTTTTATATGTATATGTATATTCATAAGTAGGTACAACATAAATATTCCGAAGATTTTGATGTAGACTACAATTGACATCTCAGATATATTGGGTATATTGTACCTACTGTAAGAGAGTATTCACTTTATAAATTGACTTTTTTTTTTTTTTAATTTTGTGAAAGTTACAATTTATTTTTTATAAAAGTCTTAAGAATTTATTTAAGAAATAAATTTATAACTAAATAAATGCATATTTTTTGTGAATTTTTAATTAAATGCAAATTTTTTGGATTTTGTAAAATTTAATTAAATAATTAATAATAATAATGAAGCATGATTTTGTTTATATGATTTATTTACATGTAATATAATATAAATAATTAATTTTATGCCTATGGTTATAATTATAAAAAAGAAATAAATTTAACTTAATCAAAAAAATAATAAATAAATTCTAAAACGGCTTGATACGAAAAAAAACTGTTAAGTTGCATGTTAACGATTAAATTTAATCGTTTAATTATTTATATTTTAAATCTGTTGTAATTTTCAATTACAGCATTATCTACTTAGAGGTGACTGATTATGGTGCCGATTCTTAATCGGTGTCATGCGGTCTGTCTAATAGTTTTTCTGTTTGAAACACTTTACTAGGTTCAACCGAAAGTCTGCAGATAAAGTTATGCGTCACATAAATCTGGATGTATAATATTTCACCAATAATATGTTCAATATTGTTATGCGCGTACGATATTGAAGCACCCACTTTCCCATTCGAATAGAACACTCTACGACTTATTAGATTTATTTAATGAAAATATTGGCACAATCACAACAATTTTACAATACACCATAATAAGTTTTTATAATTTGAAACAATTTATTTGTCGAATTTATTCCAATATATATATATATATATATATATATATATATATATATATATATATATATATATATATATATATATATATATATATATATATATATATATATATATATATATATATATATATATATATATATATATTTTAAAGAATTCTCCATAAGTTTTATTATTTTGTAGCGGCTCACTCATCAAGTACATACATTTGTTTACCGCCACAGAATCACATATATCAGCGCTCACTCGTATCATACATTCATATTACAACCGCAACCGCTCGAACATCGATCACTGCCCTTCTTTAATTCATTTTAACTTTTACAGTGTATTGCAAATAAACGAAAAACCAAATAATTCATTTACTTTTGTTCATCGTTCCAAAACTTCGTTTCGGACACATTAATTCGTGCGTTCTTGTTTGGAGGACATTAAGTCAAATTAAAATAAAAAAATTTAATAATTGTTTTTTCTTTCCTCCGAACGATAATACCGTGGTGAAAATTATTAACGTAATAAATTTTCTTGTAAAAAATATTTAGTAAACATTGTTTGTTATCAGTTGTGTCTGCTACACAAAAAACAAAAACAGAAATACAAAATCCTATTTCTACATTATAGTGAAATATATAGTTTTTTTAAATACCTACAAGTTAACTGGATTACAATACTTAAAGTGTTTCATTGGTTAAACTAAATAGGTAATGTAAGACATTACAAATGGTGACCTTCGACGCCCTTTTTAGGGATAATAAACATTCAAATATTCCTCATATTCTGGGAATAATACATACATTTCATTATTACAAATTACACACGGAAATCTGGTGCGGTACAACCGTACCAGATAAGAGGTACGTACGAATACACACATTTTAAAAAAAAAAAAAAAAAAAAACATAAAAATTAAATCAATTGACACCATTTTCATACATTTTTTTTCTCATACCAACGGCAACGGGAGCCAACAACAAATAATACTATACAGTACATACACATACAACGTGGAAATTAATCTCGAGTAGTGTTTTTTTTTATTGTTTTAAAAAAAAAATAATAATTTTCTCGCATATCAACGGTACAACAAGGCAGCACGTAATAATTGCCACGCAATACAATAAATAAATCAAGCCAAAAAGTTATATCATCATTTATTTTAAACGGAAAATTGTACACAAAACTAAAAGATTTTACAACAACAGTGCGCAACAAAAATAGTCGTATCAACCAAATTCAACAGTACGACAACCGAATCGCAAAATAAAAAAAACAAATCAAACTCAACAGTGCGCAACAAAATAGCCGTTTCAAAAATTTAACGGGATGAAGAGACACTTATCACAATAGGTGCCATTGAAAATTCAACGTAACCAGGATAACAACGGTTACAACAGCAGCAACAACAACAACGGTTACAACAGCAGCATCTACAACAACAACAATAAAATAGATGAGTTTTAAATTTTTTTGTACACATAATTTTCTTTTTATTTTCTTATTGGAATTTATATCATTTTCATAATTATTATTAGTTTAATTTCCTTTATTCCATTAATTCTAAAGTAACGTAGAATCATTTTTTTTCTTCCATAAATTATCAAAATTTATATATAAACATTTACATATATTCACTATATATATATACACATTATTTGGCCTTGTAAAATTTTCACCACGTATTTCGGTAAAATCGGTTCGTTCTCATTCACATATTAATCCTTTTGCTTGGTTTTATCTTCATTTGTGAAAATTCGGTTTGAATGTCAACTAATATAGGTCGTGTAGGATAATTATTCCGAGATTAAAATTCCGTTTTAACTTTACTCAATTCGCTCAAGAACTACATTCTTCAAAATTTCACAATATTTCAAAATTATTATTATTATTTTTTTTTTGGGGTCAGAATAATTCACGAGAATTTAGGATTGCCGAGGGCAACTATTCGTGAAGTGTAACAAACTCCGGTGCAGTTTATTAATTCAAATTTTGGAAGATTTTTTTTATTTATCATCCAATACCTTGAAGCCCTAGGCGACGGTATTCGGATATACCTCGTCAATACCAAGTTAAACCGAAATTAATGCCGGTCGATAATACCCAAAAAGAACTTAAAACAGAAAACGTAAACAGAGACGCCACAATGGCAGAGGACGAGCCCAAACAAATAGAAGCCGCAACGCGGGTTAAATTGCAACCATTCTGGATGGATAATCCAGCTAACTGGTTTAACATGGCGGAAATATTGTTTGGTATACAACAAATAACCTCCGACAAAATAAAGTACGCACTCGTCCCCTCAGCTCTGTCCCACGCGGCAAGTAACACAATTTCTGACATTCTCGCAACACCACCAACCGAGAATCAGTATGCTACAATTAAACGAGCGTTCCTCGACCGATGTGCACCCTCAGACAAGCGACAGCTCGAAGCTCTGTTGGGCGGCCAGGACATAGGGGACAGGCGCCCGTCAGAAAGCCTTAGACATATCCGAACATTAGCGGGAAATCAGTTCAGTGAGAAAATAATAAGATCATTCTGGCTTCGAAAACTACCCGAAATTATACGAATCGCGATGGTGGCACAACCCGAGACAAATCCCTTAGAAGAGCTAGCAAAAACGGCGGACAAAATGCATGAGATAATTACACCGGGCCCACAGATAGCGGCACATAACATACCATTTAGCACATCAGTACGCGCGAATCCGGATCGCGTCGGGGATCGTCGGGCCTCGTCGAGCACATTCGCGTCAAGCACATTGGAAGACCGCCTAACTCGCCTGGAAACAAAGATTAATCAATTTTTTACGAATAACCGAAGCCGATCGAGGGACCGACGATCCGCGTCGCGTTCCGGAAATCGCAGCGGAACAGCATACCGCAGCCCCAGCAGCAACCGCCAACAAGGCGTGTGCTGGTATCATGAAAAGTTCGGCGCAGCTGCAAACAAATGCACACGGCCATGTTAATTCGACCAATCAACATCCACAGCTAGCATGGACGTAGATACAACTCAAAAAAACTTCCAAACACACGGGTAGAGTCAGCCACTCAAGACACCCATCGTTCAAGCCGACTATTTTTACATGACCAACTAAACCACCTGACGTTTCTCATCGACACTGGCGCGGACCTTTCGGTCATTCCAGCCAAAACATTCGCAAACACAATCCTATTAAATCGAAAATCTACTGATCTAGTCCTATCGGCTGCCAATGGCACAACAATCAACACTTATGGCACAAAATTGCTTCAAGTGAACATCGGACTCAAACGAACCTTCACGCATGCTTTCATCTTAGCTGCTGTGAATCGTCCGATTATTGGCGCCGATTTCCTATACAAATTCGGACTACTTGTTGACCTCAAGAATAGACGGCTGGTTGATTCAGCGACAAAGCTGTCAATCAATGCCACAATAGTTCGAGTCGACACACCGACCCCGATTCATTATCCAATCAACAATGGTTACGGCACTCTGCTCAAACAATTCCCTTCACTCACAGCAGAGGCGAACTACAACTTACCAGTTGGACACAACGTGGTCCACCACATTGTCACGGCAGACCATCTGCCCGTGTCAAGACCACGTAGACTAGATCAGGTCCGCCACAAAGCCGCACATACGGAATTTCAGCACATGGTGGAATTATGGATTTGCCGGCCATCTGCATCTCCTGTCTCTTGTCCACTACATATGGTAAAAAAGAAAGATCACGATTGGAGACCATGTGGGGATTATCGTCGACTAAACACGGTCACAACACCGGATCGTTATCCGATACCCCACATTCAAAATTTCTCCATGCATTTACATGGATGCAAAATTTTTTCTAAAATCGATCTTGTCAGAGCTTACCATTTGATTCCCGTCGCACCTGAAGACGTTCACAAAACGGCAATCACAACACCGTTTGGCCTATTCGAATTCACCCGAATGCCATTCGGTCTACGCAATGCCGCCCAAACGTTTCAGCGTTTCATGAACGAAGTCGTTCGTGATTTAAACTTCATTTAAACTTCGTGTTCGTCTACATTGACGATATTCTTGTGGCTTCACATTCTGAGGAACAACACAAACTACACTTGGAACAACTCTTTCACAAGTAAACACAGTTTGATGTTCATATCAATAGCTCAAAATGCGTCTTTGGCGCATCCACTCTTGATTTCCTCAGCCACAAGATCACTCCTAATGGTATTCTGCCGTTTGAAGAACGAATTAACGCCATTAGGGAATTCCCAGCTCCAACATAAATCAAAAGTATTCAGCGATTCGTCGGTATGGTAAACTACTACCACCGATTCATACCAAAACTCGCTGAAACACCCGCACCAATTCACAGCCACTTGGCAGCTTTACTCAAAAAGCCCAAGATAGCTAGGAACTTCTCTTGGCCCGACGAATGTCAACAAGCATTCACGTCACTAAAGCCTGAATTGGCCCAGATAACACTTCTGGCGCACCCACTGAGCGACTCAAAGCTCAGCATAACCACTGACGCATCGAACACTGCTGTCGGTGCTGTACTGCAGCAGTACAATAACGAGTGTTGGGAACCACTGGGATTCTTTTCAAAAAAACTCTCGGATGCCGAAAAGAAATATTCCGCATTCGACTGGGAATTACTCGCAATATATCTGGCAGTCAAACACTTCAGATATTTTGTTGAGGGTCGGGACTTCACAATATATACCGACCACAAGCCTCTGACACGAGCAATTCAGTCAAAAACTGAACGTAATCCAAGACAATCTCGCCACTTGGATTATATTAGTCAATTCACAACGGACATCCAACATGTTCACGGACATGACAACGTTGTCGCGGACACACTATCCCGCACAGATGACAATGAAACGGCCGCAGTCGAGACACACATCGACTTAAACCAAATCGCAAACACCCAAAAAGCCGACTTAGAACTTCAGAATTTACTTTCTGGTTCCGAATGTCACACCAGTTCATCAATGAAACTAGAGCTTTTCAAACTGCCTGGCCTCGAAATCGTCTGCGAAACATCTACGGGGTACAATCGCCCATACATCGCAGATACACTACGTCGAACCATTTTCGACACATTACATAACATTTCGCATCCTGGAGTCCGTGCAACGCGAAAATTGATTACTGCTGGCTATTTTTAGCCTAACATAAACAAAGACGTAGGCAATTGGGCTCAGTCTTGTTTATCTTGCCAACGTGCCAAAGTTCAACGGCACACTAAATCACCTCATGGACAGTTTGATATTCCGCCTGGTCGATTTGAACACATCCACTTAGATATCGTAGGTCCACTTCCTCCATCTAATGGATATTCATACTTACTTACCTGTGTCGATCGCTTCACTCGCTGGCCCGAAGCATACTGCATGACCAATATGTCAGCTGCAACCATTGCCACTACTTTTGTCAACGATTACGTATCACGATTCGGTGTTCCCCTTCACATCACAACTGATCAAGGAACGCAATTCGAGACCAAACTTTTCTCAGAGTTAACGAAACTCCTCGGATCACATCGCATACGTACAACGGCTTACCATCCGCAAGCCAATGGCATGGTCGAACGCTTCCATCGGCAACTCAAAGCCGCACTAATGGCCAGAGGCAACACAATTCACTGGAGTTCGGAAATACCAATCATCCTACTTGGTATTCGAGCAACGGTTAAAGAAGATCTGAAGTGCTCACCAGCTGAAATGGTTTATGGCTAAACCATCAAGCTACCCGGTGAGTTCTTCATCGACAATCCTCTTAGACCACTCCCAACCGCCGACACAGTCATCGACCAACTGCGACAAACCATGCAAAACCTTGTACCAAAATCAACTCGTCAATCCAAACAAGATGACGTTTTTGTTCCAAAATCTCTAGACAACTGTGATTTTGTTTTCATTAGAACAGATAAGGTTCGCACGGGATTATCTCCTCCCTATGAAGGTCCGTATAAAGTTGTACGTCGACTACGAAAACATTTCATCGTATCGATTAATGGTAAAAACATTAACATTTCAATCGATCGACTCAAGCCAGCATACGGAATTCTCTGTTCGGCTGATCAAACATCAAGCCATCAAAAAAACAAAACCGTGTCCGTATTGCTACGACTCACACTGTTATTTACTAGCGAGGGAAAAATCACTTCCGGGGGAGTCCTGTAGCGGCTCACTCATCAAGTACATACATTTGTTTACCGCCACAGAATCACATATATCAGCGCTCACTCGTATCATACATTCATATTACAACCGCAACCGCTCGAACATCGATCACTGCCCTTCTTCAATTCATTTTAACTTTTACAGTGTATTGCAAATAAACGAAAAACCAAATAATTCATTTACTTTTGTTCATCGTTCCAAAACTTCGTTTCGGACACATTAATTCGTGCGTTCTTGTTTGGAGGACATTAAGTCAAATTAAAATAAAAAAATTTAATAATTTTTTTTTCTTTCCTCCGAACGATAATACCGTGGTGAAAATTATTAACGTAATAAATTTTCTTGTAAAAAATATTTAGTAAACATTGTTTGTTATCAGTTGTGTCTGCTACACAAAAAACAAAAACAGAAATACAAAATCCTATTTCTACATTACAGTGAAATATATAGTTTTTTTAAATACCTACAAGTTAAGTGGATTACAACGGTCTAAGTGTGCGTAAGCAGCCACTCCAACCTAACCTAACCTAACCTAAGTGGATTGCAATACTTAAAGTGTTTCATTGGTTAAACTAAATAGGTAATGTAAGACATTACAATTTCTTAATTAAGATTATTTTTACAACAATTAAAGTGCCATTTTGGCAAATTATTATCACACAATATATTGTAATAAAAATATTTATTATCCAAATTATGCTGACCTTACCCGTCGAAAGATGAATCCAAAAAGAAGGAAGAAATGACAATTTAGCCATAATTATTTAATCTTTGGTTAGGAGTAGGTTTTATAGCAGAATATAATATTGTACCAAATTTATAACACGATCAATGCTATAACCCCTTCGTACGAGTGGTCACAGAACACCTCCACCCGTAGTCTTAATATACAATATTAAGTCTGAACGAGTTCAGAGAAAAACATAACTATTAAAATTTAGATTGTGAAAGTTCAAAATATAATTCATTTATTAATTAAATATTTTAATTTATTTAAATATAATAATAATTATAATAATAATAAATTTCAATAATTAAAATATCAGTGTTGTTTCTTCAACGTTTATACTTAGGTGATTTATGGTTCTGAATTTTCGTGAAAAGGTTTCAACCTATTGTTATGTACCATTTTAGTTGAGTTACCAATTTTAATTGAAGTATTTTCTGGTGAATTTATCTCTTGGACTTCGTAAGGACCTAGCCAATATTTCGACAATTTAGAAGTTCTAGCTTCATTTTTCAACCAAACTAGATCACTAACATTAAATGTAACTACTTTAGAATTTCGGTCGTTATACACCTTTGATTTTGCTTTAGACTCAAATAAGTTATTTTTAGCAGTTTCAAATGATTGCTGAAATTTCAATCTGAGATCAAAGTAATAATCATCATAGTTGTACACCGTATCACGAGAATGGGTGACATAACTAGGAATCTGCGGTTTACATCCAAAAACAGGTTCGAATGGCATAAATTTCGTGGAAGAATGAGGAGTGGTATTATAACAGAATATAGCAAAAGGAACCCATGAATCCCAATTTAGTGGATCCTTAGCGCTATAGTGGCGTATATAATCTATAAACGTTTTATGTGATCTCTCCAGAGAGCCATTGGATTGCGGATGATAAGCTGTGGTATTTACCTTTTTTATTTTTAATAATTTAGCTATTCGTTTAAATAAATTACTTATGAAATTCGACCATTGATCAGTGAGAATCGACGAGGGAACACCAAATATACAAACAAAGTTTTCGACAAATGCTAGAGCCACAGTCTCTGTCTCTTGGTTTGGAATAGGTACGGCTATTGAAAATTTTGTCAAATCATCTTGCATTGTCAGTATGAATTTGTTATCTGAATGGGATGGATTCAACGGACCAACAATATCCCAAAAATAATTTTTTAAAGGGACGAGAGGACGTAGTCGTGATTTTCATGGGCATTTTGGTCGAGATGCCAGATTTATTAGTTTGGCAGGATTTGCAATTTCTTATTATCTTGGTGACTTGGCTTAACATATTTGGGAAATTATAATTTTTTTTAGTCTATTGTAAGTTCTATAAATGCCTTGATAACCTTCAGAGAGACTGTGATGAAATTTATCAATTACGGTTGCTATTTCCGATTGGTCTGTCAATTCAACGATATCTTTCTTATCGATCGACTGTTCGTTTTCCGAATTGTGACCTTTATCTTCAATAATAGATTGACGTAACGTTTGTGCTCTAGTTAGAACATAGATATTGGTGTTTGTATCGGTTGTTTCTATTGGAATGCGGCTTAAACAATCAGCATTCGTGTTGAGTTTTCCTGCTTTATGTACCATACTAAAGTTTAATTCGCCAAACATGTAAGTTTTGAGGACGGATTGGTTATACTACATAATCAGACCAAAGGTTTATGATCGGTGTCTACAATAAATTCTCGTCCGCATAAACGTATGGGCGAAAATGATTAACGGCCCAAACAACAGAAAGCAATTCTTTCTCAATAGCGGAGTAATTCTTCTCGGCTTTATTCAAAACACGGCTAGCAAAAGCAATTGGCATATCCTTACCATCTACCTCTTGCGACAGTACAGTACCTATTGCCAAATCACTCGCATCTCAAGTAACTGTAAAATGTTTTGCGTAGTCAGATCGCGTTAATATTGGTGAAGAGCAAAGCGCTGTTTTTATTTTCTTGAAGCTTTCTTCACAAAATGCATCCCATTTGTAAACTACATCTTTTTTTAAAAGATTAGTTAAAGGCTTCGCAATACTCGAAAAATTTGAGATAAAACATCGATAGTATCCGGCGAAACCGAAAAAAGATTTAATTTCTTTCACGGTGTTTAAAGTGGGATATTTAGTAACTGCTGTTATTTTGTTAGGGTAGGGTTTCACTCCTTCCGGCGTTATGACATGACCCAAATACGTGATTTCTTTACGAAGGAACTGACATTTACTTGGATTAACTTTCAAATTATGATTACGAAAGCAATCAAAAACTTCTCGGATTTTCGAATTATGTTCAGTTAAATTACATCCGTAGACAACCACATCGTCAAGGTAAATAAAACATTTGATACCATTAAGCTCACTTAACACACAATTCATAAGACGCTGGAAGGTCGCCGGAGCGCCTTTCAAACCAAAGGGCATTCTTGTGAACTGATAGTGCCCAAAAGTGGTGCTAAAAGCAGTTTTCTCTCTGTCTAGTTTATCTAATGGTACCTGATGGTAACCGTCAGCTAAATCTATTGTACTGAAATATGAACTTTTCCCAAGTTGATCCAGAATATCCGTGATATTCGGAAGAGGAAAACTGTCGCCTATCGTGATGTCGTTTAATATCATCGACAACGATGCGCCATTTTCTCTCATCCGTATTCGATTTTTTAGGAATTACTAGTAGTAGAAGGAAATTCCATGGTGATTTACTAGGCTCAATTACTTTATTTTTAAGCATGTTTGAAATTTGCACATCAATCTCGGATCTTTGAGATTGCGGTACTTGATATGGGCGAACAATCATTGGAGTACTATTAGCACTAATTGGAATTTTGTGTGTAATAGTCTCGGTAACCGTTAATTTATCACCAGGCAAAAGAAAAATGTCGTTATACTCCCGACATAATTGTATAATTGAGGATTTTTCTTCGGAATTCAAGTTTTCAGTATTAATACTGTTTTCTAATGTATATATAACCTATTCCCTAGGTCATCATTTTGTGATTCAATTTGGTATACGTTATAATTTTCTAAGGGATAAAGCGTAATAGGAAGCTCGGTAAATTCCTACGGTTCATCCGTAGTATTTGCAATGCTTGTATAACAAAAATTAGTTTTACTTTTAATTAAGGAATTTCCGATGTAAATTCCTGGAGTTATTTCTTTCGAACAACATAAATATTCCTTATTTTCTTTATTAAGGGAATTGATTTAAACCATCTTTTCAGATCTGGCCGGAATAAGGTTTGGGGGAGCATGGCACAAATTTAAGGACAGCATGCTTTCCTCAACTGGAATTTGGATTGAATTAGTCTGAAAATCAATGTGACACTTAAATTTGGATAGGAAATCTTTTCCCAGAATACCACAACATGCTATCGGGAAATCATCCTTCACTATGTGGAACCGATGGGTGATTTGAGCTGAATTGGGTAGTTCAATTTTTGCATCGCAGGCAGCCAGAGTTTCGATATGATCGTTTGAGATACCTTTTAGAAAACATTTAAATTTAGGATGGCAACTAGTATTTGGTTTGATGAAACTATTTTTGACTAGACATATGTCAGCACTCGTATATACTAATAAAAACAGTGATGTACTATTAGCAATATCAAGTTTTAAGTTAACATATTTTTTATCTAAGATTGAAGTTGCTAGTAAAATGAATTTGATTGTTGAACTTAACGAATTATTTGACTGAATTAATTAATTGGAATTTCGACACAAATTTAAAGTTGCTGAACCAGACCAGTCGTGTCGTTCGTTATCGGTTCTTGCCCGTTTCCCGTTTGATTGGTTATGTTATTTGGATTGTTATTGGCGTTAGCTTTTCGTCGCTTAAAGCAATAATTAATACGATGTCCTGGACATTTACAATAGGTACAAGTAAAGACTCGTTTAACAGGTTGATTGGATATGTACGGTAATGTCTGACCTTTAGATGGAACATTGGAATTTCTGAATTGTCCCATAGTTGAGCTGGATAGCTGTGGACTTTGTTTTTTCGGTGAACTAGAAAAATTAGGTTGGTTAGAAAGTTGTGTAGGATTCCTAAGATAACAAGTAGATGCTGTATGACCTAATTTGAAACATAACTGACATTTTACTTGTTGCTTAGAAGAACTGAAAGAATTTGTTTTTTGTCTGTGAAGTTGAAATGCTAATTCTTCCTCACAGGCTCTAGCTACAGACTCTTTTAAGCTAGGTGGAGACCTTCTTGGAAAGCTCGTAAAGCGGTTTTAAAATTAATGTATTAATTGTATTAATTTAGACACACTTTCCTGAACACGACGGGCATATTCCCTGACAGTTTCATCCCGCTTTTGAGAAATATTAACGAGCTCCATTTGCAAGTGTTCGCATGAATATAGCTCTGAGAATTCGTTTTGTAAATCTGATTTCAGGTCGTCCCGAGAGGTATATTTATTGTACTTAAATGTTTGCTCGAACGCTAAATCTAGAAGTTTTGATATTAATAAGTCTAGGAAAGAATTAACATCCTTTTCTGCGGCACTTTCATAAACGGAATCACAACAAGCAATAAAGTGTTGCAATTTAGTAGAATCACCATCAAAAGAAGGGATTAATTTTATTGCTACTTCTAGTTTAAATGGCATGGTTGTTGATTGTTTGTGAAATTTAAATAATTTAAATGGTGAAGTTGTTTGAGATATGTTACACGTTTGGTTTGGAACTTGACTAACACTAGGATTGAATACCTTTTCGGTTACATGTTCAATTATTTCAGCAATATTTTCACGAGAACCTCGTGTTAACATTAGTCGCGATGTTGTCTTTATTTAAAACCTAATATTTACAAACCTAACGAGTGGAGACTATTCATTGACTGCTCAAAACTCTGCCTAAAAGCGGCACTACTGCACAATGGAAATAAATATGCCATATTGTCCCAATAGTCACTCAATCCCTATGGGGAGAATTATGGAGATCCAAGATATATTTTGCAGAAAATCAAGTACTCGCAGCACAGTTGACAAGTTTATGGATTTAAAAATTTTAACAAAACTGCTAGGGCAGCAGCCTGACTTTGTGAAGTACCCTAGTTTTAAATGTCTCTGGGATAGTAGAAACCGAGAAACTCATTACGTTAAAAAATAGTCGCCACCAAGAGACTGCATTCAGCTAGGAAAATCTAATGTAATTGAAGAACCTTTATTACATCCCTAAAAAATTCCCTTACCTCCATTACACATAAAACTTGGGCTGATGAAGCAATATGTGAAGCCATTAGATAAAAAATATCAATGTTTCCAATACTAAATGTATTTTTAACGGATCTCTAATACGAAAACTATTTCAAGACAAAAATTTCGTTAAAACATGCAAACAAATGAGAAAGCTCCCTGGCACAGTTTTAAGTTTGTAAAAAATTCTTAGGAACACCAGAAGTAACCATTACAAAGACATTGTTACAAAGTTGATAGAAAATTACAGGCAATTGGGATGTCTTATGAACTTAAAGCTCAATTTTTTCGATTCCCATCTTGATCACTTTGCTGACAATTTAGGCGACTATAGCAACGAGCAAGGGGAGTGCTTGCACAAGGATGCAAAGGAATAGGAAAGGACATAATTATCAGGGCAGGTATGATGTTAACATGTTAACGGACTATTGTTGGATTCTCAAGAGAGATGAAAAAACAAATCTGACAAAAAGACGTAGAAATCCACTTCATACGTCATTCGAGGATAAGAGAGTACGTTATAAACACATGAAATGACATCAATAAAACTTTACTTGAACGCTCGTGATAGGTTAAAGAACAAAAAGTTGATGAAAAGCAACAAACTGTAACTTAATCTTTGAGCAGACAAACTCAAACTTCGGCATAAGGTCAGGGGAACTCGTTTCAGCTATAATTTCTTAGTTCGGTTTCACTTTCCTATTGCCAGTAACTATGTTTCAGTCACACAAGCCAAGAATTTGTCTTATTGTCTTCTATTTGTAACCTATACTCTCTGAATTTCAGTTTGATTGTCATAGTTCAAGTGTGGGTTTTGTGTAACGGTTTGAGTAACAGTTTGATTGTCTGAGTTTAAGTGTAAGTTGTGCGTCTTGGTTTTAGTATGAGTTTCTTTGTCTGACTTTCAAACATTGGTTTAGTCAAAAGCCATTAGTAACCAAAATAGAAAGATAAATTACTTTGAAATTATTTTTGGCCATTTTGACCTAAATTTGGGCTTTTTTTGGGTTAACGAAGTGTCACAAGTAAAATTAGACTACGGAATCCTGTTCTGCGGTTAAAAATACTCAGGAAACAATATACCATATGTATGTCATTGGTATTTTTTTGGGCACTTTTGACCCAAAATTGGGGTTTTGTGCTAAACTGGTGGGTGATGGAGCAAAACGGACATCGGCTTTGTATTCAGCGCATTAAAATACATAAGAATTGACATGTCAGACTTCGGGTTCAAATTTTTTATTTTTTTTTTTTTTTGCCGGTGTTATTAATTTTGCCAATATATTTAAATTTTATACGGTATTCCACATTGTCTAGGATTGTTTTGAATGGTTTTGAATTTGGTTTTTGTTTTCAAGTTTCCAGTTAATATTCGAAATATACGCAAAAAAAATTTAAGTTTCCAGTCGAGGCATCAACTAGTCAACAGTTCGCGCATAGTGAAGTTGGTAAGAGAGTCGTATCGCTGCAACCGGTTGATTTACAAGATATTGATAATCTCTACGTAAATAAGTTAAACTCAAATACAGAAGAAAAGCTGTAGTGGTCTATGTGTATATCCAAATTTTATTTCATACCTACTGGCCAAAACGCATGTTTTGGTATCGCATATTTATTGCTCTAACAATGCAACGATTGCCACTACACGCAACCATCAGCGTTTCAATAAACCACAATGTTACCAACATCTTGAAAACAGTTCGACTTATCTGTTGTCAATATATTATCACAACGTTCGTTATTCTTTCGAAATCGAGAGGCATATACCTCAACGCTTCTGATGAGAAGTGTGATACAATCGTCATAACAGAAAGAAGAACCGAACAGTTCTTTCAAAAGGAGGATCTATGGATTGATATGAAGATACAAATATTGGTTGGTTAGTAGGTGGACTTGGAGCCTCAAGCCAACTAAAATTTTAAACTGAAGATTATTCTCGATTTAAGTGTTGCCTGTGACTAATTCATTCCACAAAAATGGCTTGAAAAAATTGAATGCAAACCATGTTAATTGTTTCAACTTATCATCATCGGTAAATTTATTATTTTCCTTTAACAGCAACAATTTATTTTTTTAATATACTTCGCGGTTCATATGTTAAGATTAGCCTTTGGAATGACAGTTTTGTTGTGTCATTGATCATTGCATTTAATGTCTACTGTATTTTTCGAATATTTGTGTCCCATTTCCTATCGTCTTCTCCAACCATTGCTCGTAACATTCCCAAGATAGTTCTGTTGTACCTTTCTCATTGGCCGTTAGCTCTTGGCGTTTTGGTAGCATTCAAAATATGTTTGATATTGTTTCCGAACAATATGTTTCGAATGACCCTGCTGTAAATGTAGTGCCACGATCACTAATTAACCTCGTTGGACTTTCGCAATTAATAGTTCAATCATCCAAGACCGATTTAATTGGAGCTGTATTCGTTGATTTTGCTGCTCTGATAACTATCTATTATAACTATCAAATGAGCGTTACCTTTGGACGTTTTCGGGAAAGGACTCAAGTGGTCCACATTTATGGTGTGGAATAGGATTCATTTCTCCTTCCTTTGTTCCACTTTTTGATTTTGTATAACCACATTCCAGACATGATGAAATATATTTCTTCACGTAGTCTGCGAATAACTTCGACCGTTTTTTCAATGCCCGGGTGTCCCATATCGTCGATATTCATTTTAGCTGTACGCCACTTTAATGTTCTGAGGAAAACCCACATTTGTTTATCATGTACAATTCAGTACAATTAATCTTTACAGACCGTATAATCTCCATGCATCTATCGTTCATCAGAATTAATTGGTTTCGACTCATAACATGGATGATTTTTGAACACATCAATCATTGCTGGTTCAATCCATTCCGTTGTCAATTGTGTTACGGCTAAGTGCGTCGACATCTTCTATCAACTTCGATGAACAGTATTAAAGCTATATTCATCCAATCGCAACCATCACCTTCCTATTGTTGGAATTACATTTTTGTCAAAGCAGCACAATCCGTCACCAAGGAAAATGACTTTCCGATTAAATACATGCGGAATCTGTGAAACGCTTTGTAATAACTCGAACGATATTGTTTGCTCATTTGTTCTGTTAAAGGATTCATTAGTTTTAGTTAGCCGCGTTAATGGTACAGCGATAACTGAAAAATTCGTAACGAATTTTCTGAAATAAGTCGCTAATCCGATAAATTGTCGTACCTCATGCTTATCTGCACTGAAAAAAAAGATTTGCAATATTTAGAAAAAAACTTGCTAAATATTAATAAAAAAACGGTGAGTTTTGCCAGAGCCTTCTAGAGTATAGAGCCATAATCTTAATGACGTATTTTTTAAAAGCTTTTTTAGTGGTATAACTTTTCACCGATTTCCATAGGAATCCATAGTAAAAATGGTGTTTTTTAGCTTCAAGTTTTTCAATGAAAAAAGCAAAAATATTATAAAATGTTTATAAAAAAGTTTTCTACATTTCTTTAAGAACAATATACAAGAAGGCCATATTGGTATTAAGTAAATATTAATAGCACAAATATTAAAATTAAATTATTTCTAAAATATATTTTTTCGAATTTTCATTTTGAAAAATAAATCAAAGTTGGCTCTGACAAATTAAAATAATACTCGCTAAATTTATCTTTAGTTTTACTAGCGTACGTAAGATGTCTAAAATGGAAACAGAAAAATACGAAAAAAAAATTATTTAATCGCAAAGTTATCACACGTTCCTATATTTTGTGAATTTGTTTTGCTTTTCCTACAATTTTTGAGCTTGAAATTTCCCCAGGTGGTAATTTTTGGTATGATTTTTCCAATT
Organism: Tipula vernalis; assembly: GCA_958295665.1. Classification (NCBI taxonomy): domain Eukaryota; kingdom Metazoa; phylum Arthropoda; class Insecta; order Diptera; family Tipulidae; genus Tipula; species Tipula vernalis. Next base: position 155,979,101 of record OY282558.1, read on the forward strand.
TTTTACGGCCATCACTGCGATCTATGTAATGTGTATTGACTTAAATGACCAAACGAATCGTAGTAAGCTTTTATTTTAATTTGACCAGAATGCTGCTTTTATGAATTTTTTTTAATATTTTGGTTTAAATAAATCAATTATTACAAGAAAATGAAAACGATTTACTTAAATGATATTCATATATATTGAAATTCAAACATTTATGAAAGTATTTCAGAAATCATAATTAAGAATTTGTAACGTTTTCATTTAAAAATTTGTCTTAAGAAAAAAAGTGGTTTCCCATATGTTTTGTGTATTTTACTATGAAAAGTTTGGTTTTTTCCTCGTTTCTAATTCCCTTATAAAAGCTCAGATTTTTTGATTATGGCTCTATAAAATACAGGGTGCTCTGGTTTTGCGCCACCTAAGCGCTTTTCAAATAATGAAGAAAAAATTTATCAAATATTACATTGCGCTTGGTAAGTTCCAAATGTTTTTACTTTTTCTATGTTTGCTATATTTGCCAAATGAAAAAGATATTTGCTTTGCATTTTGTAAAATGTTTAGAAAATTTTACAAAGCGCAAAGCAAATACTAAAGGTAACGAAAGCAAGTATAGACATTTAATAATCGAACAGTGCTAAACGTTAGCAAATACAATATTAAGTTCAACAAAATTTCAATGTAACATTTGTACTGCTTAGCAAATTTTACAAATGAGCTTTTCGTAAACTACCATTATTTTACTAAGAGCTTGTTGATAATGATAAAAATTCATCAGAACCATTTGAATTTATGATGACGTACTTTTCAATGCTTTTATTTTTAATACAATACATATATTACAAAAAAAATATATTTATAAATTTTAGTAATTAATATAAAAATGATTACTAATGAGCGAACATTATAACAGTGTCCTCTGCAGGTACTTTAGTCTGCTATATAATACAGTACTTTGGTTTTTTTTTCTACATATAAAACAAATTATTTTCATTTTTCGATAATTATTAAAAATTTATAATTAATAACTAAATAATAATTTCGTTTTCGAAAACCGTTAATAAGAAATAACAATAAATAATTATTATGATTGCTTATATCAGCGGTCACTGCAAGTACATAATTCAATATGACAATCTGCTACAATTTTGATTGCGGCACATATAAAAAAAATCCTAATTTAAATACTAAACAATTTAATAGAAATTATTAAATAATTATATTTTTTATTTGGAATATAATATTTCATAATTTTTATTTTTTAAATCGGAAATTAGTATGGCCCCTGCAGGTACTTCATGGTCGTATTTTGTAAGTATGTTGTACAGGTACTTTTGAATAAATAACCAAATATTATACGATGCTGCTGGATAGTATAATTGGAATATTTGAAATATTTTAAACATCTTATCTAAAAACTGCCACAAACATACTTTGTATCGTCCAATGCAATGTGTTTGCAAATTGAACTACTATATTTCCAAGTTTTTACATAATGCAAATAAGTAAGGCTGAATTTGTGTTTTATCAGTTTTGCATTTACTATTACGTTCTTTGTTCATCACTTCCATTTGAAAACATTTTCAGCTTTGACTATAAACCAGTCCTGACTATCTTTGATAGTACATTTGGAGTAGGAAGCACTTTTAATATAGTTTACGGAATTTGGAATAGTTGAGCAAACCAGAAGCTTAAGTTCTGTATAAAAGGAGTCTGTAACAGAAAAAATGTATGTGCCTCACCCTTATAAGCACATGATGGAAGTGAAACGTCTGTAGTAAAATGATTGGAGTCGGTTTCTAAAGTAAATAATAGAGTTGTGATATTATTTTTTATTATTGATTTATTTTATTGTTTTTTTCTTGTATAACCGTAACTAGAGGCTTATGATAGCTAAAATGTGACACAAATATTCGCGTTTCTACAGTATGCAAATATCGACTAAAAACAGCGTCTATTGTTGCTCCCTGCCTCGTTGTGGATTTTGCAGGATCGCTTGTCATACTCAAATTGAATTTGTCTTTGAAAAATTTTATAAGTTGCAAAGATGATTCTGCTGCAAAGTTTACATTAAAATCCCCTCCAAGAATTATGGGTATTTTTTCTAAATTTAAGTTAAGTATTGGTGCTTCAGAGGAATATTGAAGTAACTTTTCATAAAGGAATTCAATTATGTTTTTAACACTTTGATGTGGTGATATATATACCGCTACCAATAACATCGTTTGACCGTGCTCTGTAGTACATTGACAGGCACATACTTCTCCTACTTCATCAATTTGCACCCCAAATGCTAGTGGTTTCTGTACTCTAATATCCCTTGATGTCGTTAAAACCTGAGCAGTATCATCTGCATTCTGGTAAATAGCAACGCCACCAGATCGAACACTTGGCCGTTTATATTTAACTATACAGTTGAAATTCGGTATAGCGACATTTTCGTCGTTGTGAACCCACGTCTCCGACAAAATTAAAACATTAGAATGTTTAGCAACTCTATCGATTAGATCAAGATTATGAGCCCGTAAACTTTGAATGGTGAAGGTATAAAGCGACAAACCTGGTGCGTTTGTGATGAAATCAATTAATTCAGATTCTAATGTGATGAGTGGATTCAGCGAAAGTCGTTTAAATTCCAGCTTCAACTAGACGATGGCTCCTTTCTGCAATGATAAAATATTGAATCCTTATGTTTTGACACGATGTATAATTTTTCGATTGTAGTGACTCTGTACGACTCTATAGTAATTGCACCGAGTGGGTTTTTTCATACTCATACACGATTTCGTCGAATGTACCACCTTGAGATTTATGAATCGTCATAGAGCAACCAGATATTAGAGGAAAGTGACTTCGTTTTACTATCATTGTTCTGTTATTATTTAAAGAAATCGTAGAGTTGCGTCGATTGATTGGCACTTCATTCAATGTAATATTATGTTGTTGCATATATCCAGCAGCCTTCATTCGTAATTTTCTTCCAATTTTAATGTCAGGAAAAGTTAGCCAAACACGAGTTACTTCTTTATTCTCGTTTTGTTCAACGCGAACTAATTTGCCGACGGCGCCATTGGCTAATCCATCTGATACATCGATATTGGTTGTTATTATGTAATATTTGTCAATAACAAAAATTATATTATATGGAAGTCCGCCTGTGTCAATAGTAGACTTTTTGTGCAGTTTTTGACGTAGTGATGCCAACTGTGTAGCGTCGTTGTAGCCAGAATATACATCAATCGCGATGTACGTAATTTTAACCTCAGCTTCGTTTAAAATTTTATTATTATATGCGTTAACAGGTTGATTCGAATAAAATAGTCGAATACCATGAGGACATAATGCATTGACTTCGTTTTCCGTAAAGAAACGTGACTGCATTAGAATTAACTCATCATCATCAAGTATTTGACCGTTTCCTATTTTCGTTAAAATATTCGAAAATTGAACGTTAGCTTGGCGCATAATTTCATCGAGTTCATAGAATTTGAGCCCTCTCCATAATATTGGTCCAGACATGTTTGTTTCGGTTGATTATAAATGGGTGTTGCTTTAACTGGTGGTAATTGACGTAAGTCACCAATTAAAATAACGTCATATCCTCCAAAGTTAACATCAAAGATACCGCTAATCTGTTTGAGTCGTTGATCGATCTGTGCTAATAATTCTGCGCCGATCATACTGATTTCATCGATGATTAAGACTCGGACGTATTTGAATAGTGTGCGATATTGGAGTGCGATTTCATAAGACAATGGAAGTAGTTTTGACAACGTGATTTTTAAAGCAGTATGCACTGTGGTACCGTTAATAGCCACAGCAGCTTTGCCAGTTGAAGCGCACGTAATGTAAGCGTTACAACAACCATCGTTATCGGTAAAGCGATTGTAAATCTCCATTAGAAGTTTAATGACAAACGTTTTGCCACATCCCGCCGGTCCAGTGAAGAAAATTTGCAATGGTGGAGAATTAGGAGACGATAGATGCGATATTGTATGTAACAAAAGGCTTCTTTGTTTATCATTAGTCATTCTCATTAAGGCCAAGAACTGTTCATTGTCCATTAAATTTTCTCTCCTTTTGGCGATGGAACCAAGTTTATCTAGCAAAGCGAGACGAAGGTCATTGTTATGTTCAGAATTAGGATCGTTGTATAATTGTTGGAACGGATTAGGATCCGGAGCACCGCCAGCATCGGCATGATTAGTATCGTCTTCAGTATCATCATGGACACGACATAATTTTCGACAAATCTCGATGGTTTTATCAATATCTAAATTGGATTCAAATTATTTTCTTGCTTCCAAAATGAATTCTTCATTGTCCTCGTAAATTTTTAGGAAGCACATTTCAGCCAATATATCTCGTTCTTCATTTCTAAACGGTATATGTAGAGAAACCATTTCCCGTTTATAGTTGGTGAAATCTGTAGCCATGCCATAATTTCTGTACCGAATGATCCGCGATTCATTTCTTTTCGCAAATGTTCCGTCTTGTTTGACATTATAATGAGCAACAAATTGTGCTATAGAAACATTTTCTAGCTCTTCCCGTCGTTTCTCATATTTATCAAACCAATTTTCCTTCAAAATATTCGTAGAATCATCACCAACTTCTAATTGATTTAATTCTTTTTGAGTTTTTCTCATCCGCTGTCGTTCGATAGGCCATACAGTTGGAATATATTCAACTTTATGAGATGATTTGGACATAGGTTCTCGAAGAAGGTACCATGCTGCTTCTTGACTTGTCATTTCGACAGTATTCAGCACATTTACACTCATGTTTCTTGTAACATCGACAATATCGAACTCAGGATGTTTGTCCATCGTTTCTATTATTTGACGCTGCAAATTACTGATTCCTCTATTCGTTTTGTTGACATATTCTACAACATATACAGCGCAAGAATATTCTTCGGTAATAAATTGGATGTCCATATTAGATTTGAGAATACTGAAAAGGAATGGGTTGAAACCGTTGTGCCATATTTCACTAGTTTTTCTTTTTAAGAACACCCGCGGTCGTTCAATTCCAGCTTGTAGAATTTTAATGTAATCAACGTCACACGTAATTTTATTTAGTTCGTAAAACGTATCTATATCAGGATAGTAGATATTTTCCAAATTCAATCTTATTTTATTGTATCGTTCTTTAAGGTTACGAAATTGTGGTTCGTCTTTTGGCATTGGTATCAGAATCATCGTTGATTTGCATGGCATGAAGGGAGCGTCGAAGCGACATTTTTGCGGCCTATTTGATGTAATTCCTTTGTAGCAAGTGAAAGTATGTTTATGGGTTTGTAGTTTGATGTTTCCCGATGCTTCTGATGCTGAAACCGATATCAAGTGATCGATCAATTGAAGACTGTCGTACAATCCGGCATTCAATGGATCGTCCGGCGTCTCCTCCAACCATAAAAGTATATGAGCATGCGGACTTCCGCGATGCTGAAATTCGATCCTTTTAAAATATTTCCTAACGAAATAACGACCAAAAGGACTGTTTTTTTTTATATTTAGATTGCAAAACAGTCATTACTGTATTTATCAGCTTATTGAAATAAATGGCACATGTAACTGCATCATCATTAACTAGTGAGCTTTTTTCCATAAAATGTAGTTGATTAACGGCTTCAACCGTGATTTCTTTTCCATATTTCAACCTATATAAGGTTCGTAGTAAATCAGTCCATCCTATTTCATTAGCGCTCATCGTAAGAAACAATGTGGGTTTACCATTTTGTCGTATCATTGCAAACAAGTCTTTCTTTCGATTTGCCCAATACCACGTTGAATTGGGAATCGTTCGGAGGAAAGCGAGGTTTGTATCAATGCAATCGTGAATATATTCTTCAGATTCAATTTGACGACGGGTTATGGCAGTATTATTTCCCACGTGTTTAAATGCAATCGTAAGACAATCGCGAACTCTCAGTCGCATAATTTTCATTGCCATATACAGCAAGTGGTACGGGGTAACGCCACGTCGGTCTGATCTTCGTAGCTCAATAGTTGCCATCATGAATGGCGTGATGTGTGTGCCGTCTCTGAAAATTCGAAATTCGCCAAGATAAATAGACGGAAAAGAGAGTTCTTCTGCATGCTCATCAAAAAGTAGGCTGATAGGAAGTTCGGTTTCGCCAGGGGCAATTCGCAAATACATATCTTCATTCCAAAGTAACGTTTGTTGTTGCGCGGTAAGGCTATCTTCGATAGGCACAACTTCACTAACTTCATCCTGTGACGGTATGGTTTCTACTGCATTCTCCGTAAAGAAAGAATTATCAATCGTAATATTATAGCGTTGATAAAGCGGCGTTCGAATTAAATATTATAACCAAGCTTTGATTGTTCCTTTGTTGACCAAGCCAAACAAATAGGACGATTTGTGTATTTTTTAAAGTGAACGTTAATGCAGTAATCATCGTTCAAACTCCGAGGTAATCGAGATACCATCGTATTAACATCGACCGGAACGTTTATGATTTGTCCATAAATGCCGTATTGACCGTGACTATGACGCAATCTACGAACTTGCATAAACGGCAAGCGCGGCGAGATCAACCTCTCCGTAACCATCTCTAAAGGAGGAAGATCGGTTGGCATTTTAGGATATTGAAATCCATTAAATACTGATAGAGTCGGTATAGTGTTTTTCGACAATGCCCTTTTGCACGTAAAGCATACCTTCGCGTTATCAACGTTCGGCAATATGTCGTTAATAATACCACTATATTGAGAAGAGACAGGCGATAAGTCATTCTTGAACCATAACCGATCACAAATTGAGCACGCGTACCCAAATGGATTGTTCAAGAATTTCATAAAAAGTTTTCGAGCACCTGCATGAAGTTGATAACCTTCATACCGCACAGGCGTCTCGTCCTGATTACTCGTAGACGGTTCACAAATATTTGATGCTTGCTGAAAATTATCGGAACATTCCATAACTGGAGGGTTGTTGAGGTTTGACACATAGGGCGCATAATTATTTCCATCTCCAGTGGTAGATGGATTAGCTGTGCCCGGTAAGACACCGTTGGAGCTATCTAAATCATTTAAATTACTATAACATATACATAATATAACTTAGCCAACAATGAATGAGTATAGTGACAATATAAAATTTACTAACCATTTATTACATTTTCAGTATAGATAAACAATTATTTTCAAAAATACGTGCACGATTCTCTCGCTGCCGTTGTCGATAATCACGAAGACGATCAGCCGCTGTCCGGTTTCCTCGAGGTCTTCCTGAATTTTGCCTATAGCCACCACGTGGTCGTTGCCCTTGTTCTTGTCGTTGCCTTGCTCTGAATTCGCGAACGCGTCTCGTTGATGATTGTTGTGGCATTCTGAAGTATTAATATTGTTTCGGTATGATTTTTCGCATTAAAATTTACTATTGTGTAAATTCATATATAGGATACTTACGTTGTTAGTATATTCTAATAAAATTGTTCTTTTTAATCACTTTTCAATCACTTCACAAAAAATCACGTCTATAAATTTAATTTTTAAAGCATTTTTCATATAAGGAACGCGATTTTATATTATTTCCTAAATAAAAATATGACATTCACCTTCATCGTTGGAAAATAAAAGAAAAATGCAAAAATAATAATACGTATGTAATAGCAAAAAGTAGGCGAATTACGAATTTACGATACAAATACGAGACGTAGTATGTGTGGATTTTGTTACGCATTATAATACCTTACTTGTTTTCTGTATTAAAATTGTTTATACAAGCAGCAAATGTACTAAATGAACAAAAACGATAAATCGCACTACCAAAGCGTTTCACTTTGATTAGCGTTTCATTTTTTCAAGACTCACTACCTTCGCTAAGGAAGTTTCACTTCAAAAACATATATCAAGGCTCAAGTATGTACTTTTTAATAATTTAAATTTTAATAAATAATATTTAACTTACCGAGGTTTATAGTTGCTTTGTTCAAGCAAACCGTTTCCAGTTGTCTTTTCCATTTGGGCTGTTTTAGCCTTGTATTCAATAATGTTACTTGATTATTCTCAAAGCCGTACCAAGCAGTATATAAACAGCTATAAGGGTAAAAATATTGAAGTCGATGTGAATCTGTAGAACATTAGATAATTATTTATTAGAATTTGCTTAATATAAACGAAAATTTTATTTAGATTTACCAGTTCCGGCATTAGCGGATTTTTGTATATGGGCCAGCTGCAAACTTTGGAGTAAACGTCCTTATTCTCCATCAACTCCTTTATCCTGTTGCTGGCAAAGGTCTTCTAATTCTCCAGTACCACTTCTCTGGGGCTTCGAAGATGTTTCAATAAATTTTTTATCGTTTCATATTCATCTTCGCAGAGCATATCTATAAATATTAAATACAAAAACAATTTTAAAGATATTATATGACAGCAAACTAACTAAGCTAATCTTACCGTTAATTTGGTTAGTAGGTTGAAAGCGAACGATTTCACTTTCCATAGGTCTATACAGTTTTCCTGCTGGTTATATTTCCTATTTAGATAATTAAACTTATTGTAGAGTTTACCAATCGGCCTTTCGTGACCACTGTGGACGAAGTAAGTTTTCTGAAAATAACATAAAATGGTTAAAATGTATATACAAATTGGGAACGTAAATAATTATAATAATGTACCACAGTTTCTTTTTGGAAGCACTCTACAATTTCGTCGGCAAGCCTTTTGATTTGCCGAGCTGGTGGTTTGAAATTTAAGTGCGTAGGTAATATTCTACGATAAGGGCCGTCAAATTATTACGTTCTTTCGGATCTAGTCGGTCAAATTTTGCGTAGAATAATTTTAAATTACTACCGCAATCATTCATATTCAAAATATCTTGGACTGACTGAAATATAAAAATAAATACACGAAATTTAACACAATGAATATTTTAATAAAAACCATCCATACCAAATGTTTCGTTTCACCAGATTCTAGCATTTTTGTGTACTAGCTGGAGTTTGCAGATTTTCTTTATTAATACAATTGTCGCAGAAAATTCCTCGTTAAAATTATTTTCTTTTTGCCAAGCAAATAAAAAATGTTCAAATTTTATTCGGATCGCTATTTCATGTTGTGAAAAAAAATTTTCTATGTGGCGATATCTGAGATATTTTAACGTTTCGGCGTTCGCATCTATATCTAGCAATATAAAAATATTATTATAATAATTATTTTATTATTAGCACCAATGAATACTAAAGATTTATTGCCTACCCTTAAATCGCTTATAAAGACTTTCTAGCCCCCAAGAAATCAATAGAAGCTTTTGTTCGTCCGTTACCGGCTCATTAAGTTTATTTTGTAAATTATTGAAAATCAGCTCTGGTGCTTCGCTGGCCCTGTTTTGCTCTTCTAATTGTTGAACGGTATAGTTCAAAACCTTGGATATCATGTTATCCGAAACCGAGTTTGTTGGAGAACATTGAATATTACAATTAGAATTATCCAAAATTTCCCTGGAGATAGTTAAATAATTTTCTTTGTGAGAGGATAAACTGGATGTACATCCAATTTCGTAATATTGAATGGATTTTTGAGATTATTTTCCTGAAATTTTAGTTGTGATGTCGAAATTGTCAAAAATTTAGTTGTTAGGTAAGTTAATGTAAATGTTTTATGTTTTCTATTGGTCGAAATCCATAGCGCTTTTAAAACCGAGTGGCATATAAGAAATAAACAGTTGTATGTGATATATACGAGTACATATGTGAAAAGTAAATACTGCTTTAAAAATAATTTTTATTACTGCTAATGGTGGGCTGTTGAACCAAGTTAAATGATATATAAAAAGCTCCTCGCTTTCAATCAAAATTTTATGAGATACTAATTGTTTAGTGTAAATGGTTGTTACTTTATTTACAAGTAAATAGGGCTCATTTTCTTGAAAGGGTACACAAATTAATTTAATTTTATATAGTGAAATATCAACTACGTTTGTTTTGGTTAAAAAATATTTTATTTTATAGGTAGTTCCTCTATTTCAATTAATTTACGTTTAGTTGGTAATAATCATAAATGTTGGTGGGATACGTATTTTGTATGGATTTCGATTTATCAATTTCTAAAATTTCGTTATCTTGTCTGTAATTAAAATCAACCAACTCCACAAACTCGCAAAAGAAAAAAGATCACCTAATATAAGAAGTAAGAAATGTGTAAAAATCCACATTTCTCTAGCGGAAAACTGCAATTTTTGCTTCTTTAAATGTATTTCCTTAATGTCTTTTGCTAAGTTTCCAACTTCAGTATTTCCATAAGGGAACGATGATTTTAACTTATTTAATAACCTCAAGTCACCGTATCTTTTTTTTTTTACTTATGAAATAACTAAGAATTTTTGCAATATTGTATTAAAACACGCCTTCAAATAAGTCATGCATTACGTCACAGGCAAAGTTTCTAACTACGTGAAACGATGGAATCGTATTTAAAATTGAAATAACTTTAACACCTTTTACGGGAAAACTTTTACTCATCTGCAAATCGCTAATTTTTTGAATAGGCTTTAAAGTTGTTAATGCTAATTTCGTCTTAATTTTTTTTTTTAAATAAAGTCCTTTCCAGAAAGTGTGGCAAGAATTTTACTTAAAAAAAACTAAGCCAAATTTAACATTAAAAACTAGACACGCCCCTCCAAAAAATTAATGGTTTGCAGATGTAATACTCTTATTTGGACACGACGATATAAGCTTCGTAGTTTACTATTGAGCGAAGAAGACTAATATTCTCTTCATTTAGTGTGTGTGATTCTGTTTTCGTACATGTACAAAACCTACAGAAGTAACCCGAACAAAATGACATGGAAAAGCCTAGCAAACTGTTTAACCCCAAATTATCTCCTAATACGATCCTCAAAATAAAATAAATATGAAACGAGCCTTTTTTGGTATTAATAATTGTATCATTCATCTTCAGATTTTTTATTTCTTGTACAAGAGCGAATAATGACTTATTATAACCATATTGTTTAACGAATATGGAACATATTAGAGCAGCAATTTGAATATCACATAATTTTGATGAATGCAGTGTTGAAAAAGGATAATATATTCCCAAAATTTAATGCATTCCTGAGTGTGATCCCAGTGAATTGTTCACTTCGAAATCATCCGTAAATAAAAAAAATGGAATCAATAATTTGCCAGGGTATCATTTTCGTTTTTCTTTCCAAAGCTTCCCTTGAACAAAATCTGACAACGATTCCTTTTCATTTTCAAGGTTCTGCATTAATTTTAATGACAAGCTTAACGTATCGTGTTTCTCAAAAAAAAATGTAAACTGAAATTCTAATGGAAACAAAACTCCAGTTTGTTGAACTTCGTCCAAACAAGGTGTACCATTATGATAGAGTTCTGTAATTTTGCCATCTATTGTGAATTGAACAAAATTTTCAATATATTTCGAATCCCTCAAGTATCTAAAAAATTTGTATTCCGTATTTATAAATTGGAATTCAACTAGTAAAAGTGTTAGCGCCCCTACATTTTTTTTTTCATAATTTCACTATTATTTTCTTTATTAAGGTTATTCGTAAGTCTATCTAAATAATACTTAATTGGGGTTAAAATATAGATATTTAGTAGATCTGTAACGTCTACGACACCTTTTCTGGTAAAATTATTCTTGTTGTGAAGCGTTAAAAGAAAATGAATAAATGAATTAGTAAATCAAAAATCTAAATTTAAAGGCGCGGTTTGGTTGTACAAGACAGTACCACTTGGTGAGCAATAAACTCGCAGGAAATTTTTATGTAATATTATATGCTCCTCGTTCCTGATGTGGCTGCTCACAATATTTTCTTTTCTCGGGTGGATTCTCTAGTTTTCAAATACAAAAATTTAATTTACAATTTTATTTTTTGGTTAATGTTATTTCACAAAAGGTCAAGAACGTACTACTTGCTTCCAGAAAAATAATTTATACAAAACAATTATTTATGGAAAATTCCTAGTTATATAAAGAGTCATCTGTTAATAGATATTATAAACTTAGTTCAGCTGTAACGATCGTTACAGGTATATGAGCGACTGTAAACATTTCCAAATTATTTCAGTTTTTTTTTATTATACATAATGGTAATTACGTCTATGTACAACGATGAGTACATGGTTATTGTATATATACAAATAAAACAAAAAAATGAGAGTTATATACCTGTTTGACGAGCATAATAAACAAATTACTGTCGGTAATTTATATCCCTCACTAACCATCAAGAATAATAATTCTTTTTGGTGGCTGCCGTGATCGAGAAACAAACAGATTTCCTGAATAATTATTATTTAAAAGTCTGTACGTTTGGTATAGTATATATATTATCGGACTATATGGCGGGTGCAAATAACGATTGGTTGTAATAAAAATACACAAATTATTTCTTTAATCCATGTAAGTAAAGCTCAAAGTGCTTAAGAAATTCAATACAGTGTCGAAGGTAGTTATTAATTTTAGAATTTTAAACCATTCTTTAGATAACCGTGTGGTCGAAATAATTAGGCAGCCACTACCATTTAGCAAATTTTGGTATATTTCGGTAGTTTTACTGCCATTTTCATCGGCATTTCTACATATGTATATAATATATACCGCTATATTCTACGATTGTCTACAAATATTTACACATACAAATTCTGGAATAATCCCGAACCTGGTAACAAAATTGGATGTTAGCGGATCTATAATATGTCGGAAATCACCTAATTATCGAACGGATACGATACAAGACGATACAAAAATAAATTATATAAACAATCATTGCGACACCTTCATATTTAGAGCACTGTACCAAAAAGTAATGTAGTGTTTCGTGTTTGTCAGCAGTCATCATTATCATTTACGTGGCCTTGCGACACCTCTTACAATTCAAAACCACAAATAAAGTTCGCGTGATAAAGTGTACCGTTAGTTTTACCAAATAGTGTTATTATTTGTAAAATCTCAAAATAATCGAGCAGTGAAAAACAAAATAAATTAATAAATATGTCTGTGTTGTGTATGTCTAAATAACAAAATATAAGTGCATGCAAAATTGTCAAAATATAAATTAGTTTATAGTTAATTTAAGTTAAAAACAAAAAAAAATATTTAAGTAAGTGAACACGGGACTATTCTTGTATAGAATCAGTAGTGTTACGAGTGATCAGTGTGAAGCGCTTCCCACCAGTATCCTGAAACATGAGGTAACACTTTACATAATGTATTTCATTATTATATAAAAACTTTAGTTATAATGTCATTAAATTAAATTAAATTAAACTTCTTTAAATATGATAATTAACTCGTAACCATTAAAATTATTTCGTAACTGTCTTAAGTTAAAATGATTTCAATTCGTTCAATAAATTTTTGTAAATCTCATATGTATTTTGTTTTACATTGATAATATGTCTGAATAAGCATTAAAATGTGAGAGGTGAGACAATCTTTTCGGAGAGTTGAGATCGAGGAGGATCTCGTGCATCCTGTGTTGTTAGTGGAAAGTGTCAAGAAAGCAATCTCGTAATGGTCAGTTAGTGAATTCATTTTTTGTTTTTATTATCTTTATTATACCTCACCACTTAACAAAGTTTCAAGGAGGGTTCTGAGTAAATATCCACCCCAATCCGACGAGACCCTAGCCAAGGCATGTGTGCTGACTCAGATACTCTTTGAAATATTTCTGTTGACGGGTCGCTTTGTCTTGCAATTGAGTTTGCCTGAGTTGCAGAAGGCGGTCCCCTCACAGAGCAACATACACCTTTAGTACAAATTTTCGTGGAAACGTAACATCATACCTAATATAATATTCTACGGCTTGTATTAAATTGAAAATGTCAAACAAAGTAAACAAGTTAATTTGCAATTTGGTGATTGTAAGTTTAAACGACTAGATACAATACAAATTTAAACTAAATATAATTTTTCATTTCCAGCTAACAAATGATAAGAAAAAACAAAGGAGCATCTGATGGACAAATTATTTCAGATAAGTATAAATAATAATTAAATTGTGATCAAACGATTCTTTGTGTTCTCTTCTCTTTTTTAGGTTATGATCCTGGATGTCAAAGTTATATGGAAAAAATGTAATTACAGTGAACAACTTATATGGGAAAAACTTATGGAATACAATATGAGTTAGTATAAATGATTTTAACTATTTCCTATAAGTTAATAATTAGAATACGAAATTATGTTTTAGCGGATGTTACTAGATGAGGCGTTGATCAAATCCGCTGAGAAAACTATATGTATGCATGTTATTTATTTCCAGGTTTGCTTATTTTTCAGGTTGGATTGAACAATGTGAATTAATTGTTGGTGTTTTGCTGCTTGCCCAATTTTGGGTTCAAGGTTTGTAGAGCCCAAACATTGGTTATTTGTTGACGAAAGTGTATTTTTAATTACTGAATGATGGTTTGAACAATGATTCAGAGCAGAAATTGCTAAAACATGCATTGGCTCATTTTGCGATTTTTGGTGTGGAATAAGACCACAATTTGTATTGTTATCAGTTAGGATTGCGTTTAAATTTTCAGAAGTTGGATTTTTATTATTTTTTGTGGTTACAGGTCTAGAGCCTATAACATCATTTGATGTATTCTCTGCAACAGAACGTTTCAAATGACGCATTAAATGTCTTTTAAACGAACTTATATGACCAAAACCCTAGAGACAATCTGTTTGTTTACAAAGAAACGAACTATTAGTTTTACATTTATAACTCGTTTTTAAATGCGCTATGTATATTTTAATGTCTTTATATTTTGAGTTACAAAGAAAGCAAGAAAACATTGTTATTTCTTGCAAATTAATACTGTAAGAGTCTGTATTTAAATTTTCGACGGATTGTAGTACAATGTGAGATTCAAAATGTCTATCATCTGAATCGGTACAGAAATTGGAAAACTCTAAAATAAAATTTAAAAATGGTTAAATATTATACTCGTATATGTATGTATGTATATATTGTATTTATAACTAAATGGATCCTCGATAAAACGGAAAAAGATAATTTGACTTATGATAAAACGACACGCTGATAAATTTTTCTAGAATTTTTGGAAAATGGAAATTTAATTTCTAATTCTAAAATTAAATCTGTATTTTCAGAAAATATATTTTCATTTTCCAGCAAAAATATTTCTATTAATTTCAACGGCCAATTTTAGATTCTGTAATTTTATAAAAATCAATCTTATCAAAAACCAATTATTGAAAAATACAAGTTTTATACAGTGTGTCGATTTATCATTTTAATAAATTATACATTTTATGACGAATACTAAGTTTTCACCATTGCGAAATATAAATTAAAATTGAAAAAATATGAATTCTTATAATCTGCACATAAGACAATGACGAAGACTTATAGTATATTCACTGTATATACCACATAAATCACATTATGTAACTGCCAATTTTCACAAAGCACGTTGTAAGTAAGTGTTACTAAGCATTTACCAACTTAAAGGAGATTTGTAACATTATTATTAAAACTAACTTACCTTTAATATTGATGAAAATTCTTCAGAATAAATAAAACAATACACTAATTAATCCAAATATCACTGCACAGTTCAAAGTTTACGGAAAGAATGATATTCTATTGAATTTATTAAAAATATTTGGACATAAAAAAAAAAGAAGACCAAATCATACGTGTTTGTCACCAGTTGATTGGTTATAAATTAAGAAGAAACAAAAACCAAATCGGAATGCTCCAACTGCCGGTCACAATTCACACAGCGCAGTGTAAGTATTGCCAAGCATTTAAAAATTTAAAAAACGCTTAGTTTATTTATTATGTTCTATACTGAGGAAAAAATAAATGTAACAGCTGCTTATAATTAAAAAAAAAAAAAGTATATGTATAATACTTACAGAACATTCTAAATATTGCACTTTAATTGCAATTTTTGCAAGGCTTATTTTAAATTTGTAAATGCATTTTAACATTTGCTCTGCGCTGTGCATAACGTTTTTTGGTGGTTATTATTCAACAGTACTTGTAATGTAAGAAAGTACATGAAAATTAATTGTTTGGTAATTTACATTTCTATATGACTGAACAATTATTTCTAAGATTTCCACTGCGCTGTGTAAAATGTTATTGTGAGAGATAAATCCAACTAATACATATTACAGTACATAAGATAAAATGTAACTATTATAATTTGGATGAGTTGGATTTATCTCTCACAATAACATTTTACATAGCGTAGTGTAAATTTTAGATCGCATTTAGGAATTTAAAATTGCTCAGTAATCCTGATGTAAAATGCCAACAACCAATAATTCAAGTACTTTCATACAGTACTCTAAGGGTAAGAAAATTCTAAAAAAATAAAAATAAAATTGTATCAAAATTGTAATAATTAGTAAGATTAAGTTAGTTGCTGCAGCCAGTACAAATAAAAAACATAAAAATTTATAAAATCATGTAATTGATTTTTTTTTGTTTTTGAATAAAATTATAAAATTATAAATATTAAAATAAAAATAAATGAAGTGTTTTATTTAGCATAAAAGTGAATATATAACAATCATAAACAGACACTTCATAGTATATTGTATAAATATTAAATGCTCCATCGAAAACATATATTCTTGCTATGATTGGCTAATGGAGTGGTCATGTGTTATCTACAATAAAACATTTTTTATATATTCGAAACCAAAGGAATGTTTCAACTATCATTCGTAATGGAAAATACCCTATTACAAACTAGTTTAAACGCCACTGTTACTGGAGCTCGATGTACTTTCATTATAATGCCGTAAACTAGGTAGATGTAAAAACTGCATCTAAAATATTTACATAACAGTATAATGATTTTGTGCGTGATTCAGAGACCTCAAATAATTTTTGTATACCATTATAGCATTACCTCCATAGCAATTTCTCTTAAATCCATCATATTAAAATTGTTAGAAATACAACAAAACTACTTGTATGTAATTTTACCGATTTAAATTTCAAATGTTAGTCATTGCATTATTTCCCTAATCAGATTAATCGGCGGAAAATAAGACAATTTCCTTTGGTGAAATGTACTGGAAATATCGAAAGATAATAATACTTCTTATGGTTCGTCACCATTCGTTTATCGAAGGTCAATCTAATTTCATTCAATTACCTGCCAATTAAAAATGAAATAAAATGTAATTTTACATCATAACTAATTTACATTTATTCACAACTCCCCAATAACTAAAGCTGTCATAAACTAAATATATCAGCGGGATTAAACCATCGCACAAGCTAATATTGTTTCAATATTGCAGCAACAACAAAACATTTCAAGGTAATACATCAGCCCAATTAAAAAATATATTTGGTTGTTGTAAACCGATTTAATTACCTCAATTGTGTTCAATAAAATATTTCGAATCGGAAATTACATCACATCAGTTTTAGTATAGGTATATATATTATTGACGACTTTAAGGTCATTTGCACAAAACTAATTAAACTTCTATACGACTGGCTGAAGATTTTAAACTTTATTTATGATTTCCTCACAAATAATCAAGATAACCTTAAAACAATTATTTTGTACTTTTAATACTTTCTTCCTCTTTTATGTCTTAATTTATTATGTTCTTGTATATAAAACAATGACAATAATCGACAATCATATTGCCAAAATACAAAAAAAAAATAAAACATGAACAAATTATAATTGAGCCTGAAAAGGGCAAATTTAATTAAATTAACAACAGAAGATTTAGGGTTAAAAATAAAGAAACTTTCCTCCAAAAAATTGTGTAATTACGCGACGAAGACCGCATACGAACGTGGATGGAACCATTCTCTTTTTTCCTACATATAAATAAATAACAAAATGCGCGCTCTTGTTTCACGTGCCTGATGGACCAGTTTTTCGTGTATACAAATATAATTTGTGACCAAAATCCAAAACAAAACAAACAAACAAACAAAAAGCACTTGTTGATGATCTTATTGTTTTGCGTATACAGAGTAAAAGGTGCAATAAGCATTCATAATAAACCGAATTCCCAATTTATCTTTTGCCTTAAAATAATAAATTATTTTGGTGTTTTCTCACTTATTTTTTTTTTATTTTTTAAATAAAATCATATTCCAACACTCGAAATTAAAATAATTATTTTATAAACTGTCACAATAAATTTAAGAGGATGTCAATTTAAATAAATGAGCGCAAATTATAAATTAATGATGTTTTCGCATCTTCTTCGCCACACTGAAATGTCGTATGGCATGCTATATGACACAATGAATGTCATGGATGTTCTTTTTGACATAAATGTTTTTTTGTACAGCAATTATGTAACTTTCCGCTAAAAATTGCTACCCTTTTTAATATAAAATTATACCTGTTTACTTCTAGCGTTAACAGAAAAGTGTAGCCACACATACCAATAGAAAAGTGACATTTACACAAAAAAGTAGAAAATCCAAACGATTTAATGTAGCTAATTTTCGTTATATTTTTACTCATATAAAATAAATGACCGAAAATTAGTAAATGAGGGTTGGTCTCTGGCGACAAATTTTTGATAGTTAACAATTTCATATAGAAACCGGAGGAAGGAAGTGCTTCTACAGCAAGCAAATTAAAACAAATCCCCGAGATGCTCCCATATTATGACTATATAGCATAAATAGAGGATAAATAAGGCTTTCTTAATATTGCGGTCCAAGGTCCAATAATTTTTCTCGAACGTCCAAAGTATGCACTTGATGCAAAAATTATCAAATGAACGGTCCCTGGGGTCGGCCATATAAATAACTTGCAATATTTGGATTAAATGTTGTATGATTATCCGCCGACGTAATTTGGTGAACAAACATCAAAATTCCCAAAGTCAAACGATTTTGCTCGAATGTCCGTCATATGCACTTGATGCAAAAATTATGAAAATATTGTTTGTTATTTATATGGCCAATCCCAGGGTCCGACCATTTGGTAATTTTTACATCAAGTGCATACTACGAACAATCGAGAAAAATCATTTAACTTTGGGAGTTTTGATTTTTGATGAAGAAATTTCGTCGGCGGAAAATCGTACAACATTTGATGAAAGCTTGTTATTTATATGGCCGACCCCAGGGTCCAGCCATTTGATAATTTTTACATCAAGTGCATACTTCGGACATTCGAGGAAAATTTGTTTTGTTTTTTATAGAATCAAAATCGTCACTGAATTGTATTATAATCAATTATTTAACTGCTTCTATTATCCACATTCACGCGTTTAATTTATATTAACACTATAAATAAATACGTACAGGGTTGGCCATCTAACTTTTACTTTTTTGAACTAGCGGTTATTTTGAGTATGGTAAGGGTTATGTCACTTTTGATTTGACAGAAAGTTAGTTTTATCCTTCCGCTGAACGAAAATGGTTGTGTATTCGCTTGAACAAATTGAAACATTACGCTGGGAAATATTGAAACATTACTTCGAAAATCTTGGCAAAAAAAACATTTTTTTCGGATGAGGCGCATTCCCATCTTGGCGGCTTTGTAAACAAGCAGAATTGTCGCATTTGGGGCACGGAGAATCTGCACGTGATCGTAGAGAAGCCGATGCATCCTCAACGAGCGACTCTTTGGTGCGGATTTTGGTCCGATGACATCATTGTGTGAATGGTGAGCACTACCGCGCCATTATAAACGATTTTTTGTTGCCAGCACTTGAAAAGGAGGACATAAGCAACATTTGGTTTCAACAAGACGGCGCTCCGTGCCACACAGCACACGTTTCAATTGATCTTTTGCTCACTGTCTTCGAAGATCGAATTATCAGCCGAAATGCTAATGTGATTTGGCCGCCTCGGAGCTGTGATTTGACGGCGTTGGACTATTATATTTGGGGTGCCGTCAAAGATAAGTGTTACGCTGATAAACCAGCAACGATTGACGCTCTCAAGAACAATATTCGCATTGCCATTGAAGACATAATGCCGCATACCATCGAAAATGTGCTCAAAAATTGGACCGACCATATGGGGTACGTCAAGGCCAGTCGAGGCAGTATGAATGAAATAGTATTCCATAATTAATCGGAAGGATTGTTCTTTACAATGAAAAAATATAATTGAAAAAATATTGACAACTTTAGCAGACCCTAATATTAAACTTAAGAAAAAGTTGATATTTTGTTAGGAGCAGACTACTTTTTCCACATTTTAGGCAAGGGGCAAATCATATTAGAGAACGTAATGGCGCAAGAAACCTTGTTCGGATATGTCATATCAAGAAAATCAAATAACGCAAGTGATGAGCAAAGTAAATTACTGCCATTTAAAGTCTTCCATGTTTGTTTATCACCCAACGAAAATTTGAAAAGATTGTTGCGCAAATTTTGGGAACAAGAAGAAATTCTGCAAGAAGTGCTACAATCCATGGAGGAGAAATTAGTTGAAGAGCATTTTGTTTTAGCATATAAGAAAATCAACGGTAGATTCGTCGTGTAGCCAACCCATACGAGCGAATTTAGCTCCTTTGGGTCAATCATATAAGACAGCTTTACAACGTCTGTATTCCATGGAACGCAAGATGCGTCATAATATTGAATTTAGAACGCCAATATGAAAAACTTGAGGATATGAGAAAATTATCATCGAACGAAATCGCGACACACACTGGGGAAGTATTCTATTTACCTCTTCATAGCGTTCTACGTGAAGATAGTTTGACAACAAAACTGCGAATCGTGTTCGATGGGTCAGCAATATTATTAACTGGGACGTCGTTAAATGACCAGTTAATGGTCGGGTCATCTATTCAGGACTCCTTATGGGCAATATATTGCTACGATTTAGAACGTTCAGGGTCGCACTAAGTGGGGACATAGAAAAGATGTATCGCTAAATTCTAGTGGATAGTAAACATACTCCTCTGCAACGCATGCTTTGGAGAGAAAATCCAGCTGGACTTGTAGCTCAATATGAATTATTGACGGTAACATATGGTACACCATCGGCTCCATTTCTATCAATTAGAGTGCTATTTCAAATCGCTAGTGACTGGGAAGATCAATTTCCGGAGGTGGCTAAGGTAATTCGAAGGGACTTTTACGTTGACGATGTGTTAACCGGTACCAATGATGAGCAACATGATATCTATCGTAATTACATGGTAGTCGTTAATTAAAATTTGTACTTCCTAAAAGTTAATAAAATAGAACGTTTCATTTATGGATTATTGTTTCTACAGATACCTTATAGTAATATTTGACTCTGTATACGCTAACAAATATGATAAAATAAATTTGTTCTAAATTTGTTCTTCTTTATTTGACGTCCGATTTTTAGTTAAAAATTACTTACAACGGGTAAATTCAATACCGGGGACGTCAAAATTGTTTCCTATAAAATTTATCTTTTTATTCAATGTCCAGAAAATTATTTTTAGTATTATTTGTGTGAAAATTAGGAACATATGTAGCTTTGCATTATAAAGCAATAAAATTAAATAAATACAGTGCGGTGTTTTTAATATAAATTATAAATTAGTTTTTGCAATATTACATTGTGTTGTAAATATTTGTGTAGTTTAATAATGCGAGCAGTACTTATTATAGTGTAGTTTATTGTTTTATTTTTGTGTTTACAAATGAGTGAATTATTAACAGACATTATAATGAGCTCATCTTCTAATATTAATGATGTGCAGATTGGGTCAGTTCTTTTAACTTTGCAGTATCAATCCGACAAACAGTACGATAAAGTAAATTTTAATAAAGATTCAAATTTTCCAACTTATATGGATGTTTTGAATGCAGGTGAATATATTTAAAATGTGCCAGTTTTTTTTATATTATAAACAGTTTGTGATTCAGTTAAATAAGTTTTTTGTTCTTTGATTTTAAAAGCACGTGTATTTTGGAACATCTATACTGACATTATTTTACAAATATTTGATGAGAACAGTATTGAAATCAATCAAAACTTATTTGAAGAATACGTGTACAGTCGACAGTAAACCCTAATAAAAAATTATGAAGAAACTGCAAAATTGAGTGACAAAGATCGACGATATGTCAGCAATATAATTACAAACCATTTAAGTTCGGTTAGGCCACATCCCAGAAAGCAAGAAAAAATTACTTGGGCTAAGTGTGCTGTTCAGCGATTTCCAACTTTAAGAGCCAGGGGTATCGGGCAAGAGGGCTATGTAAGTACCAATTTAAAATATAATATAATAATATAATATAATAATACAATTTTATTTAAAAAAAAAATAGGAAACTGTTTACGATCCTATAAATAAAAGTGGATGGATGGGTAATAGGCTGAAAACCCTAAACAAAGTAGAAGCAAGGAAAAGAACCGTATTTAGTGAAACAAGAAATACCAGTCAAAACTCTGCTCTTAATCAACAGGTCGTAAATTGCAATCCAATATCTTAGGAAGATCAACTTGAGATTTTAGAAATAAAGGAAAATTTGAAATTCTTTGATCCAAAAATTCAACAAGCAAAAATTATCAGTGATATGAGTGTAGTTTTCCAAACTAGACGAGAATACGTACTTTCAAATAATTCAGCACTTATTTTATTAGAATATCCTCGTTTTACAGACACATACTAATTGGTAAGCCTCTTAAAAAAATTTAATAATTATTGAAATTTGATTTAAGGTATTTTCTTTTAACATTTATCCTAGATAAATAACGATTTTTAGAAGCTTTTTCCTGATAAGCATTAAAATCTTAGAACTAATTTTACGCTGGCATTTTGTAACAAAATTAAAAACACATCGGAAGACATCGGGAAAAATAAACTTTTTACAGACATATTTAAAGGTATTCGGTCTCTAACAATTAAGCAGATGTGGGTAACCCGATAAATATTTTTTAATTTTTTTTTTGTTTTTGTTAACAGACTGTGGTCCTGATATTCTAATAAAATTTTATCTATTAACCATACTACTGCCAACTCAAAAAGGTCGAGGAGCAAAAAATCGCTGCGACCTAAAGACGGCTTGCAAAAAAATTATTCAATTTATAGGGATTAACGACAAAATTGAAGGGTTTCAAGATTTAATTATTGTGGCACAAGGTGACAGTAAGTCGAATATTTCAAGGTTTTATATTTCATTGGACAATAAATTAATTCTGACAAACAATTCACTAGTCGACGTGATAGATTTATTATTTAAGTCCCATTACGTATTTAATATTAAATACGACGAAAATCTTGAAAACTTTTACAAGTATATTCAGCATTATACTATATATTTGAAATACCTATCAAAATTACCAACTACCGTAAAATACTGTCACAGTTTATTAAACCCTGGCATTAAATTTATTGAAAATATATTTTAAAACTAGATATTCCATTTTATTTATTTATTTTATTCCGTTTTTTGCATTATTATTATAATTTCAATTTAAACAACTGTTTTATATGTATATTGTTTAAGTTAACTATTATTTCTTTAAATAACATGAATGTGAATTGCTTTTTATGTAACTTTAAACTGGGCACAGTAAAATTATATGTCTCTCATCTTAAACAAGAGCATTGCTTTCGAGAAAATGCGGGTGTGGAAATAGTATGCGGTTACCACGGATGTGGTAAAGCTTTTCGGTCTAGTTATGGTCTTAAAAATCATATGTCTAATTGTTTAAACAAAACTATTAATGATGAGGAAAATATCTGAGGAAACACCCAAATTTTGTCTCATAGTATAACCGATTCTCAAGAGTTACCAATACCCAATCAAATTGAAATTCAAAACGAAGTCAAGGAAATTCTAACAAAGTTTCTGGGTGAAACAGTCTTAGTTATTTCGAATAGTACTCTAAACTTTATTATTAAAAATGTCAAAAATTTCCTACAACATTTATTCTTTACTATTAGAAAAATTATTCATGATAATAAAGATAATTCGAATGCTTGTCGAGATGAAATAGTTAAGACTGAACAAGAACCTAATACAATTTTTACTTTCTTTTACTCTAGTAAAATAAAGTATAGTAATCATGAAAATTTTAGAATTTGAGATTTTTAGAAATTTATTTGTTTTGAGGTCCCCTGAGTCCGAAAAAGTGGGTTTCGAAATAGTGTCTGTCTGTCTGTCAGTCTGTCTGTCTGTCGGTCTGTCAGTCTGTCAGTCTGTCAGTCTGTCAGTCTGTCAGTCTGTCAGTCTGTCAGTCTGTCAGTCTGTCAGTCTGTCAGTCTGTCAGTCTGTCAGTCTGTCAGTCTGTCAGTCTGTCAGTCTGTCAGTCTGTCAGTCTGTCAGTCTGTCAGTCTGTCAGTCTGTCAGTCTGTCAGTCTGTCAGTCTGTCAGTCTGTCAGTCTGTCAGTCTGTCAGTCTGTCAGTCTGTCAGTCTGTCAGTCTGTCAGTCTGTCAGTCTGTCAGTCTGTCAGTCTGTCAGTCTGTCAGTCTGTCAGTCTGTCAGTCTGTCAGTCTGTCAGTCTGTCAGTCTGTCAGTCTGTCAGTCTGTCAGTCTGTCAGTCTGTCAGTCTGTCAGTATGTCAGTCTGTCAGTCTGTCAGTCTGTCAGTCTGTCAGTCTGTCAGTCTGTCAGTCTGTCAGTCTGTCAGTCTGTCAGTCTGTCAGTCTGTCAGTCTGTCAGTCTGTCAGTCTGTCAGTCTGTCAGTCTGTCAGTCTGTCTGTGTCCTCTCTACAGCCCAGATGGTTTAACCAATCGAACTGAAACTTCAGATTTAAGCTTTTTTGATAAATTGGGAGGTCCCAGTGAATTTTACTCCAAATCGGCTAACCGGAAGTGGCCACTCCCTTGGTTCAGAAAATTTATTTTGCAAATATCTTAAAAAGTATAAGGTTTACAAAAAATTACTCAATACAAAGTGTTTCCAAAAATTAAAAACAAATAAAAATAAAAAATAAAAAATTTAAAAAAAATTAAGAATAAAATATAATTTCTCATAATTCTCTGTTCGTAAAAGAAAGTCGTGTGTTGGATACACCTCCATTTTTTGTTAAGAAGAAACCACCTATAAAAGAAGAAAACGAGCTTTTAACACGGTTTCAGAACCTAAAGAAATAACTATATTTCAAAGATATGAGCGAAAGTGGGATTCGGATTTAAATATGTTTAATAATACTACAGCCCGATATACTTATATGTATGTATATACCAATTTTAAATAGTCTCAGTTATATTTTATCAACAGATAAAGTTCAAAAAGGTATTATAAAACGCAATCCTAATGTAAGTTACTTTGAAAACTTAGAAGATGAAACCTTTTTTAAGACTAACAAATTACTTAATTCTTCTTATTTAGTTTTACAAATTCAATTGTATTTCGATGAATTCGAAACTGTTAATCCCTTTGGATCGAAAAAAGGAATTCATAAGATAGGGGCGATTTACTTTATAATAAGGAATTTACCTCAATATTACAACAATATGTTAAGACATATACATTAAGTAACATTATTTTATTCAAATGATTTAAAACAAATTGGCTTCAATGAAATTCTAGGACCAATAATTAAAGATTTAAAAACTTTAGAATCGCATGGAATTGATTATATTATTAATAACAAAAATATAGTTACGCGTAAATTAACTTTTGTTGGAATAAGTGCAGATAATTTAGGTGCAAACCAACTTTATTATCATTTGGAAAGTTTTAATGTCGATTTCTTTTGTAGACACTGTTACTGTTCTACACTGAAAAAAAAAAGAGTATTTGGAGATTATTTTTGAGAACCGTTCTTGTATTTGTAATAAACAATTTTAATTTATTTCAAACTATCAATTATCAAACGATCAACTATTAAGAAATTCGCTGAAATATTTGTCATAAATAAGCATTTATAATAAATAATTCAAAATTTTAGTATTTACAAGAAACGTTTAATTATTTTAGTTACATACTATAAATGTTAGTGAGAAACATTTATTGTTTCTAATTTAAGTATTTTATCTAAACACGAAAATTCTTTCTCTCAAACAATTACATTATTTGCGAGAAGTAACAAAAATAAAGAGTGTTTGCTGCAAACAATTTTTGTTTGTGGAAAAGAATGAATGTTTGGTGAAAAGAATTAATGCTTGTGAAATAAAAATTCCGTTAGAACACATTTCTAGCATCATTTATATTAAAGCGGTATTTTGTGTTGTAGTGAAAATTTCAAATAAAATTACTTTTTGTTAAGAAAAGATTAATTTTAAAGTGTTTAAAGTGTTTTACATAAAATATAGTTTTGGTAAGTTATTAATATTTTAAAACGGTTATATTTGTGTTATGAATTCATACAAAATCTCGACGATTGCACATATAAGAGATTAAAGTTATTGTTGATACGTACGTAACATGTGATTTTTCTAATGCTTCCAGTGAATAAAGTTTTAAGTGAAGTTTGAATTATTTAAGTACAATTTGTTACAGTCATACTATTAGCAAAATGAATAAGTATTTTAAAGCCCTACCTGTTAAATATATGAATTTAACCGAAACTGTTCCAGTGATGGGTGAGGGAATTTTCACATATGAAATATTTCATCAAGCTGGTACAGTATTTATTTTATTAATTTGTTAAATTTCAATATATTTTCTACAATCTTCTCCTAAATATTTTTCCTTAGTGGCATCACATTTTTCTATAAAAAATAATTTTAAGTTTCTTCATGAGCAAAGTGAAGCTGAAATTAAAAAGGATTTTTTTTTACCGTATGTAGAAACATACGGCCACAATTTGATTTTAGTTGTCGAAGAGTTGTTTAAAGCGCTCAATTATATAAATATTGTTTCTGAAACTCTTGATCAAGAGGACGATTTTAATGAATCTGTGAAATCAGTAACACCAACGCATAATAAAAATATGATCTGCACTAGTGGAGCTGGGAATGAGAATGTTATGTCATGTAATATCGACAATACAGATACCCCACAAAATATTACTCCTAACATTTTTCAGTTCGAAATAATTGATCACCAAAATCAAACTGATGGAAATATCATCGATCTGAATAATCAAACAGCTCAAAATAATAGTAGTAATGGTTTAGACGACGAATCTCATGCTCGTTCGAGTAAACTGAGACGAACAATATCGTGCTTAGGTGAAGAAGAATTTCAACATTTTGATCAGCGAAACGAAAACCATCATTCCATTTTTCAAATCAATATTAATGTACGAGTATTCAACTAAATTTTATCCTTTTTAAAATAGTGTATTTTCAAACGTTATAGGCCAGCAATGGCCTGTAAGACCGTTTAATATTATTATTATTATTATTTAAATTATCAATGGTCGTAAATTTTGATTTTAAATGAATGGCCTTTCACATATCTATCTTACTGTATCAGTGAACATCTTTAAATGTTTATTATAATTAATTATTTTTTTGTATTATTTATAGAACATTCGAAAACTTCTTTGTAAGTCTACCAAAGAAATTCTATCAAAATATCAAACGAATCCGGCATCTTTAACAAATACAGATAGAATCAATATTTCGAAAACCATAATTAATGGAATCTTGGATAGATGTCCTGAATTGGTGTAAGTATTTGTTATATTAAAACCAAATCGCAAGTTTGTTTATGTTCCCTTTGTATTTTCTTATTGCAGATTGAAAAGAGCTGATTTCATAAAATTATCTGAAATAATCATAACAATTTTCAATAAAGATACCGAATCTGCCAGTGTCTACTACTCTCCAGCAGAGTTCGGCCACCCAGCGAAAGGAAAACTATTTAACGCGTACTTCAATAAAAAAAACTAGTTTATCACAGGCTGGTGTTATCACATGACGAAAACTGTCGAGTAACATTACAAAAATCCACGTAGCTAACAAGCAATTGCCGGATGAACATGATTTAGAAATTCAGTCACATATAGATTTTTTAACCAAAAATATAGTACCTTGGGAAAAAGTCGTCGAAAGCTGGGAAAAAACCTTCCATTAGCGAAAGCAGATCTTGGAAACAGATATCAGCACGAAAGATTATTTGGAAAAATTTGCTTGTTTAACTGAGCCCAACAGTTTTGAACTTGTAAGTATACATATTATGTACAATTTCATACAAGGAATCATATTATATAAGGAATCTGTTAGCCAAGTAAAACTTACATTTGAATTTAGGTCGCTATAGACACAAAATATCGATATCCATCCATACAAAATATATCGCCAGAGGAAGTAGTTACAGTGTGCAATACGCTTATCCAGAGGGCCAAACAATTTAAAAGCTCAACAGTACTTAAATTTCTTAAGATTGCGTCAGACAATGGTTAGGTTTATCAACAGCACAAACCTACAGCAACTTGTGTAAATTTAAAACAAACAACTCTTTTATATATGATTTAGATTCATGCCAGGAAACAAAAAATATCGTAGGTTTATTGCTGTTGCCGCAAATTCTACCAACCACTTTCATTACCGGAAAGGTAAAGCCGAGTAAACTTGTAGTCCAGGAGAGCTTTCTGGATCATTTTCAGGTAGATATAAAATTAAATAATGGTTTCTATAGAGTTTATCACCGCCTTTCCTTTTTTCAGACTGAAGCAGAAGCTGATATAACCATTCCAAATTTTAAGCAGCCGAGAATCATATTAGTCGGAGATATATGCCGTGCAAAAGTTTTTATTACCGTTGCTGATAAAAAAAATTATTTTGACGACCCAATTAAAGCATTGGAATATTGCTTTCATTATTTTTGTGGGCTTAATATTAAGTATCCCGAAAAATGTAAACACGTATGGGTTTTTATCGAATTATTTTTTTTTAAATTGAATATCACTCAAAACAAGTTTCCTTCAGTAGATTTATTGATTAAATCTTTAGCTTAATTTTTTTTTAAATAAATTTGGATTGAATTTTCATATAAATTTTTAAATCATGATTTCGTGCCGGATATGTCAAGAAGAATTTCAAAGTACTTCTCTTTACATAAATCATTTGAATAAGCATAATCTAGATAGTTACTTGTGTAGTGTGTTAGATTATGCAAGAAAGTTCAGTTACCTGGAATCTTATAAAAACCATTTACTCAGACATCACTCGGAGATGTCGGTTGTTTCAAGTTCACAAACTTTAGACTTTGTTACAACCAATTTTTCAGTCACGGATTTATCAATATCAAACAGTTGCAATACTAATATTGAACATTCAGTAGAAAATACCGATGATTTTGAAAAAATTGTTAATAACGACATTCTTAAACTTATATTTAACGTGTATAACGAAAATTCTATATCAAGGAAAAAGATTTTAGAAATATTAAATCTCAATTTCTCTACTTTCAAATCTCATATAAACTATATTTTTCTTAAAACAAATAGTTCTAACTATGAAATTTCACAATATTTACAAATATTGCATGACAGTTGTACAATTGGTTCAGAATATGTTCTATTCAAAGAATTACATGACGCTGGTTACCTAACGTATCCCGTAACGCATGTAATAAAATCTAATATTCAATTGTCGAACAAAAATTGTGAAATAATCACCAAACATAAGAAAATCACCATAGAAATAATAGATCTAATCGATTTATTTAGCAAGCTTTTTAATAGCACAAATATGCTCAATGATATTATTAATAACATCGAAGAACTCAAAAGCACGACAGATAAATTTATTATTAATTACATACAAAGTAATAGTTGGAATACGAAATTAAAACAAATCAGTCCCGATGACAAAACTTTAGTTTTACCCCTTTTCCCCTATTTTGACGAATTTGAACCCAACAATCCTTTAGGATCAAGCAGCAATAAAAAAAAAATTGGTGTTGTTTATGTTATGTTACCTTGTATGCCAGATTATTTGCAATCACAGCTTTGTCAAATTTATTTGGCAATGTTATTTTTTACTGCAGATAAAAAAAAGTTATACCCAAATTGTAACTGCAGAATTTTTACACCATAAATAAAACAATTAAATAATTTACAAGACGTAGGAATATTAATAAGTCATCCACAGTATAATAAAGTTTTAATAGTAACCGCTTTGATCCTTGGCGATAACTTAGGCCTCAATCAAATTTTAGGATTTGCAGAGAGTTTTAATTCTAATATTTACTGTAGATTTTGCAGATGCAATAAAAACACTACACGTGATATGCGTTTACAAAACGATGAATTTATCCGAAATAAAATAAATTATAATCAAGATGTTAATCTTTGTAATGTAAAAATGACAGGAATAAGAGAAGCATGTATGTATATTCAATGATATAAAAAACTTTCATGTTACCGATAATTTTAGTGTAGATATTATGCATGACATTTTGGAAGGGGTGGCCCACTATGATCTTATGAGAATTTTAAAACAATTTATTTACATTAAGTTCCTTTTTTGTTGTTGTGTAACTGGTTTTTGCTACACTAAATGCCTTGCTTACTGAAAAAAAAAAAAAAATCAGTCAGTTGTATTATGTGATCGCACTCATTACTATTAAGTTAACAAATTGTTTGAAAATAAAAAAAGGGAATAAAAACGTAAATTGTATCCGGGTTAAATAAAACATAAATCAATAAAATTTGTTAAAACTAAAATAAATAACCGTGTTCGTTTTTTTATAATTAAAACCAGCGCCTAAAATTTTGAGTGTGATGCTTAGTACAATATATATTTTCTGTCGGGAACCGACTTTTTTACCTCAGCCAATAATAAGAACCGGTTCAGAATTGCTTTTATGAACATATTGAAGAACTGGTGAAGCAGGGGCAATGTTATTATTATTACTATGGACAAATGGAACAGAAATGCAATCATTCACCGCTAACATGCCCTTTTGAAGCTCATCAAACCTATTATCGACTTTGGTAGACAATGTGTTAACCGTTTTAATGACTTAGGCCAAATTATCCTTTAATTTCGAAACCTCCGTCATGTTTTGCATATTGGAAACATATTGGCAGTCAAAAACCACAAATTTTGCGTATGGGCAATCTATAAAAACCTTAACCCATTGATCCATTTTGAAATTAGCAACACAAGCAGAATCGAAGGCTAATTTACATTCACCAAAACAACGCAGTAATTCCCGATTTGATGCATTTCCTTTAAATTTTCGGCAACTATTACTCATATTATAATAATTTCGTTCACTGATACGTCTGTAATAAATTAATCGTAATTTCTTTTATTAAAGTAAAGCAAAGTTCGCTGTTGAAAATTCCATCTTTATAGTTCAATTTTTGATCTACCTATTTTTAGCAACTGCAACAAATACTGTTACTGTATAGTCTTCAAAAATGTTGTACAGGTGAAAACGGATATAATATAAACAAAAACATTTTTATATAAGATGACAGCTGTAAATTCTAACAACAGAAAATCATGTATCACCCCCACAAATCAATTAAGGATATTTAAACGCCCATAAATCGCGACAAAAAAGTGTATACAAAAATATCATACATCAATATAATATAGTGCAGAGACAGACAAAATTAACTTTCACTTATAAGTGTACAAACATGTACAACAGTAAATTTCCTCCTAAATAATTTTTCTAAGGTATCAAATTAAAACATAAATCAACGCGGTAAGAAAGAACAACAACAAGTATATTTGTATACATATAACTGGTCTAATTCTTATTTAATTAACTTTACAAATATGTTACCATATACACACACATAGACACAATATTTCGAAAGATACTCTTACATACAAAATATAAAACGAATGTTAAAATTCTTTAACTGAATAATTAATTTGTCCTCCTACAATTTTTTTGTTTTTTTTTTTTTTTTTTCTTTGCCAATAAGATAAGAAAATTCAAAACTAAATGGAAATTTGTTAGTTGAATTTATTTTTATATAAACTTTACGAGTATGTCTGTACATTTTCTTATTTATTTAGTTTTTGTTTTTTTTTTTTTTTTAATTAATTGAAATCAATTTAAATTTTTTGCTTTGTGTTATTTTTCATTTTAATTCCTTGTTAGATAATTAGACCATGGTGATCTAGTTTAAATTTCATTTCACTGCAAAACACACAGATTTTCTTTTCTTTTGTGTATACCACACCGTGCAGTATATTTGCAAAAAAAAAATATTTAAGTACTTTACTCGTTTTTGTATTTTTACATAAAACTGTTATCTTGAAATGATGGATTTATAGACTTACGGTTAATAAATAAAATCATTATCCCTGTGGGTTGCTATTTATACGCGCATCGCGAAATTATTTTCATTAAATTAAACAAAACATTAATAACCGAGTCTTAATTAACTTTCCCATTATTAACACTTTCAATTAAATTTTTGGTTGTTTTTGTATATGTAGAACGATAAATTCCTATTTATCGTGGCCTCCATATGTACATATGTACATATATTAAGATTTAATAATAATTAATAAATAAATAAATATTTTGCTCGACTTTAGTTCAACTTTCAATATTTTGGCACTTAAATCGTCTTGTTTCCAAAAAGTAGTATTAAGATTAATGATTTTCTTTTGTTTTTTTTTTTTTTGCTTATAAACATAAATAAATTTATTAAGTTGGAACCTATTTATGTCAACCGTAAACATAAGCGAAATGTTGATTTAAGATTTAAAAATTTTGTTAACATGTTATAATTTTTAACAGGTTAAACAAGGTGCTGCGGATGACATGTGCTATGAGCCATTGTAAATTCAGAGATATGTTAAAAGGTTGTATATTAAATAATAAAATGTTTATTATAAATCACGTTGAGGACTAGAGAACTAGAAATGTCCTTGGGTCCCATTACAACCGTAAAGGGAATCTTGAAGCAATTCAAATCTTTAGATTGACTTATATTTTTGAGCCAGATACGCTAAAAATGTTTTTTTTCCAGTAGTTTTTTGGGTTTAACTTCTTTTCGTAGTCATGAACTTCTAACACTAATTTTATTTGAATTGCAATAAAACATTTTTCTACAAAAAAAAAATTGAAATACAAACTTTTTACAGGATGGCCGACACTGAGGATATTATATTGAAGGCGTGATAGAGGACCTCATATTGGGGCGTCATCATGAAATCCGTGACCGTGCACCGTTTAAGCCGTAATTTACCGCCAGAACTTATTAATTTGACATATATAGTTAATACAGAGCTGAAGCGGACGGTATATATAATTTCATATTAATTTCTGAACTAAACAGAGAGAACTAAAGTATAGCTGGCATACACAAGAAACAACGTTTTGATAAAGCACAATGTGCCCCTCATAAATACTTCCCAAGTGGGAAGGCGGTGCTCCAAGTGGTACATCCAGGAAACTAATTCCAAAATATCGAGCCGAACAAACTCAGCGGAAATTTGATGGTGTATGCAGTTCAGATCGATTGAAACCTTGTTGTACGTTAGAAGACCTTTGAGGAAGCAGGAAATATCGTTAACAGCGATGAGGACATCTCTGGTGGCATGATGGACGACTGAAACTGGAATACCCTGTAAAAAAAAATCAACGACGAGCGAACAAACGCTAAAATAAAGAGATAGTTAAAAAAGGGGAATATAGAAAAGAAGAGTATGTCAATGAAGAACGACATATGACTGTTGATATTGACAATTGACTTTTAATCTTATTTAAATTGGAATAATCGGGTTTTGCTTGATTTAATAATTTACTAAAAAAAAACCCTTTATGCACCTCACAATCGTTTATGTTCAGCGCATAATGATTTTTTTCAAGCACTACCTGACTTTCGAATAGCCTTTCGCTTCTTTGATTACTATTTCAAACAAAGCCAGTATTTTCCGGCGTGCGAAAATTCTCGCTTTTTCGAGAACTCATTCAATTGAGAACGTAGGTTAAAATTTCTATATAAATTGTAGACTAATGCTCGAATCTTTATCTCTGTTAATCTAATTGCAACTAGGGTTGTTTGCCGTATACACCTTCTATGCCGCAACACACGCAACATTTGTAATGTTGGGGAAAGAAACAAAATGGTTGAGTTCTCCTCTTGGTTCTAAAATGGTTTAAGGCAACAATGAAAATAAAGGAGGCTAACGCAAATAAAATGGAACTTTTTCATTATTTTCATTTGGTTGTCCATAGGTAACCGGTTACCAAACAACCTAGATTTTTTGGGATTTGTACTTATTCAAAGATTAAATTTAATATTAGGAAACGAAACTATTTTGCTGTTGTTTTGTATTTAGTCGAAAATATTACCATGCGAAAAATGAGTTGGCTAAACATTGCTAAGGGAGAAGTTTTGAGGAGACCCTGAAATGAAAAATTGTCTAGGGCCCGGCTTCTCCTTAATCCGTCACTATCTTTTAACTGTCTTTTATTCTGGTGACTGATGTATATGTCGATTTTAGGCATATATTACGTACACCGACTATTATTATTTTTGTTGATTCCACAAATCGGACAATCGGAACTTTCTTAAACTTGATAATTAAGATGAACAGTTATTTATTTCGTTGCCTTAAAAAGATTTTAAAATTTATTACCCTCTTGCGATTGTTAATATTCTAACAAAAAAAAAAACAATTTTGATTAATGAAACCATTGATTGATTTTCGTTTTTCATTTTCTAATCAAAAATAATTAAGATTTTGTTGTCGTTCCATTTCTCTGTCTCTCTCTCGCATTGGACTATTACTATTCAGTAAGTGAAAAGTAAAAGTTTTTTTTGGTTTGGGTTTGGATATACAAATTTTCGATTAAACCTATATATATAAATGATTCGAGAACGGTTGAATGATTTTTTTTGTATCGCGGTTGAAATATTTATAATGATCTTATTATGACTACTACTTAAAGAAAATTATGAAGCAGGAAATGAGAGACAATAATTGTTGTTGTGGTTTTTATTTTGGTTGTAACACCCGCAGTGCTGCTTACGTTTTCTGTAATCGAATATAATCGATTTCTATTTTTTAAACATTAAGTATCGCGCGCGCGCGCCCCAATAATCAATTAATTAGACGCCAGAAATCTTGTGTACATTTATACAGATAACTGAAAATATCTGTCACCCCAAAAATACAAAACAGTGATAAAACATTAGTCTCTTAAGATATAAAAAAAAAATAATAATAATTCTTGCATGTATTTAAAAATTAATTAATTCGTTTTTTAAAATTATTTTGTTGTGTTACCAAAAAAAAATCGTGCAATCTAAAATTGGAGCTTGCTGTATGTCGTTCGTACACGTAAATAATCTAAAATCAATTTTACTTTTTAAAATAAATACAAATTTTAATTTATTCATTTGAAAAAATTAAATAAATTTTAATTTAAGATAATTTTTTTATACTTGTTTGCTGCAATGTTTTGTTTTTTAACAATTTCAAACCAACATCTTTCTCTAACAATATATGTTTGTATGCAAGTAAAATGAAGTAAAAAACTAAAAATTTGTCATTGTAGAAACACACGAATGTACAAAACACACAAACGAATTTAGAATTCGATAGACACAAAAGCATAATTAAATTTTACAATTTATATAGTTTGGTTGAGGCAATTATTGAAAATAAAAGTTTAGCAAATTAGTTGAACTAAATTGTTTAGTTTCAGCATTTTCTCAATTAAATCAATCGTTGCGATTAAAGTCAATTAGGCAAAAAAATTCTATAAAGTTTGCAAAATTGGACGTTTACGAAAGATCGCAAGGGTGGCTTAATAAATAAGCAACGCATTTTATGGAAGAGTGATTCAAATTTGGTAACGATATTTTCTTACACGAACCAAATTATTGGAGGGGCTAATAATAGCTACTTTGTGGAGAAAAAACTTGAACCAGACAATTCGGAGGAGTTGGAAACTAGTGGCTCTGTTAAATATTCCTAAAAGTAAAATGTCCAAATTTTAGAGCTCTAATCTGAAGTTTTGATATTGTCCGTGATACAATATGCGAAATTACTTCGCTATTCTTGGTCAGTTAAGCTAAAGAAAATTGACTGTGTTTGAAAAAAGTTTGTATACGTTTGGTAACAATAGTGGATAAAATATAACTGGATATTGATATTGATCCTTTGTATTACGATTTGGATCAGTTTTCGACTGGGAAATATAGCTTTATCCTCCAAAAATGTAAAATACTGAATGCATCAAAGCAGTAGGACAAAGAAATATTCCTGTAGGGAAAATAAATGTACCGCAATAATTTAATTATTTTGCCTAAAATACAGAAAACAAGGAATCAATATTTATGTTTTGCCTATGTTTGACATTTTAGAAAAAATTCCAAATATGACATATAAAGAACCATACAGCTTATACTAGTGTCATTTGTTCCAAATGCTAGCCAGCCCCAGTGTCTAGTATCCAGAATTTATTTATGAATTTGGATCTAAAAAAATAATAATAGTTATTATTGTTGTTGATTTGATTGCAGCAGCTTCCAAATGTTAAATGTCTGTAAATGTCAAATTTAGATCGATCAAGTAGTTATTTTTTTGTAACACTGTCAATTTAGGTCGATCAAGTAGAGATTTTTTGGTAACAAAAAGGGTAAGATAGAGCTATAAAATTATTCGAAGGTGGCAACAAATATTAAATTTAAGTAATCAAGAAAAAAAAGAGGGGGCCTGTAAAAAATCGTCGAAGAGAAAGTCAAAAAAAATAGTGTTTACCTTGCCCACCATATTGGAAAACTGAAGTGCGATTATTATCGGTTTAAATAGAAAAATATTACAACACAATTGTTTGATTATAACGAAGTGCAAAAACAAAATACAGTCCACTTGCCCACGAAATTTATACATGGTCCTTCGAGCCGGATCCACCGCCATTTTGGAACATTACTAAATCAAACACGTGTTGTGATAAGTGTTGTATAAGGTCTTGGTAATTATGGCACAACCATTGGAAGTGTTAACGCGAAGAAGATCGAGCATTTAAGGCAGCTTTACAAAGTTGAAAGCGTATGTTGGTATTTTGTCAACAACCACGGCAAAATTAGACGAAGTGCGAGTCCCGTTAAAATACACCGAACAGCTATTCCAAGAATTAATCGACGTCGAGGTAAAAATCTTCGCACACAATGAACAAGACCAGTCGCAAAATGATGCCATTGAGCAGGTGTACTACGAGTTAGTCGCGGGATTAAATGAATGGGAGCGAAATACAAGTATTACCATTGGAGTAATAGATACACAAATGAATGATGCCGTGAGTGGCGCGCGGATGGGAGCACCAGAAGTAAAACTTCCAGAACTACGGGTGCCCGAATTTAATGGACAATACACCGAATGGCAAACTTTTTACCAATTATTTACCACTACCATTCATAACAGCGCCAACCTACATCCAGTGCAAAAATTCCAATTTTTGGTAAACTCGCTTGGAGAGGAACCGGCACGTTTAATTCGCCACATGAACATAACCGAAGCGAACTACATTCTGGCGTTAAATAAATTAAAGGAGCAATACGATCGCAAACGCCATATTGTGAATAAATTTATTCAAATGTTTTTATATCAACCGAGTATTCCGAAACCAAGCGCTCAAAGTTTCAGAAATATGTACGAAGTGATACGTGCTTTGCAAGGTTTAGGAGGTGAGTCCAAGGGACGTGATGTGTGGCTAATATACGTGTGGCTACTATCGTCACAAAAATTGATGAGACTACTCAGACATTATGGATACAACATTCAGTCGAAGAAGATTATCCGACTCTCGAGGCTTTCCTAAAATTTATTACCAACCGAGTGGATGCTTTAGAATACCAATCGAAAGCACAAGAGCAGCCCAAGGTACCAAAGATCAACGCAGGGGTTAAATCACACAACATTAAATCGTTGCTTACTGTAGCAACTAGCTGTCCTATATGCAAAACCAATAACCATCAAATGTTACAATCCCAGCTTTTTCGAAAAAGACGTAATTAAATCATCAAACCGGTGTTACAATTGCTTGGGTTCTGGCCATACAGTACGAGAATGCTGATCACGGCGAAGTTGTCAACTTTGCCGACATCGACATCATTCACTTATTCATCAGGCAGATCAAGATGCATCAAGTTACAATGAAACTACTGTATCAACCACAACGAACCAACCAAACAAGCTGAGTCAACGCAATGAAGATACAACCGACCGAAACAAGCAAGTACATGTAAAATCAACTACCGTAGATACGCCAGCTATCTCATCACAATTAGTAATGTAAACGAATTGCTCCGAACCACCATCCACCATATCAGTATTGCCTACTGCATTGCTAAAGATACAGGATAGTACTGGGCAATGGCAATTATGTCGAGCGCTATTAGACTCTGGGGCAGAATCCTAGTTCATATCGGAACACTGCGTCCAAAGATTAGGTTTAAGTCAAAAGGAAGCAACTATGGCAGTATTGGGTTTGGGTGGTCAACGAGTGGGTGGAACTAGAGGGAGTACGCAATTCCAATTAAAACCACACTTTCCATCGGAGTTTATGCTTTCCATTCAAGCGGACATAGCACCAACCATAACTGATATTAGACCACCATTCGTATGGAATCATGAGGTACTCGATAAATTAAAAAATGAAATGTGTGCAGATCCAAGCCCAAGCAATAGCACAAGAGTGGATGTGTTAATTGGGGTTGACCACTTTTGGTCATTGTTATTAGAAGGACAACAACGCTCCGAGAATAAAAGCATTGCTCAAAACAGCAAGTTAGGCAGGATTGTGACGGGGTACAGCGAACAACAGTCAAGTGACATCTGTAATGTCAATCACGATCAAAGACAGGATAGACAAAACACTATCAAAGTTTTGGGAAACAGAAGAAATATTCTCAGACGAGAATAATATCGAGCATAAGATGTCTGAACAACATTACTTATCCGGGTATACTAGAGAATCTGATGGTCGATATACTGTGAAATTGAGAATCATATTCAATTGCCAAAACCCGCCTTCTCGCGATGGAGCGGAAATTTAAGAGAGATCCACAGTTTCAAGAGTTATACAAGTCATTCATGAGAGAATATATAGAGCTCCAACATATGTCGTTAATCAAGAATCCGGGATCCGAATTTTCGGTCTACCTTCCGCACCACACGGCATAGTTAAAGAAACTAGTGTTACAACCAAACTGAGGGTTGTCTTCGATGCGTCGGCTCGAACATCGTCTGGAGTATCGTTAAATAATACTTTAATGGTCGGACCAACCATACAAAATACTTTATATCATATCCTAATAAATTTCCGCAAACACCGCATAGTATTCGGAGCAAACATCGAAAAGATGTACCGTCAGATACAGATCCATTCTAGCGATCGTAAATACCAACGAATACTTCGGAGAGAGATTGAAGAAGATCCCATCGATATCTACGAACTAAACACAGTAACATATGGCATGGCTCCGTCACCATATTTATGTAGCTACCCGTACTCTTCAAATGATTGCTGATTAAAATGAAGACATTTCATTTTTTTTATGCTATGCGAACTTGTGGCGAGGTTGTGGATCTGCTTACCCATCCCGCGATGAATCTGAGGAAATGGAGTTCTAATTCAACAGAATTACTAACCAAATTCAACGATAACGTACGCACACAAATATTGGGGTTGAAGAGGAAACCGAAAGCTGACCATTTTTCGTACCAAATTAATCTTGATGCGACACCAACCTTCACAAACGCAGAGCATTATCAGAGTTTAGCCGAATCTTCGATCCACTTGGCCTGTTATCTCCTTTCATCGTGAATGTCAAGATGATGTTTCAAGAATTGTGGATGCTAAAGTTGTCGTGGGACAAACCAATGCAACCAGAAGCACGTACAAGGTGGTCGAAGCTACGTGACGAAGTTCCCCAATTGCAATCAATAACAATACATCGATGGTAAGGGCAGTTCAATGATAAAAGCTTGCTGCATGGTTTTTTAGATGCCAACGAGAACGCTTATGCTGCTGCCGTATATTTGGTGACCGAGGTTAATGGGATCAGAGAGTGTCGATTAGTTACTGGTAAGACAAAGGTTGCACCAGTTCAAACCGTATCAGTACCAAAATTAGAACTGTGTGGTGCCTTAATGGCAGCTGAGCTAATGCGGCACGTAGGTCGCATTCTAGAAATTCCAGATGATCAAATGTATGCGTGGACAGATTCTCACATAGTCCTCGATTGGCTGTCCTATGTTCCACAAAGATGGAAGGTGTATGTGGCTAATCGCACCAGTAAAATCCTGAAACTATTACCGCGTGAACGTTGGTTCCATGCACCATCAGTTAGCAATTCAGCGGACTGTACGACTCGGGGTTTATCACCGCACGAATTACAACACCATCGATTGTGATGGAATAGTCCAGATTTTTTATTATCATCACCAGAACATTGGCCAAAAATCGACAGGCGACACAAAATTGATTCAATGGAAGTTCGAAAGCAGGTAGTAACAATGATGTGCCAACAAAACGTAGAAGAAAAATTCATCTACGAATTGCAAGAACGGTATTCGAGCTTCAGCAAATTTATTATGACATTTGCATATGTGATCAACATTTGGACCAAGAAATCAGCAGCAAGAGCCAAAGTGTTACTTACCAAGAAGGAGATGTCGGAAACTACTGAAAAGGTCATTAAAGTGATGCAACACAAATATTTGAGCGTTGAGATTCAGAGACTAGCTACCGATCAACTTATACCCAACGGAAGTCAATTAACAACACTCGATCCAATCAGGTTGGAGGGAGAATTGAAAATGCACCAATACATATTGACCAGAAACATCCAATTATATTACCATCACATGATCCAATCGTAACCAAGTTAATCGTTGAAATGCACATTAAAAACTTTCATTGTGGACAATCATTCTTGTTGCATACGTTATATCAGAGGTACTGGATAATTGGTGTCAGAAAAACCATTCAGGGTATATTACGAAAATGTGTGCCATGTATTAAGCAGAAGCCAAAATTAATTCAGCAAAAA
Source organism: Tipula vernalis (assembly GCA_958295665.1). Classification (NCBI taxonomy): domain Eukaryota; kingdom Metazoa; phylum Arthropoda; class Insecta; order Diptera; family Tipulidae; genus Tipula; species Tipula vernalis. The sequence goes on from OY282558.1 coordinate 156,019,890, forward strand.
ATAGGTGGATTGCCTCGTGAAAGGAGTGAACTTGTAAAGCCGTTTCAACGAAAAGGGGTAGATTTCTTTGGACCAATACAAAAATATTTAATTCATGGACGTGGGCAAAAAAGTCGAAAATCGTATGGCTGTGTATTCGTCTGTATGTGTACAACCGCTTTACACATAGAAATCGTTACCGCTTTAACAACAGAAGCATTTCTGGGTGCATTTGATCGATTTGTTGCCAGGCGGGGTCCTGTAACCGATGTCTATTCAGATAATAGGCCAAACTTTCGCGGTGCAAAGCGAAAACTTGACGAGTTAAATCAGTTTGTGACAAAAAATGAAAACGGATTAGTATCAACCCAACTGAAAAAGCATCAGATAACATGGTATTTCATACCAGCATATGCTCCACATTTTGGTGAGCTCTGGGAGGCCGGTGTTCGGTCAATAAAAACACATCTGAAGAAAGTCACCGGTGATAAAGTCTTATCTATGGAAGAACTACATACGTTGTTAGTTCAAATTGAAGCTATACTAAATAACAGGCCCATGTATATCCAGTGGTCACGAAGTCCAAGATGTACTTATGCCATCACATTTTTTATTGGGAACGCAATGGGTTGCGTTACCACCACTCGAAACTGGCTCCATAGCATATAATAGGTTGTCACATTGGCAAGCAGTCCAAAAGATGTTGCAGTTAATATGGATACGGTGGTACAAGGAATACGTGCATACCTTGCAACAAAGATGGAAATGAAAAACGAATGAAGCGAACTTGGAAATTGGACAAATGGTTCTAATTAAAGAAGACAATCCATTACTTAACTGCTGGAGAATGGGCAAGGTTACTCAGTTACATCCTGGTACAGACGGAAGGGTACGTCTTGTCACGTTAAAGACTATGGACGGTGAAATTAAACGAGTTATTCATAAATTATGTACACTTCCAATACATTAACGTCCCATAGTCACCTACAATATCAATCAGATGAACCGTCATATTTTGCAGCCGAAATCATCATATCCAAGTTAAATAATTCATCGAAGATAGTTAAACAAGTTACCAGTGAACAGGCGTTATGTTGACAAACCATGAAGAAAAAAAAAATCAATTAATTAACAAAAACCAAACAAACTAAGTACAATGTGCATATATCTACTTACCAGTGATCAGTTACCCACGATATGCATATAGCATCTCATACGAATACCCAATCAGCTGGACAGAAGTACCAAATTGTGAAGTATCTATCAGTAATATTCATACGAGCTGTCCAACCATTCAAAAGGAAACCAACCCTCAATTGTATACCAGTAAACGAAGCCACATTGGAGAATCAATCTTACCATTAAATGAACCACCAGTGTAGTCAGTAGCCGATGTATTTCATATCCAGATGACCTATACTGAAGGAACCATTTATGACACCAAAAGGATAATAATCAATAGCGGAGACGGGAGACGACACTTTGACTTGTTTACATAGCGATATAGAGATTAACCGGTTGCAGCAAACAATTGAGCTTAAATCACTTAACTCAACGAGGCGGAGGATGTCTTATAATATCCAGAATTTATTTATGAATTTGAATCTAAAAAAATAATATACTTGCCCACGAAATTTATACACTCAGTATAATTTTAGAAGAATCGAAACAGAAAACATTGTTTTAGCATACCAATTTAATTGAATCTGACAATGTTAGTGATTCTGAACAACTGTAAGGTATATATAATATATAGTTATAGGTTTCACAATTTAACAAACATAAAAACCAAAACTATATTTATTTAACTTTTTATTAATTATTTTTTTCCATAACAGACTTTGATTAAAAACTAAACCTTAAAATCTAAAATCTAACTTTACAAATCAGCAAAAGATTGGAATTTATTTATTTCTACTTATTTCTACCTATGTATATACAACTCACGTTGTGTGTAGTCATCAGTTTGATTATTTAAGTTAAATAACCCTACACCGTACACGCGCAGCATGTGGAATGTTGTTATGTATAATCTGTTGATTGAGTCATGTATATGACCATAACTCCTCCCGGGGGTGAAGAAAGGGCGTCCACGTCCTTAATTTTGATGCCGGCTTTGTGTTTGAATGGTAATATAACTGAATAATACTGGTACCAATATGCCGATTGATGAGAGGGACACGCCTCCAGATAATGTCCACATCCAGTTCTGATGGTTAACTTGTCTTAGGTGTGCATTCTTAATTTGATTTCTGTTTTGGATGTTTTCTTGGTTGATTACTTCGATGTCAAGCATTTCTACTAATTGACGGCTTGCCTGGATATTATGGAGATCCCCTTGTATTTCTTCGATTTCACTCCTAATCTCGAAGTATTGGAATCTTTGATTTTTGAAGGTTATAGTACAATTCCAAAAGGCCAAAAGGAAGTTTCCCGTTAGCACTCTGTCGGAGAGTCCGCAGTTTGAGGACAATGTCTCGATTTTTGTCATTGTTGATTGAAACGTTTGCCATCTGAGATAAATTGCATCTTTGTGTCTGGTTCACATGTCGCATTGCAGTGGCTTTTGGTCCCCAACACCACTAGTTCAATACAGTCGTCGTTGAATTCTAGTATGTCTGAATGACTTTGTACGAAATTATTGTACTTCGTACTTGTAAACAGTTCTTGGTTGCGTTTGATGAGATACTGTGGATGTTCCTTTCTGATCGTATTATTGATGATCAACGGTAATACCAGCATCGCGCGGTTGAATTCTCTTCTTCCAATTTTGGTACTTGAAGTATGTAAAGTAGAATTTCTTCGTTTACTGCTATTTTAGGGGTGATGTAGGGTAACGATGTTAATACCCTGATTAACCATTAGGTTCTTTATTTGGATGATCTCATTCAGTGAAAGAATTTTGCTGCTTGGCAGTCCCACCTTCGTCCTTATTATTGCTTCCTGGATGTCTTCCAAAATTGTATTAATGCTATCTATGTTTACTATTGTGGCCAGCATTTCTATTTTCGTTGATACTACTCGGTTGGCCATTGTATTATTTTTTAACGCTCAATTTACCATATCTGTAATTGTTTGAATTCTTCTGCCAATTTGTTTATTTCCTTTTGGAATTGTTGGTTGTTTGCGTCGATTAGTTGGTTCATCGAACTGTTAATGATACGTAAATCCTCGGCATCTGAGTTTCCCGCTACCCATTTCCATATACCGTTCCCAACGTGTCCCACTTTTTATGTATGTTAGTTCGGGTAGGTTTGATTTGACGGAGATTGTTGTATACTTTCTTAGATGTATATCTTATTATTCTATTAAGATCTAATTTATCATACAATTTATTTGTAATAATTTGTATATGACGTATATGATTTTAACATTTCCTATTTGGATTTTACACTGGTTTGTTTTAAATAATAATATGGGGTCTTCATGTAAATTTTTGATTTCTAATTTTTTAGAATTACTAATATAAAATAGAATTGTGAAAATCACTAAATTTGAAAAGTTAAAAATAATAGTTACGAATATTTTTATTTAAATCTTTTAATTTTATTAACATTTCTCTTAATATTTCTTAATGTTCTAAAAGTTTTACGATTTACATCTTCTATCTTAGTTTCGACCCCCCTAGGTTGTGGTTTTATCCTAATATTTGGTTTAATGTAAACAAATTGGTCCTCCCTTAAATTGGGGGTGTTCCTATTTATTATTATTCTGATGTTTCATTCTATTTATATTATTTTTTAAGTTAACCTTTACTTGATTAAAAATAGCATTTGCTTGATTTTGTATTTCTTTCGGGTTCATTAGGCAGTTTTGATTGAAAATGTCTTCGTTCGGTGTGAAACCAGTTGGTTCGGTACATTCTGAATTATTGTACAATGCTACTGAAAGTTCGATTACAATTGGAATACTTGGATTTGGGAATTTGTCTCGATTGGTATTAAAAATTTCTAATATTGTTGAATGTGACTTTTCAATTTGGCCATTTGATTCTGAGGATGGTACATATTCCAATTTGATATTCAATTTGCTTAAATATTCTTTAAATTGCAACGACTGGAAGGTTGTCTCATGATCTGAGAGAATAACTTTGGGAATCCCGAACTGGGTGAAATACTTCGTTAAGGCATTGGTTGTGTCTAGAAGGTTTTTGGTTTCGATTGGAATCATCTGTAGATGTTTAGAAAATGCGTCTATTATAGACAAGAAGTTTTTTCTCTTGATGTTAAAGATGTCAATATGCACTCGTTCTCATTCCAGGGAAAAAGTAGGATCGTCTTAATTTACTTTCCACCTCTCATGTTCCGCGGTGCGCTCTCTCGTGTTCTTTGACTACAATTGTATTCTAACGACCTTTATTGGTTACGTCTTCGACCACTTTTTGTGGTGAAAATTAAATGGCCTTTTTCAGATAAATTTTTTCGAAATGCTTCTTGAATAGTTTGGTAAAGATTTTCTGGTGTCAGGATTGCTGTCTGTTTGCCATTATGAAATCTCTTGAGGAAATTAGTAATTTCTTCTTTTTGAAAAGATTCCTTTGAAATTATGATTCGTTTAAACTTAGGGAATCTATCCTCCAGAATTGTCGTAGCTAATTTCGAGGTCTTGAAAACTAGTTGATTCCTATAAAAGTTTGAGTGGATAGTGCAGAGTGGATAGTTTCTAAGTCACTATCGTTGACGGAGCGGTTTCCTCTTCTTCTTCCAGATTCACTTGAATTATTTATTTCTTCTTCTTCCAGATTCACTTGAATTTATTATTACCCATCTTCTCGTTGAAATTTAGTTCGTTATTCTCTGTTGGCATCCTGCTGAGAGCATCTGCCACATTTGCTCTTCCTTCTTTGTAGATTACATCGTAATAATAATTCTCCAATTCAAGTCTCCACCTATGAATTTTTGAATTTTTTTCCGATGAATTTATAAATGTCAAGGTTTTATGGTCCGTTATTAACGTAAACTTGTTACCGTACAGGTATGGTTGAAATTTCTTTACAGACCATATTATGACCAATGCTTCTTTTTCATTAGTCACATAGTTTATTTCTGTAGAGTTTAGGATGCGTGAAGCGAACGCAAAAGTACTTTCAACGTTACTTTGAATCTGAGATAGGACTGCACTCAGAGCGAAAGCTGATGTGTCCGTTGTTAAAATGAACTGTTTGGTGAAATCTGGGTACGCTAATATCTGCTCAGTAGCTAGGATTCTTTTCTTACATAGGTTTTGTTATTTTATAATAATCCTTAATGAATCTTCTATATTAGCCTGCGAGTCCTAAGAATTGTTTGATTTCTTTGGGATTTTTAGGTAGCGGCCAGTCCAAAATTTTTTGTACATATTTTGTCTGTATTTGGCTTCACGCCTTCCTGTGTTATTATGTGTCCGAGAAACTCTGTTTCAGGTTTTAGAAATTTACATTTATCTAGTTGGATTTTCAGATTGAAATGTGACAGTCTCGTGAGTACCTTATTAAGATTCTGTATGTGGATATCCAAGTTATGTCCCACTATAATTATGTCATCTCTAAATATACGTGACAATATCACCAATCATCTTATCTTACAAATTGGGGAGGAATAACGACTTTTAAAGTGGCGGATTATGCCGCTTTCTAACATTTCCTGTATTTGCTGTTCAACATGTGTTTTGAACTGATGTGGATAACAATATGTTATGGTGAATACAAGTTTTTCGTCACTTGTTACACTGCGATGTTTGATTATTGTTGTTGATGACAGCTTTTCTTTCTATCTCAACAGAACTGTTTGATTTTTGAAGATCGTTTCTACCAGAATTTTCTTTTTTTTTCTCGTTTAAATGCTGCGTTCGATCAAGTTTTCTATAGTTGTTCTATCTATGATTTCCTTACCGTGTGGAATAGGTTTCAAAGTTTCTAAATTATTTATTTTAATTTTTAATTTGGGTAGATTATCAGGTAGAATCGAGCTATTTGTTAAGACTTTCATTGTAGTCTTAAAATGATCGGCCTTGTATAAACCTGGTTGGATTAATATGTCGTCGTTCAATTTGTTTAATTCCGACATCAGCCAGTCGCATTTTTTTCCGTGTTACACGTTACAATATGGTTGTAGAAATTTTGCTCTGAGTAGTAGCGAAGAAATTTGAATGTTTGGTTCTTTAGAGATATCGTATTTGACTTATAGTTGATTATAGCATCCATTTTTGCCAATGATTGGGATCCTAAAATCCCATAAAAGAATTTGTGAAAATTTAATTCATAATAGGTTTGGTTTAGTAGGTTATGTCCTAGATAGTTTATTTTACATTTCTTCTTGAGTTGGTGAACTCCTAGAATATTTTTGAGCAATGTTTGCTTTAATTGTGTGAGATTGTTTTGGATAATGCCTGGTTTGATAACATTTTTGTTAGCACCAGTATATATTAACAATGTTATTGTCTGATGTGACTCGTTACAATAACACTGCAAGTAAGGAAGGAAATTTAACCTTCCTTATCCGAACTCAGGTCTTCTTGAAAATTTCCTGGGTTCGCTTGATCGCTCTTTTCTGAATATTCGTTGTTTAAATCACCCTTGTCTTCCTCGGTTCTATCTGAAACTTCGTGATTATTTATCAGCCTTCTATTAAAGGAATTTTTTGATCTGAACGAAGGATCCACCTCTATTGGTGTTGGTGCTTCCTTTACCGAATAATTTGGTTTGTTGAAATTGTGATTTATGGGATTGAATTCTTTAGATCTTTGTGGTTTTTGTAGTACGCTGTTGAATTTATATTGCGTATTTTGTACGGTATTTACTGTTTTTCGAGCATTGTTTGATATTTGCTCATTTGAGCTAAATTCAAACAAAAATGCGTAAGCTTCTTCCACATCTCGTGGTCTAGCCGCTTGCGCGTACCCGAAGTATGGTTTTCGGAGGCTTGCTATAAAGGCGGCTAATGCGTCTTCTTCAATAAATGCACTTATTGCTGGCCATGATCGGTTGTAAACGGCATTTTGCCTTACTTGCGTTTTGATATTCTGTACAATTTAATTAGTTATCTTAAAGTAAGCATGTACGGACATATTATCGCCCTGTTTTGTAGCCAAGAACTGCGCTTTATAATATATCAGTTCTTGTCTGTCGCCTAGTAAATTGTTAATCATTTTTTATATAGGTATGCTGGTTTGAGGAGTGAGTTTTACCTAAAAAGTTTACGGTTTAGTTCAGTGTGAAGTTAAGTTCCGTTTGCGAGTTGAATTAGGGTTGAGTTACGGTTTAGTTGGGTTGGATTAGGGTTTAGTGGGCAGTTGAGCAATCTATATATATATATATATATATATATATATATATATATATATATATATATATATATATATATATATATATATATATATATATATATATATATATATATATATATATATATATATATATATATATATATATATATATATATATATATATATATATATATATATATATATATATATATATATATATAATATATATATATATATATATATATATATATATATATATATATATATATATATATATAATATATATATATATATATATATATATATATATATATATATATATATATATATATATATATATATATATATATATATATAGGGAAATCTCACTACAACGGAAATCGACCGTACCAAAAACGTTGTCCTTGATTTTGATGGAATCCAGCATTGCCAGTGGCAATGGGATATTTAAATGATTTTTAGACGAAATTCTGTAATATGGCTAAGTAGGATGGAACTTGGATATTCCTTAATTGATTATGATGAAATTTGACATGTGCGTTGGAAATGGGATTCTAAAATGATTTGTAGATGAAGTTCTAAAAAATGGTCAATTAGGACGGAACTTACCTAGTTCGCAACCGATTTTGATAAAATTTCACATATGCGTTAGAAATGGGATTCTAAAATGGTTTTTGAATAAAGTTCTGGAATATGGTCAGTGAGAACGGAATTTAGCTATTTTTTAACCGATTAAGATGAAATTTGCTGTGGGTGATGGAAATGGAATTCTAAAACGGTTTTTGGATGAAGTTCTGGAATATCTGTTCAATTTGAAATGTAAAAAACTCTAATCTAAATAAAAAAAAGATAATCTTAATAAAATTAAAAAATAAAAAAAAAAAAACGAACATAAAATTTTTAAAAGTATTTCTTTATATTTTTTTGTTGGTGATCAATGTTGGAGTAAAAATTTAGTGAAATAAAAAAGACAAAAAAAAAACCTAAAACAAAAGAAAAAGAAAATACTAAAAAAATATTGTTTGCTGTGATATTGAGGCAGTGTTCCCGCCCGTGGGGGCAGGGCAACCATTTCTTGTGAGGGGGATCCTGCGTCGGCGCTGGTTGCGGTGTGGTCGGACAAGCCTTTAAAAAAAAAAAAAAAAATGTAAAACAAAATCAAGGGACAAACAAACTGGGTAACTGTAAATTTTAGTTTTCCAAAGTCTGTAACAGTTTGTTTCTCCCTCTCTATTTTCATTATATTGTACATATATTGCTGTTTTTACCGTTTGTTTTCGGCGTTTCGTGGTGGTGCACCGATTTGGTGGAAACCCCACTCAGAGCAAATTATTGTCAAGTTATTTTTTTTTTCGTCGTTTTGAGTAATTGCGTTTGGAATTTCCGCTGTTTTTTTTCTCTTTGCTTCAGCTCGGTTGTCCGTTTTTGGGTGTGGTTCGACCCCATAACAGTTCTTTTCATTCAGATATTTTTTGTGTTATTTTCTTAATTTTCTTAAAACAGTGAATAGTGAAAGTGAAATTTAATATTAACGTAGAATCAGTTTTAACGTAATCTATCTGGCATAATTTTCATTCTTTTTCTTTTTACCGTAACAAAGATTTTCTTTGAATTTTCTTGTTGTTGTGTGCTACGCCGCACCATGTGCGTGTAAACAAACTAATTGATCGAGTGATGTGAGGTGTGGTCGTGTGAAGGGTCGGTCTTTTCCACCCTGTTCCGTTCGTGCCGTTCGTTTCTCCAGGACAGTCTGTGCTGGAGGGCGGCACGCCATATGAGTTGATCGCGTCGGGGTGATGATCTCCGTTCCGGGGATTGTCGCTGGGATTGTCATGCGGGCGTCCTGCCCTCATAATGGCATCGGTGGCCGTCGCGACTGGGAAACAGCATCCCAGTAGGCGGGCCGATGAGGGGAAGCCCGTGTGGCAGTCACGGCGGTAGTCGCCTGGGATTGAGACGGTCACTCCGGATCGATCACTCCCTACTTATTATTTTTTTTTAGCCGCTGAGGCCGTGCCAATTTAATTTTAATTTCCGTTTGCCCCTCTAATTTTGTTCTTCATGCGGTTATTCAAGCATGGGAAATATGTCTGAAAACCCCCACGCCACACCGTGAGCTCTAGCCAGCTACTATACCGCATCAGACCGCTATTCTTGGGGGTGAAAGGCGACACAGTGCAATCTCCGAGCCTGTTCACTGCATAGCTCTTTCCTGCATTGACGCTTACTCGCCTTAATTGCTTGCTTAAATTGCTTTCGAGCGTATAAGTATGTTCCGTGCAGGCTAGGGTTGGACTCTGTACCCGAGTCACATTGGTATTTTCTCCTTGCATGATAACACATCCGGCGCAATTTTGCTATCTGCTCATTTCACCAGTATGCTGGTGGACGACGACCATCTAGAAATCGTTTTACCATGGTTGCATTACAGGCGTTGGTGATCGTATTCATTATGCGCCGCTTTCGCGTTAGCAGTCCCCAAGGGGTTCGGATCGTCCAGGCATAGCGTAAATAGGTCTTCCTCAAACGTACTTGCCCTTCAACCCACCGGTTTCCCTGTATGTTTTATAGGTTCATCTTCCCTTGGATGTTTTATTTCAAAAAATATGACTTGGTGGTCGCTGTGCGTGTAATGTTCGCTGACTTCCCATTTAGTCAACATTCGCATCTAGCAGCTGCTACCGAACGTCAAATCAATCACTTAGGAAGCACCACCTTTACGAAAAGTTGGTGTGTCACCAGTGCCACCCCTCTTCTATTTGTATCTCTACTTCCCCAGCCCAAGCGTTGAAGTCACCAGCAATGTGAACGGGGTTTCGCAGTTGTGCATCGTAAGTCAAGTTGTCCAGGTAATACTCAAACTCTTCAATTGTGATACTAGGTTTGCATAACAACTGCAGATATGCAAACCGTCAACTTTCACTCGCACAAATCCTGCGTCAGGGTTATTAGCCCTCTTCTGTATGGTCCGTCTGCCACAGGACCATATGGCGGCTTTGCCGGTTGGATCGGTTGCCCAATTACACCCATCCATATTTTTGTACTCTCCGCACAAGATGGCGACATCAACAATGGCTTCATGCACTGTTTGCACTAGCACGTCATGTGCAACCTCACATGGTTTAGGTTGAGTTGGATGAACTTCATAGCCGGCGTGCTTTTTTCAATGCCTCCATGTATACCATGCACCGATCACTCCCTGCTATATGGTTATGGTTCGTCCTATTCCTGCAAACCATACATCTTGCTTTTTCCTTGCATTCTTTAAATACATGACCATTTCCTCCGCATTTGTAGCAGAGGCCAACGCGATCCACGTCGCATGTACAAGATTTGGCTATATGTCCCTACTGCAAGCACTTGAAGCACTTTGAGGGCAATTTTTTTCGCGGATTCGGCAGATCACCCACCCAACACGTACCTTGCCTTCAGCAGTCGTCGTTTTTGGCTATCGAACTTGGTACAGCCATCACTGCCGCTGGAGTGCCTCTATAGGCAGCTCTCAATGACATGATGCAGTCTATCGCTAAGTCTTTCGCCACCGCAAGCTTAGTTATAATCGCCTTATCTACGTCTGCCTTTGATGTGGCCTCGTCAATGTATTTAACTTCGAACATAACCTCATCAACCTTTTTCCCTTTTTTTGTGCTTGTTCAATAGGCGAATTTTGTTCATTCGACTTTTTCCTTTTGCTTTTGGATGCCATTTCCACTCCTCCATGTTATGGTGGTATGATGGTATGGTGGTATGATGGTATGATGGTGATTGTATGATGGTATAATGGTATGATGGTATGATGGTATAATGGTATGTTGGTATAATGGTATGAGTTGAGCAGAGGGTCGAGATTTGGTTCGAGCTAAGTTGAGTTGAAGTTGAGTTAGAGTTTAGTTAGCCTATATTGGGGTTAAGTGAGTTGTTCGGTTGGGGAACTATTTAAGATATGATTTGGAGTTAGGTTAAGGGGTAATTTGAAAGTTGATTTGGAGTTGATATAGCGATTAATTTGGCGATTTCGGTTTGAATTATGTTGCAATTGAGATGGAGATTCATTTCTGGATTAATGTGTGAGTTGAATTAATCAACACCGAAGTTCTGACTACCACATGAGATTTTAGCCCTTTATATTTTATTTATTCAGTTTATTATTTATTTGTTACTTTTATAATTTTTGATTACAAAGAAAAGCACATATAGAAGCCAAATTAATTCAAATCATGGCTTCTACTAGGCATAACAACTTGTAACAATTTTCCATTAAACAAAATTTGTTCCATGCTTACGCACTTTTAAATTTGCGCATAAGTTCTTTCACAATAGAATGTACTGGAGTGGATAACATGATTAAAAATTAATTAAAATAATATAAAGAAATAATGATATACGGTTGAAGTCCGGCTGGTTGAGAGTGATGTTGAATTTCGTGCCTTCTAAAATTCTCATAACTGGTATTACGAATATGGCTGTTCACACATGACAAACAATCAATTATTATTAATTTTTGACTCTACTTCGGCTGTTTCCTCCAAAATCGGAGATGAGATTAACCATTATAGAATTTCTTATTTTTGTATGAGATTGTTTAGAACTAACTAACTTTTTCAGACAACATGTGGTGGTAGTAGGATCTTTAAACTAATTATCTCGCCTCTTCACTCGTGAAAAAGCGATATACAACATTCTATGCATGAATACTTATACTCGAAAGTCAACGGCGACAAATTCGAAGGTTTGGGCTTGAACTTTGTGCGCTGTCACGGCAAACGCTGGTCGAATAGGAAATTGATGTCTTTGCGTTGTACATCCAAGTTGGCATTTGCTGGAGTCTAGTGTGATTCTTGATATATACATATGTATTTGTCGGTCACATTGTTCACCAGTGATGATATTTGCTTTAATAATTTTATTGCATAGCTCGGTTACAATTAATCGCGTTCCATTGCATAGACCTTCCGAGACATCTAAATTGCGCAGTAACATAATGATTGTGTTGGTTTTTAATTGTAATTCATGTTGTGACACATCGGCAATTTCGATGGAGTTAAGAAATTCAGACGTGAATTGAAGCGCCCCTTCTGGCTGATATTTAACTGAATCTTTTATTTACTTTAGAATCACCAGTCAGTTGTCGATAATTTCAGCATTGAGCTTACTGACGTCTTTATTCAGTGACGTTAGTATTGCCATTAGACAGGAACAAATAATTTGCGAATTCTATATGATCGACATCGACACGCATATTATCCAACAGTGAAAATGAACTGAAGTTTCTTCAGAGGTTACTTCGTTTAATTGATATATCCAGCAGCTCACTTTGATTGGCTCGTCGCTTTTCTCCAAATGGCAAATTAGAATTTCCAATTTTACGCAATAGTGGATCCATATTGTCCAGTAAATATTTTGGTAGCATAGGCGCTTCATCTATTAAAAAAAAAGTGAACTTTGGCAAGCTGGGCTGCTGTAACTGATCTCGGTTTTATGTTTGAGATCGATTTAGATATCAATGGTACTTTGATTCCGCAAAATTGACGCAACTCCTGTGAAGGCCATATTCAACTTTTAGAGCGGTGGTTGGTGGCCAGCGACTTTAATTTTATTTGCAAATTCAAAATAAATTTAAAGGAAAAAACAAAACCTTTTGACTCGAAAGTTATGGCCAACCCTTTAACTAAATGATAATGAATAATTGTATTTATTCGAATTTATGTTGTTGGTGTAAAAATATCAACAAACCAAAAGTAATACTTAATCAAAAGAAGATGTTTAAAATTAATGTTTTTTGTGTTTTTATACAATTTTATAAAATTTATTACCGCAACCCAAAGATTTATGGGTAAATTAAAATTATTATGAATTTTGTAGAATATCCCAAATTTGTCTTTACCATTCACATCAATTTCTTTTATTTAGCGTTACATTATGCTGTGTTTGTGTTATGATAATGTTAAAACTTTATTTCTTCGCAACATTCATAATCAATTAAACTCAAACTGGTCGACGAGGTGCAATCGAACCAACAAAAAAAAAAAAACTTGATAATTTATAAGATCATCGCAACACCTACTGGTACATGAGCATATTATTATTTGGGAATTTTGTCAAGTGAAAATTTTAATTTATTTGCCATGATCTTAATTGGTTTGTGGCTATATAAATATAACACATGTGTGTACATATGAAATAAACCATAACTGGAAAAGTGAAAGGATCTTAAAGAAAAAAAACAAAAAAAGAAGGAATGTAACGTCTTATAAATTATCCGCGCACATATAAATTTCTGTATTTTATCACATTCGAAATGTCAAGATATTGTCGGTAGGCCTTTATATATGTACATATGTAAAATAGAAATCAAAAAAAAAAAACGTATTCACGCACGAAATTTAGTTTTGGTCACGATTCTACATTTTTTTGTATGTTCGGAATTAGATATACATATATAATCCATTGAAGATCTAACTCATATATACCGAATGACGACAATTTGTGAGAAATTTTCATTTAACCTAGTCTTAGGGGTGTTTTGAAATATATTATTGTCCATACATAATTAAATTCATTGAATTTTATTCCGTGCGCGCATTTAACAATTAATTTTTGTGTATTTTCGTCGGGCCGTCTTTATACGTATGTATGTATGTACATATGTTGTGAAACTGAAAAATTGACAAACCAAAATAAGAAAACGTATTCCTTTAGGATATAATTTTTTATAATATTTGGAACAAACCTCCTTTTTCGCACAGGTAGTAATTTACATCGATTTGTTATTTTTAAAAATCCACCTATTTTGTTGAAAATCGTTTTAAAAGTTAATTTTTAAATTTATTTTTAAGATTAAAATATATTTATAAAACAACACAAGAATATATTTAGTTTTTAAGCCCCTTAAAGGATTAAACAATTATTATTAATTTAACACATATACACTTACATATATGTAAGTATACGCACCAAATGGTTTTTCACTTAAGTTGAATGTTATAAATTGGTGGACGCTTTTAAATTCCGACATAATGATGGTGGAATTGAAATCAATTTCCATGTATATTATAAACACATTTATAGCTACTGGGCTTTAATTACATAACATGGATTTTCACAACAACATATTTCTTGCGGCATTGGAACGATTATATACTCAAAAAAGTCATGTCGTATATTTCTATGTATATACCTTTGTGCCAGCCTAATTTGATGGGGGTCTGTGTACAAAACCAATACAAAATAAAAAAACTTCCGACAACAATCAATACCATTCATATTGTATATAGAATAAGCCGATTATCACATCATGCTGTCAATTAAGATCAGAAAAATTATTTTCAGCCTACTGTATATGGAATTCTTCAGATGATTACGCGCGATATTATATGACATTGAAACAAAGCGCACGCGGCCTTATTTATGAAGTTGCAGACAAGCACAAAAGATCTAAACTAATCTTTAAAAACAACTAAATATTTTTAAAATATTTTAATTCTGTTTTTTTTTTTTAATTTTGTATTTCACAATTTTGTGGTTGATTGCGATTGAATATTAGAAAAGTAATTAGATTTCACTTTGCACTATACCAATATTTTATTGATAAATCAATAACCGCAAAAATAATTGACCGTAATGAGCAATAATCGTGGATTTAGAACAAATTTTCCGTACTAGTGAATTTTGAATGCGCTCTTTCAACAAAATGAAAGAGTTAATTAAAAATTGGGTAGAGTAAGAAACGAACCTGAAAATTTGTATCGAAAAGTGAAAATTTGCCGCATTATATATATATGTACGTTTATTATGTACAATTTTAGACATTTTGACGTCATGGCAACACATAATTATGTTTTACAATAATATACTCTGGAATTGTATGTTATTTATGATGGCAATTACAGGGTCTTGCGAAAACCCGTTCCTAAAGATATATCAGATATCGTATCATACGTCTTTTATCTTATAATTGTATTAATTTACAATTTTATTTTACATATAATTTGCATGTTTCCGCATTAAATAACCGCCTAAATCTGCAGACTGCGTATACATATGTATAAAACAATTTTAAGACTTCATAATTTTTTTTACCTTTTCAATCATCTTATACGATATTATTTAAGATTTTCCATGTAATGTTCGGTTAATATTTAAACTGTTATCAATCAATCATGTATATATATATAAAATTGAATGTAAAGGTAATCGATATGTTTACATACAGAACAATAGAAAAATGTATGACTGTTTTACATTTAGGTTAACCAGCTGCTCATGAACTTCTTACATCAGTTCTACAACTTTCAATTTAATTACGATTTTGACGAATCGAAAAAATTCGGCAAACAAGTAGTTCTTGTTATAAAACATATGTAATTCGTTTTGTGATGTATAAATATGCGCGAGCAGGCACAATTTTTTTTTTTTGTATACGTTTCTTCCTCGCGCAAAGTGAGAGGAGTTATCATTGTTCCCAATTAAAAAAATCAAGAAATTCTGTAATGTAAAAAAAAAAAAAAAAAAAAATCCTCCAAAACTTTAAAATCTTTTTTTGGTGATTTCGGCTAGCGGATTTTCATCTCATCGCGCAACATGTATAACTTTCATAAACATAATTCTGTACCTTTAATTCGTTTTTTTTTTTGTTTTTTTTTATGTTTTATGCAGACGCATACACGTTTTTAATTCGTTTTCATTATTATTGCATATCTTAATGATCTTATGCATATATACGATTTTATTACATATACAATTCGCGTTGATCATGATGTTGACGATGTTGATGATAATAATGATTGGGATTCGCAGATTATTTATTCTGTGAGTACCGATTTTTTGTTGCGTTTTAATGATTTATTTTTCATAAAATTATGTATTGGATTTATTGTTTCTTTGTTGTTGTTATTTAAAAAGGGTTAATTATGTTTTATTGATTTTTTTTTTGTTTTTGTTTGGTAGGATGTTAAATGAGAACGTAAGTATGAATAAATAAGATATGAAAGAACGTTGTAAATGAAAAAGATTAACATCCAAAAAATTGTAAATAAGATCTTTGTATTTATAGGTACATTTTTACGAGTTTGATGACTTGATTGTCAAAATTTTAAAAAGAAAAATTTGCCCGGGGATTTATGTAGAGCCTTTCTCTTTAAAACCAATTTGGGCACATATCTTTAAGAAATGTTGACCAACGATTTTGATTGTGGTATTGTCTGTAATTCATTTTAGTTGCAAATTAATATTATTATTTTAGAAAAAACGTTAATTTCAATTAAACACTAAAATTTCGACAATTTACCAACAGATTTTAGTCGAAATATAACTAAAAATTGATGTTAACATTTTTTTATTCTTTATAGACTGACAAAACGTTAGCTTTCTTCACTATCCATTTTATCAAATATTGTGCAGATGCCATACTTACCCGGGTTAGTGTTTATGATTCGATTCCATTTCAAGCTTATTACCTTTTAATTCTCAAGGTCAAAAGATATTTAGTTTACTACCTTTCCGTCAGAAGTTTTAACAAATAAACCTTAAGTCATACTCCCCAAACAACAACTTCCTCAATCCCTATTTGAAACAATAGATTTGAGCCAATGAAAACACAATCTAATCTCTATAGAAAGTCAAAAAGACTCTTAGCCAGTACTCCTCAAAAATCTACAGTTTCCAATAAATGGAACCACCACAGTCACCATGTAGTGAACATTTTAACGCAGAATAATACGAAGATCAAGATACCCAATATTATGAACAGCTTGAATACCAATCAAATTATCTTCCAGACTTAGATGTACACCCAGAGAAATGATTGTATAGATTATACTTATAAGAGCAATATTTATCCAAACTTTTTGTGCGATTTTCAACAGTGAATAAGATAGGAATAATAAATCCAATTTAAGTATGATCTATCCAACAACATGAATTGCATAGCCTATTCCTTCAAGGAATAGTCAATCCTATGATGTACACATAAATCATGCAAATGTTTTGTATAATATATACATAGACGTTTACGATCATACAATTAATTTGGATATACCGTGCAACGGTAAGAATACTTACTCCTTGCAATTTGTGCAGCACATCCGTAACAATTACATAATTTGACCACTCGTAGAGTTAGTTTATCCAATTAGAATCATGAATTATGCATTCGATATGTATATATTATGAAAAATATGGGATATTATATACATAAACATTACATAATAAATGATTTTATGTACATAAATCATGCAAATGTTTTGTATAATATATACATAGACGATTACGATCATCCAATAAATTTGGATATACCGTGCAACGCTAAGAATACTTACTCCTTTCAATTTGTGCAGCACATCCGTTGCAATTACATAATTTGACCACTCGTAGAGATAGTTTATCCAATTAGTATCATGAATTATGCATTCGATATGTACATATATATTAAGAAAAATAAGGGATATTATATAGTACATAAACATTACATATTAATTGACTTTATTACATAGTAAATGAAATTCATATTTTATTTGATTTATACAATATTATTTATTTTGTATATACATACATACATATAAGTTATTTTTGAATGAATAAATAATTTTGTCTGATTAAGTATAATATTTAGTAAATAAAGATAATAATATAAAATAATAATTATAACTAATAACTAATAATTAAATTATAGCAAATATAACAAATTTTAAATTAAATTTTATTTAGTTTAGATACATTTCAAACATCAATTTTTGTAAAAATTTGAATTCATATCAAGTAAAAGAAAATATGACTTTGTAAAACCACCCTACCACCCCTCCTCCACTATGAGAAAACGACCGAATGGAGGCCTGTACGGCGCGTAAAATTTAAAAATTTAATTTACATCACAAATTAGAAAAATGAAAATAAATTTAATGAACCAATTTGTTTGAAATATAAATATGTGTATACATATGCACATGTATACATATAAACATATATACATGCATATTCATACACATATAAAAATTAAAAATAAAATAAATTTAATAAGTTCTAGGTAGAAAAAATTTCTTTCCGTCGCTAAAGGTATGTAATTGAAGTGGTTTTTTTGTTTTCAGAGTGTTAATGTTTTTCAAAACATTGTCACCTTTTTTTGTCCCGGTGTGAAAAATTTTTAGGTTCGAATCAAAACATTTAATTTCAATTTCTAACAGAATTAACATCAAATTATTATCGGACATTATCATATCCTGAATTAAATACAGTTTCTCTGATTCATATATATGAAAACCACTTTTAAATAACGTTCCTTTATATCGAACTGCTGAAATAATTTCCACTGTACCATTTCTTAAATAACTATGCAAAATACTAAAATAAACATTATTATGAGATCGCAATATTTTTTTTTTAATTACTTCTATGTCATTTTTCTGTTGATATATAATGTTAAATGCAAAACTGTAACAACACTTTTTACTAAGTGAAAGAGGTAAATTAATTCGTGAGCTACACACTTTAGAATATTCTTTCACTTGTTTGTTCTTATTTTCCATCCGCATGCAACTTAATAGTTTCAATGGGCCAGACTGTTCAATTAAACGAGGATAGTGGCAGAGGAAGTGATGTTTAGGTTTCAATTTAGTATTAAAGCAGCTTACATATTTCTTATGGTGATTTTTTATGAGTTCTCTCAAACCATTAACTTCTGCTTGAGTAAAAGAATCTTTGAGCAAGAATTCTACAAGTTCATATAAACAGAGAACGTATTTCCAATACGAATCATTTTTAGGGATACTCTTCCCTACAAAAACTGGAAAATGTTTTAAGAAACTATAGCTCTCTCTAGCAGACATACGCAGATTTAGGGTTTTTATATGTTCTTCTTTGATTGAATTTGGGCGGTTCTGAATTTCGATTTCACCATAATCAAAAGAATTAAATTTGGCATTGAGAAACTCTAGCGTAAAATATTTTTTTTCATAAATAAATATTTTTACCGCTCGTGCTAACCCAAATTTTATAATGCCTTCAAAGACATCATGCATAATATCACTGTAGTAGTTTTGGGTTACATGAAATGTTCTAAATTCGTTAAATGAGGGATTAAATTTAATACCGGAGAATTTAAAATCATTTCTTTCAATATCTATTTTGTAGTCATTCACCGTACGTAATTTCCCTACATTTTCAGTATATGAACACTCAAGAATTGATTTTTCCACTTTACAAAATCGACAATAATAATTATGTGAAAAAGATGAACTGAATCCCATTATAGAATTTAAAGCTAAATTATCCCCAATAATAAGGCCTAGAGCAAATTTAACACATTTGGTATTATTTTCTATATTTATTAAAATACCTGTAGATTCAATTTCCTTCAAGCAATCAATTAGATAACTTAGAGATAGATTACTACCAAATCTTTTTAAATAATTTGTTTTCATTAATTGTGCAACCAATATATTATTTAAATTCAAGTCACCGGATGGTAGAGTTGGAAAGTAAAAAAAAAATCCCGCAATAGATTGGGACCCCGCATGACTACCCAATGCATTTCCAGTTTCAAAATCATCATAGTATAAAATATAAAGTAGAACAATTTCTTCGGGTGAAAATAATTTTCGTTTATTACGCCATAATTTACCTTGAACAAAGTTTTGTAACTCATCCTTTGAATTCAATAAGCGATTTGTATTACACCCAGAGAAATGGTAATGCATGGACTATTCTTTAGAATTGGATAATAATGCCAAAAAGTAATTAGGAATAGATCATACATTTTATGCATAAATCGTGCAATAAAATTTATTTTATTCCAATAATTGTATAATTTATGCATTAAAAGGTATACATTATTCCTAAAAAATTATTCCTATTCGCGCATGGGCCATACTTAACTGGGATAATATTTAGAAAACTAAATCATAATGTTATCGTTCTTACGATTGAATAGAGTATGCAAAATTTATGTATAATAAATACAACAACAGCATTGAATTATCATAAAATTATTGTAATATAGTATATACATTACTATTTCTGTAACATAAAGCATCCGACAGGGAAGTTATACAACAGATACAGAGTGATGCAAAAAAATTTATCGAAGGGGGGATATTTCACTGATATTAAACGGCGACGCGGTAAGGTTGAAGAGGTCGAAGTTCTAGCAAATGTAACCGGTACAGAAGAGCTTACTGACATAACTAAAGATTGGTTGAAGGTTCACAACCAACCATAGGAAGTGATTGAACAGAAATGTAAAATTTCTTACGATATTCGCATGAAAGAGCTGTCAAAATCGAAGGATAGCGCATCTTTCATAAATGAATGGCCATTGTATCAAAATACAAAAGGATTTCGCCTTGTAAGTATACATTAATGCATATGTATTAATACCAAATACATAATTTGCAAACTTAATATAATTTATTAAGAACATTTTCTCCTTTCGGTAGAAATTATAAGAAATTTTATACCAAAAAAATTATATCATTTTTCAATTTATATAGTGCCACGCATTGGCTAAAGGCGTAACCGTCGAATTAAATTCACTTCACATAGCAAATTGTTAGGATAATATGTTGCAAAAGCAGTGGTTTCATTAGTATTCTAGGTGCACTACCATTGTAGCTGTTGATTTATTTTATATTCTTTATTCTAATTAGATCGAAATTGACTTTGAATTGATGCATGTAGACTCTCATGGACAGCTATTTAAGAAATGGATCACCTTTAAAGATCAAATTGGAGAAACTTTTAAGAAGAAACTAAAGGATAAATTAGCGTTGCAAATATATCACGATCCATCTACTGACGAAGGTAATCACAATAATAAATAATTCCATGTATTTTGAAATTAAATTTTTTTTATTTTATTTTGTTTTGCAGATATTCGAAACATCCAAATTTGCAAATTGATGCATTATATTCTTAAACCTTCCGGAAAGCAGAAGCAAAATGACATAGTTTGGAAGTTTACAATCAACGACTCGATACAATCATTTTTAATAGAAGTAATAGATCCAGCACATATACAAGAAAAGGTATATAATACTAAAACATTTTGCCTTTCGAGAAATTTAACGTTACAACCGTTTATAATTTTTATTAATAACGATAATCCTCAGTTTTGTGTTGTGTACGATGAAATTGTTTATACATTCGACCACTTTTTAGTTGCGTTCGATGTTTGCTTTAAAACATTCTTTGTATTTAAGTTGTCATACCCAAAACAGTCAGAGAAATTTTGGCTCTTCATTCAAAAATATTTTTATAATATAACAACCAATTTTGATAAAATTACACCTGATTTAGTAGATTTAATATCAGAAATAGATAAACAATAATTCAAAATTTTCACTTTTAATTTCTAACGTCATAAATTATTAGTTATTATGTATACCTGTTTTATGTGTTCTGCTTTATTCGGCCAAATTCAGTTTTTATTAAAACACTTCACTTATATACACCAGCTAGGTCCATCTTCTGTCTTGCAGTGTTGTCAAAATAAGTGCAATCAGTTATTTTCGAACCGCAATTCTTTTAAGCGCCACTTACAAAACAACCACTCAAAAAACGAAAATTTCATGCAACAAGCACAACAGTTGCATACAACTCTATTCTTATATCGTCTGAAACGTCCGATAAATTAGTTGTAAATAAATGTAATACTGATTCATTGGAGAAAACGTCGAAAACCAATATCATCGATTTGACTAAAAAAATCCAAAACCAGTTATTAAAGTTTGTTTTAGAACTATATTCAAAAAGAACTTTGACTACTGTGTTAATAGAAACAATTCTAGCAAGTTTTGATAGCATTTTGCAACTTTTGATTGCTACCCTTAAACAAATTATTTCCGAGTCTGAAATAGAAGTTTACCAGTTTCTTGATATTATTGCAAAAATATTTGATAAAGTTAAAACTGAATATTTGTTTAATATAGAATTAACTGAAACGATAGGGTATCAAAATCCACAGAAATGTGTAATTCACAATGAAATACGACAAGTATATAAATCGGGTCAACCATTATTAAAAAATTTTAATTACTATTGCGTACTTTCGCCAATTATTTTTGAAATAAAAAGTTTTTTTGAAAGACCAAATATCCTTAAAGAAACAATAAATATAGAGAAATTCTGATGATCGCCAAAAAACAGACGGTACCCAGACACCATCCGCTATCATCACTTACACTGTTTTTAGATGCTGATGATTTATTACGTGTCGGCGGCAGACTAAGCAACTCAATAAATATGTATGACTACAAACACCCCATCATTCAGCCTAATTCCCATATCGTAAGCAGAATGATAATTTCATCCTTCCATTTAAAATACCTCCATCCAGGTCGAACCCATACGTTTCATCTTATACGACAAACCTATTGGATCGTAAAAGACAGAGCAGCTGTGCGCAATATAGTTCGAAAATGTATCCAGTGTTTCAGAGATCGAGCGAAAACTACCAAACAGCTTATGGGCGACTTACCTTCGGTCCCAGTAACTCCAGCACGGCCATTCGTTAACTGTAGAATAGATTATGCTGGACCCATCGTCTTAGCCAGCAAAAGAGGTCGTGGCATGGCACGAATTTTGTTGGATCCAACAGAAGACTAAAAGAGGTATATAAATTTATTAGTTCTAAGATTAATGATTCTGTTATTAAAGAATTTTGCGCTCATCATGAGATAAATTGGCATCATATACCTCCTTCTGCTCCGCATTTCGGTGGATTGTGGGAATCCGCAGTGAAATCAGTTAAAACCCACCTAAATCGAGTTACTGGTAACTGTCATCTTACCTTCGAAGAAATAAGTACGTTATTGTGTCAAATCGAGGGAATATTAATCTCACGACCACTTTGCTTTATATCGGAAGATGACGAGTCGTTTGATACATTAACACATGCCCATTTCTTGACGGGATCATTTTTATCATCCGTACCTGAGAATGGTCTAGGCGAAATCGCTACGTTCCGTTTATCTAGATGGCAACAAGTTGAACATAGAGTACAAAGTTTCTGGAAGCGATTTTACCAGGACTATCTCAATAATCTACAACAAAGGCACAAATGGAAAAACAGCGTAGAAAATATTAAAATCGGCGATTTGGTATTAATTAAAGAAGACAACCTGCCTTCATGCAAGTGGTTGATGGGTAGAATCCTTGAAAGTCATCCAGGTGCAGACGGATTAATTAGAGTCGTCACCGTAAGGACAGCGACCAACATACTGAGACGACCTGTGTCCAAAATTTGTAACCTTCCACTGGAGTAATTATTGTTGAAGACAGAGAATTTACAAACAGGCATCATAAATGCTACTGTCATTGAATTGGTAAACAAAAAAAATATATAATTTTTGCTTACCAATAGAAAATTGGCAATGTTTTTTGCGAAATTAGCCTTTAACAAGATAATTATATGATTTTATATAATTTTAATTTGTTATTACTTAATAATTTATATTTTTATGTTGACATCTTTACCACCCAGTTGGTAACATTTTCCAAGGAACGTAATTCTCATCCCTAACAAAGGAATAAGATATAGAAATAATTAGTTCTGGAACAAGAATTGCCGAATTAATTTATAATGCAAAAAACTTTGAAATGCAAGTAAAAGTTGTAAACTTTACTAACAAACAACAAACTGTTGTTTTCGATAAATTACCACCGAAGTAATAATAAAATAAATAAAGGCTTCCATGGCACAGAGTTGCTTAAAAGGGCCATTTGGGTATACTGTGGAAACCAAATCATTAGGTATGGGCTAGCCTCATTCGGTCTTTGAGCAACGGATGCAAGGTCGTGATAAATATTTTGGTTGGTACTATAGTACAGCGCACATGAAAGGTGCTTTTCAAAATTCAATTAAACGAATTTTTGAGCAGGAGAGGCTGAAGACCATAATAGAAAATTTTAAACCTTTCTAAATTGAAAAGCTTCCAATAGTTGTTATTAAGACATTTGACCAATTGAGTCTATATTGCAAGAAAATTGACGATTTAATATTTAATTTAGATCGTCGCTTCTCTAAACAAACTGAAATGTTCAATTGAATTGAAAGTTGTGGGCAACCAAGTATCCGCTTTTAAACCCCTCACGTTAATTAATAACCAAAATATTCACCTAAAGGCTATGGAGCTGCCTAGATATGGAAAATTCCTTTTATGAATGTATGCAACCAAAAACTAATATTTTGCTATATGTAAATGTGGAATGTATCAAGTGATGGATCTATCAAAAGGTATTGTTCAAACTGCAAAACAACAAGTGATCAGCAAAAAACTTGTAAGGCAGATTGAACTTGGGAGTCAGTCCAATCTTTCAATAACACCACTCCCCAAACTGTTATAAATTTTTCATAATTTCTGCAGTTAATTATGCCATAATTGGGACTTAGGCTAGAGGTCAAGATTTTAAATATGTCAGTTATTGGTGTTCTAGACCCAAAGACATTTTTTATTTATTTATTTATTTCTTATCAATATTATACAAGTAAGGCTTAGCCTTATTACAATTTCCTTAAAATACAAGAAAATCTTCTGATGTATACTCAATTCAAATATTCAATTACACAATCTTGATTAAAGTTAGAACATTAAATAATTTCATATGACGAACAATAGAATTAAATAAAATTTCAAAAAGGGAAACTAAATACAAAATTTTCTGTCTAAAAAACTTATGTTAAAGTACTAAATAAATATATAAATTTACAAACCAAATTTACAAAATTTATAAATCATAAATCATAAATCTGGTTGCATCTACCCGAACAAAATTATCACAAAACAATATGAACCCGTATTCCAAAATGAAACAAGTATCAACTTAGAGATGAGAAATATGTGAAGCAATCGTTTTTAAAATTACCTAGACTTTTCTTAGATTGTAAATTAGGATTTAATGAGTTCCAAAGTTTAATACCCCGCACAAAAAAAGATGACTCACGTGCTTTAGTTTTGCAATTTGTAGGAAGACTGAAGAGATACATGGGATTTCTATAATAAATTATTTTATAAAGAAAAATAACTGTTATGAACTCTAAATAATGATATAAATCACACCCCAATATTAAACGAGTATAAATTGAAATTGAATCAGCTCTCTTTTTGTTGTATATATGGGGGGGGGGGACTCAGAGCAACCAGAATAAATAGGGACACAGTAGGTTAATGCGGAATAACTAATGATCGTATTAATTTCAGCTTAGCGTCCCGCGGCGTAAAGCTTTCATGGGGCCATAGCGTCCTTAACGTAGCATATATTCTACCATATAATTGGGTTACATGATAATTTCAACTAAGTTTGTTATTCGTCAATAACCCCAAGTTCCTAACCGTATCTACAATCTCAATATTCGCATTGCCAATTTTGATATTGTAATGCCGAAGGTTGGATAACATTACTTTATTACTAGTTAGGAACATGGCTTTGGATTTTAAGGGATTGATTTTAATATGATTGTTATTGCTCCAAATTAAAATTCTTTCAAGTGTATCGTTTATTCTCAGCACGCAAGCATCCATATCGCTTGCTAATGCCGAGTCATAGATTTGCACATCATCTGCAAAAATATGGAACTTTACCGGAGCTACACTCTTTCTGATATCATTTATAAACATCATAAATAACAAAGGGCCCAAGATTGAACCCTGAGGAACACCAAAAGTCAATAAACTCTCGTTGGAAAATTTTTCATTTAATTTGACAATTTGATACCTATCCGATAGGTATGAAGCCAAAAGCTTAACGGCCGAATAGGGCTAATTAAAATTTGAGCACAACTTATGGAGCAGAACTTCATGGCTAACACTATCAAAAGCTTTAGAAAAATCTAGAAGCACAAGCAAAGGCACTTTACGTTCTGCAACAGATTGAACTCAAATCATCTAGTTGTACTATGTCTTTCTCGAAACCCGGACTGTAGATCATCAATTAACCTAAAACTAGAAATATGATTTATCATCTGAAACTTCATATTTTTTTCAATTACCTTAGATAAGCAAGGAAGTATACTGATTGGTCGAAAGTCTTGTATAGTTTCAGGCTTAGGTACCTTCCCAACAGGGGTTATATGTGCAACCTTCCACCCCGTCGGAAAAACAGATTAAGTCAATGCAGTGTTAATTATGTTTGTAGAGATACCATCAGAACCTTGTGCTTCAGATTGAATATCATCAATTGCATTACATACTTCCATAATGGAAGCATTCCTAAAATAAAAACATTGATTATCAGTTGGCGAAATAGCAGAATTCATAAGAAATTGATTTTGCACAGCTGCCTGGGAGCATTTTGCAAACTGATTTGAGAACTCAGTAACTGAAAAATCCGAGACGGCAGTTCGTTTGGTTTTTGAAAGACCATATTTTTGGAAATTTCGCTATAAAATCATATTAGGTAGATCCAAATTAAAAATATTACTTTTGAAATACTGGAGCTTCGCTGCTTTAATCATCCCATTCACCTGTACTTCTTATAATGACTAAATGAAGTGGGATTTTTATTTGCTCTCCAAGTTACATGAAGAAAATCCCTAATACTCCGATGGTGCAGTATAGAGTGATTTAATGAGAAAGACTTGCACGGTGGCTCCAAACAAATTTTTCTTTTGGGTGCAAACTCATCGAGAAGTTGAGACACTAGTGCATTGAAATGCCCGAATTGATTATTAACATCCGGGATGAGGGAAATTACTCCTCAATCAAGCGAATTTGCTGCAATAAGCAAAGCATTTTGATCTACGTTATGCAATGATCGGCAATATCTAAATGCGTCATTGTCATAAATATTAATATCAAAATTATACGAGCCAAAAATCATATGATGGGTTGTAAATAGTCCGGGAACTGAAATTTAAGTAAACCAATTCAATTTAGGTCGATTATTCAATAGCAACAGATCAATACAAGTCATACTTCTATCCACAAAGTTAGTAGGGCAATATGATGCAATTTCTAGGTCCAATGAAAAAATAAAATCCCTGAATGTCCGGACCTACTTTTTATTCGAATTGACATCCAGATTGAAATCACCTAGGATAAGAATATCGCTATATTTGCCGGCTGAGCCTATCAAGAACTTCCTCAGTCTATTTACAAATTTAATACACGGAGGACGATAAACAACACCAACTACAACTTTCTCATTTAGGGGATTAATCAATGCGACCCTTCCGAATGATGTTGTTCCGAATGAAGACATCATGCATAATTTTTCGTATTGGCAACAATAAAACTATGGATCACTTAGGACTTACTATATACGACATTAAAACTTCCATAGAAACCATGTATAGCACTATTATCACAAAACCCTATAGATTACCTTAGCTTACCGGTGTGAAGTTTCTGGACACTTTATTTGAGCAAAAATTAATGCGAGTGTACATCGGCTATATAGGTCATACATATATACCATGGTATGAGGCACAATATCCAAAAGAAGTCTTTCGAAACGGAGAATTTGGAATCTTGTCAGTTGTAGTGTATTGTATGCTTGGTGTTTAAATTTGTTAGATGTTAATTGTATAGTTAAATGTATTATTTAAATCAACCACTATTGACACATTTTAATTTACTTATCTTTTAATTTTACTTTCTTTTACTCTAGTAAAATAAAGTATAGTAATCATGAAAATTTTGGACCTTGATATTTTTAGTGATTTATCTGTTTTGAGGTCCCCTGAGTCCGAAAAAGTGGGTTTCGAAATGGTGTCTGTCTGTCAGTCTGTCAGTCTGTCAGTCTGTCAGTCTGTCAGTCTGTCAGTCTGTCAGTCTGTCAGTCTGTCAGTCTGTCAGTCTGTCTGTGTCCTCTCTACAGCCCAGATGGTTTAACCAATCGAACTGAAACTTCAGATTTAAGCTTTTTTGATAAATTGGGAGGTCCCAGTGAATTTTACTCCAAATCGGCTAACCGGAAGTGGCCACTCCCTTGGTCCAGAAAATTTATTTTGCAAATATTTGAAAAGTATAAGGTTTACAAAAAACTACTTTAAACAAAATGTTTCCAAACATTAAAAACAAATAAAATTAAAAAAAAAAAAATTAAAAAAAAATTTAAAAATTTAAAAATTAAAAAAAAAAATTAAAAAATTATAAAAAAAAATTAAAATTTCTCAAAATTCTCTGTTCGTAAAAGAAAGTCGTGTGTTGGCCACACCTCCATTTTTTAATAATGTTTTCCATTCATTTATTTTATCTTTACAATTTTTATTTATTATAATTAATACAAGATTATCAGACGAACACTTAATGGCTCCTGCTTTATTATCGTCTGTTCGATTATCGATCATCTATTTTGTTCTTATTCACAAAAACATTATTATTAATATCTACGTATACATAAATTATACAAGGGCAGAGGTGCATAATATATATTTGTATAACAAGTGCCAGAGATTTGGACAAGGATCGGCTGTATAGGTCATATAAGCCATGGTGTTTCGCACAATTTGCAGAAGAAGTTTTTTCGAAACGGAGGGCTTAGAATCTTGTTAATGGCCGTTTCGCACTTAAAATATTGATTATTTTCTATTGCTGGCCCATGTTGCGGTATGAATAAAAATGAATTTAATAAGGAAAGCCATCCGTAAACATAAAACACTTACGTGTTGTTAGATGATTGAGAATGGAAATATATACTATATTGATTTTAACCTGAGCTCAGTCTTCAGAGGTATTTTAGTCGTGAGTTTTTTTTCTTTCCACTTCCAACCATCGAAAAAAAAAAAAAATAGTTATCTCGACTCCAATCACCGCATATCTCCAATGAATCAATTTTGAATTTTATCAACTTTAAAGTTTATATTTTCAACACGATTTTAGATAAGCTCCAACACTCCAACATTTCTGTAATTCATTTTATTTTTATTTTAAATCTCAAAAATTACATATATTATTCCGACTAAGGAACTGCATTAACTGACTTAACTTTTGTTTCCCAAAAAAAAAATTGTTGTTCCCGGTCGATATATTTATACTCATCCGAATAAAGGAATGATCGAATGATACACCAATATAAATGCAAAAATTCAAAATTTGTTTTATTCGGTGAAAATGGGGAATTATGATAAAATAAAAAAGTACAAAGTAGCAAATACTTGAAGAAAAGAAAAGCGCAATTGCGGGACAATTAACAAAAATCAATCAATATCCGATATACATTGCAACACCAGTAACAATTAACATGTCAAATTGTTACACCCATTAACAAACACTGCCAGAGATTTGGGCAAGGTTGGGCTATGTAGGTCATATAAGCCAAGGTATGGGGCACATTATCCAGAAGAAGTTTTTTCGATACGGAGGATTTGGAAACCTGTTAATTGCCATTTAACACTTAAAATGTTGAGTATTTTCTATTGCGGCCCATTAAAAAGCACTGCCTGAGATTTGGTCAAGGTTCGGCTATATAGATAATATAAGCCAAGGTATAGGGTACATTATCCATATGGAGTTTTTTCGAAATGAACGATTTGTAATTTTCTTAATTGCAGTGTTCCACCTACAATGTTGAGTATTTGCTTTTGATGGCCCATTAACAAGCAAACCTGAAATTTGGGCAGGTTGATGCTTGACAGTGGAACGAAATCACAAGATTTCGTTAGCCGACAATATTAAGCACTAAAATTTAACGTCCAATCAATTATCCTTTCGCACAATGTAAAAGAAAAAAAAACCTACTGTCATCTTTGACACAATTTCTTTTAAATAATACAAGTGTTCCACTATCATAAACATTATGTCACACGACATTAATATCGTTGACTGATTGATTAATTGGAATGTACGACCAAGCCTAGACCTGTCTCGCAGATGACGCCGGGCCCAACCCATTAAATAAAACAATACCGAATGATATGAAAGAAATGTTAATATTATAGATTCGACCCGGTTACAGACGCCTGTATAGTCGATAGTTAAAAGAAGTTAATGAGCCATTAACAAGATTCCACATCGTCCGTTTCGAAAAACTCTATATTGATAATGTGCCCCATATCTTGGCTTATATGACCTACATATATATCCGAACCTTTCACAAATCTATAGGAGTGATTGTTATTTTCGCCATAATAGAAAATAAATAAATTGTTCGATAATCACACTAAAACACCAATAAATCATTCATGAAGGCGAGCCCATTTATATAGGGATCCTCTTCATACAATCATTTATATGGTGCGCCCACGCCAACGGGATCCATTTTACTCATGAATCTGGTATACATCATTCGATTCACGACATAAGGCTATTATTCTCCATCAGTGGTATCGTGCGACAATCCCTATAATATTCATGTTATTGATTTGAACAATAAATTATCTACCCACCGTTGACAAATACGGTATACACCATCTTGCGACAA
Organism: Tipula vernalis; assembly: GCA_958295665.1. NCBI lineage: Eukaryota > Metazoa > Arthropoda > Insecta > Diptera > Tipulidae > Tipula > Tipula vernalis. Next base: position 156,050,460 of record OY282558.1, read on the forward strand.
TCCCTGTGACATTTATTTTATGATTTGAACAATAAATTATTCAAACGAGCAAAAGTGTTATGACCTAATAAAAAAATTAAAATTTGATATTCCTCCCCACCGTTGAAAAATGTGGTATACGTAACAAAAAAAAATTTAATCTGGGATGTCTCCTCACCGTTGAGAAATACACCATATGATTTACGTCACTTTATTTAAACTGTTACTGCCAATCGTTCTTGAAAATTTATTATTCTTGTCAAAATATCTATTTTATGTTTTTTTTTTTGTTATGAACTTCACACTTTAATATTTCACTCAAAATTCTTATTGGAATTTTATTAACAGTTTTCTAATACATGCTTATAATTTGTTATTTGTTATAAACTTCACACCCATGTTTTGTACACATATTTATGCGCGTGTACATCATTTAGCAGCGCATTAAAAAAAAAAGTTTAGTATTAAATAACCATCAAAAAAAACTACTAACATTTTCAATTACCTAATTCTAAATTCTCTGCAAATCAAAGGACTATCATTTTATGAGCCGAATAGGACTCTTGCAAAAAAAATTTGAAAATTATCAAATTGACGAATTTCGCTTGTATAACAAGGACATTGTTCTATATTATACCTATTGGAAGTGGAATTAATTTTACAATTCGCATTTTAAATTCGTCTCTATAACTTTTAACTGTTGCCACTCTCAACAAAACCGTCTTTACCTGGCGTGCATCTGTAGAATTCGGCCTGTAATCCATTGTGATTGTGCAATTTTTTCATCTCGAATAAGTAAAATTTGATTAACGTCTAAGTTTGTTGTTTTAGTGCGCCATTTGACTCGTTGATTAATATACTTAAGTAGTCTCTTGACCATGATGTCCAAAAGGATTGAACGCGGGTTTGAATGTTTTGCCATTTAGACAATCGGCTTGTAGTGATGTGAACTAAAGTGTTTCCTTCTTCATAAATGAACGTTGTATTTCCGGATACTCTATATAGGTGAGATTTAATGCACTTTATATTAGTCTGCCACAATCCTCCGAAGTGTGGAACACTTGCAGGATTAAATCTGAATCTGAGTTTCTGTGGAGATAAGAAATCATATATTAGCTTAATTCGATTTTCAGATTGGAATTGATCATAAAGGGACTGAAGTTCATTTCGGGCTCCAACAAAATTACTTCCATTGTCACAAACAATTTGACTAGGAATGACACGACGTAAGATGAAACGCTTTAAAGCTACAATAAAAGCCTCTGTCGTCATATCGAAATCAATGTGCACAGCTTTTATTGACAAATATATAAACGGAGCAATATATGCCATTGTAGTGTGATGTTTGCCTCTTCCCTTTCGGTCCTTAATGCACAAGTGGCCTGCATAGTCGACTCCTGTATTGAGAAATGGTCGCTCTGCAGTGACTCGTTCCTTTTGTAGATCTGACATATGGTAAGTTGTTGATTTGTTACCTATTTTTTTATAAAACACAAAATGAATTTTTGAACGTAGAATGTTGTTGCATTGCGGCAACCAATTATCTAAAATTTGTGGCGGATAATATTTGTAAGTAGAGTTGGTGTTGGATGAAAGTTATCACGATAGTACTTATCGATTATGAGGTTCGAAAATGCGTGACTCTATGTTAATAAGACGGAATATTTTGTGTCCAACTTGCAGCTTGAGTTTTCTAGTCTCCCTGCGATACGTATTATAACACTATTGACATTTCCATGCTGCACGGTATACTAAAGAGTATCTGAAAATGATTTTGCCCGTGAACATTTAAAGCAAATAATTTCAGATTGTATTATTTCGTCCACTGTAGATGGAAAAATATAATTTTTGAGATGCACTCAGTAAGAGATGTGCCTGTTATGGAAAGGCCAGAACGAAGCCCGGACCTCAATCCCATCGAACATTTATGGGACGAGCTTAAAAAAGGGTTCGAGCCAGTGATGTTGTTTCAACGATTCTCCAGGAGCTGCAACAGGCGATCGCAGAGGAATGGGAGGCGATACTTCAAGATTTGGTGAAAACTTTGGTGAAATCGATGAAACATCGAATGGAAGCTATCATTCGGGCTAGGGGAAGGAATACTTCTTACTAATAAAAATGATTTTTTGCTGATTTCCATGTTTTAATTCGATTTTTACCACTAATTTTCATGCAGATAAATTCACAAAAAACGTATACTTGAGATGTTAACCCCAAAAATCACTTTGTTGACACGGTATAAGTACAAAAATGGTACCACTGGATAGGTGTTGTAATAGACTTTGAATCTGCATTCAAGAAAATTAAACAAATATTAGAGTTTTTGATAGTTTTGCAATTTTGATGAAAATTTATCAATGTGCGAATTTTTTGCACCCAAGTGTATTCTAGAGTAGTATTTTCTCAGATATTGACGGCTAATCTCGAGTTGATCATTCATTGTCTGGTTAATCACAGAAGTGCGTGGTAAAGAATGTTGCTTAGTTGGAGAAACCTTCGTCTTTGCAGCTTGAACAATATATTTTCAGTAGAATCTTGCCCACGTATACACACTGTAATGCCATATGCGATCTCCGATGATTCAGAAATCCCATACAAATATTCATTGGTATATTTTGGGCGATATTGAGATACAAATCGTGGAATCTGGGTGCTTTGAAAGTGGTGTAATAATAATCTGATTTTCGGCCAATTTTGCAAAACATCTTCAGGCAGTTAATCATCCCAGTTAAGTTTACGCAACCGTAGCTGTTGGAATACACATTTTGTTAATATTACGCATGGAGATAAACACCCAAGAGGGTCAAATATTCGGCAAGCTTCTGATAAGAAAGCCCTTTTGGTTTTGTCGTTATTACTGATTTTTTCCTCCAATATTAAAAATCGTCTTAATGCTTGATGATACGTGGATCCCAGGTTTTCTCGTGGTAACTTGAACGGAAATTTGACAACATACCGTTTATAATCTCCTCTTGCCGTATTTTGCTTGTAGTAACATTCACATTTATTTTCAGCAGCACTCTGTGATGTAAAACGGGAAATTTGTTCAGGTTCCCAGAAATAATTGATCAACTCTATTTCTTTATTCGAAATAGTTGTGTGTAGAATTTTAGGTTGTTCATTTGCCGTAGAGTTAGTAATTTTACTGCCCATTACCCAGTCAAATATAGTAGATTACGCGAAGAGTGATCTACGATTTGCAGTTTTTCTGTTCGAATAATTTTATAAAAAAACATCACTGCCCAGGATTATATCAATCATGGCAGGAATATTAAAGGTTGGATCAGCTAATTTAAGGTGTTTCATTATCGGCCAACGAGTATTATCACATTTATTGGTAGGTAGCTTTGGGGTTAAAGTAGCTTTGAGGTAGCTTTCAAGGAGCGTACATGCTATACATTTCTGGTGAAAAAATGTACACCACGAAGTTAGCTATATGAGTTGAATTATTTCCAACTAGAATAAAAAGTTCACCAGGGTAACCAATTTTAACAAAAAGTTTTACTATTTTGCTAACTTCGTGGTGTACATTTTTTCACCAGAATTGGATCATGTACGCACTGTCAGGTTCCACTTTAGCTACTACATATATGCAATTTTACTTTAGTGTTTGTCATGAAGCCCAATGCGTGTGAAGCCCAATGCGTTTTACGAAAGCTTCACTGAAAATGGTGGCTTGTGACCTGGAGTGAAGTAATCCTCTAGTTGTGTGAGTGATGCCAAATTGATCGATGACGTTAAAAACAGCCGTGGACAACAAAGTATTAACAATACGTTAAAGATTCTGCTGATTTGGTGTTATCGAATTTAGATCCAGTTTTAATATTTGTTGAGGTTGGTTGAAATGTTGTTGATGAGTTAACATATGCAAATTTGTTAATAGTAGGCAAAACGTTGATTGTAGATGGATTAGCATTCATGTTGATTGTAGAATCAGTATTAGCGATATAGTTTGAGGATAATTTGGTTTTGTTGAGTAAATTATTAGGTCGCGAAATACTACTGGTTTGGTGTAGTAACGTGTGGTGTTTGTGCCTACAGTTAAAACATCGGTTCTGACTTTGGCAGCTACTAGTTTCGTGACTTGAACAAGAACAGTTTTGGCACAGGCTGTTAGTTTCGAAGACATGCTTTCTTTCCACTACATTAAGGTTGTTAAAAAAGAAACACTTAAATATTGGGTGGTTGGTGGCTTTGCACATAGCGCAATTGAAACGAGCTGTAACTGTGTGTATTTTAGTATGCTGGCGATTAGAGTTTGGAAGTTTGGTCGTTGTGCAAATTTCCAATGAATCGCACTACGTAGCCAGAAATTCTAGCAGTGTATGGTTAATACGGCGGGTGAGGTAGAATTTCCCAGTTCTGCCTGTCCAAGTAATTTTTGACAGGTATAGCAACATGTGGCCTAGCGTTATCATGTTGCAAAATAATCGTATTGTGCCCTTTGTCCCATTCCGGTCGTTTTGCGGCTAAAGCTTGCTTTAAAGCCATCTGTTGTCGTCGATAAAGTTGTTCCGTAATGGTTTCACGCTCTTTCATCATCTCATAATAGACGACACCCTTCATATCCCACCAAATACAAAGCATCACCTTCGAACCATGGATATTTGCTTTTGGCATCGACGGCCCTGGTTCACCTGGCTTGACCCACGCTGGTTTGCGCTTTTGATTGTCATAATGGACCCATTTTTCATCCCCAGTGATGATCCGATGCAAAAACCCTTTCCTTTGTTGTCGTTGAAGCAACAATTCGCACATGGTTTTCCGACGTTCCATGTCACTTTCTTTCAATTTGTGTGGCACCCAATTTCCCAGCTTCTGAACCAATCCCATTGCATGTATACGTTTCGAAATATATTATTGGGTAATATTCAACTCTTCTTCCATTTTTTTTTTCAGCTTGATAAGAGTCCACATCAAGCAATTCTTCCAATTCTGTATCTTCAAATTTTCTTGGTCTGCCTTCACGTTCTTTGTCTCTTACGTCAAAATCACCAACTTTGAATCGTTGAAACCACACTTTGCATGTTGTTTTCAATGGAGCATGTTCACTGTAAACTTCCACAAGTAAACGATTTGTTTCCGCTGGACTTTTCTTCAACAAAACATAATGAAGTAAAACTTTCCGCAAATGTTGTTTTTTTAGCACAAAATTCGACATTTTCAATTACATGAAAATAATTGTTGTTTACGCTTTGAACAAATGTCACTAGTAATTATTTAAAAATCATGTATTGCCCGATTGAATAATATGCAAGCAGTGATAATAACGACACCTATCTAAAAAGGTAGGAAATTTATTTGTACACCCAATATAAAAAAATTAAAAAATAAAGACCAAGTTTGTTATTTCTAATTAAATGGCATGTGTGCCGCGTGGGTATGCAGTGTGTTTCTTCAAATATCGGAGCACTACCATATACGTAACATTCGGTATTGGTGCGCGGCTTTGAAAAGAGTTTGCCTCAAGCAAAATTCTTATATGCCGTGTGTGTTTTAATTTTAAATTTTTAATCTGTTCCAGAGATTGAATATATTTGTGATGAAGGTTTTTAATTGATGGTTTTTGATTTCAGTATACAATAATACATGTGAGTCAATAACCTAATACTTTGTACCTGATACCTAATTTTTTCGAGTAAGATTTTAAAGATTCGGCTTTATGTAATCGCGGATTTTAATGGCCTCAATTTATAAAGTGAGGCTCACACCATATATTTAATCGTATATAGATACAATAAATTTGCATTGCATTAGTTTTCCTATTCCTTATTTTTATTATCTACATATTATCAATTTTCATGAGGCACGAGTTTACAAAATAATTACGTATGTATGTATGTACTTATGTAAATAAATAAAAATTATTTATGCTGTTAAATATCTAATGAATTGGTTGAATGGAGCGAGCTAGAGAAGTGCAAAGTCATAATAAAAAATTAAATTACGGGTTAATTCTATATTATACGAAGAGTGCATCATACTATATATATATATATATATATATATATATATATATATATATATATATATATATATATATATATATATATATATATATATATATATATATATATATATATATACGAGTATAAGATGTATGTTACAGAAGACACACTTCTTTTGTGTACATCATGAATATTTTTAAAATAAGTCACGATTTATGATAATTAGATTTTTTTTTTGCTTCTACTCTACTATTTTCTAAGATGTTTATTTAACTTAAAAAAATAAAAGAACAAAAAGTTAAAACAACTTTAATTGATTTGAGATCAGACAAAATGAATGAACCAAAAGAGGTACAAGTTAATATTCTTTGAAATTATTGTGTATGGTTTGGCGTAGTTCGTTGGCATAGTGCTCGATTAATTTCTGCGCGATGGTGTTGTAATAAAATATTCGATTGCTTTAAATTAAATAAATAAATTAATTAAAATGCAGCAACAACAGCAACAACAACGGTAACACAGAAAAAAGGTTATTAGGTTATTAATGCATTTGTGATGGAAAATCAGGAAATCTTGACGATGGTGTGTTGCTTAATACGTATAAATTTATTTCTTTATTTTTTTTTTGTTTTTTTGGAGGAGTGTCGATTTTGACACATTTTGTTTTGTTACTCGTATTTTACAGTCAGCTGTGAGCATTATTCATGAGTTCGAGCTAAGGTAATTAATTTTGTGTAGCAATTAATTAAAAATGTTTGTTATGTGATTGCATTAATGCATTATATGGAGATCTATTGCAAATAACTTTCTAATTGCTTTTTGATATTGGAAGTGTCTTGAAATTCAAATGTAAAATGCTGATCTATTCTTCGAACCCAAAAATAATTAGAGTTAATAAGCAAAATTTTACACTATTATTGCACCTATATTTGAATCGTTTTCTAGCACTTGGGTGAAAACTCACGTTTCACGAAGGAATATCTCGACCAAATACCAAAGCCGAACTTAAATAAAACGAAAAGTTGAAAGTAGGATCAATCATTTATTCGAGATTGCATTCATGGCTGATATCAAGCATATTTATCGGCACATTAAAGTGAGCATTGATGATATTTACTTTCTGCGAATTATTTTGCTTCCAATCCAGATGTATCATACCCCTTTCCTAAAAATATTAAAATGAGATGGCTGACATACCGAAAGGCATTACCATCGATTTCTCTCATTAAATTTTCGAGATGGCATTCAACACGACTTGCCGCATTTGTTTATTCGTAATTTTATGCGTCGTTGCTGCGGCAAGAATTGTGTGTGCTCTTTTACTAGTAATATTGTTCAAGAACAAAAACATTCACATTACCATACCAAAAATTAAATTATATATGTACCGAGGGGAGGGGAGGGGGCGAGTATTAAAAGTGTAATATAATCATTTACCACACCTCTCAAGTAGTAGCAGTTTAAGCCAACTGACTATTCGGTGCAGCGCCATCTCAAATATGGGAATATTATTACAATCTGGGTTTGAGTAGAGTTAAGAATTTAAGTTCGAAAATTGAATTTAGATCCCACTCAAGTCGAGAAAGAAGTAACAAAATGTCACCGGCGTATGAATGAATTACATTGACGGTTGTAGGAAGAAGATAATTAATATAAAATAGAAAAACGCTTGGAATAAGACGCGTGAGATTCCACTCAGTTGGATTTAGTGGTAGAAAAATAATTCTCAACCAAAAAACTAGCAAACCACCAATTATAAATATGATGTCAAATTGCACAGATAATATATGTACATGCGGCTTCCTCGAACAAATGGACAGTGATGTCATACATCACATCAACCGTATACCGCCCTTGATCAAAAGTATACAAACGACCATTTAGAAAGTGGGCCATTTCGAAGCAACCTATTATTACTTTAGCACTTTCGACAGTACCGAGATTAAGTCAACAGGACTGTAATTTTATGGGTATGATTTGTTTCCTTTTTTGGTTACAAGATAAACATTAGCTATTATTCAGAGCTCCCTATAGTTTCACTTTCCTTCAGCTTCATTTGGCCAACCCATTTAAAGTAAATAAAATACTTAATAAGAGTAAGATTCTTTAACCAAATGATTTCCAAAATAAAACCCTAAAAGCCGTGTTATATCAATTTTGTAAGGCACTTAAAGCTTCCTTTTGATCTTCGCTTAGTTAAAAAGCTGGAAGGTTTGAAATGTAAAAGATAATTTCGCTTTTCTTCGGCGGAGCCGATCCAGTTGATTGATCGGCGAGATCGTGTTTTTTGACCTTTGAGTTCTGATATTAACTGCTTGGTTTGGTTCATTTGGTGAATCAGTTGAGGTCGAATACGGCTTTCTGGGTCAATGTTGTCAAGTGAAGTTCTAATTCTGTTGATTATTTCCTCATATTCGGTCAAGTTGATGACATGGATTAATTTAAAATTTCCATTGATGATTCGTCCATTGCCTTGTTTGAGAGTTACTATGGGTGTGGTATATTTGTAGATGGTAAGTGAGCTTGTCAAGCCCAATATCCAGAAACTGGAAAGAAGAGATTATTGCGTTAAATTTTTTATTTGAGTCTTGTGGACCCTTTTTCCGGAGGTGGTGGTAATTGTGACTCGATTATCTTTGGCCACAGTTTCTCTTTTCCTTCTATCTGCTTGATTGTCAGTTGGTTTCTGAAGACGTTTATAGGTGCTTCGCAGTACTGGATTAGGTCTGTGCTGTCTTCTTCAGCGCTGTGTATCGTGGAGGTTGATGATAGGGTGTTGACCTCTAGTTCTAATCTTGACAAGGCATCGGCTACTTTGTTGGTACATCCAGGTTTGTATATGAGTGCATAGTTGTACTCTTCCAATCGTGCCTTCCATCTTTTTAATTTTGCGTTATTATTTTTAGTACTTAGTGCAAATGTGATCAGCTGATGGTCCGTGAGGATTTTAATTTGTTTCGCTCCGTACAGGTAATTTCGTAAGTTATCTAATGCCCAAATGATTGCTAGCATCTCTTTTTCATTGACCGCATAGTTCTCTTCGGTCTTGTCTAACGATCTGGGTATATATGTGATTGGTCTGTCCTTTCCGATGTCACCCTGTGATAATACGGCACCAATTGCATAATCTGAGGCATCGGTAGTAAGTATGAAAGGTGTATCGAAGTCTGGAAAGATTAGTATCTCAGTGGATGCTAAAACCTCTTTGATCTGACGGAATGCTTGGAGTTCTTTCCCTGTTAAGCTGATTTTCACTTTTTTTGATTGTGTTGCTTTAATTTGTGCGTTTTCGCCTCTTGTGAGGTTGGTTAAGGGCTTGGCGATTTTCGCGAAGTCTCTAATAAAACGTCGATAATACGATGCGAGTCCAAGGAATGATTTTAACTCTTTTAAATTATCTGGGCTCTTTAGGTTTCGTAATTCTGTTTCTGTTTTCATGAATTCCGTTTTGTCAACTTTGACACGTAGGTTAGCTTTTTCAAGTTTCGAGAATACTCTTTTGACATTAATAAGGTGTTCTTCTTCGGTTTTCCCTCAGAATATGATGATGTCGTCAATATATACATAGCAGATGATTCCGATGAATTCTATCAATACGTCGTCTATCATTCTTTGGAATATAGCTGGCGCATTTTTTAGTCCGAAAGGTAGTCTTAAAAATTCATATTTTCCATTCATCGTGGAAAAAGATGTTTTCGGAATATCCTTTTTTATCATCCTGATTTGGTGAAATCCTGATGTAAGGTCGATGGTTGTAAAAAACTTTGATTTTCCAAGATTTGCCAATGTGTTTGATATGTCAGGAATTGGATATGTGTCTGACACCGTGACGGCGTTTATTCTTTTAAAATCGACGACTATCCTATATTTTTTGATGCCTGATGCATCCAGCTTTTTTTCAACTACCCAAATTGGTGAGTTGTATGGGCTTTTAGACGACTTTCCAAGTGACTATCCCGAACTTCGATGTTGTTTACATGAACTAAGTGTTTTTCCTTTATTAATTCCACATTTTGATATTTGGGGTTATGGTTAAAATGTTATTTTTCCGGTCTATAATTGCTCCAAGTATTTTTAGAGTGTCGTCCCCGATTATTCCGTCGAATGTTTTTAAACCAGGTAATACAAAAAACTCTATTAATGTGTCAATTCCAATGCATTTGAAAAATTGTCCGGATATTTTTTTACTGATCTTGATGTCCCCTCCCGCTGATTTTATTTTAAACGGGACATTAGTGGGAATGGATCCTTCAGCTAGTTCAGGTTTGATGAAGTTCTTGTTGGCTCCCGTGTCGATTAAAAATTTGAGGATGTTATTTTTTGCTGTTTTGTACTCTAGGTAGGGTATGCTAGAGAGGCTTTCTCCATAAAATTTATCTCTGAGTTTATTTCCTCAGGTTCGTCTTCTAATGGCTCGATATCCGTATTTTCATTAATTAACTGATTATATTCCTCTTCCTCCTGTGTATCAAAATGATAAATTCTTTGCTGTCTTTGGGATTCGCCGTAGCTTGGATGTTCTATTTTTGGTTGATGGTTATTTTGATATGCTGGTATATTCATGTAATTTACGCGTTTGGTTTGAATTGACTGGTCAATTTCCATTGGTGTTGTAGGTTTCGGATAAATTGGCCTAGGTGGTATTTGTTGATTCAGATTTTGATTGTTGTATGATGTTTGGTTGTTATAATGTTGATTATTGTATACCATGTTTTTCCATTGCGGTGGTATTAAATTGTGGATTACTCGTGGATTATGTGAGTTGGTATACAAAACTTGGTTGACCGAGTTATTAATTCGTGGATTTTGTGGGTTGATATACGAAAATTGGTTGATTGGAGCTGTTACCGAGTTATTAACGTTCTTTTTCTGAATCGTCAAATTTCTGAAATTCATGTTTTGAATCTCAAGGCAGGACCCATATGCTTCCGGAAGTGTGGTCGGTTTTTGGATGATTAACATTCGTGACAATTCTCCATTTAACCCTCTGACAAAAACATCCAAAGCTCGATTCCTGTAGTTTTCGACTAGGACGCTGATGGTTTCTGTCGAATAATCCTCCGTTTTTATCTTATTTACTATCAATGAGAATTGATGATTCACATTGACATAAAATTCATCGATTGACATATTTCTTTGTACAAGGTTATTTAATTGATGTTCTAACGTTCGAAGATCCCTCTTATCTGCGTAGTGGAGCGACAGGCACTTTTTTATAGACGCCCACTCATCATCGAAGATGTTATATGATATTAATGCCGCATCGGCGTTTCCTCTAATCTTTTGCCGTATGTGTTGCAGTATTGCTCTATAGATTGGTTTAGTGCGTACAATGTTATAGTCTCGTAGAATGTTCTCGACATTGTGCACCCAAGAGATATATTGAGTTGGATTTCCATCGAACTGTTGTAGTTCCTTCACGCAGTCAGGTAACTTACTTTATGTCCTTAAGCTCTTGTTCGTTTTGTGGGACTGCGAATATTGTTGTTGCAGCTGGATTTATAGGTTTCTCCAGTACCTCGAGTCTCCGCTCGATTTATTTGGTGAACTCAATTTGAGCATTTAGGGCTCCGGTTATTTTTGTCAATGCAGCTTGGATTTGATCTAATTTTTGATCTACTGGTGTCTTCATTATAATGTTTCACTTTTTATTATTATATTTTAAATTTTGTTTATATTAGTATTGTTGATTATTATGATCACTTTTTATTGTTGTAATTGAACAAAATGTTTAGTTACTTTTATTATTATTTGTTATTATATTCACTTTTTATTATTGTTTATTTTGTAATTGTTATTATAAAAGAATATTAAGTTACTATTATTATCGTTATTATAATTACTTTTTATTATTAAAATTCTCGTTATTATTATAATTACTGTTTCTTAATATATATTTTTTTTTATTTTGTTATTAATTTTTACTTACATTAAAATTAAAAGGCTTTTCATGGCCTATTTGTGGATTAGTTTTGCCACAAAGGTCTTTATAGTGCACAGCCGGTTTTCGTACACTCGGAACCCGCACGTGTGTCTTCTAAATAAATGGATATGCTGTATTTCTCCCGTTTGGCGATGTTGCGTTGATATTTGTAACCCGCCTACTAATGGTACAAACTTTATCACGGTTTATTTAGTTTCACTACTTCAGTGGAACGGCTTTAGCTATGTTCTTATGTGTGTAGCCTTTAAAATTTGTGGTAAAGGTAACGGTTATGTTCTTGTGGGTATAACTTCTGTTTTTAACCAAAAACTGTCGTTCTTTAATTTTAGATATTTTTCAGCAGAGGTTTCGGCGCCAGTTAAGAGTTTTACTCGAAGATTATATAAAAAAATGAATTTATTTTATTATTTTATGTTTATCTTTTACATTTCAAACTAAAAACTAACTAACTTTCAAAATATTTTAACATTTTATATATAAAAAATTGCTTAATAAGTAAATTATAATATTCTCAAATAACTAGAACATGTCTGCGCGTGTTCTTACATGTGTTTTCCTTTTAAGCTGATTTAGAATCTTTAGGTGATGCGCGTGTTTGCAATTTATGTTGAATTGCAATTCTAGTTGTGTTAACTTATATCTGCCGCCCATGGTTCTTGAGGTCGTATTTAAAAAGTGCTTTTTAATGACTTTTTATTCTTCGGGAAGTACTAATGTTGTACAATTTCAACTCCTCAATTTCCCAAAATTGTCGGAGAATAACATCAATGCAGGTGGTTTCAATATTGGATATTGCGTCTTAATTTTATTTCCACAGATTATCCAGCCGAATATGATATTCTGGGCTATTACACACAGTCATTTCGTTTTATCGTTTCAGGTAGTAATATCTCGAAGAATTCGCCTACTCCAAGAATCATCTCAAATGATGATGATTTTGTGAGTTCCGGACCAGCTAATGGTAGGTTGATAATGTTTTGATATCCATCCTTAGTTGTTAAATATTCTGGCGTATATGTTGTCAAACTGTGGAGATTCAAAGCTTGATATTCTATAGTTTTAAGATGATTAAATCTAGATTTAATAAATAACTCAAGTTCAGTTTTTGCTGTATCTTTGAATGCTTTCTGGGTAAGTGCGAGCCTGAATTTAGTAAGGCTCGGGATGGTTGCGAAACTTCAAGCTTGTCTTCAACTAAAATTATTGCCGTTGGCAACAATGATGAACGATGACTTCCTCAGCTCGTGAACTTATTAATTTGCTGAATGACCACGAAGCTTGAAGATGGTAGCTGATTTTATTGAAGCGGATTGCTTGGTTGAGGTACTGGTTTACTGATTGACTGGAGAGCAGTTTTGTTTACAGAAGAATATGGTTACACATTAATCGGGTTTTCGACAGGGCATATTGGTTGGCTTTGGTGATTGCTAAGTGGTTGAGTGCTATGGAATGCTAAGTGTGATTGTTAAGTGGTTGTGTGCTGTGTTGGCCACAGTGCTGTGAAATGGCGAGTACATTAACGTGGAACAGTTGTTGGATGAATGTTGTTCTCCTAAACAATTAAAACAAAGTGACTTCTCAGGTGTGTATCCTTTTCTTGAGTGAACGTCCATTGCTTGAAATACGACGGAGCACTTAAATAGTTTATGATTACCAGAACACTGAATGCATTTAAGGTTCGATTTCAAATCAATCTCTGCATAAGCTGTATGAATTTTGATGGATTCCGGAAGAATTGGGGTTTGTACTAGGACTTGCATCTGGAACATCTAAAATGAATCGCATTCGATAGGAAATTCCTTATTGATGACATGGTATGCCCATATTTTTCTTGTCTCTGGATCCATCTTTTGGAGTAATGCAATGTTTCGTTGTGGTTTGGTCTAGCGTAGTTAAACCCCGAAGCACTCCATCAGATGTATCACACAACCTTCATAGTTGTTCGACTGAACATTTAGTTACTAGCGGCTGGTCTTCAAGAGTTTGAAAAATGAATTGGCTATATGCGTCTTTGGCCGCTCAACCTCCTTGAACCCTTTCAAGTATTGTGGTTTAGTGACTTTCCTTAATCTTGTATTCGAATAAATTTGACCGGTAAACAAATCCTTAAAGTTTTCCCATTCCTGATAATCGCCTTGAAATTGTGCAATATTTGCGCGTGGAAGTTTTGGTTTTTGCTAAATCTTTTTAAAGACAATTTTTTATTGCAAGTACCTCCATCACAAATGCACATTACTTCTCCTGATAAGATAATCGACCAGACTGGGGGCCCAGCTTTAAAACTAGCTCAGTCGCTAACGATGGATCCGGATATTTGGCGCCCTCCGGATTATGTAGCCTTATCTGTGTACTGCGGATCTCTGCACAGATGGACACTTTTTTCTCCCCTACTCGTGGGAACAATTATGGATCTTCATAATAACAAAAAACAACAAAAAGAGTCGGGCTCTCTAAAACACAGGAAAATGTAGAGAACGAGACTCGGGTCTGTGGGCCTGACTCTAAGTCTACAAATAAACAACGGGACATAAGCGAGGCTGGTCCCTCCACTCGGGTCACCAAATCTGAGTATAGAAATACAAAGCGGAACCAAAGCATGAACGAAGCTGGTTCCTCAAAACCAACCTATAATACTAGGAAGAAGGCCTGGAGGGCCCTGGTTAAGACAAACAACATCTCGCCAGAAGACAGAACGGATAAGGACAAATCCACGCTTGCGTGGGCAAAAACAGTCACCGAGAAAAAGTCGAAAGGCCCTTCAGCTGGCTCACAGCTTAAAAGAAATAGATCTCAGGAGGAAAGTCCTAAGATCGCAAAACGAACAAAACTCTATGCTTCCGCTGTGAGGCCTTTTAAAGAGGTCCTCAAGGATCAGCTGGTTGTGGCAGTTATTAACAAATCCCAAGAGGATGTTATTAACAAATCCCAGTATCACGCCCGCCAATTGGAGGAAGGTGGAAGGGGTCTAAGCCACCACTTACCTGAAAGTCCTGTCGGAAAATCCAGGAGATCCTGCTCCGACTTGTCGGGACGCAATATGGCACAGAAATCAGGTGAAACTGACTGCCTTTGCAGATCAGAGGTCCCTGCAGCTTTATAAGAAGGCAGTTGGGGGCTTGGCGAGGTAAGGCCCGGAGCCAGACTTGCTGTGATTGATAGGGAGGAGAACCCCTGCAGACCAAGAGCTAGAGTGTAAATCCCTTCGGAGCCTAGTGATCCGAAGGTGATACTCGAGTTGTTGTAGGTTGGCAACCCGGAGTTTCAACGCAAAACTGGAAAGTTGCCAAGGTCGAGGAGGCAAAGGCTGACTATAGGTCAGCTGTTATTATTTTAAACAGGGAGTCACTGACTGCACTGGAAAAAATCAACGGTCTAATCAACTATGGCTTTAGTGCAGTCACACTCAAGGTGTATAAGAAGGACGCGGACAAGCCGGAGGCTCCGAAGTCATCTTCAGAAAATACCACGCTGCTTGATACCTCATCTGCGAGCGCGGAAGTAGCCAGCCAAGCGGAAACTCTCTCCACGGACACGGAGATGTCAACGTCCATTGAGTCTTTAAAGAGGCTCTCAGAGGACTCTCATCAGGGGATGACTTTGATGTTACTGTGGTGGAGAAGAGGCTGTAGACACTGACATTTCTTCAAGTCAACCTTCACCACTCTAAGGCAGCATCAGCTGCTCTAATTTTAAAAATTGGGAAAGAAGCGACAGATGTCGTATTGATCCAGGAACCTTGGGTCACTGAAGACTGGGTACTTGGGCTCAAGACTCCCTATTATAGATTAATGCACGCGAAAAAAGAAGGTAAGGTTCGGTCGTGCATTCTCATTTAAAATAACATAAGTTGCCTTCTGTTATCAAATTTCAGTAACGGAGATGTAGCAGCGGTCAGAATTTAGGTCGGTAAACGAAACCTCTGACTAGTATCAACTTACCTGGCTTATGATGAAGTGGATACTCCACCAATCATTCTAGATGAGCAAATCTTGGAGGTTCAGAAGCGCAAGGTTGGAGTATCCTTGGGAGTGATGCAAATGCTTATCACACAATCTGGGGAAGTACGGACACAAATGAACGAAGTAAGTTTCTCCTTGATTACATTTTAAGTACTTACCTTTATATATGTAATATATGTAACATAGGCAATAAGCCGACCTTTATAACTAGTAATAGACAGGAAGTATTGGATATTACTTTTGTCTCAAGCTTTTTGGCGATTAATTTATTAAACTGGAGAGTGTCGGAGGACCACTCGTTTTCTGATCATTGTTATCTTCAATTTCAAATGGACTTGACTTCTACAAAAAGCCCAATCTACAGAAACAGGAGGAAAACCAACTGGGATACCTTTAGAACTATTCTGGGTAATTCACTACCAGTTCCGGTGCCAAAACCTTCAAAAACTGCGCAAGAGCTCGGTGGCTTGGTGGACGAGTTGTCCAGCGCTTTTAATGAAGCGATACTGGGCTTTAGTCCCCTTAGCAGGCCTAGGGGTAAATCTCGGCCACCCTAGTGATCCAAGGAGATTCAACAAACACGTCGTATGCAAAAAACTCTTCAAAACTGCACGGAAAACAAAATCTGTTGTATACTGGGACTCCTATAAGGAAGTCCTCAAAATTTTACAAATATCAATTGAGAAGTGCCAACAATAGCTCTTGGAGACTATACTGTGGCAAAATTCAGGAGTCTTCGGAGATGTCTAGGCTACGCAAAGTACTAGCAACTGGTCCTTCCATCACAAGTTATCTTCAACGGCCGGATGGGATATGGACCACTAATAGTGCGAAATCGCTGGAACTTCTGATGGAGACTCATTTTCCTGATTGTTCCGAATTTGTACCTAGCACATCAGTAGGTAAAAGGGCTAAAACCCTCATAGGCCAAATTATTAAAGAAAAAAGATCATGTTGGCGATAAACAGTTTTAAAGCATATAAGTCACCTGGAGTGGATGATATTATCCCTGTGGATATTCAACAAACTACGGATCTAACAATTTCCTGGTTAGAAGTAATTTTCAAAGGCAGCCTAGAACTATGTCACATTCCTAGTAAATCGACAGAAGTGAAAGTTGTTTTCATACCTAAGGCGGGATAACGCTCACACTGCAATCCCAAAGACCTTAGACCGATTAGCTTATCTTCCTTCCTTTTTAAAACACTGGAAAGACAAATAGAAGCTCATATTAGAAGCACGATTGTGCCGAAAAAGCTGTCCAAATCTCAACATGACTATTGGAACGGGAGATCTGTAGAGACTGCTCTTCATTCTCTTGTATTTTCCATTGAAAAATCTTTCGAATATAGAGACTACGCAATGGTAACCTTCTTGGATATTGAGGGGGCCTTTAACAATGCTTCCAGGGGCTATAACTCGGGCAATTTCAGATCTGGAAGTGGATGAATCTCTCAAGGAGGCAGGATCATAATTGCCAGTTTTGTTGAATCCTCCGTCAGAAGATTTGCAAGCAGAGGTACACCGCAGGGTGGCGTACTGTCCCCCCTACTTTATAACTGGGTTATAAAGGACCTGTTGCTGAGACTGGAGGACGGTGGCTTTAAGGTGGTTGCCTATGCGGATGATGTTGCTATTGGTGTCCGTGGTAAATATCCCGGCACCCTTAGTGAGCTTATGCAGAATGTCCTGGGCACTCTTTCATTATTGGCCAATGGCTGTGGGTTGAATGTGAACCCACACAAAACCGAATTGGTTCTCTTCTCTAGGAAATATAAACTTCCTCACATCGATCCTCCCACTTTAAATGGGTTCAGCTTGACTTTTACAGTTGAAGCGAAGTTTCTGGGTCTCGTTTTGGATAGCAAATTATATTGGAAACCGAATATTCTGGAAAGGGTAAAGAAAGCTTCGGTAGTGCTATACTCTTGCAAAAATGCCATTGAGAAAGGATGGGGCTGGAGCCCCGCATCGTACATTAGCCTTATACCGCAGTAGTCAGATCCATACTCTTGTATGGAGTAATAGTCTTGTGGCCTGGTCTGGATAAAACTGTCAACCAAAAGCTGTTGACAAAAGTTCAGAGAACAATCTCTCTGTGCATCAGTGGTGCACGGAGGAGCACATCCACTCAGGCACTAGAGACTCTGCTATTTTTGACTGATCTAGATATCTTGGGGAAACAGTTGGCAGCTTGTACTGCCATACGGCTGAAATCGATTTTAATGTGGACCTGCAACAATATAAGGCACTCATCTATTTTGTGCAACAAACAAATTCTCAAAGCCACCGACTTTACTGTCCTGCCAATATCTTTTGACACAAAGTTCCGGACTAGGATCCCATCCAGCGAGGACTGGATTATGGGTGCAGTTTTGGAACCAGGAATTATAAACTTTTTCACTGATAGTTCAAAACGGAACGGGTTAGTCGGGGCTGGAGTGTTCTGCGAGGAACTTCTGTTAAATCTCCTGTTCCGTCTCCCCGACTACTGTAGCATTTTCCAAGCTGAAGTAACTGCCATAAAGAAAGTCGTAGACTGTTTGAGGTATAATGTAATATCAGTTTTTGATATTTGCATATATACGAACAGTCAGGCTGCCATTAAAGTGCTTCAATCACACCGCCTCACGTCGAAAGTAGTACAGAACTGTCTCTCATCTCTTAACGAGATGACAGATCAGTTCAACATCCACATTTTATGGGTGCCAGAACAATTCATAAGTACAGGGAATATAAACGCCGATGATCTGGCTCGACGTGTTACAATGGACCATTTCTCAGAAAACAGAAAGGATATTGAAATGCCTCTTGCGGTATGCAAACTGCTGCTTCAGGAAGAAGGTAGCAAGCTGACGAATGACAGATGGTCAAGTATCACTTCTTGCGTAAAAACTCGGCAGCTCTGGCCAAAGTTGGACTTGGCGAGATCCAAACAGCTGATGTCACTTCAGCGAAGTCAGATCAGCGTGGTTGTTGGAGTGATTACGGGGCACTGTCTCATAGGGAGGCATGCGAGTAGACTTGGTGTCTTCTCACATGACTACTGTCGTAGTTGCGTGGACGAAGAGGAGGAAGAGACAGTACTTCATCTTCTTTGCACCTGCCCTCGTCTGGCACGAAATAGACTAAAGTTTGTAGGGGCACCCCTCTTCAAAGACCTGACGGACTTCTGTAGGATGGACGTCAGGAGTATCCAGCGCTTTGTTAACAGCTCAAAATGGTTCCAATGAGTTGGAGGAAATAATTATTGTGGTATGGCTACGGACTATTTTTTGTATCTATTCCTGGTCCTAGTGGACCGCCACTCAAACATAACCTAACCTAACCTAGAAGGTAGCACCGTACCAAACATTTGCATGATAAAGTTTTTAGGATACCTTTGAATGTATCGCATTCAAAAGAGGCTCCTTTTGAACCAATACAAGCATGCCAACGATTAATCAATTTTTTCATAAACGTCTTATAGACCTGGGCCGGGATGGCGTTTAGTTTCTTCAGCGAATTTCTTTTTATGGATTCAATCGACTCATGGTGCGTTCCCCGCAGCAGATATTTGAGTTTCGGAAAAAGGAAAAAGTCACAGGGAGCCAAATCTGGCAAGTACGGTGGCTGAACGATGACTGTTAATGTGACGGTGATTTCCGATGCTGGAATGTGACTTGAACTACGATTTTCGAGCATAATTTTCTTCACTTTTTCGATGTTATTGTCGTTAAGAGCGCTGGATAAACGATTCGCATCAGGCAAGTTTTCTACGACTTCACGACCCTTAAATACTTGCGTTCTCGATAGAGTAGACTCTTCAAAATACTTCTTCAACATTTTCAATGATTCCGTAGTCGTAATTCCATTTGAAACACAAATTTCAAGCAAAATCGTTGTTCAATATTTTTTTCCATAGTAAAAATCGCCAGAGAAAATTTTCGCGTCGTAGACAAATGGCTGCCAAACTCACACTAATAGAGGTATTCTGCTCAAACTTCACACAAATGTCAAAGAAGGCTGTACCAGGCTACTGCTTTAACCGTTGTGTCTATACCCAAAAAATTATACACTATTCTATACCCGACCCACCCGGGTGGCCACATGTATTTTCTTGTTAATATCGAAAATTTTTGTATTTGCCAGTGTATTATTGCCTTTATTTATTTTAATATACTATTTTAAACGTTATAAAACAAAAAAAATAAATAAAAAATGGGGAATCCCCGGTTAATGTTAGTAAAATAAAACAGAAAAGAATCGTTTAGGTGAGCTGAGGAAATTAGAGTAGGTGTGGTATTCAAATGGAAAGGTTGATTGCGGAAGTGATTTTTTTTGTAAATAAATATATATGTGAGTGATAAAATGGCGAACCACAGAGACATTTCAAATGCTGAGTTTAGACGGTAAGATTTATTATTTGGATGATCCGTTCGGTTTTTTTACATTTATATACACATTTTTGCCCTAGTTTGTCGTATGAAGATCAACAAGCATACCTAAATCGTTTATTAGAGGAATGTGACGATGACGAAGAAGTGCTTGATTTTGTTGACGACGGCTCAGAAGATGAGTGGCTTCCTACAGCAGCGGATAGAAACGTGGAAGATTCAGACATAGAAGACGTTTATGAAGATCATGAAGTCCAAATTGAAGTGTCTGATGAAGAAATTTTCAGCGATAGTGAAGTTGAAGACGAAGGAGAAACTGGAAGTGCAAATTGTAATAATTCGCCTTATCTAAAAGGAAAAGATGGATCGATATGGAGACAAAATCCTCCTCAAAGGCAAACATTGAGACACAATATTCTCAGGAGTCAACGAAGTGGGCCATCGCGATCGACCGAAATGTTATCTGTAAGAGATACCTTCAAGTGTATATTTACGGACGTCATGTGTGAAATAATCATTAGACACACAAACAGGAAGGCCAATGAAGTATACACAGAACACAATATTCTTAATCGGGATAAACCGCAGAAAATCTGGAAATTATTGACATTTCAGTATTCAGTATTCTGTATTCTGTATTCTGTATTCTGTATTCTGTACTCTGTATTCTGTATTCTGTATTCTGTATTCAGTATTCTGTATTCTGTATTCTGTATTCTGAATTCAGTATTCAGTATTCAGTATTCAGTATTCAGTATTCAGTATTCAGTATTCTGTATTCAGTATTCAGTATTCTGTATTCGGTATTCAGTATTCTGTATTCTGTATTCTGTATTCTGTATTCTGTATTCTGTATTCAGTATTCTGTATTCAGTATTCAGTATTCAGTATTCAGTATTCAGTATTCAGTATTCAGTATTCAGTATTCTGTATTCAGTATTCAGTATAAAAAAAAAATTTTTGTGTAGGACGAACAAGATTCACCCAGTATATGCCGTCCAAACCGGCAAAATATGAGATCAAAGTATGGTGGGTTTGCGATGCTGCTAACTCTTACCCAATAACGGGGCAGATATATACGGGTAAGCAACCATCAGGCAGGGAAATCAATCAAGGAGAGCGGGTTGTCAAGGACCTATGCGCCCGTTTCAAAGGGTCTGGGAGAAATATAGTAACTGACAATTTTTTTACAACATTGCCGCTTGCTCGTTTATTGATCTCTTGGGACTTATCAATAGTCGGGACATTAAAAAAAAATAAACCCTATGTTCCAAAAGAAATGTTGCCGTCCAGATCTCGGGAAATTTATTCGTCAATTTTTGGATTCAGCGATGATAATATTACACTTTGTTCGTATGTCCCCAAAAAAAATAAGAGTGTATTATTATTATCTACGCAGCATTATACGGATTCAGTAATTGGAGACAAAAAAAAACCGGAAATCATTCATTATTACAATGGAAAAAAAAGTTGAAGTAGATAATATGGACAAACTGGTCACTCATTATACAACCAAACGAAGGACGAAAAGATGGCCTGTAGCATTTTTTTACAATATAATTGATGTAGCTTGCGTCGCGGCTTACAAAATTTACATAGAAAATAACCCGGCTAGATCAAACAAAACACACAATCGTCGAGAATTCTTGAAAGATCTTGTGCTTCAATTAGCTCTACCGCATGTGTCAGATCGATCAACCATACCAAATGTATATAGAAATTTTAATTCACGTTCAGGGATAGAATGCATACTTGGCAAACCGCTCTATGTACCAATAAACCAGGAATTGACAACGTCTGGAGTACCTAATGTGTTACGCAACAACGATGGCCGAATTCCTCAAGTTGGCAAATGCTGGATTTGTTTGTCTTCCGATCCCAAAAAACGACGAAATTCACGGAAATCCTGTAGTATCTGTAGAAGACCAGTATGTGTAGAACATACGAACACTCAAATAAAGTGTTCTAAGTGTTAATAGTTTTAATTTTTTTTGTAAATTTTTACCAAATTGAATTTCTTATTTTGTAAACATATTTTTAATAACCAACTGAATTATTTATGTGATAATTTTTGATTTTTTCTGTGATGAAATGTTGATTTAAACAATAAAATGTTATACAAATAGCATATTCAGTGTTTTTTTTAAATGGCCACCCGGGTGGCCGGGTATAGACTACAAGAGTAATAATATTGGTAAACGAATAATTTAGTTCAGCAATAATTTTTAGTTAACTTCTGTTCAAATATCAATAAAAAATAAGTAGTTCTTGGATGTCAAGGAGTAGGGATAGTCTAACTGTGAAATTGAAAAGGTACGAGCATTTTAAATCGAAATGGCCACCCGGGTGCCCGGGTATAGACACAAGGGTTAAATGGACCAGTTCGGATCAAATTTGATCATGTCTACCCCACTCAGTACACCAATCCGAACTGTCATTTGTTGGTGTATTTTTGTATTACTTGTTTTTACTGAAATTTCAGAGATTAAATAACTTTTCATTTTTCTAAACATTGAGGGATCAGGTTTCAACTTCAGATTTCGTTTAACTTAACCAGATGGCGTTTCTTGACAAATACCACGGCTTAGGTAGTCCAATAGATATTTGAAATAGATTTGGTAATAGATATTTGAATATCCTGATACTTTATTGGACGTCTTCGTCTGCAGTCTGATATAGCAGTAATTTCAGTATGGTTAACTCGCGTTGCATTTCGTTCAACTGTTGTTCGGCTCAAACTCGAACAGTCGGAGAAGTGCACATTAAAATTTGTACGGATACCTAAAAAAAATGAAGTTGCGGAAAACGGTCAGTTGCACAAATGTTTCGTATATAGACTGTGCATTCGTATAATTAAGATTGCGATACATGTGGTCGATTATATAGCAAATATAAAACTCAGATTAATAAAAACACCTCATAATTGATTAATAACAATTTGCCTGCCCCCTCTATCAAAATATTCGATCAACATACATACATAAAACATTAAACAACATCATAATTATATTCCGGCCGCTGATAATCACATATCATAAAATTTTATAGACACAATTGACGATTTCACACCTTTGCATACAATATAATGTTGTATGTTTACCGTACGACTGGCTACTACTGCCTTAATATAAATTTAATGATGTGATGAATATTTCTCGTGTGTGTAACTGTTGT
Source organism: Tipula vernalis (assembly GCA_958295665.1). Classification (NCBI taxonomy): domain Eukaryota; kingdom Metazoa; phylum Arthropoda; class Insecta; order Diptera; family Tipulidae; genus Tipula; species Tipula vernalis. The sequence goes on from OY282558.1 coordinate 156,073,840, forward strand.
TACCTAAACGATATTCGATTTTTTTTTTTTTGTTAATTTCTTAATATAAATTCAAACGTAAGATAACACCATTGAAGTAAAAAAATCTTAATTACATTTCGCCTGCAAGTGTAAGTAAAATGCATCCTTTCAAAAGATTGACCCAAACCGAATGTTTTATAAAGATATATAAAATAAATGAAATTAAAAAAAAAAAAAATTAAAACGAAAACTGTACCTCGTTCATGATTGATTGCATGCGCTTGTGAGAATTTTACCATCGAAATCATGAAGATAAAACTTTTTTGTGTTCGTCGTAAAAATTTCGCACAAAAATTGTATAAAATCACATCGATCTTAAATTTTTATTATTTTTTGATATTCAAAAGTGCATATTCCCAGTACCAAAAAAATGATTAAATATTTAATAATAGACTTAAGGTATATAGGTACATTTTATAAAAGGCCATCTTCATCAGACAAATATAATATTATGTAGTCGTACATACTCGTATATGTATATATTCACCAAGCAACCAAAGCTACGAGCAAAAAAATACCGTGTGAGAGATTTAAGTTGAACGCAATTGAATTAACACATCAAACAACAAAAATCTTAACAAAATTTAACGATTGGTCATTTAAAGATAATTTTTAAGTTTTTTTTTATCTTTTTGTATTAACTTATAAATAAATTTAACGTAATTGAATCGGATTATACTGTCATAATTTTCTTATATACAAAACACAAAAAAAAAAAATTAAGATTTATGGTTTTTTTGGGTTATTCATATACCCAGTACTACGGTACAGCGTGGTCTCTGAATTCAGCCGAAAAAAAAATAATAATTAAATCCTCGTTAGCCTAAATTCGTTTAGACTTAATGCAGTTGTTAAAAAAAAAATAAAAAATACTTACGTACAATAACAAAATCTTAACCAAGTGTTTCTTATTGTTACATTAAAAAGTTGTAAATGAAATGAGTCAATTGTTTGGAATATAATTGAACTATTAACAATTTCGATCGAATTATATTTGGTATCTTAATTATATCGCGAGCGAGCTTTACTGAGACGCGGAATTAAGAATTAAGCTGTACGCGCACACTAATGATATTCATCACATCATAATAAAAGTACTTTCAAAAAAACTAATTTTGCTTTAGAAGTATACAGTTTAAGTTTTATTGCAGTGTAATGACTGCAATCGTTCAACAATTAAATTTAGCAATTACGATACAGCTAATATCGCGCATTTCACTTACGAATTAATTTTCTGTTTCAAATATTCTTTAATACAATATAATAAATCGGAAATTTCTTTGTTCTGAATTCCCAAATCTGAGAGTTCATAAATTCATTAATTTGTTAACTGGATAGATGAGGGTTCCAAAGGTATATGTGATGAGAATCACACCTTTGTACAAATAAGTAAAGCAAAGCAAAAATTATGCCTATCACTAATAGTAATCATAGATCCGATCTAAGGTCTCGGGCCGAGATGAATGGGTAAAAAACTCACCTTAAAGCTGCATTTCGGCGTCGTCTAATTTTTGGTGCATAACTCCGTCAAATCTCAATGCTTGGTCGTACACTCACAATCAATCAATCAATCAATTTTTTTAGAATTTTTTAGCTTAAAATTGGGAAAGTCTATATATGCAATTTCATAAAATGTTAATTTTTATTAAACTCGTATGAAATTGTGTTTTGCTCATTAATATATGTACATATATTAATTAATTTAGTTTAAAGAATATTGAATATTCTCTTCCTTAATTTGCTAATAAATGATTCAATTTTCAGAATATAACATAGTTCCAGAATCAATCTTTACTATGGGGATTAAATTAATCCTGAATTTCAGAATTAAATTTTAGTTTGGTATTATGGTGATTTATTAATTAAAATTAGTTTTTAGAGTTGCCTGGGAAATTATATATTGATTTTATTTGTTGATTCTTGATATACTTATAGTAAGTACCTAACTGAATTATTGATGATTTTAGGCTGTTGTGGTGCTGTAACATTATCATTTTTAAATTATTTATTATAAATTTTATAAAATAATTGAATTTTTAATTATTTATTCTCTTTTTCTTGATCGGTAGGAAATTTATGATTAGTTTTAAGTAAAATTTTAGGTTTAAAATGGTTTTTAACGTTTATTTTAATTCATGTTGCGGTACGTAATAATTAATTAATTAGATATAGAAGGACCATGAAAAATGAAATAAGCGCTGTTTTTGTAATCTTAGCTTAGGAATTTTAAATTTTTCTTAAATATTTTATCAGGTAAATTAATGAAAGGCGGACAGGGGAAATTACAATATTAATAATTTTTTAAGTCCTGATTTAGATTTAGGGAGTCCTGAGTATTCGGCCCTTGATTCCAGAGAAATGATCATCTAATAATATAGTTAGATTGTGCTGTCTTGTGCTAACCTATTTACTATATATTGTACTAATAATTTACTAACTATCGATCGCATTGGTGTCTGTAACCGGGTCGAGTCTGTCCCAACTAATAATCCTATGCTATCCTTCGGTTTTGTTATATGTGTACGGGTGTTCGGCATGGGCCCGGGAGTCCGGGAGATCCTGCTATAATGCTTGGTCGTACACTCATAATCAGTCAATCAATCATCAATAACTCCGTGAAATCTCAACTGATACAAATATTTCAGAAGCCAACGCTTTACAAATACTGTCGTTTCCGTTTGTAAGAAAGGTCACACCAAATGACGGCAAATGGTTGTATGTGAATTTCTCCCAAAATATAACCCAAAAAAATACTATGGCAACACTAAACATAATATATATATATATATATATATATATATATATATATATACATAAACGAATGTTTTTTTATATGTAGACTACAGTACAACCACGGTGGACTGCCCATTAAGTTTTAAAACGACATATTTTTAAGTTAATTTTAATTTGTAAGCTTTAACAAAACCTGGTTTTTAAAACGCAAAATTAAGAGATTGACTTAAATTGCAACTGCAATCATGATAAAGTTTGCGGATACCATAACCTCCTAAATGTAAATTATGATTCATGATACATTTCACCATAAAAATATACCACCCACACAAACCATTTTATTGCGCTGTAAGCCAATAAAACGTCGTTTATTTTGAACACGAATATACGGAATGGGTACGAAGAGCCGAATTTCAAAGGGCCGAATGTCGAAGGGCCGAATGTCGAAGGGCCGAATGTCGAAGGGCCGAATGAGTCGAAGGGCCGAATGAGTCGAAGGGCCGTATGTGTCAAAGGGCCGAATGTCGAAGGGCCGAATGTCAAAGGGCTGAATGTGTCGAAGGGCCGAAAGTGTCAAAGGGCCGAATATTGAAGGGCCGAATGAGTCGAAGGGCCGAATGGGTCGAAGGGCCGAATGGGTCGAAGGGCCGAATTTTTTTATTTTTTTTGTTTTGTTTTTAGAAATATAAATTTAAAATTTGTGGTTTTAAGGAATATTTGGTTTGTCAAATATATATTAATTTCTTATGAATTATTATTATATTCAATCTTTGGATATTCTATCGACAAAAATATTGCATTAATTGAGGTTGAGGTTGTCTGTCAATTGTTTTTTCTGTCAATTATTTTTTCTGTCAATTGCTTTTTCTGTCAATTGCTTTTTCTGTCAATTGCTTTTTCTGTCAATTGTTTTTTCTCTCAATTGCTTTTTCTGTCAATTGTTTCTTCTGACAATTGCTTTTTCTGTCAATTTTCTTTTCTGTCAATTTTCTTTTCTGTCAATTGGTTTTTCTGTCAATTGTTTTTTCTGTCAATTGCTTTTTCTGTCAATTTTTTTTTCTGTCAATTGCTTTTTCTGTCAATTGCTTTTTCTGTCAATTGTCATTTTTGTCAATTGCTCAGAAAAAGCAATTGTTTTTTCTGTCATTTGTTTTTTCTGTCAATAGTATTTTCTGTCAATTGTTATTTCTGTCAATTGCTTTTTCTGTCAATAGTATTTTCTGTCAATTGCTTTTTCTTTCAATTGTTTTTTCTGTCAATTGTTTATTCTGACAATTGTTTTTCTGTCAATTGTTTTTATTGTCAATTGCTTTTTCTGTCAATTTTCTTTTCTGTCAATTGGTTTTTCTGTCAATTGTTTTTTCTGTCATTTGCTTTTTCTGTCAATTGCTTTTTCTGTCAATTGTTTTTTCTGTCAATTGTTTTTTTTGTCAATTGCTTTTCCTAGGTTTTTGAAAAGCTACTAGTACTCAGATCAATCAGATTGGTTATATCAGAAATGAGAAACACAGCTGTGTTTCTTAATGCCCATTAAATATAAGGAAATGATTGACATCTAGTGATATATATCCAATCTTAGCGCTCATTTTGGAAAATGCTGAAATAAAACAAAAATAATAAAAATAAAAATATATATCCAGATGCTCTGGATTACCAGTTAATATAATTGAATGCCAAATTGAATTGCAGTTTCCGTTGAATGGTGTACTGTGCACGCAGCCCAGAACTCTGATTCCCTAAAAAACTTTGATTACCATAGATGCTCTGGATTACGAAATGAAATAATTGATTACTTATTCTTAAGAAAAATATGATTTATGATGAAATCAAATATTTATAGTAAAATAATTTTTTTTGGTTTTTTAGTTTAATTTTTTTTTTATTAATTTAAAAAAAAAAAAATCCGGCGTTTCGACGGCACATCCAGTCATTTTCTACCGTACAATTTATAGCATAATTTCAAAGAAAATTTTTTTATAACAAATGTTTTTCTAAAGTAACTAGAGTTCATTTTAAATTTTATAAAATACTCAGTTTAACAGAAAAATAGTTTAAATTATAAAATTAGAGTGAAACAATTTTAAATTTAGAAGATCTATAAAATGTTGTTGTAATAATGTAACAAATACTTTGAAATTTCCTGGATACTTAACAAATTTTGTTATGAATGTTAAATTGTATCCTTATCACAAAATTATAGCGGATGTGGAGAGTGGTATATAAGGACTAGATGAGACAGCTCAAAACACTATTAGAAATAGACTACTAGTAAATATGTTGACGAATTTCAAAACAAACAATTATTTGAGTAAAACATTTGTGAGTATTGAAGTAATCCAACAGATTCGAGGGGCTCAAAATGCAAAGCAATTTCTGAATGAGCACCTCGAATTGTACATGTTGAAAGCTGACAAGGGTAACATAACGGTACCTATGGCAAAAATTGAATATGTAGAAAAAAAATGGAGTTACTCTTGTCAGACAACAACACTTACATTGAAATTTGGAAAGTTGGTATTTCTTCAATGCAATCAAAATTAAATGTAATCATTGGCTCTTGGGAACGTTTAGAAAAAATTAAGAAAAATTTTCCAAAACTTCTAAAAAGTTATCATGGTACGACCCCACGAATGTATGGTTTAACAAAAGTGCACAAAATTGGTATTCCCTTGAAGCCAATTGTAAGCTATTTAGGTACTCCTTTATACAATTTATCCAAATTTTTGTCTAACATTTTAAATCATTGCGTGGGAAATAACTTTTCGGCTGTAAAAAACGCGGAAGATTTTAAAAATAAAATTAAAAATGTGTTTCTACTAATAAATTATGTATTAGTATCATTAGATGTAGTCTTGTTGTTCACATCTTTGGTAATAATTTTAGTTAAAAAATTGTGGAATAGCAAAAAAGCTTCACAGCTTGGTTCACCGATGGGATCACCAGTTGGTCCAACAGTGGCAAATTTAGTAATGGAACACGTTGAAACCGAAGTGTTAAAAACATCTTCCGTCAAACCTACCTTCTTTTACCGTTATCTTTATGATATTATTGCGACCATTCCAAACTCGGAAATTGATAATTTTCTGGACTAATTTAATAATTTTACCCAGCGAATTTAATTTACATGTAAAATTAAAAGTCAAGGTCGTTTAGCCTTTAAACATTTACAACTCCTTACGGTTACTTACGGCACTGCGTCAGCTCCGTTTCTAGCTACAAGGTGATTATCTGGAGGAAGAATCAAAGATGCAAATAAAATAAATCATTCAAAACCATTTGTGTGTAGATGATTTGCTTACTGGTACTCGAACCACTGTTGAATTGTAAAAAATCAAGGTTAAACTCACTGCAACATTAGCATCATCAAGTGGTTTTCCGCTTCCGAAACGCTGTGCTATAATACATCAGCAGTTATGATACTTCGGCTGCAATGGTCATCTTCGTCAGGCAAGCTGACATTTCAGAATCAAGCCGCATAACCGCATTATGCTTTCTGAATTTTCATGTATGTTCGATCCACATGGGTGGTCTCTCCAGCTATCATCGTTTGTAAAACAATATTTCAACAACGGTGGCTAAGAAAGCTCAAGTGGGCCAATGAGTTTCCTGAAGATATTAGCAATCAATGGACGAAATTACGTCGAGAACTTCACAATTTTGAAACCCAATTAGATTTCAAGATTCATCGACCAGCAAACGGAACAAACCATTGTAGAATTCCACAGGATTTTAGACCCTAGTCAAAAAGGTGCAATGATTTATGGTCGAATCCTGTATTCCAACAATGATGTAATAAATATCGCTGGTGACATCAAAAATGAAAAGCCATGTCTATTCCTAAGATAGAATTATGAGTAGGAATAACTCGTTTGCTTGGACAAACTTATGGATTCTTGCTTATGTTGGAATGGGCCAAATTAGCTTATACAGCAGGTCCATTGATTAGATTTTCTGTCGGCGCATACTGGAGCACCCCATGATATTACCAAGCTCATATATTGTAAGTACCATACTTTGTCATCTTATCCATGTATCCAATCATTATCCTGATCCAACATTAACTGCCTTCTTATTTAGAAAACGCTACTGGGCCCTCAATTATTGTCGTAATTCCGTGGAAAAGTTAATGTATCAGTGAATTATATCAGTGCTCATTTGAATAGAAATTGGCTGATCTTCCAAAGGTGTAAGAGACAAAATCATACCGTTCAAAAATGGTGGCATAGATTATGCGGGGTGAATCACAATGGCAACCAAGCGGAGGCGAGGACCTAACCTCTTAAAAGTGTAGCCGGATTCGTATCGAGTTAGTGTCGATTAAGGCAGATTCATTTATCGCCGCATTGAAAATGTTCATATAAACAAGAAGTGAGTCTAATGGAACAGCGAGTGCAGAAAAATCCTTTATAAACCAACGATAGTAACCAGTCATACCAAGAAACTGACGAACCTTACGAACAGTTTTGGTAGGTGGATAATTAGAAACGGAGCCAAAGCTCAATCCGATGACCTTCTTCTTCAACAATATAACCGAAGAATTTAGTTGATTTCAACACAAATTTACTTTTGGTTACGTTGATCGCTAATCCTGTCTCTCGCAGTAAACGACTGTTTTTCCTAAAAGTGATAAATGATCCTTCCACTTAGCGGACATTATAAGCAGATCGTCGACGTAAACAAAGACTTGACCATGGAGATGATATGGAATCACCCGATCTATAGACACATTCTTTGAGGGGCATAACATAGCCTGAAAGGCATTACCGTAAATTTGTACAACTGTCGGCCGGGTACCGTCAAGGCAGTATGATCCCTCGATCCTTCATCGACGGATATTTGCCAAGGTATAAATCTAGTTTGATCAAAACGGCTTAACAGACCCTCAAAGTTAGGCAAGAGCGTTACCTCGCTTAGCATTCAATCATCCAGACTCAACCTTATTTTTCCGTTGGTCTTACGGGCCAATATCGTAAGAAATTTCGACTAGCTTAACTTGTGAAACGTTTTGAAGGTCTTTCCTAAGCCTAAATGCTCTGCAGAAAGAAAGGAATTAAAAATTTCTTGTAATTGGTAATTTTGCGCATCTTTAAGCTCGTGCATTTTAGGAGGGGGACTGAGTTCCTTTTGAATTAAGTTAGAAGGTGCAGAAACTATCACTGAGACAATGGTAGGGGCAATCCCAAACTTCTTTCAAAATTCGGTTCTCAAATATAATTTTTCCAATAGAACAAGCGCCAAAAAAATTGGAAACATTTTCGTTTTACCATTGAAAGTTGTGGGTATTCAGATATAACCTAAGACACGATTTTGCTGTCCACTAGCGGCTTTTAGATGGAAAGGCGGTTGTTGGATGGTACGGCTGTTTCTCGCGATAAATGTTTTACATCTCTTTCAGAAGACGCTGACCTTAGCACCACCATCAAGTTGACCACTAAAATTTACCTCATACACGGGTGAACGAGGTCTATCATCATTCGACTCATACAAGGTTGGTGCCAATAATTAGTCAAAAGTTTTCGGTGTTTAGCAAGATGATAGCTAGCTCCCGTTATGGAAATATAAAACTAATGTGGTAAAGGTTTGATTGTGCAGAAGTGAGCAAAGTATTCGTTGCTGCTCTTTCTTCGATGAACTGGGACTTTGCATCATTTTTTCGGAAGATGACCTCTCCCAGATATAAAGATTCCTCCTTCTTCGCATTTCCCGATATAGTTTACATCAAGGATAGGTAATTTCATCAGTATTACTTGTCACGATTCATATCACGATTATCTAATTTCTGATCCGGGTTAGAAATTTCGGTCAAAAATTAGAAGGTAACTTAGTCAAAATATATTTAGCCTGAATGCCTTTTCAATATAGTTAGTTCGAAAGTGATGCATACGTCTTGGCTAAAATTCTAGTTTGAATCTATGCTAAAATAGTTTATAAAAAGATGTTTATTTATGGATAAATTAACGAAATGAATTTAATGGTTCGTAAATACTGTGTTACGCATACGAAATGTATATAAAATATTCTAGAAAATGGAGATTTTCATTCTAAGTTTAAAGAGTCTTTGTGCTAAATACTCGATACTCTAGCAACTCACAATTTGAAACTCGTTAAATATGACGAATTGATCATTTTGGATTAATCAAAACTTTGCTTGCGTAATATGATATATTCGATTATTTCAGCGAAGTAAAAATACATTTTTGTATTCAGCACAAATGTCCAAGTATGGAGCTAATGATTCTGTTACAAGAAAAACTCCAGAACTAGTGAGATGCTATTTAGGTTTGGATAGGTAAAATTAAAATTGTTTCCTCCCTATTTAAAATAATTGTTTTAAGCCACAACAACATGGCCACCAGTGAAACTAACCTTGCTTGGGAAACTAATCCGACAACTATATCATCCACTAGACAGACCAGGAGGACTGGCGATCAAGTAAGGACAAATCTTCCTCATTGAGTACCAAACAAAAGCGTATTGCAATTCATAAATATGTAAAGCAACCAGTGGTTCTTAACCAAAACTTCCAGAGTTTTGGAACATATCTTATTGTGGTCCTTACAAATAAATTTTATAATTAAGACTAAATTATGATTTTAACGAGTTTTTCTTTTTATTAAATATTTTTACTTTATTAAGGTTAAGCGTACATATTCCACCAAATTCCTTTCGCCCGTCGAATCCATCAATTTCGTCTGATTCGGTCGCTTCAACACTATCTCCAGTTGGTATAGGAGTGATTGTATAAGTGTCGTTATGTTGTGTAAGATGAAGCACGCCGAAATTGTTTTGACACATTTATCTTTCGCGGTATAACATATTTCCTCCTGACGCAAGAATGATTCGAAAACGATTTTTAATGATACGAAATGCCGTCTGCGCTGGACTTGTATATATGAGCATCATGCATCAGTTTATTAAAATTCATTTTTTGTTTAGCGCATATACATATTTTTGCTATTGACAAATGCGTAGCTGTCCCATAACGCCGACTTTTCAATTGGAATTTGAGTTCCATCTTTGGCCCCCAATCACATTGGGAACCCCAAATTTCTCATAAAATCTTCGTTTTACTATAGAAGAATTTCATTGCCGTCCTTTAAAAATTTTATAAATTTGTTACCTTTACGACATATTGCATTTAAAAATTGAGCAAAAATATGGCTCATCGTCGGATCCAGCAAATTGTGGCCACGCGTTTGCCCACCATTATATTGAAAGTTGCTCAAATCCAATATGCTAAGGCTTACTAAGACCGAACAAATTTAATAATAGTTAATTGAAGGATAAATACCTGATTAAATAAGCCGGTATTTATTTATTACGCTTGGCATTCCTTGTAAGGTATTCCGTAAGTTCTTCTATCTGTCTGCTTGCTTGAGTATCGAGTATCTAGCCCATTCTCTCAAAATTTGGTAATATGACCCTTTTCTTAGTGAAAATTATTTACGCTTTTTTCCTGGACATTATGTCCGTTTAAAAGAGACATAGCCCCAGGAAAGTAAATTGGTGATAATGTTCATGAGAGCTACACATGGCAAACGAATTTACAGGGCATTTGAGTTATAAAAGCAAACCTAATGTGTCCGAGATATTATTAGTACAAAGTAGTGATTTGTGCATACTAATTAATACATGTGGGGTAAGTAATGCCACTGTCGCATTTAACCCATACTAAATTACGCCGCCACTGCGAAAAACAGAGATGCCATATAAAAAGGAGAACAAAAGGGAGTCGAAAGAAAAACGTTGGAGTGAGAAGAATTAAAAAATAAAGAGATTTTTTTCGGTATAAAAGTGTTTTTGAAAAATTTCAATTTTGTAAAATCCAAAGTCAATATCGGGGGAACTCGTTGCCTTAATGGCGGAGCTATTGGCCATATTACGCAAAGCTGTCCTAATAAAAGTAAAGGCACCAGGTGCTTCAAGTGTAATGACTTTTGGCACATTGCCAAGAATTGCTTAGACTTAGTTCCTACTACTTCTAAAGACGTAGGTCATGTGGCAGTAACTAGTATGCAGGTCAGTGTTGAAATGTTTGGCATTTTTATCATAGGGCTAATTGATACTGGTAGTGATGTCAACCTAATCAGAAAATCAATCTTAGGTAAATTAAATAATTTTCGTAAATTGGATATATCCAATATAACATTAACCGGATTGGGTAAGAAAATTACATACACGTATGGCTGTTTATAAGTTTACCGATAAAAATCGACCGCGAGTCATTCGATCTGTATTGCTATGTTGTGGATGATTTTGTTATGAACCACGATTTAATTATTGGTAAGGATTTACTAAACACAGTTGAAGTAAACATAATCAATGGAGAAGTCACATTACGGAAAGTTAAAAAAAGTCATGACATTCCAGAGAACGATATTAATATCGTTTAGGCGTCAGTTTTTACCATTGAAAATGAAATGGAATGCATAGCAGATATTCAAAATCCTAGCATTATTAATAAATAATTATACACCGAAAAAAACAGCAAAGTCCTGCGTACAACTTGAAATTACGCTCAAAGACGAAACACCAGTATATCAGAATCCGAGAAGGTTGCCTCAAGTAGAAAAAGATAAGGTTAACAAGCAAATAAATCAGTGGCTGGAAGAAGGTATAATTAGACATTCAAATTCCGAGTATGCAAGCCCTATTGTTTTAGTGCGAAAGAAGGATGGTTCGAAAAGGATATGCATCGATTACCGGAAGATTAATTCAAAAATAATTAAAGATAGATATCCATTGCCGTTATTAGAGGATATAATTGAAAATCTATACGACGCGAAGATATTTTCCACATTAGACTTAAAAAACGGATTTTTTCATGTAGATGTTAAGAATAGTAGCCAAAAATATACAGCATTTGTTACGCCGAACGGGCATTATGAATTTTTAAAAGTACCTTTTGGGCTCTGTAATGCTCCGTCAGTTTTCCAAAGGTACATAAACACAATATATCTACCATATGATATATGGATGTTATCATGGTTGCGACTAACAGTGAAGCTAAAAATTTAAAAAAATTTGAAATAATATTTAAGAATGCAGAAGACAATGGCTTAGAAATAAATTTTGGAAAATCAAAATTTGTTCGATCTTCGATTGATTTCTTGGGCCATATCATTTCAAATGGGTCAATCAAGCCGTCAGTTGAAAAAACCAAAAGCATTAGAAATTTTCTAGAGCCAAAAACGTGCAAACAAGTTCAAAGTTTTCTCGGTTTAGCTGGATATTTCAGAAAGTTTGTAGGAAACTTTTCTGCTATCGCGAAGCCTTTAAGTGATTTAACACGAAAGCTACACTAAATTTGAATTTCGTACCTGTCAAAAGCAGGCGTTTGAAACATTGAAGTTAAGGTTATGTGATGAACCAATTTTAAAGATGTACAACCCAAAACTGGAAACTGAACTGCATTCGGATGCAAGCAAAAAAGGATATGGAGGTGTACTTCTACAAAAACACCCAGACGATCGGAAATTTCATCCGGTGTACTATGTAAGTTTCAAAACCACAGAAGCAGAGGCGAAACGGTGCAGTTACGAATTAGAAGTTCTGGCAATTATAAAATGTTTGGAGAAACTACGGGTTTATTTGTTAGGACTGAAATTTAAAATTTATACAGATTGTAAAGCTTTTCAGTTAACGATGAAAAAGAAAGATTTATGTGCCAAAATAGCCAGGTGGGCAATGTACTTAAAAGAGTACGACTGTGAAGTTCTACAGAAATAAAAAATATACATTCCGTTGCAACTTCGTGAATGTATTTTCGTTTTTTTTCTCTTTAAAACTTTGCGTATTGTATTCTACTTTTTATAAAAACATCACAAATACTCAGGAATAATTTTTGAATTTCATTATACTGAATGTTCTTATTTGAGCTTCGTGTTTTATTTTTTTTTTAAATACATTATTTCGTTTTTTCTATTCTTGTATTTCATTTTGCATTATACATGTATTATGAACAAAGACCAAAATTTAAATTCTTTACAGAATGAGTTAACAATCCACATATTCAAAAATTTTTGTATTATGATTTTACTTATTCGCCACGTGATGAATTTGGAATTTTTCTATTCATGGATTTCAAAATCGTAAATACAGTATTTCAAACAACGAATATTCAGTATAATAAACGTATGAAAAATGCAATGAAGCTAAAATAAAAGTACGAACTCCATCGTTATCTTAGTTATTTATATTTTTATAATATTTAGGTGCGTAAGTACACCTTTTGGGGTATGGTTGGTTAAATGGCCAAAAATATAATTAAATGACTCAGTTTATTTATCTTCGCTCCCAAAAACCATCTAATGTACAATATTAATTTGTTTTTACTGCCAAAACTTTAAATATGGCCGAGTATGATGAAACTGGCCTATTTCTCAACCGATTATGATGAAATTTGACAAGTGCGTTGGAAATGGGATTCTTTAATGATTTTTAAATGAAGTGATGATGGCCAATTAGGATGGAATATATCTATTTCTCAACGGATTTCAGTGGAATTTGGCATATGCGATATAAATGGGATTCTAAAATGATTTTTAGATGAAGTTCTGGAATATGGCAAAATATGATGGAACTTGCCTATTCCGTAACCCATTATGATGAAATGCGACATGTGCGTTGGAAATGGGATTCTAAAATGATTATTAGATGAAGTTCTACAATATAGCTAAGTATGATTTAACTTGCCTATTCCTTAACCGATTATCGTGAAATTCGACATGTTTGTTGGGAATGGGGTTAAAAAATCATTTTTAGATGAAGTTCTGGAATATGGCCAAATAGGATTTAACATGGATATTTCTTATCCAGTTTTAGTGAAATTTGACATCCGCCATGGAAATGAAATTCTAAAATGATTTTTTTTGAAGCCCTGGAATATTGTGGAAACGGTATTCTTAAATGATTTTAAGTTGAAATTCTGGAATATGGTTAATTAAGATAAGTAATAAGTAAAATCATAATACAAAAATTTTTGAATATGTGGATTGTTATTTCATTCTGTAAAGAATTTAAATTTTGGTCTTTGTTCATAATACATGTATAATGCAAAATGAAATACAAGAATAGAAAAAACGAAATACTGTATTTAAAAAAAATAAAAACACGAAGCTCAAATAAGAACATTCAGTATAATGAAATTCCGAATTCGTCACGTTGCGAATAGGTATATTCATAATACAACATTTTTTGTATTTTGTGTTTTTTCAATTTCGTTATACGAATATTCGTTCATTTTTGAATGTAAGGATTGTTAATACATTCTGTATAGTATTTAAATTTGATCTCTGAAGTTCTACATAGGTCTGGGAGTGCAATGCGTCACGTCGACACACTGAACAGGAATCCGAGCATCTTTATAATTGAGGAAGGGATTTTACAAAAAATCAGAAATGCCCAAAACCAAGACAAGGAATGCCAGTTAATTGCAGAAATCCTGAAAGAACGGGAATATAATGGATATTTATTGAGAAACGGGATCGTGTTTAAATTTGTCAATGGACGTCATGTAGTCACAGTGCCTAGAATTATGCAACTTGAAATACTAAAAAACACTCATGAAAACGGGCATATCAGTAGACGGAAAGTGGAAGCTGTAGCGAAGCAGGACTATGACATACCAAAGTTGAGTAAGAGAATCAATGAAACAATTTCTAATTGTGTACATTGCATATTAGCAACAAAAAAATACGGAAAACAGGAAGGTTATTTTAATCCCATCGAGAAATTTGATGTTCCACTTCACACAAACCATGTGAATCATCTAGGGCCATTACCATCCACCGCAAAGAATTACAAATATTTGTTTATCGTTGTTGATGGATTTGCAAAGTTCACGTGGATATATCCAGTTAAAACGACGTCAACAGAAGAAGTGTTAAAAAAACTTGATCAGCAACAAGCCATATTTAGAAATCCAGAAAGATTATTTCGGATAGGGGAACGGCTTTTACCTCGCATAATTTTGAGGAGTATTGCACTCAAAAAAAGATACAGCATGTAAAAATCACAACAAATGTTCCCAGGTGAAATGGACAGGTCGAGCATATTAATAGAATAATTATACCAATCTTGACCAAATTTTCTTTGGCGGAACCTTTAAAATAGTATAAGCAAATCACAACTCTATAGAAGCAGATAAATTCCACGGTTAGCCGAAGTACCAACAACACACCTTTTAAGCTTATGTTTGGAGTTAATATGTTTAGGTCAGATAATTATGATTTGACCAAAATAATCGATGAAGAGCTGATTAATGAGTTCAGTGACAAGAGGGTAGAGTTACGTGAAAACGCTAGGCAGCAGATAAAAAATCTACAGGACGAGAATTGAAAATCTTTTAACCGGAAAAGGAAGATGGCTACACAGTATAATATAGGTGATTTAGTAGCAATAAGTCGTTCGCAGTTTGGGACAGGATTGAAAATTCGAACGAAGTATTTGGGACCATACGAAGTAACAGCTCTTGGTGGGAACGATAGATACGATGTTAGGAAGGTAGCCGATGGCGAAGGACCAATAAAAACTTTGGCATCTGCCGATTCAATGAAGCTTTGGGTATCGTATGATAGTGGAGGTACCGAATCTTCCGGGACGGAAGATTTTGAAGGATGGCCGAGTGTGGGGTAAGTAATGCCACTGTCGCATTTAACCCATACTAAATTACGCCGCCACTGCGAAAAACAGAGATGCCATATAAAAAGGATAACAAAAGGGAGTCGAAAGAAAAACGTTGAAGTGAGAAGAATTAAAAAATAAAGAGATTATTTTCGGTATAAACGTGTTTTTATTGTGATCAGTTTGAATATAACAAAACCAAGTATAGCGATCCTACATACATATGTGGAATGTATTTATTTAGAGTACGGATTCAAACCATAGAGTAAGTCAAAATCCATAGTTGTCACTACTGAGCAGTAAAAAGTCTATTCAAATACAATTATATTTTCAGTCGAAATGAGTTGCATTTCGAATAATTGTATGTAATAAATTCATTGCATGAGTGAATCACTACAATATATTATTACTACTTTACGCTTCGACAAAGTGTGTCTGACCATGTCCAGTCAAGGGAATCCTGGATAGATGGGTTATTATTGGAAATTGAACATTTGTAATTATTCACGGACGGCTCCAAGGTAGAAAGCAAAGTGCGAGCTGGTATCCTCCGGTGATATCGCTGGAAATTAGTTTAAACATTATAAGTTAATCTGCAGAGAAAACGGGGACTAACACACTCATATGCAGTGTAGAAAGATAAGTTTGCCCAAAACTAAACTTGAGGCGCACAACAACATTAGTCTCCCTACAGATAAGTGAATTAAAAATGATAGTTGGACGAGGAGGAGTAAGAGACGTTGGTCAACATCGTTTGCTCATGTCCGGCATTAGTACGTAGAAGGCACAAATACTTGGGTAAGTTCAAGAACGACAACCGGTTCTATCTTGAAAACAGTAAAGTTGAACGAGGATGTTCTTCGCTACGTAGGTAATTCTAATTTATTTCAGTAAGGGTAAAGGGGATGTTGTCTGTGGAACTACAATTGACCGCCACCGTTCTAAATGTACCTAAGCAGACACCAAATATTTTTTACTGTGTTATTCGCGGAGAACAATTTTGTCTTAGATTACTTTCTAGTTGTTTTACTGAATCTTCTTTTCAACAGGTATTTCAGTCAAAAATCGATCAAGAATTCCTGTCAAAAAATTTTTGTCTTGGAGCCATCGATGATGAAATTGAAAATTTCTTTGAATTTGTTTAAAAACGATTCAACCTCTTCTGACGACATACAGCTACAAAGTAAAGGGCCTCCTAATTAATCATTTGATCATCGAAAATAATCGAGTCTCACTAAATTTAAATTGACGCCTCAAGATTAAGTGCAACGACATAAAATAAGATTTATTGAAAAGTGACGCGAACTGTTTATATATGACACCTAAATAGATTCAGAAAATCATATATCATTCGTTAACCTTTTACAAAACCTTGCAAACTTCAAAACCGACACAAAACGCATAAAATAAAACAACAACAAGTAAATTAAAGCAACCAGAATAATCTCAATACAAAATCGCATGAACCTGTTTCTTATTCTTGACCAAAGGTATTTTTTGGCATTTTTATTAAATGTTTATCTCATATATTTTTTTCAACATCGCACCAATCTCATCTTCAACCGCGCGAGCACGGCACGAATATGTTTTTTTTTTTTTGTGTATTGGCATGCATCTATATTTGGAAATTGCTTTTAAAAATGAAAAACTCATTAGGATAATTTCTTTTTTGTGAAAGGTACACAAAATTCTTTCGTGGTTGGTCTTATTGTGTCTGCGTGCGTTATACTTTTATACAATATGTTGGTCGGAAAGTGTATCACCTCATTATATTGCAAAATTAAATCAATACAACCGGTGAACGAGACTCCTAAATTGCACACCTATATATTTACTGTATAATGTGGAATAATGCGCGCATTAATTAAGTGTATAAGAAAATAATTTTAAGGGCGTTTTTAATCGAAGTAATTAAAAAACCAAACGGAAATTACATATACATATTTATGAATGAATGCTCAACCCCAATCAAACAATTTCAACAGCTTATTTCTCATTAAAATTTAGCAGTAGTCGAGACAAAAAAAAATCATTGCGATTTTGCGCATTAATTAATTTATTTTAACACTTCAGACGATACAGACGGTTCCTAAAGGTCTTGAATTTATAAAATTTGTGTTCAAAACATTAAAAGTGTATGTCGTTTGTATGTCAATTATTATCAACTTTTTTTTTTTTTCAATTTTATATGACCAAATTAAAAACCATTGAAAAAAAGTCCAACAACAAAAAGTGTACATCTTAATAAATTTTCGCACTTTTATGTAACCTTATATATACGCATACATAGTGTACACTGTATACATATAAATGTAAGTCGATGAAACGAACGAAACAATGATCTGAATCTCGAATTTAAAATTACATTAACCTGTATCCGGGGTTGAGTTTACATCCCAAAATTTTTAATGAAGTCATTATAATGTACATAATGGCTTGAGGGCATATATTTAAAAACATTTTATTATTCGCGCATATAAATTATGATGTAACCGCGCAAATTTAATTTTACCCGAGTATTATCATTAATTAGATGCGGCCAATTTAAATTGTGTTCGTATATAGAAGTTGAAGTGACCAAAAAAGGTTATAAACGGTATTATGCAATCGTGTACTCACCTTGGACATGCATTAGGTACTCTTTCTTGAATACACTCTTATTATATGAATAATGATGTTAATTATGTTATTGTCATCGAACAGCTTCGTCGCACATATAAGGAGCACATTTAATATTCGTCTTTGGTGGTTTTTTTTGTGATTAACAAAACAATCATCGTTCAGTCAAATTCGTGATCCGGAAATCAATATTGCGGTTAGCAAAATATATTTGTGTACATTTATATGATTTATGCTAAATACTGTATGTAAATTATGTCTATATACTATATATATAATTTACCAAAGGTCATATGCTAACTGAATTACCGCAAACATCATTGAATCGCACATACACAACTTCTTAATTTTTTTTTTTTTTAGATCTAAGTGAATTTTCTTTTTAAAATTTATTTCAATTCCTCATTAAGGCCATAAGATATATCAATTAAATTCACACAATTAACTTCATAATTTTTTACCGTTTTGTACTATGTACGAAGTCTCTTGGCGTAATATATCATCAAAACCGCAAATAATTTATTAAATAAATCTAAAGATTTCTTTTCATCACCATCATCATCATCATCATCATCATAACCATACACAATAACACCTATCATTTATCATCACAATAATAGAGCATCTTATTAAAAGCATTGACATAATTATAAACTCTGCAAAGAAGCATAAAAGTTGAAAGAAGTTTTGAAAATCGATGTTACAGTCGACGAAATAATTATACGAATAATGTGATCGCAGTTTTGTTTGTAGAAAATGAAAAATGATCGTAGAACTTAATTATGATGTAACCGCGCTTAGTTATGATATAATCCTGATCTGTGTATCTCTCTGGAATTAAGCATTTGCGATTCGTTGTACACGAATGAGTTTTAAAAGTGAAATTATGACATGCTTAAATTTTAATTGATCGGCAATCGACTACAAGTTTTCAGTAAGCAATGATATAATTCCGTAGTTTGATGAAAATCCCTATGTGTATTATTAAAAAATTGGGTGCACCTTGCTCGAAAGGGCAAAATTACCAGGGAACGTTACCCATGATTAAATACTCACAGTTGTAGAAGCTGAAAACTGACTTTAACAATCGGTTAGTATATTTACGCAACAATCCTGAAGCAGATATCTGTAATTTTCAACGTACCATATCAAACATAATAACAACAACATGGCTTAACCCAAATGGAGGAACACTTATATAAAGTGATAAAGGTACAATGTAGCACGGTGTTACGGGCGGTGTATGATAAAGGTCTTAATCTGAAACTATCAGAAAGAATCTGTAATAACTTTGCGGATGTATGAATTTGAATTTTTTATTTAAATTTTAATTCAAGTTAATTATTGAAATAAATACTTTTTTTTTAAGTTTTAATTTTATTAAATTTCAATTTTTAACAATTTTTTTTATTTACACAATTTATTTGTTGTTGACTGATCAATCGCTTTACTTGTAATGTCTCCCTTTATTTTACACCAGATATTTATATTCTTCTACATTATTTTTATGGTTGACAATAATACAATCTACCTTAATTGTGGTATAATAAATTTCAATAATACAATTTACCTTAATTATAGTATAATAAATTACATTTTTGTTTATAATTGTGCTGACTAAAATTGTAGTAGCTTAACAAAATGATGTCAACAAAAAGTGTCAAAAATATATAAATTTGATTGACTAAAATTATAAAGTTAAATGGTAAGTTTGTACATATGTATGCTAAATTATTTAATCTAAATTTAATTAATTACAGAAGCTAACAATTAATTTGTACCTAATTTGTTCTACCTTTAGATTTGCGGTAAAGATAAAAATATCCAAACAAAATTGAAGGTTGTTGACCTTGAACTTCAACAATTGGCAACAATATAAGTGTCAATGATAATAAACAAAGTAGGTAATAAATTTTTAAAAGATTCTAAGTTACATAATTGATTTTAATTAAATATTTTAAATTTTAGGAGAATCATTATTCGGCTGCAAACATTCCGGCCCCGTTGAATCACCTGATTCAAGAAATGGAAGATGTATGACCTTATTTATTGGCCGCTTGTATTCTCCTTTGGACGTATGAATGGACACAACCCGGACTAATCCATCATCACCGGGAAATACTTGACGAATTATTCCCAGGGCCCATCTTGACGGAGGTAAGTTGTCGTCTTTTAAAATTACGATATCGTCTACTTTTAGGTTGTATTTGCTGAACTGCCACTTGTTTCGTCTTTGCAATGATACCAGATAATCTTTATGCCATGTCTCCCATAGATCTCGCTTTATTTTCTCGATTAGTCTCCATCGAGATAACAACGAAATTTTGCCCCTCACGTCAGGTTGTGGAATAGCTATGATTGGTCGTCCAATTAAAAAATGAGATGGAGTGATTGATTGACCATCCTTTGTTGAATATATTGGACGAGAGTTTAGTATTCCTTCTATCTGTATCAATAAAGTCTGCATTTCTTCGAAGGTTAAAGATTGGTTGCCCATGACCCGCTTCAAATGGAACTTCATTGACTTTACAGCCGCTTCCCAGAGACCACCGAAGTTTGGAGCTGCTGGTGGAATCATGTGCCAATTGATTTGATCCTTTAATAAAAAATTTGAAATATCGTTAGTATTATTACTGAGAAATTCGAACCATTCTCTTAGTTGTTTCTTAGCGCCAACAAAATTGCTGCCATTATCGCTAAATATTTCAGAGCACAGCCCTCTACGTGAAGTGAAGCGTGTTAACGCCGCAAGAAAGGCTTCTGTAGTCATGTCGCCAACTAATTCAATGTGTACGGCCTTTGTACACAGACACACGAATATTGCGACGTATGCCTTTGACGTCCGATAACCTCTACGATTATGTTCCCTCACTAACATTGGGCCTGCGTAGTCGACTCCAACTCTGGAAAATGGAAACGCCATAGTAACTCTGGCTTCAGGTAAGGATCCCATCAGTTGCGTAGACACCAGTTGCTTTTGTCGATAGCATACCAAACATTCGTTAATGACGCGTTTAAGGAGCTTATCTATTCCCAATATCCAAAATCTTTCCTGAATAGAATTACTTAAGAGTGTGTTTCCCGCATGTAGTAATTTAAGGTGATTTTCTTCAACTAATCGTTTGGTAATTAAGGATTTACTGCTTAACAAAATTGGATGTTTCGTATTGTAAGCTAAGCTTGAGTTTTCCAGTCGACCGCCTACTCGCAATAACCCAACACTGTCTATGAACGGATGGAGGTGTTTAATTGAGTTCCTTTTTCCAGTAATAACTCCACCTTCTTTAAGAGTACGAATCTCTGATGGAAATGTTTCTTCTTGAGTCCACCGAAATACAACAAATTCAGCAGCAGTAATGTCCTCTCTTGTAAATATTACATTATCCAAAATTGGTTTGGCCATTTCTATGTTTATGACCTGTCTCTTTACTTTACTCTTAGATTTCAGCCGTTCTATGTAACGTCTCATCCAACATACGACTCGTAGTATCTTCGCATAGCTTGATATTCTTGTAGCTAGTAATGAAGCCAAATTGAAGCCTTTGCTGGTTGATAGAAGAATACAAGCTGTCGATTTCCGTTCTTCCTTTAAGGCTGATTCGTTATTTTGAATATTCTGCACCGGCCAGAAGTCATGATGTTTGGCAAGCCACTCAGGTCCATGCCACCACATTGAATTTTCAATCAACTCAGTTGCCAGAACACCACGCGATGCTAGATCAGCCGGATTGTCCTTTGACCGTACATGACGCCATTGGTTTCGTGGCGTGATTTCCAGTATCTCCGATACTCTGTTCGCGACGTATGTGTTCCATCTGCGAGGATGTGACGATAACCACGCAAGCACAATGGTCGAATCGCACCATGCTGTAAATTTTATGTTGTATTCGCAAAACGACTTTTTGACCATGCTATATAATTTAATTAAAAGTTGCGCAGCACACAATTCCAACCGTGGTAAACAGACTTGTTTGATTGGTGCAACCTTTGTTTTTGCTGCAATAATATTGCATGATACACCACATTCGCTTGTTGTTCTGCAATATATAACCGCACCATAAGCTAATTCCGAAGCGTCGGCAAATCCATGTAGTTCGATGGTTTCGGGTTTATTTGTCATCAACCATCTTGGAATTTTGATTTCTTCTACAAATGGTAGGTTTTCTTTCATGATGATCCATTTTGATATTTTTTCTGATGGCAGATGATCATCCCATCCGAGTTCTAATAACCATAGACCTTGAAAAAATATTTTAATTAAAATTGTTACGGGAGCAAGCCAACCAAGTGGATCGAATAGCCTCGATGCTTCAGACAAAATGCTACGTTTTGTAAAAGCGGTGGTGTTTTCAAGTGAAATAGTGAAGGAAAACACGTCTTTACATGGATTCCAATGTAACCCAAGCGCATTTACATGAGAGTCACGATCTAAATTAAGGCTTTTAAGTTCTCGGTCTTCTAATGGTACAGAGTTTAGAATTGCTTCGCAATTGGACGACCACTTTCTCAATTTGAATCCCACTGCATTAAAACGTTTTATGAGCTCGTTCTGAATTTTAACAGCTTCTTCAACTTCGCTCGCCCCGGTTAAAACATCATCAACATAGAAATCATTTACAATGATTCGTGCAATCGCATCTTGTTCTCCTGCTGCTTCTTCTCCGATTTGTCTTAAGACACGCGTTGCGAGGAAAGGTGCGCTAGCAGTTCCATAAGTCACGGTCAATAATTTATAGTCTTGAATCTCGTGTTCAGGCGACTCCCTCCATACTATTCTCTGGTATTCAGCATCTTCCTCTTGTACTAAAACTTGTCTATACATTTTTTCTATGTCTGCCGTAAAGGCAAATTTGTGTAGACGGAACCTTAGAATTATAGATACCAAACTATCCTGAATGGTGGGGCCTACCATCAGACAATCATTTAAGCTCTTTCCGAAACTCGACTTGGCTGAGGCGTCAAATACCACTCTCAATTTTGATGTGGTACTGGTTTGTTTTAGCACTCCATGGTGTGGTAGATAGAAATGACGCTGTTTCTCTAGATCTACCTTTGGAATAACCACCATGTGTTGAAGGCTTTCATATTCCTTCATAAAGGAGACATACATTTCCTTGAACTGCTGGTCTCTTTTGAATCGACGTTCCATTGCTAATAGTCGTTGAACTGCTAAGTGCCGAGAGGAACCAATTGTAATTTCTGTATTTTTGAATGGCAGCTTCACTTGGAATCGTCCACTACTGGTCTTGCTCACATTGGATCTAAAATGTTTCTCGCACGCTAATTCTTCCTCCGTATATTTTGGCTTGAATGGTACTTCTTCGATTTCCCAAAATCTTCGTAGTAAGAAGTCCAAATCTAACTGCGCATGAAGATTCGTGCCAGACTCATTGAAGTTTAATATTGCGTCTGCAGCTTGATTAAACTGTCCGGCTATAACCCAACCAAATATTGTGGCTTGGGCCTGTACGACTCCTTGGCTGTTTATAATTTGATCTGGTCCTATTATGTCGAAGAAATGTTCAGATCCAATCAATATGTCGATCTTTCCTGGTACATGAAAGTTTGGATCGGCTAGTTCTGATTTATCCAGATGGTCTAATTCAGAAATATCAATTTCAACCATCGGAAGGTGTGATGTCACCTTTTGAAGAACAACAGCCTGTAAATTTAGTTGAACCCTTGGATCCTTAATGGCACTAATAACTAAGTTTGTCATTCCAGATGCTACGCCAACATTTGATGTGCCTAAACCAGTTAATGGCAATCTCGTTTTTTCCTTTGGCAATCGTAGTCGTCTTAAGCATGTTTCAGTGATAATGGATATTTGCGATCCTGAATCCAAGAGACATCTGCATACTTCTTGATCGCCTAATCCATTAGTGACATTAACCAACACTGTTGGTAGTAAAGCGGTTTTAATCCTTTTCGAATGTTGAGAAATTTGAAAATTATTTACTTTTGTCTCGGTGTTGATTCCCTCAGCTTGGTGTGATGGTGATACAGCAATACACATGTTATGTCCAGTTGAACCTTCAGCCTGGCTTTTTGATCTTAGATCGTCTAAGTGTAAGAGCTCATGATGTCGTGCCCGACACTTTGTACATTTTCGTTGAGCCTTGCATTTAAAGACGGGATGGTTTGAACTCATGCAATTGAAGCAACGATATTGATTTTTCACTAATTTCCTACGCTCATGAATGTTCATTTTTTTGAATGCTGTGCAATCAGCTAGCGAATGGATTTGACCTTGACACAACGGGCAACCTTCATCGGTAGATAAGTGTAACGTTCTCGAAGGGTATGTTCTGGAAACTGATGGTCGTGTATTAGATTTGAAAGCCTCCAAAGCGTCGCATCTACTCGACATAAATTTTATAAAATCTCCAATTTTTGGATGTTCATCATTGACAGAGTGCAATGCCCACAAACCTTTGCTTTCATCGTCCAACTTCGAAACAATCAATAAGATAATCCAAGGATCACGTGATTCGGCTTCTGGTCCCATAGCTTTCAATGCTCTTATGACTTCATCACATTGATCAGTTAGTTTTCGCAATGAAGATGCTGTAACAGATTTTACAGTAGGGATGTCCAAATACGACTGAATATACGTATTGATTATGTGTTTCTTCTTGTCGTATCGATCCTTGAGCTTTTGAAAAGCCTCCATATAATTAGCTTCGGTTATAGAGAAATGCTTAAGCAAATTATAGGCTTCACCTTTCAGACAACCTTTCAAAAGCTGAAATTTTTGCGCGGCGGACAAAGAAACGTTTTCGTGTACCGATTTCGAAAATAAATCGAAGAAGGATTGCCAATCTTTATAACTACCGTCAAACGGAGGAATATTTGTTCGAGGTAATTTTAAATCAGTGGTAAATTGAGAAATGGTTTGATTATGCTGTGTCTCATCAGTTTGTAAAGCGAGATTTCCGACCCTAATACGAGCATTCAATTTTGAAAGTACTTCGTAGTACATTTCCTCAAATTCGATTAAATGCTTTCTTCGTTTGGGTCCTTTGTTATAATTTTGTCTTCAGCTTCAATGAACTTGTTATAGAGAGATTGTGCATGGGTAACACGCGTTTTCATATCTTCGACATGCGTGGCGTCAGTAACGGTACTCACGAAACGTTCAAGATTTTTCATGGAATCCATCACTATTGCACGTTTTTTCTTATAACCTTCCATTTTATAGTCTTAATTCACTTTGTCTATACCCGATAATATTCGTTTTAACACTTCACTATTTGCACAACAATAAAAAAAAATAAAAAAAAAATAGTCACTCAAACACCAATAAATTTAATTTTATTTCACCAACACAACGTTCGAAATATTTATGTGAAATTCAAAAAAAGTTTAGAGATTCAAAAATTAAATAATTTTTTAATTAAATTTTTATTATTCCAGAATAAATTAAGAGAGATCATAAAAAAAAATGATACTTAGCGGTTTTTCAAATACGGCTTGGCTTATCTTGACCTTTCTGGAAACTGCTTCAGACTATCCGGCTCGAAGGACCAATGATAACTTTGCGGATGTATGAATTTGAATTTTTTATTTAAATTTTAATTCAAGTTAATTATTGAAATAAATACTTTTTTTTTAAGTTTTAATTTTATTAAATTTCAATTTTTAACAATTTTTTTTATTTACACAATTTATTTGTTGTTGACTGATCAATCGCTTTACTTGTAATGTCTCCCTTTATTTTACACCAGATATTTATATTCTTCTACATTATTTTTATGGTTGACAATAATACAATCTACCTTAATTGTGGTATAATAAATTTCAATAATACAATTTACTTTAATTATAGTATAATAAATTACATTTTTGTTTATAATTGTGCTGACTAAAATTGTAGTAGCTTAACAAAATGATGTCAACAAAAAGTGTCAAAAATATATAAATTTGATTGACTAAAATTATAAAGTTAAATGGTAAGTTTGTACATATGTATGCTAAATTATTTAATCTAAATTTAATTAATTACAGAAGCTAACAATTAATTTGTACCTAATTTGTTCTACCTTTAGATTTGCGGTAAAGATAAAAATATCCAAACAAAATTGAAGGTTGTTGACCTTGAACTTCAACAATTGGCAACAATATAAGTGTCAATGATAATAAACAAAGTAGGTAATAAATTTTTAAAAGATTCTAAGTTACATAATTGATTTTAATTAAATATTTTAAATTTTAGGAGAATCATTATTCGGCTGCAAACACGGGGTGTATTATTACGTGAAATTTAAATTTATTGTATTATTTGATTATGCACTTATGCTACTATACTTATACTACTGTTTATTATGCACTTCATTTTTAATTTGCCATATTTACGCAATGTGATATGTACGCAAATTTCACTATAATGTACATAGTAGCTGATCCAATGGAATGAAGGTGTTTGTCCAATCGCTGTACGTTTCGTTGATGTATGACCGAATTCCTGCAATAACTGAACGATTGACTCTTTCAGATGCGTTTGCCTGTGGGTGATATTTAGGCGTAAATTTATGAAGCACTCCGTATTTAGTCAACAGATCCGCAAATAATTTCGGCGTGAATTGTTTTCCATTGTCACTCAAAATAATTTCGGGAACAGAAAATATCGAAAATACTTGCTGCTCCAGAAATTTACAAAAATTTTTGCAGTGGCATTACGCACAGGTTCTAGCAAGACAAATCTTAAAAAATGGTTGATCACGATGAAAATGTAGCAGTTTCCATTTTTAGAACGGGGATACGGTCCTAAAAAATCTATATATATATAATTTTTGGAACGATCTCTCGACTTCATAATAACTACCCATTGGCGGTCGTAAAGTTGTGTTCGTGGCCTTGCCTTGTTTGCAAGTATCGCAATTGGTGATAAATGCACGCACATCATGCTTCATACTAGGCTAGTAGTACAAACGGTACAAACTTTCAAGAGTTTACTTAATTCCGAAATGAGATGCTGAGGGAGGACTGTGTGCTGCCTCAATTAGAGATTGAGTTAATGTTTTTGGAATCTATTTTTAAAGTCTGAAGAACTTTGCCGGTAATATACTCGATCATTAATAACTTGTAAATTAGAACACGCTGAAGGATTATTTATTAGCGTTTGAATAAGAGCCAAATATTCAGGATCCTTAAAATTGGAATCGTCGAGATCGACAAATAAGGGAGAACACCAAAGTTCGTCAAGGTACAACTCCTCACCATAAAGGCGCGAAAGGGCATCTGGTACACAATTCTCCTTTCCTTTCCGGTATTCAATAGAAAAATTGAACCCCTGTAGTTGGAGGCTCCAGCAAACGAGACGTCCAGAAAGATCCCTCTGTCCCATTAACCACTTCAAACTGGCATGATCCGTGATTATGATAAAAGGATATCCCTCTACGTATTAATTTCTTGACACTCAATACGGCAGCAAGACATTCAAGTTCCGTAACACTATAATTACCTTGCGCCGCATTGATTTTCTTCGAAAAGTAAGTAAAGGGACGCTCTTCGCCGCTGGATGAGCTCTGGAACAAGACGCTTCTTACACCCGTGGTCGACGCGTCGCACTGTATAAAAAACGGTTGCACATAGTTCGCATTACAAAGAACTGGAGAGGTACATAGAGCAGATTTTAAGCATACAAAAGATTTATCTACCTCAGTCGTCCACAGAAACTTTTTGTTTTTTCTCTTTCCGAGATATAAATCGTCGATACCAGCCTGTGACACCTAAAACTCTCCGGACTTGACGAACAGTTTTTGGACGAGGATAATCCTTAATAGCCGCCACTTTTGCGGGATCCACCTACAATATGCCGTCGCCAACAATATGCCCCAAGTATTTAATTTCCTTAAGGAAAAATTTACTTTTATTGATATTTATTGTCAAATTGGCACGCTTTAGTAACTCAGCCACTTTGGTCAAAAGAACAATGTGCTCCTCAAAGGTAGCGCTGGTGAGTAGATTATCCAGGTAAACGAATATTTGAGAGTGCAGTTCATGGGGTATCACACGATGCATTAGTCGACACATTGTTTGTGGTGCGTTGCAGAGGCCGAATGGCATGGCTGTGAATTGATAAAGGGGTCGTCCAGGCACAGCAAAGGCAGTCTTATCCCTTGAACCTTCATCGAGCGGGATCTGCCAGAAAGCATCCTTCAAATCAAGACTAGAGATAAATCTAGTCTTATCGAGACGCCTCAGCAGTCCGTCGATGATAGGCAAGGGATAGGCGTCCCTTCACTGTAACCTCGTTGACTTTCCTCGCGTCAAGACACAATCGAACAATTCGACTGGAACCATTATCTTGGGATTCACCTTCGATATCTAATTCTTCAGCAGCTATTTTGCAAGGAAATTTCAAATTTTTATTAGAATTTTTGTTTTGTGCAAGATAAGTTGAAGAAACGAGAGAAAAATAAATCTTGAGATCGAACATACGCCAAAAATCAATACCTAAATAAAGTTGTTGTGTCAAATTTAGTTTTAAATGCAAAGTAACGGTACTGGTTTTTCCTCCAACAGATATAGGGACCTTTACATAGCC
Organism: Tipula vernalis; assembly: GCA_958295665.1. Lineage (NCBI taxonomy): Eukaryota > Metazoa > Arthropoda > Insecta > Diptera > Tipulidae > Tipula > Tipula vernalis. The sequence continues at coordinate 156,102,386 of OY282558.1, forward strand.
AAGGATTGTTTCGACATGACCATTTGCAGTTTTCACAGAGGAAGGAAAAGAGTAAAATTTGATATTTGGATCATTTAAAAGATTCTCGCATCCTTTAATGGAATTTCTAATTGAAGAGAAAGAGAGAAACTCGTAGAAACTATCACGAGGTCTCTATTTTCTGGAGTCAATCTGATGACGAATATCGAAATCTGACCGACGGTCTTGGAAACGCTTTTTCAAGTCAAATTTAAGGTCAGACCAAGAAATATGTTTATTTCGCTGTATCATTGTCCAATACCATTCGACAGCTGTACTCCGAAAAACGTAGTGCAAATCATTGACTAACCGGAACTCTGAAATACCTACTGATTTGGCAAGATGTTTGACCCTAACAAGGAACCTCTTAATATGTATCCCCGAAGGTGAACCATCAAAATGAATATCCCATTTCGAAAGAAATCTGCCAGCATTATATAGTGGTGGTGGAGGGACATTATATAATATAGGTGGACGCTGTGATAAATTTGACACTAGATTTTGGTGTTGAACTCTATGCTCTTCATAATTATTCGGATCTTCCTGACTATTCGGAACATTTTGGGTCCGTGGTTCCAACTGAGGAGTACTATTCAACTTTTGGTTTGCATCGCTCGACACTCCAAGTTGATTAAACGAAATTGTGTTAGAACGAGGCTCATTCATCATCGTGTTTCGGCATTCATTTTTCGAATGATGTTTAGAATCCCCAGATTCGCTTGCTGTTGATTCTACCTCTGAGTCATCAGCTTCCTCGTCATCAATACTTAACTGTATGTCGTTTAACTGTGTTATTCTGTCATTAAGTGGTTTATCTGATGCTACTGTTGCATTTATAAATTCTAATAATTGAGTCGTTTTAGTTAAAGTCTCTGCGACTTCGGAAGTTAAGGATTTTGATTAACTTAAGCGGGTTAAACGACTGAGGACGTGTAACAAAAGTGAATTTAATTTTATTCTAGATCTGACAATCTAGTGATGTATCTGAAGATCTAGTAGTTGATTCGAATGAACGCCAACTACAACAAAGGCGGAGATATCAGAAAGACAAAAATCTGTCACGAAACCGCCATGTATATGGCGAATAAGTATTATTTTTCACATTGCCATCAGGTACTTCTAACTCGAAGATCGAGCGACATTCAAAAATTGGGAGATTTGAAAATCGCTGTGGTTCATGTAAAAAGAGAAAAGAACTTTCTGCGAAGTGGCAGGGCAAGCACATATGTGAGTGTCCTCAAATACATGACGCGCCCTGTATTATAGGATCAGTGAAGTTTTTTCAACGATATCTTCACAAAACCTAACCACTAAAATAACCAGCTATCCGCTACGGTAAAAGTTTCCTATCTAAAATCACACATTCAAATAATAGCTGCCCAACTGATCAGTCACCTAGCAACAACGGGTGACAGCTAAAAGATAGCTTGTGATACAACAATCCTAGACTTCTGGTAAACAAATATTTAAATTCATTACTTATCAGCCATAATATATATGGAAGTGCTCTACGACATTAGTGCTCCTTTTAACGCATTCATATAGAATACCTCTTCAGCAGAAAACTAAAGTTCCAGAACCCAGTAGGCTATACGAAGCAAACACCAGGAATATTCAATAAATAAAGGAATTTCTTGGAAAAGAGATTCGAATCTTTAGGGGCGATTGGACTTACTAAGGTAAACAACACACGGCCACATTGTTTATATTCTCTAAGATGTAAACATGCCACAACCATCAACAACCCGCGTCTGTTGAAGGGTTGCAAGGCTATCATAAGTTGGAAGATTCCAACGCTGGATAGGAAAAAGTTAGTGAACTAGGCAACTGTAACTCATGCCAATCAAACGGAATGCTATGTTCTGCGTAAAGTAGCCACCACACCCTTCTATATGAAAACAAAGCATTATCAGCTATACAACCAGTAAGGCCCAGTATTATTACCAAAAACCATAATTAAGGTGGCTTTAATTTTACAGTACAACAAATACGTCAAGACACAGCCATCTGTATGAATATTTAAAAGTATCTGCATCTAAGACCGCCAGGAAAGTCTAACATTATTCACCACACATACAAATATTCATTTTCCTCTCAAATGTAGACATACATTGTATCATTCATTGTAAGCTTGTCACTTGTAGTTGTTTCCGTGGCTTGGGCTGTCGTTGGAAATGTATTAATATAGAGAGGCCAATAGGATTCAAATATTACTCACAACCCAATCTTCTTCTGTTCACTGTTGTAAAGGTCTTATTTTAGTTTTAGCACGTTAGTTATCAAAATGTAACGCTATGGCACTGTTTGTAGCTATTCTTATTTGATTGTCTTACCGACTTGGAAATAACACTGACATAAACTTCTTAATCGAGCGCCGATAAATGTTCCTCATGATAAGTTAAAAAGCAATTTTTTCCAGTGAAATATGATCGTATCTTTGCAAAGGTCTCGAAAAATATAAAACGTTTTTTTCAGGCACTTCAGTTAAATAAATTTTTTCCACTCGAATATTACTGTGGTATTGTAAAGGATTTCAAAAAACCAATAATCGTTGTAAAGGACTTCAAAAATGCATCAATAATTGTAATTCTACCATTTTGCTATCAAAATCACCGTTACGGTACTGTCAGTAGATATTCGTCTTTGGCTAATGTTACATGTTGTTTAAACTTGGAAGTGGTACGTACCATTGTAAATTTTTTGGTTGAAGAACTTAAAGGAAATGTGACAGAAAAGGCCTTGATATTCAGACGCAAGGAAACCTCTAAATTTTTCACCAGTTCTATAACTATTCATCCCGATATGGTGAAAAACAATTGTTCAATTCAAATATGGTCATGCATTGTGTACTAGGTATATAAAGGTTTTGAAGAATACAAGAATTTTACTTCTGTGGGCGAAATGTATTTTTGCCATTTGCAGTTACCGCAAAGTCTTCAAAACCGTGTCGTTGGAAAGATCTTGATAGAAAGGATACCATCAAAATTTGAACACCAATTGTTGCCGGTAGAATTTAACCGTGTTGTTGCAAAGGACCTAAAGAATGTATATCAATTTGGTTTTTTGCACTATATAAATAGTTATGAAATTCACACCGTTATGCCGCTGGAATTTGCTTGGAAGCAGTACTGTCAATTCAAAAAGATTGTCACCACGACTTTTTAAATAGTCACTGCGGTAACTACTCCTACACCCCTAAATCCCTACAAATTAAACATCATGGATGAAGTTCTAATCAAATTTTTCAGTCGAGTACTTCACAGCATGCCAAAAATTTTAATTATCAAAATTACCAGAATCGCACTTGCGGCGAAATCCTTGAATGTGGTGTCATAGGCCTTGATATTCAGGCGCAATAAAATCCCAAACTTTTCATCACTTCTGTAAAACCACGTAGTGGTGAAAAACAATCATTTCCTCTTAAATGTATTCATGTAGCACAACAATGTAAACGTTTGAAAGAAAGCAACAATTCTATTTCTAATATTAACATTATTAAAATTACCATTATGTTGCTAGTAGGCGAAATCTGTGTTTGTTACGTACGGTTTTCGCAGTCGTTGGAAAATCTTGACTTATAAGGGCAAGGGGAATATTACCGGAGAATAATATTTGTAAACGTCTTGAAAATACACTAATTTTATGTCTGTTTGCCGCCGGTTTACTCACTTTTCGAATTTGTTAAAATTCGGAAATGGTCCCGTTGGAAATGAAATGTAGGGATACAAGAAAATCCTAAAATTGTTAACTCTCCTACATAAGATCAGGATCCTATCGAGCCAGGATGTAGTTTTAAGTTTCTCCAGTAAGCTCGAGCCGTTCGGCTCTACTCTGAGTAACGCTTTTACTTGGATAAAGAGATCAACAAAACTCGAATCACATATGTATCGGATTTCCTAGAGGGGTAGAGGAGTTATTATTGCCGTATAAACTTTGATAGTTCAATGCTTGTCATTCCCAACACCAAAAATATTGAACTGATATTTGTGAAAATCAACAGTGGCACAATGGTAAAACATTTATATTTTGTGTTGCTATATGTGCGCCCTTGCAGCCAAGTTTAATCCTATCAGCTTCTTATCAATGCTGACGTTTTTATATTTGATACCATGGGCATCCACAATGACATTTTCATGGTTGGCGACTTCAACCTTCCGCACCAAATGTGGGAACGGTCGGAAGATAATACTCACTATGTTGCCTCGAACGCTGGTATTGCAACGAAAACCATGTAGTTATTGATAATATGTCGAACTCTGCTTTATTGCAGATCAGTAATATCAAAAACTATTTTGAAGACAACTCTATCCAGTATTTTCTTCCGACATCAATAACTCCTACTATTGATCCGTACCATCAACCCATTTTAATCACATTTTGTTACGAGCATGGTGGGGTTAACGTTGATTCTGAAACTTCATCTTGTTTTAATTAAATTGAAAAAGTATCCTTTCAACCGTCTTTTAAAAATGCACTGGCAGTTTGGCACAGCCACTTAAAGATCTTTTTCAAACCCACTCTCGTTAGGAGTTTTCCCAATAATTTTGAAAGACTCTTTTATAATTCTGATCCGTAAGAAGGGCTGTAAATCGGACATCTCTAGCTATAGGCCAATTTCGAAACTGTTTTGTATTCCTAAGTTGTTTGAGAATATTGTGTATGATTCACTGAGTTTTTATTGGAAACCACTGTTTTGTAACAATCAACACGGTTTTCTCAGGGGATGATCAACAGGGCTTGCCACCGAATTCAGTAGTTTGACAGAATAACTTTACGATTTTTGTACTAAAGATCACCTTGAGTTAAACGTCAGTAAAAGCAATTTTATCACATATTCCCGTAAGCCTTCCTTGCCTCGAGATTATTTTATCAACAATGACGTTATTGTTAGAGCTAAGTCCATTCGTGAGGTATTATTTATTATAATAAGCTGAATTTCACAAACTACTTTGGAAATATTATTATTCGAGTGAACTCTGCACGAGTATTCCAGCAAGGTGTGGTCTCCATATCACGATGTTCATATATGTACAAATAATTGAGACTGTGCAGCGTAGATTTCTCTGTTTTGCTCTACGAGGACTACCCTGGGTGAACAGTTACAATTTGCCGCTCAACCTGATTCGTCCAAATGTTGGTTCTTGTTCATCAAATTCTGTCTCTGGCGGTAAAAATTCTTCTGCGCTTTACTCGAAAAGATGAGTTCAAATGTAAATGCTCGGGCCTTGAGAACGTTACCTGCTTTCGGAATAACATCTCGCAGAACTGAATACACATTTACCTACTCGTATAAACGGTTGGTTTGACACTATGACTAAATATACTTTTTGTTTAACTTTTATTTTATTTTTCATTTTTAATTCATTCTTATTCCATTTTAGTTTTTTGACTTATTTTCATATTTCTTTTAATTTAATCCTGTTTTTACTAATTTTTATTTTTTTATATTCAACAAGTTATATTGGGTAAGCGACGAATTACTTTACCAGGACCCCAAAAGCTCGATTAGAAAAATATCGTGTCCGTCCTTCTGTCCTTCCGTCCGTTCGTCCTTCCGGTCATACGTTTTCATTATTTTTGGTTTAGCCTCCCATTCTCACAAATATTGATAGTTTTGGTCGAAATTTTGTATAAAGAAAGATTTTAGTACTAAGCAGTTTGTGTTAACTTTTAAGTCCATTCGATTCTAGAATAGAGGGGGTTGCAATGGAAGAGAAACTGTCAAACATATTTTCTCAAAAACGGGACCGACCATTTCTTTGTTATGTTGATGATAAATTTGACAATTCATCTATCTGTTCACAAAATTTAAAGTCGATTGAATCATTGCGTGGAGGTCATTTTAACAAAAATGAGTAGTATAAATTTGTTTACGTGTTTCCGAGGCAATGTCGAACTTTCCCAACAATTGTTCCCTAGGTGTCTTTAAGATAAAATGAATGGTAATCTATTCATTGCTGAAATATTTACCTATCTTGACATTGCGACTCGAGTCGACAGAGGTTCAATTTGAATTCTAGATAGCAGAGTCACTAACCTAACCTTCTCGATCTTTCGTTGACCCCGTACGCCTTGAAATACAAGGTAATTATTTAAGCTCAAACTGACCAATCTGCTGATCGCTGTATTGTTGAGGCTGAGTTGCGATTGTATCGTACCGCCTCGAACTAAATCGCACTATATTGTTGCAAACATTTGAATGATTATCATGAATTTTTTATCGAGGAACGTACGTATTGCTTTGCTCGTGCCTACCGCTATTTGAAAAGTGAAACTATTTTAGGCAGGGTATGATTCGAAAAAAAAAAACAAAAGAAAATTGAAACGAAATTCTGTGACGGTCAACACGACCGATGTTAATGTTTTGCTAGCGTTAGCAAACAACCGTGACTTTGATTCTCTATAAAACTTTGCTATGAATTAAAATTAGTTTTTAGTAACTCATCGTTACTTTACTATCACAATTCACAAAAACATAGAAAAGATCCAAAATTGATCAATGGGCCACTGTTCTCTTTTCAGATGAGACCAGAATCCAATTATGGGAACCAGATGGACGTAACCTTGTATACAGAAGACCTGGAGAACGCTACGCACCATGTAACATGGTGCAAACTGTAAGCTTTTGGTGGAGGTTCAATAATGTTTTGGGGTGAAATCAGTTGGGAGGGCCATACTGAGCTGGTGGAGATTAGTTTGAGGATAAATGCCGACTGGTATGTTCGGAACATTCTTAAACGATCACATTTTACCATATGTTCATAGGCTATGACAGTTTTGTGTTAATGCATTATAACGTTCCAGTCCACGTAGCTACAACGGTACGACAACACCTCCAGGATATCGATATTAAGTGGCCACCAATGAGTCCCGATCTTAATCAGATCGAACACGTATGGGACATTCTAAAACGCCGCATTAAAGCTAGAAATCCCGCACCAGATTCGTTAGCACAGCTGAAAATTGCAGCGGAAGAAGAGTGGAATCTCATCCCGCAAGAAATGATACAAAGCCTTCTGCTTGGTACGCCCAGAAGGATGGAAGCTGTAATAAGTGCACGGGGGAAAATACTCATTACTAAATTAATCAAACTAAATTGTAATAAAGCTAATTTTAATGTTTATAAACCGCTTTTGGAAATTAAAAAAAAATAGTTCGACACATTTTAACATTTTGCAATGAAAAATAGCCGCTATAATTCCATAACGCCACATTTTTGCCTCTTTTGAGAAAAATATAAATTTGGGATCATTTGATACCAATTCCACTGAAATTGACCAGCGGAATTTTTTTTTTATTACAAAAAAAAAATATGCGTTAATTTTGTCCAGGAGTGTATATTCGCGTTAAAAGTTAAATCCAGCATTCTTTTACGAAACCATCTCAAAACAGCGTTCTTAGATTAGAATTTCTTCAAACATTATTTCCATCTAAAAGGATATTTCCAAAACACTAAACCCATCAAATTTCATTAATTAGTAAGCATTTTAATATTAAAATTCCCTTCCCCACATACAATAAAATATTATTCATAATTATGTAACAAAAAAAAAAACATTCGAAACCAATTAGTGTTTCCAGTGCTCAATTTAATAATAATTAACAAACGCTCTCTAAAACAATCAATTTTGTCATATTTCTACAAACCAATAATTTGAATAAACTTCAAGTACGCACCTCTACTACAGCGCCACAATAAAAATTCAAAAATGTTTCTTAATGTTAAAGCGTTTTTTTAATGTTTGTAAAACCGGCCTTTTTCAAATGTTTCATCACGTCTTGTCCCTACTCAGTTTGATTGTGACTTTGTGAGTGAGTTAAACAGTATTTTGTGTTTGCGGAAATAAAATAATTAAAAATGTAAGTTTTATTTATTTATTTTTATTAATTTTAAATAATTTGTGTCTACTGTCTAGTACGAAATATTTTATTGATATTCACCTTAATTTAGCAGTAAATATTTGTTATTGTATTAGTGAATTTCAATTTTAAAAGTATGTAGTAATTGTTTTCGGCTATACAGAAATTCCGTTTTGCTTTATATGTGTATGTACATGATTAATGTTATTTCGTCTATAAATTCCAGGTTTAATATTAATTGTACAAACAAATACATTGTAATTGTTGATTTTCTTAGTTTTAATTGCGCCAAAAATTAATTTAAATGAGATTTGAAAAAAACAAAAAAAAAAAATCTTTTGCGCATGAGGAAAATCGGTAGTCGTTAGTTTTTCTATTATACCACAGATGTCTCTCGAACAAATTACAGAATTTCAAATGAAACTTGTTGGTTTTATCTTTGAGTATATATAAATACATCTATGACCCCCTGTTAAGAGTGCGGAATCCATGGGCCGACCCACCTTTCATGTCAACACTATAGATTGGCATGAAGCAATGCAATGTGCAGGTGGTTAAACGAAAAACGGGTCTATAGCCGTACGTCCTCGATTTGGCTAAAAAAGCGTAAGGTAGGACGTAAAAAGCGAACTGCGAAAGAGTTGGGAGTGCCTCGAGCCCCAGAACAGATTGCAGAGATAAAAACAAACAAACAAACAAACAAATATATATAAATACTCCAACGTTTCATTTTATCACAGCATTGCTGCCTTCGGAGTGATTTTTTTTTAGTTTTCAGTCATTTTGACCAGGATATTGTTAAGAAAAGTAAATATACAATATTGTATGATTGACATTCAACAAAATGCTGAAGATGAAGAAGATTTTATTCTCTCTATCAACTTTTATTTTTCTTTTCTTAAAGTGTAAATCCACTAAACATAAAACAAAATATTTATTTATTTTTTCTTGTATTAGTAACTTTATCTTACTTAACTTACAATGCTCATTTGTTGTTACATATTTTTAAAAGGCAAATTGAAAAGTCGATTTAAGGGTTTGTTTCTCTGGTTTCATCTGTTTGTTTACAAGATAAAGTTTTGGAACCAGACCACTTTCATACACAACTTCGGATTTTTATAAAAATTGCAATTATATTTATTCGTGATAATTTTCGTATACGTTTTTTTTTTTTTTGACGACGTTATTTGTAACCGAGATATTTAAATTTTAAAAATTCCAATTTATTACTTGTAATGGTGTTTTGAAATTTTAATTGTTTTTTCAATATTAGTGATATCTGGTGCCGAATAGCCAAAATAGAAAATATTGTTTTTATAATATTGTTCAAAAGGAATAAAGGTAGATGGCGATTGTTATTATACAAATATAGCTGCGTTTTTTTATTCGCTCCGGATAGCTGCTATCGAGAGCCGTCATATAAAATGTGACTCCTGACGCGCTATTTATTGGTAAACTAAACTTATTTAACATCAAACTATCATTTTTAATTCAATTGTTTACCAAAACCTTCATATAAAAAATATTTCGCTCTACCTATTTATACGGAGCGCTATCGGGAGCCATGTTTTATATGACGGCTCTCGATAGCAGCTATCCGGAGCGAATAAAAAAACGCGGCTTTAATGTGAAAGCGTTTTTTTAATGTTTGTAAAATCGGCCTTTTTCAAATGTTTTATCACGTCTTGTCATGTACTACTCAGTTTGATTGTGACTTTGTGAGTGAGTTAAACAGTATTTTGTGTTTGCGGAAATAAAATAATTAAAAATGTAAGTTTTATTTATTTATTTTTCTTAATTTTAAATAATTTGTATCTACTGTCTAGTATGAAATATTTTACTGATATTCATGTTAATTTAGCAGTAAATATGTGTTTTTGTATTAGTTAATTTCAATTTTAAAAGTATGTAGTATGTAATTGTTTTCGGCTACAGAAATCCCGTTTTGCTTTAACATTATTAATGTGATTTCGTCTATAAATTCCAGTTTTAATATTATTTGTACAAAAAAAAAATTGTAATTGTTGATTTTCTTAGTCGCCAAAACTAATTTTAAATAAGATTTGAAAAAAAAATAAAAATCTCTTGCGCATCAGGAAAATCGGTAACTTTCGTTGTCGTTACTTTTTCTATTGTACCACAGATGTCTCTCGAACAAATTACAGAATTTGGAATGAAAATTGTTGGTTTTATCTTTGAGTATATTTAAATACTGAAAGGTTTTATTTTATCACAAGATTGCTGCCTTCGGAGTGTTTTTTTTTTTAGTTTTAATAAGCTTATTATCATTTTGACCAGGATATTGTTAAGAAAAGTACTACACAATATTTGTATGATTGACATTCAACGAAAAGGTGAAGATAAAGATGAGTTTTTTGTCTATCAAAATTTATTTTTCTTTTCTTGTAGTGAAAATCCACTAAACAAAAAACATAATTTTATTTATTTTTCTTGTATTAGTAACCATATCTTACTAAAACTTTGCATTTATTGAACGTTTTTTAAAAATACAATCGATAACAAAATAACAATGGTCATTTTGTCATTTTTAAACAGCAAATTGAAAAGTCGATTTAAGAGTTTGTTTCTTTGGTTTCATCTGTTTGTTTACAAGAAGAAATTTTGGAACAAGTCCACTTTCATCCACAACATCGTATTTTTATGAAAATTGCCACAATGAAACTAGATTTATTCGTGATAATTTTAGTATAATTTTTTTTTTTTTTGAGGGCGTGATTTTTAAACGAAATATTCAGATTTTAAAAATTCCAATTTATTACATGTTACAGTGGTGTTTTGAAATTTTAATTGTTTATTTAATATTAGTGATATCTGGGGCCGAATAGCCAAATTGTTCAAAAGGAATAAAAGTAGATGGCGATTGTTACTATACAATTATGAAAATTATGATTTCATAAGTAAATATTGAGTTACTTATATCAAGATTGCAATACATTATCAGTACTCTTTCACTCATGAATTAAAACCAGTATACCAAAAAAAAAGTATACAATATTTATATGTCAAATGGGTACCGTTGTTGATGATTTTGAGGAAATTGGGCATTCAAGTATCTCAGGTGCCTAGAATTGGGCCGTACATTATAATGTACATATTTGGTGAAATACATTTCGATAAATCAACTTTTCTATATAAATCAGAAATTCTTTATTTAAGTTTTAATTACAAAAATTCATATATTTATATCACTAATTCAGTTTTTATCACAAACTCATTTTGTATCACAATTTTTTACTTATAAAAATTGTAAAATTAAAAAAATAATTATAAACATAAATAATAAAAAAAAACCTACACAATTATTAATTGCTACTGCGTAAAGGCTGTGTGCTTGTTTGGAATGCAATTTCTGTTGTTTAACAAACATAAATGAACTTTACATTTACCATAAGTGAAATACGTACGGCCTTTGCAGTCAGGAAGCTTACAGCGGGTAGCTTCTTTTTTGCTATCAGCTTCTGGGAAGTGTGATATGCGATCGAACTGAATGTCAACTGTTGGACGTATCTCAGTTCTTTGCCTACATTTAGGCACAATAGGAGTTTCAACGTTCGAAGGACGGCCCCGTTTCCTGGTATGTACCTGCACGGAAAAAAAACGCTCTGTAACTCAGCAAAAAACTATTTTATAATCACTAAAACTTGCTCCAGTCAGACTAATAATGATTAGCAGAAACCCGCTATAGTTATTTTTTAATATTTTGAATATCATAAAATTATTCAATGAATTTAACAAAATATATTACTAAAAAGTAATGACGTCATATCTATTTTACTATGTATTAATTATGAAAATCATCAAATTTTTTGTAATATTCAAGATGCGATGATTATTTAGAACTATTAAATATTTAGTGAACTATATAAAAAAAAACAATTAAATTCACTAAACTACAGGGTGGCTGAGACCAAATGTTACTAACTTCACTCTGCTGTCATTTGTGTAGTTGTCATTTTCGCGCATTAATTTTTTGACAGATTGAAGTTTGGTTAGTTGTTTATATGTGGTCAATAAATAATTGTTCTAAATTAATATCTTAATAAAAAAATCGTAATGGAATTCAAACGTAATAGTGCAATTGCACTGTATTTGGGTGGAAATTCACAAACAGCAATAGTTCGTCAGCTCCAGCATTTGAATGTGAATAAAATGTTTGTGTATCGAACCATAACTCGATACAACGAAACTGGTAGCATCGCTAAACGCAACAGAGGCGGTCCTAAAAAGACAGCAACATCAAAAGAAATGATACGAAAGGTGAAGAAACGAATCCAACGAAATCCTCGTCAAAGTGCCAATCAATTAGCCGCACGTCTACATGTTTCACGATACAGCATTCAAACCATATTGAAAAATGAACTACACTTGAAGCCCTACAAGATACAAAAAGTTCAAGATCTTACGGAGGCACAAAAAAAAGTTAGGCTTGAAAGAACACGAGCATTGAAGGCCTTGGCCGAACGTGATGAGATTCCAAAAATTGTCTTTTCTGATGAGAAAATTTTCACCATTCAACAGCATGTGAATAAACAAAATGATCGTGTTTGGTTAGAGGACAAGTCCAACGATAATTTGGACACAAGAGTTGCCATGCGCAAGCAATCACCAGCTTATGTTATGGTTTGGGCTGCAGTTACTGCAGATGGACGCACTCCTCTGGTTTTCATCGAACATGGAGTCAAGGTAAACCAAGAGATGTACCGCCAAAAGATCCTAAACGATGCTTTGCTACCTTGGGCACGTAAACACTTTGGTACGAACCGTTGGACATTCCAACAGGACTCGGCACCGTCACACAAAGCTCGAGCGACACAGCAATTTTTACAAAATTGCGTTCCGCGGCTGATTTCGTCGAAAGAATGGCCACCATATTCACCAGACTTGAATCCCATGGATTTCTCCATATGGTCCATTTTGGAGAGTAAGGTGTCCACTAAAAAATACGAAAGTGTTGATGCATTGAAGTCAGCTCTTGTTCGAGAATGGAATAAAATTCCGCAAGCCCACGTTCGGTCAGCATGCAATGCTTTCTATGGAAGACTGAATCAAATAATCAAAGCCAAAGGAGGTCATATCGAGCAGTAACATGTTTTTCATAAAATGTAATATGTTTTCAACATATTCCACGAAATTTCAATAAAAAATAATCAAAATTAAAAAAATTACAGCGTTTTCATTTGGTAACACTTGGTCTCAGCCACCCTGTATTTCGTGAATATCATTAAATATTTAGTGTTACGAATTAAACAATTTTCTGATATTAATCTGAATGTAAATGATATTCATAGACACTAATGGTAAAAATCACAACAAAGTTCACTGTTAACTAACAAATCTCTCGATGGTTATCATTGTGACTCCTTAGTGCTATTCAGAAGATACATTGTGTCCTGCACACCAGGCGCAGTAGTAAATATCAGTAAAGCACAATATTTATTTTTACTATATAAATATAGTAAATATAACAAACGTATAAATTAGGTTTTTAAATAAAACACAATTAAATTATTTCTTTAATGTTATTATAATTCAATTCATTCTTTAGAATTTGAAAAATATTATAACGATTTTGTACATTCATAATTATAATAATAATATAACATATATTAAAAACTTAACATTTTTCTTAAAATAATTTTACAATTCTTGCAGTTGTTTTTTCAAAATTTTTACTGATTGATGAATGGAATCGTTAAAAATATGAAATGCTTTAAAGCGAACGTCCATTGCTCTCAAAAACGAGGAAATAGTACATTGTGTCATTAGGATTAAAAGTGATACTTTGTTTGACGAGCAATTATATTTGCATGCGAGGCGAAGCGCAGCGTAGCCGAGCAAAAGCAAATATTTGCGAGTCAAACAAAGTCACTTTTAATCCGAATAACACATACTATTTTTTCTTCAACGAAGAAATGCTTATTATAAACTAATTATACAAGTAAGTACAAATTATGTAATTAAAATTTCAAAATTGAAAGTAATTTTGTTGAAATATTTTGTGAAACTAAGGAGATCATGACTTTTGTTTGGTTTGACTATTGTAAGTGTCAAACTGCCAAGCTATAATTATAATATTTTTCTTGCGAACAAAATGTTTGAATCAGAAGATTTATCAAATTTACCTCCGGATGTGGTTCAAACAGCAAAGGAAATTGTATTAAACCTATTGCCATCAAAATCACGTAAGATTTACGAGTGCGCATATAACCGATTTTTGAAGTGGTGTACTGAAAAAAATGTGCAATCTGGATTATATTCAGAAAGCGTTCTATTGGCATACTTTGCCAATTTGTCTACGAAGATGAAAAGTTCGACTCTTTGGGCGCAATATTCTATGGTTAAGGCCACATTAAATTATAAAAATGGCGTAAACATCGAAAAATATTCCAAATTGCGAGCATTTTTAAAAAAACAAAATGTTGGTTACACAGCAAAAAAATCGAGGGTTCTCGATAAAGCACAAATCGACTTGTTTTTAAATTTTGCTCCCGATAAAATATTATAATTATAGCTTGGCAGTTTGACACTTACAACAGTCAAACCAAACAAAAGTCATGATCTCCTTAGTTTCACAAAATATTTCAACAAAATTACTTTCAATTTTGAAATTTTAATTACATAATTTGTACTTACTTGTATAATTAGTTTATAATAAGCATTTCTTCGTTGAAGAAAAAATAGTATGTGTTATTCGGAACTATTCATGACACAATTTTCACTAATGACACAATGTACTATTTTAAATGAGTATGTAAATTGAGTTTTTTGTGTTAATGAATAAAAAAAGTTTTTCCGAAATAAAAAAAATAAAAAATACTTTCATATATACATTATACATATTATTGTGTCTTCACTATAATATTTTTCTCCTATAGTATTAAAAATACCTACTTTTACACCAAGGATTAAAAGTGTAGCTTAGCAACACACACATTTTATAAAATAGTAAGAAAAAGGCCAACTTTAATACCAAAAAACAGTATTAAAACAAGAGGCTTTTAAGACGTTGGGAGAAAAACGTAATCGTGTGTACCACACAGTGCTATTTCTAATTTAAAATGCGGAACAAATGTTTTAATTGGCTTAGAAAATCGATTTTTAATTTTTCTGTCAGCAATAAAATTTTAGTACCGAAAAAATTAAAATTCTATTTTCTGAACCAATTAAAATGTTTGTTTTGATTGCTTTAAATTTAAAGTAGCTTTGTATGGTGCATACGACCAAGTTAAAAAAGCTTTTAAAACAATGTTAACATTTGGGAATTACTCCGAAAAAATTTAGACTTTTTTTTCGATTTCTGTGGGTTACCACTTAATAATACTTAATATTTTCTGATTGGAAAATTATTTGCTGATGTTTACAAACAAAAATTGTAAGATTTATGGCTAAGTGGTTATGTTGGATTTAATAACAAGTACACAATTATTTGTAAACAAGCATTTAGCTAAAACTTACTTAAAGTTACAGCCGGACATCAAATTTTCCAATATAATTTTTGACTGAGGATCTTTTATTTGAGGCTTCAAAATAACAACTATTTTGTTATAAAAATCATCAGTAAAAACATCATGAAGCATACAGTCGGCATCATTATACTTAATAAAGTATATCAATTGAAATATGTAAAACGATAAGCACTATTTTAGTAAATAGTTGAATAACTTTAAGAATTATTCAAAATCGTGTCTTACCAATTTGTGTCCTGTAGATTCTTTGTAGTTTGGCCATCTTTCACAGATATCTTTTGTAGAGTTTTCCGAAATAAATTTAATTCTTTTAGTTGAACAGCCCTTCCAATGGAACATTAATTCCTCCAAGCTCAATACTTCATTTCTTAATGCTTGATAATGTTGTTCTCCAACAAGTTGAGTTTCTAGATTGTTGAACGTTATGTTTGATTTGATGATCTCATGTGTTGATTTATCAGAGTTACATAACTCGGTTTTCTTCAAGCGAGCTAACTGATTACGATATTTGAAATTTAGTTTCCCCAGTGGTGAAGCATTTTTTCTCGCCAGATAGTAAAATTCCTTAACAAAATTGAACCTGTATTAATTGCACATACGAGTATATACGGCCTTTGACTAAATGTAGATCCGTGAAGATATAGCATATAGCATACATGAACCTCATAATTTTGTTTAGATTGATCTTCTGGTTTAACAATAATCATAATCCACTTTTTATTTTTTACATATTGAAATAGGCATCTTGTTTTGCATTTTTAACCTTAGAAGACAATAAGGTAAACCGCCTGATACACAGGCTCTCCATTTAAAATGAAAAAGTGGATTACGATTCCGAATAAAACAAATATTCGCTGGAAACAAAAATATGTGCATCACACACAACGGACTTATGTTTCGTTTCAGTGAACTGCTGGTTAATTCTACAATGAATGTATTTTGTGCCTTTACCCAAATGTGTCAAATATCAATAAAACGACATTTCCATTTCAGAGATACATATTTCCATGAAGCATTAGTTTCGCCCAACCATATAATTATTAAAAAATATATATATATATATATATATATATATATATATATATATATATATATATATATATACATATATATATATATATATATATATATATATATATATATATATATAATATATATATATATATATATATATATATATATATATATATATATATATATATATATATATATATATATATGTACATATATATATATATATATATTTATATATGTATATATATATATATATATATATATATATATATATATATATATATATATATATATATATACATATATAAATATATATATATATATATATGTATATATATATATATATATATATATATATATATATATATATATATATATATATATATATATATATATGTATATATATATATGTATTTATATATATATATATATATATATATATATATATATATATATATATATATATATATATATATATATATATGTACCTTCTCCTCAGTCGGTATTAAGAGTATTATTTCTTCTGCTAACTGATTGTACACTTTTGTGTTCATTTTCAGGCCTCTTCTAATATAAAAGCGAACAATAATGTTGCATAGAACATCTCGGCTTAAGTCAGAAAGCCGCTTGTTTTCTTGATTTGTGGTATTTATTTTCTTCAGTAATAAGTTTCCCTCGTGACTGTCGTTTAGGATTTCCAAGAGATAGGCTCTATTCATATACCTTCACTCTGAAGTACTGGCAGATGACATGGATGTTACGCTTGATAACGTATCAGATACAGTTGATTCTATAACTATTTCTTTGCTCAGGGTTAGGTTTCGCCATTTGGTCCATTCGTCTCTAAATTTAATTAAATCTTTCCATTTTAAATCTTTAAAAATAGTCCGGTGTCAACATTTTTAGTTCTGGTATGTGTACACCTTGGCCTAGAAAAGAACATTTATAAAATTAAAATCCGGGTTTCTAAATAAAAAAAAATCACTTACTATCCCAATAACTGTAGAGATCAGCTAAACACCACGAATTCAGCAAATTGAAAAGTTCAGTTTGTTGATCTGTTAAAGTTTCTACGTTTAAAACCAGTACCTCGTTAGTATCTAAACTCATATCATTTGTATCCAAGCTCCATTCTTCATTTTGGTTTGTTATGGCAGGACAAAATTGTATTATTATTATCTTTTGTATGATTTTCAGTATATTTGTTACATTTATTGTTGTTATTATTATTATTAGTTCATTCGCTCATTTTTAGTTAATAAAAGTGACTTAAAAAAAAATTAAAAATAAATTTTTTTATATAATTAAATCTTAGTTAAAAATTAAAATTGTTTTATTCTAATCATAACAGGGTTATTAATCACATTAATATTAACCGATGGACCACAAAATGAATTAATATCAAGTGCTCTAAAGGTACCCTTCTGGCTTAAATCTATTTTATATGCAGCGTAATGATCATCGTATGCAATAGATTTTATAAGACTTCCGACAACAACAATTTTGGTTTTAGAGTTGTTCACTGCTAACTCAACAATTTCTATAACGTATAAATCATCATCAAAATATGGAATAAAATATCCCTTTTTATATATTATACCCTTATATTCTTAACTATTATAATATTTGAAGCCAGTGTGGATTTCATTTGAGAAACAATTTTCGAGTGACCTACAAGAATGTTGAATAATATTTTGCTTGTCACTAACAATAGGCGATTTCTGTGGTTCCAACAAATATTTAGCAAATTTTAGTTGGAATTTTTTCACTAGTGAAAGACAAATATTTCGACGAGAAGTAAAGGAAGAAGCACAGCTTTTAAATTTCCTGTGTTTGGATTCAAAACGGAAACACCAGTAAAATCTACACCACTAAAATAAAAAAAAACATTTTGGACGGTTAACTAATTCTTCTTTCTCAAGCTGATTAAATAATTTATAATCAGTATAATAAAATTGAAAGGAATCTTGAAATTTATGGATAAGAAAAATTAATTCATTAATAAAGTTCTGATTTTTAGAATTTTCATTTACAAATTTAACCAACATTTCAGTAAAGGGAATAAACATTTTGTTTGTAACATTTGTGTTGTATTGAAGGTACGTCTTTCCTAGAGAAATTCGAGTTATCATGCATACACAAAACAAAATTTAAAATTTGTTCGTGGATCTGGTCCTCAAACGTATCCTGATAAGAATAATATTCAATTTCGCTAATAAAATTAACCTCATTTTTCATTAAAGGTGATGTTTCTTTACGCACTAAAACACAATTTTTTTCCGAATCATCAAAGTTTGCACAGTGTTTATTAAACACGTACTTTCGAAAAATTTTAAAGTAGAGAAAAGGTTAAACAATTCAATGTATTTGTAGCTATCCGCCATTGATAATTTATGCACTTGTTTGCAATGAATTTTAAAGTTTTCGAAATTGCCTAAAGATTTAAGGCGTTTAAAGCACTTCACAATTAAATGAAAAAGATCCGATAAAATGATTAATTCAAATATATTTTCCACTATTTCTTAAATTAAATAACCCTTTATTACATATTTTAGATAAATATTACTGAAATCGGTAATATGGATGATAAAAAACATATAAAACAAAATATGAACTATGAATATTTTGATTTTATACTTACATGTTTAATTGTTTAGAAGTACATATATTTAAAGACAATACAATTTACTTGTAAAATATTTAATAAACTTATAAAAAACACAATTTTTTCAAAATTAGAAAACACTTCTTCACTGTAAGAACACGCCATTTATAATGAAAGGCTAAAAAACCAGATAGCACAGATAACGGTAAAACTTTCTGAGTTTCAATATGCACATAAATAAATGAAATTCACTAAAAAATTTATAATTATCACACAAAGTTTTCTGATATTCATAAAAGAACTAAAACATAATATTTTGTGATGAATATCATTAATATATTTTGTGCAGTTCATCACTTACTTTTGTGGGTTAAACCCGCTACTCGAAATTGCAAAAGAAATTATGAGAATTTTATGGGAATTTTGGGATTTATGGGAATTTTGCGTAATAAATGTTATTGGATTATAAAATCCAAAATTGAGGAGTGCCTGATCAAAAGTCGCTATTTACATCTTACTTTTTGCTACTTACTTTTCATCACTTTTTTTGTAGTAAATAACTTGTTTTGGCCAAAATCAAGAATTTTAGGGATATTTTTCATAGAGAAATTGGCAATTTTCGGTCCATGCTGGAAATAGCCACAAAAATTCTGCCCTGATAGATAAAAAAATTATCATTTTGGAAAATGTAAATAGCGACTTTTGATCAGACACTCCTCAATTACAACACTAACCGAACTTTGGGGGAATATTTATATAATATAATCGCTTTATCATTAAAATTTGTATGTGTCACCTTGTAATAAGTCCTAAACAAACAATATGGACAATTTTTCTCGCTGACACAATGTGTTTAAGGTACAAAGAATCAATTAAGTAAACTGCCATTTTACTCGTCGAACTATTCTTGAATTACCAAGATCTTGGTGAACCTTATGTTGCACTAGACATTACAGAGCAACATTTTTTGCCTTTTAGGTAGTTCAGTCAATAAAGCTAAACAGTAGCGTTATTTCATACGAGAAGCTCAAAGCTTGGATGTTGATGAAATCTTTTGCATTGCCTGTTTAGTCCCTAGATCAAAATTTATAATTTTTTTTAACGATCGCCATTTTCGCCTCGCAAAAACTAGAAAATGCTTTTCATATTTACCTAATTGTCCAGGCGGCTAGTTGTTTAACCAAAGAAAAAGGTGCTTGATATATCCTTAATACAAATAGGAAAAGTATATCTATGCAGTTTTGTTTTAGTTTTTGGGTATTTTTGTTTATGTTTCGGTAACGTTGAACTGAATTACATGAAAAAAAACATTAATCGTGGCTCATCAAACTATTTACCACAAAATTTTGTTTATTTATTGGGGGGGGGGGGAAGATTACAGCTTGGCTATATAGTATCAAAGTAAAATCCAATTCTGAAATTCAGGATTAATTTAATTCCCATATTAAAGATTGATTCTGGAACTACGTATGTTATATTCTGAAAATTGAATTATTTATTAGCAAATTAAGGAAAAGAAACTTTTAAATATTTTTAAACTAAATTAATTAATATATATTAATGAGCAAAACACAATATATTACATACAAGTATTACAAAAATTAACATTTTATGAAATTGCCTATGTAAACTCTCCCAGCTAAAATTCTAAAAAAATGTTTAAAAATTTTAAATTATTAAGTTATAATTTAAATTCATAGCACTTGTTCCATTAGTTACCATTCTCCTGTAAATAGTTAATTAATTGTTTACCTACTGCAACTATATTTAAACATAAAAAATTGAAAATATATATTTAACCATACTATTAAATTTAAACTAATCGGCAATTTCCTACAGATCTAGAAAAAAGGAAATTAATAATGTTGAAATTAATTATTTATTTATAAAAGTATATAATATAATTTAAACATTGATCATAATACTACGCAGAAAAGTCTAGAAAATCAATAATTTAGTTAAGTACTACATGTAACTACAATATGATATTTACTAATAAAACTCAAATAGAGTTCCCAGGTATCACTGAAAACTAAATTGCTTTACTACTTAATTAATAGAAGTTTATTTATATAAATTAGTTAGTGATAAATAAAATATAATAGATATCACAAGAACAATACATTTTCTACGCTACCTACCTGCTGGATGCTTGGAGTTTCTGGATGTTGAGCGAGAATTCACTAACATTTCTGTAGCTTGCAGACGATCTAACAATTATATATAATTAAATATACTTTATCTTAAAGCAAATATTGCGTCAATGAAAAAATAATATATGGTAAGTAGACGATTATTATCTTAACCCTAAAGAGCACATAATTCTGCCAGCGTTAGCGACCAACCGTGACTTTGAGTCTCTATAAAACTTTGCTATGAAATAAAATTTGTTTTTAGTAACTCATCGTTACTTTATTATCACAATTCACAAACACATATGTACAAAATAAACCTAATTCATTCAGTTAAAATAACAAATATAAATAAATTGGTGAAAATCATTTTTCATTTAAAAAGAACTGGTACAGATTTGATGGTGCAGGTGAAAACCGGAACAACTATTTAAAATAAAACTTAACACAATACTTTTGCCTAACAAGGCGTGATGAGAGAGCACATGTTGATCAGATTACAAACATATAATGGGCCTACTCCAACCACTTCTGTCGAATAATAAGTTCAAATACCCAAAAAGCCAAAGTTTTAATCATTTGAAGCTGAGATTTGGCTTGAGAGTAAATGCGATTCATATTATATATTCGCGTTAAAGGTTGATTCACCAGATTTGTCCATTGAGCTCGTCAAAAAAATGTCAACTTGACGGAGTTAAAAACCGAGCTAAAACTAACAGAGACAACATATTTTTAACTCGGTTTTTAACTCCGTCAAGTTGTCATTTTCTTGACGAGCTCAATGGACAAATCTGGTGAATCAACCCTAAAAGTTAAATCCAGCATTCTTATACGAAACCATCTCAAAACAGCGTTCATAGATTAGAATTTCTTCATACATTATTTCCATCTAAAAGGATATTTCCCAAAAACACTAAACCCATCAAATATCATAAACTACATATATAAGCATTTTAATATTAAAATTCTCTTCTCCACATACAATTAAATATTATTCATAATTATGTAACAAAAAAAAAAACATTCGAAACTTGTTAGTGTTTCCAGTGCTCAATATAATAATTAATAACAAACGCTATCTAAAACAATCAATTTTGTCATATTGCTAAAATCCAATAATTTGAATAAACTTCAAGTACGCACCTCTACTACAGCGCCACAATAAAAATTCAAAAATGTTTCTTAATATTAAAGCGTTTTTTTTTTTTTTGTAAAACCGGCCTTTTTTAAATGTTTCATCACGTCTTGTCATGTACTACTCAGTTTGATTGTGACTTTGTGAGTGAGTTAAACAGTATTTTGTGTTTGCGGAAATAAAATAATTAAAAATGTAAGTTTTATTTTTTTAGTTTTATTAATTTTAAATAATTTGTGTTTACTGTCTAGTAAGAAATATTTTATTGATATTCACCTTAATTTAGCAGTAAATATGTGTTTTTGTAAAAGTGAATTTCAATTTTAAAAGTATGTAGTACATAATTGTTTTCGACTATACAGAAATTCCGTTTTGCTTTATATGTGTATGTACATTATTAATGTGATTTCGTCTATAAATTCCAGGTTTAATATTATTTGTACAAAAAAATACATCGTAATTGTTGATTTTCTTAGTTTAAATTCCGCCAAAAATTAATTTAAATGAGATTTGAAAAAAAAAATAAAAATCTTTTGCGCATGAGGAAAATCGGTAGTCTTTAGTTTTTCTATTATACCACAGATGTCTCTCGATCAAATTACAGAATTTCAAATGAAAATTGTTGGTTTTATCTTTGAGTATATATAAATACTCCAAGGTTTTATTTTATCACAGCATTGCTGCCTTCGGAGTGTTTTTTTTTTAGTTTTCAGTCATTTTGACCAGGATATTGTTAAGAAAAGTAAATATACAATATTGTATGATTGACATTCAAAGAAATGATGAAGATGAAGATGACTTTATTCTCTCTATCAACATTTATTTTACTTTTCTTTTAGTGTAAATCCACTAAACATGAAACATAATATTTATTTAATTATTTCTTGTACATATTATTAACTTTATCTTACTTACATATTTTTAAAAGGCAAATTGAAAAGTCGATTTAAGGGTTTGTTTCTTTGGTTTTATCTGTATGTTTACAAGATAAAGTTTTGGAACCAGAACACTTTCATAGACAACTTCGGATTTTTATAAAAATTGCCACAATGAAATTATATTTATTCGTAATAATTTTGGTATACGTTTTTTTTTTGACGACGTTATTGGTAACCGAGATATTTAGATTTTAAAAATGCCAATTTTTTACAATGGTGTTTTGAAATTTTTATTGTTTTTTCAATATTCGTGATAACTGGTGCCGAAAAGCCAAAATAGAAAATATTGGTTTTTAATATTGTTCAAAAGGAATAATGGTAGATGGCGATTGTTATTATACAAATATGAAAATTATGATTTCATAAGTAAATATTGAGTTACTTAAATCAAGATTGCCAATACATTATCATCACTTTAATAAAATAGTAACAGAATCACAACAAGTGTAATAAATTTAGCAGTGTTTTTAAAATTATTTTGGGGGCTGGCACCCCCAAACCCCGCTTCCCCATACATTATCCAAATTTCAGGATTTCTAGTTTAATGAAAATGTTACATATTCTTAAAATGAGTGTTTTTTTTATAAACATTGACATACTGAAAAGGGCCCGCTCCCTCTTTGCGTAGAGATGACAAATAAACGGTAGTGTTTTTCAAAATATTTTGGTTTTACTTTTAACAGTATAATTAAAAAAAAAAGTTTGTTTTATGTTTTCATTTAAATTTAATACAATAAAATTTATTTAAATTTTTTTTTTTGTTTTTTCTACTGTACAACAATAGATGTCACTAATGTAAATAAAATGTTGTAAATATCAAAGACACAAAAACAATACAAGTAGCCTTTTGCCAAATATGATTTTTGGTTTTATCTGTGCTCGCTTTGGCAGCGCTGTTGTATACCGTAGGACAGCAAATTTTATAAGTGAAAAATTTCATATAAAAACACGAAAATTGTTGATTTTTAGATCCGCATTTGTGCGTAAAAACAAGCTATCCATTTTCATATTATGGAATAAATATGACGTTTGTAGTAATAAATTTAATTATTAGACACATATTGCGCTCTTTGAATTGAAGAAACTATTAAATAAGTCGAATCAGAAACACGAATTTGGTTAAAATAGTGAGGTTATGTTTCAAATTGACTGTTTTTTTTTTTGTTTTAGACAGTGCAATACAAAAGTAATGAATTATCTACGCATTAATTTTTCATCGAAAAAGTTGGTCTTCGACAAGCGGCGTACCCACAATTTACATACGTCTGGTTCATTTTTGGCATTGAGAAATTGCAAAAAAAAAATGTTTGGACTAAATAATTTTTTTTTTTTTTTTAAATATCATATACGGTCAAAATTTTTTTTTTTGGGATTGTGGCGTCTCTAATGCCAAATACGGTAATTAAGTTTGGGAAAACTGCGTACGTTAACCATTATCAAAGTTAGCAAAGGCTCACAATTCTATATGACAAATTGTGGTTTTTAAAATCGAAATATCTCGTGTACCAATAAAGTCGGCAAAAAGAAAAACTTATACCAAAATTATCACGAATAAATCTAATTTCATTGTACCAATTTTCATAAAAATCAGAAGTTGTGTGTGAAAGTGGAATTAAGCCGAAGTTTCTTGTCTTTTCCACATTAGAGATTTTTCCATGTTGTATTTGTAGTGTTTTAAAGATTTTCGTTCATTGCAACTTAAACATTTTTTCTTAAAAACAAAAATTTTTCCATTTATTAAAAAAAATTTTGGGCTTCGAATAATATATTGAAAAACTTTAAAATAAAACCCTTTTAATTATTTATTATAAATAATTATGGATTATCAATCAAAACACTTTATTCTTTATTAGTAACCATCTATAGATGGACGTTTGCTCTATAATGTTGTTGGTGAACAAGGATCAAGCTGATCCCAACTTTCCTCCTTGTATCCTATATGGGAAATAGTGCAAATAGAAAAAAGAGATTTTTTTTGTTTTTTGTTTATATTTCCCTTTTAACATTTTATTAATATATTTGAATATAATATAAAGAAGTAGTTTTGGCAAAGCATCATCTCTCTATCCTTCATCTCGGCGAAGCCCCTCTGTGGTACAGCATGTTTTATTAAAGAGTTTTACATGTGAGCAATGAGAATTGAAACCTGCACTTGGTTTTTGTTCAGCCACTTCCTCGATACTTGATGACGCTTGCCATTGTTAGACATTTACTTACGAAATCTAGTATACATTGTCATTTCTAACATTCTTATATATTACTCGAGGTTTCGCCAATCATTCCAGAATGTAAACTTGCCTTTTTATGAAACATAACCCAAAAGTGCCAAATGACCGTTGTGGTTATCGATACACAAATATCCTATAAAGTTTACCACAATTCTTCATCGAAAAATCAACGTTACAATAGATTTCGAATAAGTTCGTGTCAAATGAATCTGTGGATTTTGCCTCACGTCTGATGTAGTTCTTTCGGTTTGTTTCAGATGCAATAACTTTTATCAGTGGTGTTAAATAAATACTTTGAATTTTATTTTGGAAGGCTTGCGTCATTAGTCCGTATTTAAGTATCTAGAAATAATGCAATTTTTATTGCTTTTTACCAACGAAATATATTTAAAAATGGGGTCAACCTGACGCCACTTAACAAGTTTTTATTTTTGAATTATATTTCATATTTACAAATTTATGATTTTTTATTTTTATTTATGATAATATAACACTTAAATTCACTTATAAATTATTTATATGCATAAGTATTTTAATTGTTTTTAGTATTTTATTTTGCAAAAAGATTATTTTGTAAATTTTAAAGAGAAGAGTGCAACATTGCTTGTGCAGAACTTTCTTGCAACCCGATTTAGTTGGGAAACTTATTATATTGAAGAAATTAATCTGAAGAGATTACTCTGAGATTTTATGGTAATGAGAGTTGAAAACAGGGTTACTAAATAAATTACACGCACTGCAAAATAACTATTTTGATAAATCAGTATATCTCTTATTTCATATATAGTTTTTGTGTTCAAATTAGGGAAGAAATATCCTATTCCAATTTTTGTTTTATGGAAAATTATACGGTTTGTTTATAATTGTTTAATATTTTAGAAATTTGAAAATATATTTGAGTATTTTGGGTCGCTATCTTGACAACGAAATAATTTATCAGTTAATTCAAATTTCAAATTTATTTTGTAAAAATGTGGAACATGTGAAAATTTTAAAGACGCTTTTATTGCTAAGGTTAGATGGACATTAAGGCGTGATGTAATTTTGTTAGCGTATTGCTTATGTATCTGAGACGTTCAGCTTCGAAACAAAAACACCAAAGAAATTTTAGCAGACCACATTTGCGATTATCTTAGAGTAACAAAATTTGTTAAAAATTGGAAATTTCGGTTTAAAAAATCGTTCGTTCGTTTTCTATGTGGCAATGCCTTTACATCTACAAATCGCTAATTTTTTGAATAGACTTTAAAGTTGTTAATGCTAATTTCGTCTTAATTTTTTTATAGATAAAGTTCTTTCCAGAAAGT
The DNA here is from genome assembly GCA_958295665.1 of Tipula vernalis. NCBI lineage: Eukaryota > Metazoa > Arthropoda > Insecta > Diptera > Tipulidae > Tipula > Tipula vernalis. Next base: position 156,129,110 of record OY282558.1, read on the forward strand.
GTGGCAAGAATTTTATTTAAAAAAAATTAAGCCAAATTTAACATTAAAAACTTGAGACGCCCCTTCAAAAAATTAATGGTTTGCAGATGTAATACTCTTATTTGGACACGACGAAATGATCCTAACCCATTATATCATTTGTATACATAAATTAATAAAAATTTATAAACATTATCAGTTGATGATGTATCACATCCAATAATCAATGGCAAAAAATTTTACAATGTCCACACTTCCCTGGTAGTCAATTTAAAATGTTGGTTCTTTATGTGACTTTTTTGAATAGGTTCATTTTTGAATAGGTTTCAAGCGATAAATATTTTATCTGATAATTAAAGTAGTTCAAGATACTACGTAAGGTGTACTTGCAAATATCGAAAAACTAATCATGCATTACTTTGCATGCAAAATTATCTGTAACACGGAACGACGATAAATTTTTCCGGTCTCTTTGTCTTTGTTATAACGTTAGTTGAACTCTTTAGACTTTAATGATGGTCCAAAATGCTTAGTAGCCGGCTGCGTTCCTTGATGAAATATACAGAGAACCGATGTTTTACTCAGTGATCAGTGATCTTAGATATTTGATCTCGTTCACCCTATCATATCCGGTATTTTCTAAAATGAAACCTCTGCACGCCTGCCTTTTCGCTGTGACCATGTATTTAGTCTTCGTTTCGCTTGCGTGTGAAGTCCAATATACATATAATATCATCAACCTTCAAGGGTTGATTAAAACACATTCAAAATTTTGAAGCTTTTCTTACATAATATAAAAGCTGAATTCTGCAGATCGAAACGCATTGGTATTTTCTCGAAGTAATTATCGTCGTGCAACTTATTACTCAACAAGCCTTGACTGAAATAAAATGGAACTGCGAGACTTATAGAATGCCGCGCCTATATAAAATAACTTATACAGAAAGAACTGATGACTTTAACAATTCCTGAATCCCAAGAAAGGGAGTTGATAACGTGTTTTCTAAATTGGCCTCGGTTTCTATGAGTGGGCCTATGGCCACACTAATAATCAGTTTTCTGGTTTAATTTAAAGCGTTTTGGTGATATCATCTGAACTGGTGATTAGAGGCCTCGTTCTGTTCTTCGGTAGTAGGTATTTGGAATATTTTTGAGACAACTGGTACTGTTCAGTGCTTTTATAAAAAACATAACATTACACAACATTAGTTGAAATGGATAATCTGAATCTACTTTTTTTTTCTCTAGATCTGGATTGGTCTGGAAGAAATCAAATGACAGACTAATACAAAAATGCAGTTCTACATTTTTTGAAAACTCCACAAAATTTACTTCTCATCTACTACCCAGAGATAGTCCAAATAAGTCTGACGAAAATTGAATGTTAAAGACAATATCCAATAGACTATACAAAATATAAGCATTATTTCCAATCGCACTTAAACTTTCGAGATCTATTTGAGAAAAGAAAATGGACCGTTAAAGAACACGGTGATTCATTTTCGGTAACTGACGAATTAGAAAGTAGAAGAGATACATATAGGTGGTCTAAATGGAAGTTTTGTTTGGTTGGTGGAGACCCAGACTTTAAGATATTTCTATTCTTCTATTTTTTTCAATGAATCATTTGACGCTAACGCTAGTTATGGATCAAACTTTTAAATTCTATATGTGTCACGCGATACATCAAATGGAAGGTAATTTTAAAATCAAATCAAAAGGGCAAAGGATTTTTTCAGATAACCATAAATGGATTTATTATTGTCCACGAATACTTATTATTTTTCGAATTAGAAGAAACCTTCTAATATGCGTCAGTCCCACCAACAAATCCTGTTCCTTGTTTCAGTCTAACTGAATAATTTTTTTTTTTTGGATGGCGTGCAGCGCGCATAAGTAGCATAATATATTATCAAAATGGAATTCTTGTGACATTTTATACGTAAATTTGTAGCTTATCTGTCATTTTACTAATGTTGCAAGAATTCAGTAATCAAATTTTTTGTCACACTTTGAAATTTTTTATCGCGTTAGACAAACTAAACTAAACAGACAAAACCAAATTTTTAAATTATATCAAAGGGGGACTTTAAATGGTCAATAAAAATGTCATTAATTACTGATTAAGTTACTGAATCAATACTTCAGTTACGTTTATTTCCTTAGACGGTCAATAAATTTCGTCCTACATGGTAACACACATGTGTATAAACTGTTAGCTTCCCTAGTGAATAAAACAACCGTAATCAACGAAAGAGTGGACTTTGAGTGAATGAATGGTTTAAAGGCCGAGATGCATATACTCTTTTATAAATCTTTTGAATAAAATATAGATTGCTGAACCAAGAGATGATACAAATAGGGGGCGTATTAGTAGGCCTTATAGTACATATAAACACACTTAAACTATGTAACGCAAAAAATTCTCTTTTTGTTGTTGTTTGTGCGTTATAATACATAAACCAACAAAATATATTACATTTCCTTAACAGAATCCGTGTAAAGAGCGAACAAGCAGCTGTACAACCATATTGTTGATCCTACCATATATAAATCAAGTTGTATGGATGTATTAGTGCCCATTTTACACAACAGTAAATTATTTGTGACTGCTGTATCATTGCCAGTGTATTAAAGGACGTTTTAGTATATTGCTACCTATGTATGTGCTACAGGATAACAAACAAAAACATCTACACACAAAACGCAAAAAGTTCTATGGAAAAAAAATGTTTCCTCTGACACTCCTTCGTTTCGCATTTAATAACTTTTTATTTACGGCCAAAAATGAACTCTCATTCCATTGACAACAAACTAGGGTACCGAACTACAATATTGGGCACAAAAAAAACAATCATTGATGAATCCCCTGCATACCCTCACTCAACGCCGCCTCACAGCCCTCCAAAACCCCCGTCCATAAAACTGCGAGAGAGGATAAAACCAAAACAAAAAAAATCAACAAAACAAAATGCATGAAAACAAAATGACCCTGTTCATCCTCTCTAGCATTGCGTTGCAACTCACGATAATCGGTCGTCTCTGCACGATATTATGTCCGAGGGTGGGGAAACTTTTTTATTTCTGTCTATTGATAGAGAAATAAACAAATAGATTGAGTTGGTTTATGTTAGTACTTTCCTTATTGTGCGATTACATTTACGACATAAGAAATGCGTAATTTGCTTTTGCTGATTGTGCGATTAAGAAATGCGTAATCCGTTTTTTGCTTTTTTTATAAACAAATTTTCCTTGTAAACCATCGATTACTAGAAATCAGGTTATTGAATCACAATAATTTTAGTAATTTCTACTGTAACACCCTGCGCCTAAATAATTAAAAATGTACAAAACTCAAATTTGAAACAAAAAAAAAGTTTGTAAAAATTTATTTTCTAATTTACATACAATATCTAAAAAATGCATTACTATGAATTTTTACATTTTTAGAACATATAGTTTTATCAATTTATAATTTTTCAGTCGCAAAAAATGACACCAATAATTACTAACAATATTTCAATTACGTTATCTAATTGCTAGTAATCGACCGTACAAACAAAAGTTGTACATATATAAGAAAAGTATTACGCATTTCTCATGTCGCAATCGCACAATAAGGAAAGTACTAAACAAACATCTCGCTTCTTTTATTTTCTCCGTACATACTGAATAAAAATTTCCCCATTCTCGGACAAAACACCGCACAGAAACGACCCATCACTATGAGTTGCAAAGCAATACCAAAGAAAACAAACAAAATCATTCCACCCTCACACATTTTGTCTTGCTAACTTTCCCCGTCCCGATTCTAGTCTCTCTCGCAGTTTTATGGACAAAAATTCCAGAAAACAGTGAAACGGCGTTGAACGAAAATATGCAAAACATTCAACAATAATCATTCTTCCCTTGCCCAATACTATAATTCAACACCCCAGCCCGTTGTCAATGGAATGAAAATTCATTTTTGGCCTCATTTAAAAAGTAATTAAATGCGAAACGAAAAAGTATCAAAAAAAATTTCCTTTTTCCATAGAACCCCTTACGGTTTGCATGCAAACACCCCTGTCTGTCATCCCACAACACATACATAGGACACGCCATGTTTTTTGGGCTCACACGGCCTTTAATACATAGGCAATGGCTGTATCAAAACCAACGTAAAGATTCTCTTTCTCGTTGTTGTTTGTACTTTATAATACAAAAACCAACAAAACCACGCACACTTTCTTCACAGAAATGCAAAGAGAAAACGACACAGCTACATAGTGCACAAACATATTTATGGCCCTTTTATATACCAAATTATAAGTATGTATTAGCGTCGATTGTAAAATGTACACAAAATCACACATAAGAATCCAAATAAATGTGGGTAAAAATAAACTCTAATACCAAATTTATTGCGACTTATTTTATATACCATAATTTAAAATTTATTTCAATACTATCTAAATATTAAACTTTAGTAATTAAAAATTGAAATTTGATTGTATTTACAATCCACAAAATATCAAATCATGCACTTTTAATTTTTCGATCTACAAAAATAAAAAACATTGCCTGACAAATGCTTCCCGGTGGATTGCATTTTCTAAAATTACACTATAGTTTAATTATTTTCACTACACATTACACTAAACTTGAATTTAATTAGAATTAAGTTTAAAATTAAAATGTACATACATATGTATATAAAGTATATACATATCAGTACATAAGAAACAAAAAATAAAAAGAAAAGAAAATTAAATTAAATTAAATTTTTGAAGAGGATAGAAAAAACACGTCTATCCTCTTTGAATGTTCGCACTCCACCCCCCCCCCCCCCTTTAGTTTAGAAAACAAAGTTGTATTCAAATTCTAAAAAGAAGGAAAACCCATTAAAGGATGTTATCGCATTACCAGCATCTCAACAATGCCGTCTTTCAATAAATCCATACAATATATGTATACACAGAATTCTATGACTTTTATTGTTTTAGTTTTTTACGTGAACGTGTTATGAAATGAATGTTTACGCATCTATAACTTTGGAATCCAACCACCTATAGATCTTAGCCATACCTTGTTTTTCTTATTTGATCAAGGTCTATTAGTCTGTCTTTGTTTCATGAAAGTCGGATGAGTACTTTTCGCATTACTATTTATTAACGGATATCAATAACGAGGCTATAAGGCGTCTCTCTCACTCTAGCGCTTTGCTTGAGTTGAGATGCAACAAACAATACTTTTGGTTTCTATTTTCGGCCATACCTATAGATTTTCTAAAAATTTTTTGTTTTTGTTTCATAATTTTTTGAGTAATAATTTTGTGTTAATTTTGTAAGAAAACGCAATCCAAGAGGGAAAATTTAAGTATCTTCCCTACCATGTATCTTTGTGAAACCAATCCACAGAAATTTTGCCATTAGGTTCGTGTATCAAAAAGTTATCCAAAAATGTTTTTTTTTTTATCAGATTCTTTTTCTATTGTGAATTTATTTAATTCTCGGTTCTATGGAATTGAAAACATCTCAAAAAACATCAACTTTGTCAACGTACCGATAGTAGAATAATGGTTGTAAATCAATTCAATAAATTTGCCAAAAAAAGGACTAATAGGCGACCCATTGGTGAGCCAAACATTTGTTTATAAACTTTATTATTAAATGAGAATTCTGAATTATTTAATACGATATCTAAAACTGTTAAAAATTGAGCATTCGTTAATTTTGTTTATAATATTAGTGACCCGTTTGCTATCAACATTCGTAAATAATGACGGTACGTCTAAACGATAATAAAAGGAAATTTTTTAGGATGGTAAATTACAAATTTTTTGTTTGAAATCTTCTGAATTGATTATAAAAGAACTGCTTTTTCATACGCTATGCGTTTCAAAATATTTCCCAAAAACGGTGATAAACCATATGTTGGACCTTCCACTGAGCTTATAATTGGTCTGTAAGAAATGTTCGGTTTATGAATTTTTGGCAATCTGTATAATTTAGGAATAATCGAAATATAATTTTTTGAATTGGTGTTGAATTGTCGTTAGAAATTTGAATGTACAGTCCTAACCAAAATAATTTGTACCTGCTAAATTTTTGATGTAACCTAACGCAAACATCTTTAAAAGTTATATAAATAATAAACTTTTTATGCACATTAATTTTAATTCAATAAATTTAATTACCCTGCCTTACATTTAAATCAAATTTTTGTTTTAATTTTAGTTATAGGAGAAATTACAGTTATTTTAGTTTTTGCCAAAATGCTGAAGAGCAAATTGAGGACCAACTTTGTAGTTTATCGTTAACTAGGAATGTTACCTCATGAAATCAATCAAAATTGAACTACGGCCTTAAGCAGTTGTAGCTTATAGCCCATACACATAAAATAATATGGTAATGCTGCTAAGTTCATTAATGGTGCTTCAGTCGTCATTCTTTGTTTCTGTGAGACCTTTTTAATTTTAAACCCAAATATTCTTAGTAGATGTGGCCATCAAAGGTTATAATATATTAGAGCGGTAAGATAGAGCAGTACCTCTCCTTAATTATGGTGGTTTATGTATGTTTGTAGGTGATCAGATTAAGGCTTGCTTAGTTACCATACCTTCTTCCATTTCAGAATTGTTAATATCCGATTTAGAGTTTTTATTTGTCAACGTATTCGGTTCCGTCTATAATCCACCAAAAACTACTAAGAGGTCGTACATGTCTAATTTAAAAAATCACTTATAGATTTAGAAAGTTTATTTAGTTATTTCTTTTGTAGATTCGATGAAATGTATAGTATTAGGTGACTTTAATTTTGATATACTCCAAAATTCCGGCTTCCCTCCGGAATATTTGAATCTTTTAAATAGTTTTAATTTATCCGTACACAACACTGTGGCACCAACGTTTTCTTGTCCAACCGCTAGCCGTGCCTTATTCCCTTATTCATCATATCATTTCTTACTAATAAGCCTATTTGTTTTTTTTTTTCAATCATTTCAATCAGTTCTCTCTTTTTCTGTGAACTGTTCTTTAGACATTTTTATATAGTATAGATAATTTCCGCCTTTACTTAGTTTGCAACTCCTTTTGGGAGGATATTGTTTGCCTTAGTTCTGCAACTAGCCAAATAGAATTTTTCAACTCATTTATGAGTTTGAGGTTTGATAGTTGCGTTCCACTTAAAAAGGTTACTAAAGACAAAGCAAAATCTCCGCCTTGGTTCTCTCAGGAAATTTTGAATACCATAAATATTAGAGTTAGTAAGCATAGTTTATGGAAAAGGTATCCTAAGAGTCAGTCTCATTTAGATTACAAGCAGGCTCGGAATAGGGTTAATTCGGATTGCTAAACGTAATTTTTTCAAGGAAAAGCTAAACTCCTCTCTTCCTCCCAAGGTTTTCTGGCGAAATGTTCATAATTTAGGCCTAGACAGATGCAAGAGTAGTTCTAGTGCGGCTTTCAAACCCAACGGCATTAATAGTTATTTTTGCTCTAGTCTGAACTATATGAATAAAAGGGAATTGACTTCTTTAACTTTGTTAGATTTTTCTAAGGCATTAATCACAGAACTAATCACAGAATTCTTTTAATAAACTCTTATCTCAGTTTAGATTTTCGGTTTTTGCTGCTAAATTGATTTTTTGCTATAAGTTTTTTGTCAGGACTGAAAAAACATTTTTTAGTCTAACACAGGGATTTTGGTTTCTATGGAAAATGTTTCCCTTTTTTGCATTGTTTTTGATTTGTTATAAAACGAATAATTGTATTAAAAAAATGTTAAAACGCTTTTGAGAATGAACTCGAATTGAGTCCGAAAGCTCAAATTAATTAAAAAAATTAAAAAATTAAAATTATATACTATATAGCCCAAAACCATTAAAAAAAATTTTAATTATATAAAATTGTGACTAAATAATCATTTAAATATTAAATGTAATACTCACTTCCGCAGTATTATTTCATTTTCTACGAGTACTATAAATGAATGACTTTTCATTACTTTTTCATCAGTGTCTAAATTTTGTAAAGTGTAAGAAACCCAAGACGAAGGCTCGTACCATATATCTCGTCCAGTTCAATTTTTTTCTTCTCTTTTCTGTAATTTGAACGCATCGTCTTTATTTTTTCCTAACTTCGTCAATTGTGGTGGCATCAGATTTAATTTTTTTAAAAATTTCTTACTCTTGAAAATGAAAATTACTTATTTTTCTGTTTTTGTACTAAAACATCTCATTTGAAGAGATCATGATACGTGACAAATACTATAATTTATAAATTGGGTTCTTTAGCCTGCACCCTTGCGCTAAATGATTTGTTGAAGAATAAAATAACTTAAACTCTGGGACTCCACTAATCAAAGAAAACATTTACACTATCGTGAGTTAACAATAATCAATCACCGAACACAGTGTTGGACCTGACTGATTAGTTTAATATGATTAGATTGATTTGAGAGAGGGTAATTATTGCAAATATCGATATAGGAGAAAAGTGTTACGGACGTTTATTAACGTTGAGCCAAAAATTGTTCCTCAAGCGGCTGAGAGTATATTTAGTACCTATACTGAGATACAGGGATCACATAAAAAAAAAAACTTGTTCGAAGAGGAGGTAAATATTGTAGATGCATGGTTTGCATAATAGCTCATAAACTATTTGACATGACATTATGTAACAGTATGACAGTACTGCAGCTCATTTTGATCATCAAATTAAAGATTGGCCTGGTAACTACCATAATTAACGTTGAAGTGGGCGGAACGAGCATATTCACTTGTCCACAAGATCATCCGACCCCGTCATTGTTTTAGATTTCTTAAGTCGTAGAATGAAAGAAATGGTTTTTTCTACAGATATTAGTACAATCGGGTAATTGTGTAATAGAAAATATTTGCTGCGTTCCATTTAACTGCGTTTCCACACAAGTACTTCTGACTGCACGCAGTTACTCTTGCTAAATTTTATGAGGTTTGCTTTTTGAATTTATGCCGACTTCGTTACCAGAATATGTAGTACAACTAATCGGTAAGAAACGGCTGATCAGTTTTCAAATTAATAATTAATTTTCCAACTTTCCATGTTGCCGTAAATTTTTTTAAATTAAATTTTATTTTCGCAACTAATTTTCTCCGTTCCATTTAACATCTACCCTCAAGTACTTATTTGTACTTTGCCACGGCAAATGGAACGCAGCAAATAATATTTCCAAAAAAATACAATAATGGTATAAAAATCCATACAAAATGGTATGATTTCCAGCACCTTTCTAAATACCTAAACAATATTCTAAAATAATAAAATGATTTTGTTGGTTTTTTAGCTTAATTTGTTTTTATTTTTATTAATATTTTAATAAAGAAAACCCGACGTTTCGACGGCACATCCCGTCATTTTCAAGGTTATAATTTAAACTATAATTTCAAAAAAAAAAAAATAGATAACGAATGTTTTTCTAAAGTAACTAGAGTTCAATTTGAAATTTAGAAATTACTCAGTTTAACAGAAAGTAGTTTAAGTTATACAATTAGAGTGAAATAAATTTAAATTTAGAAGATCTATAAAATGTTGTCGTAATAATTTAACAAATACTTTGAAACTTCCTGGATATTTAACAAATTTTGATAAATTTTGATGTTTTTTGATGTAAATTCTTTCCAAAATTAATCTTTTATTGAGATTTTACTCCTTAACAAGTATCTCATCGTCATCTATAGATAATGAGTGATTACTTCCACGTAGATGATTCGATAAAGCACTGTGTAACAGTTTAAACTCATACGTAGAATCGTAAATATGTTGACTAACCCGTTTTTGTAAATTTTGTTTAGTTTGACCCACATACTCTTTCCACACGAACATTTTAATTTATATATTAAATTTGATTGTAACTCTATAGGAATTTTGTATTTTAATTTAGTGAATAAAACCATGTCCAAACTTTGAAATGCTCTACCAAAAAGTTGTATATCATAATTTTATAAAAGAATTTTAATTTTTTCGAACAAAATTTTATCATACGGGACCGAAATGAAAAGTTTGCGATTATGTTCAACGATTAAATTTGGATTTTCGCGCGTATTTTCCACAATATTTTCCGAAATGTTAGTTTGTCGATAGCCTTTCTAATACCTCTAGTAATTACACTTCTCGTATAACCATTTAGTATTAGAATATCCCTTAATATTTTAAAATTTTCGGCATGAAAAACCTCATCCGATAATCTCAAAATTTTTTCAGCTAACAAAAAAACTGTGTTATTTTTGTAAGATGATGGAAGCCAAGAGTTATAATTTAGATACCGACCCGACCAGGTTTTTTAATGATATAAATCTGTAGTTAAACTTCCATCCTCATTACGTATTACCATCGTATCTAGAAAGGCTAAACAATCTTGATTTTCAATTTCACATGTAAATTTAGTTCGCGGGGTAAAACTATTAAATAAGTCCAAAAAATTATCAATTTCCGAATTTGGAATGGCCGCAATAATATCATCAACATACCGGTAAAAGAAGATAGGTTTGACGGACGATGTTTTTAACATTTCGGTTTCAACGTGTTCCATTACTAAGTTTGCCACTGTTGGACTAACTGGCGAACCCATCGGTGAACCAAACACTTGTCTAAAACATCTTCCGCCGAAACTAAATTCAGTATGATCTAACACAAATTTCAACGCGTTTTCAAAATTTTTTGACTCCAGATTTGTATTACTACATGCTTTAATGCTATTCCACAATTTTTTAACCAAAAATATTACCAAATATGAGTCAACGTTTGTGAACAACGAAACTACATCTAATGATACTAATATATAATTTATTGGTAGAGCTATACATTTTTAATTTTATTCTTAAAATCTTCCGCGTTTTTTATAGCCGAAAAGTTATTTTCCACGTAATGATTTAAAATATTAGACAAAAATTTGGATAAATTGTATAAAGGCGAACCTAAATAGCTTACAATTGGTCTCAAAGGAATACCAATTTTGTGCACTTTTAGTATACCACACATTCGTGGGGTGGTACCATGATAATTTTTAAGAAATTTATCCAAGTTTTTCTCGATTTTCCTAAACGTTCCCAAGAGCCAATGATTACATTTAATTTTGATTGTATTGAAGAAATACCAACTTTCCGAATTTCAATATAAGTGTTGTTGTCTAACAAGAGTAACTCCATGTTTTCTACATATTCAATTTTTTCCATAAGTACCGTTATGTTACCCTTGTCAGCTTTCAACACATACAGTTCGGGGTGCTCATTCAAAAATTGCTTTGCATTTTGAGCCCTTCGAATCTGTTGGATTTCTTCAATGCTCAGAAATGTTTTACACAAATAATTGTTTGTTTTAAAATTCGTCAACATATTTACTAGTCTGTTTCTAATCGTATTATGAGCTGTCTCATCTAGTCCTGAAATACCACTCTCCACATTCGCTATAATTTTATGATAAGGAACAAATTTCTTTTTCAAAAGGTAAACAAAACTTATTACCTAACTTTAAAATTTTTTTGATGTCCACAGGAATTTCCAAATTTGTCAAATTAACGACCCACTTTCTCTCATTAATATCCCCTCCTTTAATTTGCCCTTGAGTTGGCTGAATCTGTGAATTGGGTTTCTGTATTGGTTCCGATACAACTGGCTTTTCACAAACCTTTGGGCACAACATATTCAAAAAAAATTTTATATGTCGTTTTTTAATTTCTTCATACACCAGATCAAAACGAATCGAAGCATTATTAAAAAAATCCGTGCATACTCCTTCCGGAAATTTTCTTTTTATTTTATCACTCAGCTCACCACGACTCTTGTTTAAACGATTAATTTTGACGAAAGTTTCCTTTATTTCACAATTAATTTTTCCAAAATTGTATTTGTCCTGAATGGCTTGAAACTTCCTTTCGTCAATTTTGAATTTATTCGTTAATGTCTGTTGCCAGGATAAATATGAAATTTTCGACACTTTAACAAATTTTTTTTCTTATTTATAGCTTTCGCTAACGCCAAATTGTTTCGAAAAAAGTCCTTCAATAACCGGACACTATTATTGCCGAAAACAACTATTAAATTTTGGAAAAAATCCTTTTTATTTCCACCCCGTTCCATTTTTTCACCAATTGGACTATTTATTTAATTCACCTTTTTAAGCTTTATGTTTATAATAAAATGATTTTGTTGGTTTTTTAGCTTAATTTGTTTTTATTTTTATTAATATTTTAATGAAAAGGAAGTCTCAAAGTATTTGTTAAATTATTACGACAACATTTGTATAACTTGAACTATTTTTCTGTTAAACTGAGTAATTTCTAAATTTCAAATTGAACTGTAGTTACTTTAGAAAAACATTCGTTATACAAATTTTTTTTTTTTGTTTGAAATTATAGTATAAATTATAACCTTGAAAATGACGGGATGTGCCGTCGAAACGTCGGTTTTTTTTAATTAAAATATTAATAAAAATAAAAACAAATTTAACTAAAAAACCAACAAAATCATTTTATTATAAACATAAAGCTTAAAAAGTGAATTAAATATTCTAAAAATTAACATTTTCACTAAAGCAAAATTTCCTTTTACCTAAAGAACCATACAATTCAAGTCATATGTTGTATAAAACTTTTGTAAACTTTTATTAATTACAAATATTTTGAAAAAACTGTTGTTAGCGATGAGAATAAAATAAAATCAAACGCACTTCAGACGTTATTCCACTAGATTTGGGGCTTACTTTCTTACAATTTCGTACAACGGCACGCCAAATACCTATAATTCAGTGCAGCACTTATACCTATTTCCATCAATATAATTAAACATTAAAATAAAAATGTTTAAATTTTAAAATCAAAGATCACAAAAACAACAACAAAAATAAAAAGATAAAAAAAAATTAAATCAAATTAAATTGTAATTGATGGTTCTTTATTAGACGGAAGTTTATAATAACAAAAATCTTTTGTTGTTTCATATAGAAATAAAAATAAAAATTAAATGAATTACAATTACAATTCACAATTTTCATCATGAAGAAGTTAACTATAAATAATTGTTAAAAAATAAATAATTTTATGTCTCTTAGGAATGTTATTCATCTACTTTAAATCTTTTCGCTGTCTATTATTAATAGTTAGACGAGCAGATACGTTTATACCCAGTTTATTATTATTTACCGCATGTACTACTATTTTGTACGCTGATGATGATGGGAATAAACATTCAGTTTCGTCTCACCAAACAATTGAATCTTCTTGCATGCTCTCATTGTATTATATCTTTAGTTTTTGTATTGTCAATTATGTACAATGTACGTACCTTTACATAAATAGAAAACAAAAACAAAAAATTTAATTTCAACTATGAAATCTAAAGTAAAATTGGTTTGACATTTGAGGCGATTTAAGCAAATATACTTTGTCCAAAGTCACTTATATGTGCGAGTGTACAATTGATTCTTGCATATTTTCATGTTTCTTAAATTCACCAAAATGATTGATGATTTTCATAAATAACTGTTTGTCTGCAAAAAAAAAAAAAATCAACGAACAAAATTGAGATGTTACCATAAACCGCGATTATACTTTATACACTTCCATACTCGTAAAAAAACACATTCAAACTTGTCATCACTTTGGTTGAATTATGTTTTATGATAGCAAACATGGTAAAATTTATGATTTTTTTTTTTTAGTTAAGAAGTCAACACCACAACAATAAGATTGTATTTTACTACGGTGCAAATATGATGTCATAAATTCATTGAATATGTACAATCTTTTTGTGTATGAAATACGAGGAAGTTGGAGATGTAGTGTTTTGTGCATTGAATATATGAAAGGAAATATGTACGTAATTTTGGAGAGTGGAAGTAATTAATTAATTTATTTTGTTGACTTTTTGCGGGATGGATGATTTGTGGTTCAATGTCGTGAATTGGGGCACAAACAATTGATGATTGATGAGATTAACCAGAGGACATATTATGGAACGATTATTCCTAATGACAGATGGGACATTTAGTCGACCTTTTTGTCAGTCTTTATTGAAATGTTGAGTTCCTTGTTTGTATATATTGTATTACGTTTATCACTTACCGAATTTAGAAAAGTGACTTGAACTTTTGTAATCATTTTCTTCTAATGATGCCAATGACTTTCTAAATATGTTGATACTTTTACTATTATAGTGTTCACAATTTAATTCATTTAGATTATTCTTATTTAATGTACAGGTTTATTAGTCCGGGTGAAGCACCGGTGTAAAATTTTTAACGCATTTTTGTAACACATTTTATTTAACCGGTGTGGAGTTTCCGACAAAATTTGCCAAAGAGGATATTGAAGAAAGTGTACATATTTTTTTACAGTGTAATTCAATAAAACAAATTTAAGCGAAAATTTACATGGATAATGTAATAAGTTAGTTATACCTAGAAGTCTTAAATAAAATCAATTTTGTCGGGGCGATCCTAGAATTTTGCGACATATCACATCATAGCGAGCCAATGTCTCTAAATGACCCAATTTCTGAGATTCGTGATAAATAGCAAAGCGTGGAATCATATTTTTACCCATATTCGATCATTTTGGTAATATTTGAAAATTTGTTCTAACTACCTACTATGTGTTTAGGATCAACTTCATTGGTAAGGCTGGGATCCCTAGATCATTTGGAATATTTTTCTTTTCTTTTTTTATTTATTTATTTGCTTCTAATTAACAATTTATCATTCACGACATAGCATACCAAAATATTCGAATAACCTAATTATAATAAAACGACTCGAAAATTATGGTATTTGGGCTTTTATGCCAGGATCGTGGATTTTTGCTAGATGCCTTTGGAAGTATTTTCAATGTTGATTTGATTGATTCCACAGCTTTTGGAAATTCTGCCTTCAGCGGCCGGAGCATCACGATTTACAATGTTCCTTCCTTTAATTGCTTAACTTTAGATTGGTGTCCTCAAATTAATTTTAATTCTTGCTGGTTCTTATTTCCAAATAATGCTCCGGGTGCTTAAGCTGTTTCGTATTGTACACAAGTTTTTATTTGACTATAAAAAAATAAAAATACACGTCCAACTGAAGAGAATGCCAAAGCCTATCCCTTCCCATTTGTGCGAAAGTGTCCACCAGAATCTTAGGGTA
The DNA here is from genome assembly GCA_958295665.1 of Tipula vernalis. Classification (NCBI taxonomy): domain Eukaryota; kingdom Metazoa; phylum Arthropoda; class Insecta; order Diptera; family Tipulidae; genus Tipula; species Tipula vernalis. Next base: position 156,144,223 of record OY282558.1, read on the forward strand.
GATGGAACAACTAAAGCGTTACTACTAAGCAATACTAACTGCTTACTGAGTGTTCAGCATCCAGTAAACTGGTATATCTAGAACCCTTATGGTCCAGTAAATAATGTGGTTTAAACAATTGAATCTATGGACAATTCAAAAATGTTGGTTGTTTTTTGATTTTCTTATCGCGCTCGTTTACTGGTAAGCTCATTTTTTTGTAGGGTATTTCAAGAGGAGCTCTATACCCTAATATTTAAATTTATAGGTATAAAATATTCCGGTGCCTACAGAAGAAATTTGTAGAAAATCGAGAGTCTTATAATTTTGCAAGTTTAAACCAAGGAAACTGTAAACCAATTAAATGAATGTATCAAAATTATAGAAAAAGTCGATATTGCAGATTACATAATAACCATCGCAATTGAAAATGAAAAATATATGATCGATATCAGCCTATAGTATTCAGCCGAAATTTAGAAGTACATGAATTGTATTGACACTTACCATTTTCGTAAAGTATTTAAAATTCATAAAATATTTAAAATTGATATAAAATCAGCCTCGATAGTATTATATGGTATATCTCAAGATGGATCACATTGATGTGATTTGTCAGTAGTAATCGCTGCAAAAAATTTCAATTTAAGTTCCAAAATCATTAGAAACTTTGTGAAAAATAATTTTCTAGAATGGTAGGTTTGGAGACAAGAAATTTTCAAAATTCGATTATCCAACTCTAAAATTTTTCTAGAACCTATTTTCTAAGGATATCGGTCGATCTGTTTGAATCTTTTTTGACTTCTTAAATGATCCCTAAATAATATGTAAATTTGTATGAATTTAATCGGTTTGGATTTTTGAATGAAAACTATATTGCAACTGCTTTGAATGTACAATAATCTTGAGTATGTTTATTCAGGATACCAATGCTAAGTAACTTTTCGGAGTCCCTTTGAATTATTATTTTAGTTCGTTTCATAACTTAGAGGATGGGAACAGTTGCCCTAAATCGCTTAGACGATTTTTTGAAATTCTAACATCAATATAAATTGAAATTTTGTTGAAAAATTTGTGTTGTTTAATACTAAAATAGGAAACACCCCAAAGTCCCGTTAGCATTGGAACTTTTGCGTCAGGATGACATGAAAACGTCTGAAAAATTTCAAAACATTGAAATTTTAAGCCGCTTAGCATTTCTGCGCAAGGATGACATGAAGTTATGTAGCTTGCTTTTGTTCTCATATTGTAGTTAACAAAAATTTATAGTGGCCTTCCTCTTTAAAGGGCACATTATCTTGTATATTTTAGGGATTGTTTATTGGGATTTTTATTTTTACGATTGTATCCTAGGACAAATCCCTGGTGATTTTCTCGAATTAACAAAACAAATCCACAAAAAAAAATCCCGAAAAATTCTAATCTAATTGCCAGAAGACCCCTTAGAATGTATTAAATACGACCAACTATAATTTGATAACAAAAGGACGCTACATAATTTGTTGTCATATTTATTGTCAGTTTTTCATTTCAGTGAGTGAAACAGAAATATTTCCTGTCATCCTTGCGCAAATGCATTGCTTATCGGCTTTGGGGTGTTCACTCTTTTAGCATGTGAATAATTATTAAAAAACACAAATTGTTGAAAAACGTTCTCATTTCGATTTATATTGGAATTTTAATAAATCGTCAAAGCAGGAGTTTGGGTCGGCAGTAACCATCCTCCAAGGTATACAACGAAATGAAATAATTTCTCCAAAAATGTATATACCCGAAAGGCCCCTCTCAAAAAACTTGTATACTCGAACAATAGCCGGAAGTTTAAAATCCCGAGGCACAAAATCCCGAGGCTCAAAATTCCGAGGGTACAAAATCCCATATATTAAATTTATTTTATTTAAAAAAAAAACATATTTTCAATAAAAATTTGTTTTTGAATAATTCACACTCTAACATAGAAAACTTCCCAAAGCCGTTAAGCTATGGACACTTTGTGCAAGGATGACAGAAAGCCGTCAGAATTATTCAATGTCGCGTGGCATTGATCCTCTGTGCGCAGGGATGGATAGAAATTATGATTTTTTCTGTTTTGCGGGACTTTTTGTTCGGGTAAATCTAGTGATAAAATATGGATACCATCATATGCCAGTTATGAAAAACCCCAAAAATTCCAAAAAAAATCCAAAATGACGTGCCCCATTAAATTGGAAGGCCAAATTACGTATACAATATGAAAACAAAAGAAAACTACATAATTTCTTGTCATCCTAGTGTAAATAGTCCAATGCTAAGCGGCTTTGGGGAGTTCTCCAGTTAAATGTCCCTATGGGCCATGTTTGGTATTTTATTTTGGATACATATAATTATTACTTCAAAAAGTCACAACAAAAAATCAAAATATATTAACAACGGGAATTGACAGTCTTACTCTCAAAAATAAATAAATATTCGAGAAAAAATTATTTTCAATTCAGAACCAACAAAAAAACAGTTTACGAATCAAAAATTCGAAATGAATGGGTTATCGGATTTTCTTAGGATATCAGCATCTCTTTCCACACCCCTTCCCCCCCCCCCCCCTCCCGAATTTTGTTCTCTCGGGATTTTGTACGTTCAGAATTTTGCACTCTCACGATTTTTAACCTCGGAAGTTTGTACTCTCGTCAATTTTTGTATATTCTCAATATTCTCAGAATTTTCTTTTTCGCTCAATTTTATAGATACATTAGTCCCTAACAAGTTTCACGAACAATTTGCCTTACAGCTTAAGGAGATACAGTTGCCAAATATCTCGCCTGAAAATTAACCTTTCTGTTTTCTATTTATTGGCTCATAGTTTTTTTTAATAAATTCAATACACACATGTGGACAAAACATCACTAAATTTTGCAAAGACTTCTTTTGGCCGCTCACTTATAATTTTGAAATATATCGATGTCTACCAAAAACGGGTTCCAAAAGTAGAAAATATTTTAACATTGGGTATTTCCGAAGTTTTTTCTTTAGAAAATACCTATAACTTCATTCACATATCAGAATCCATAATTTCAATTAGGAACCTTAACTGAATTAGACAAATAGGGTATTTCAGCATCAAAAACATTAAAGAAATCTTTCTTAGAATTGGAAAAGCGATGACTCTGGTTTCGCCAGCTGGGAGATAACACAAAACTGGAGAAGTGATTCATAATTGAATGCTTTTAAACGCGATATTTGTGTTTTACGAAAAATCCTAAAATTTGTTTGGTTTTTTTGTTTTGTTATCTGAATGCAATTTTTGGAAACTCAAAATTTTTCAACGTCCCAGAGAAATTTTTGACCGTGTCAAGTCTGGCACGCACACCACGTATTTGCGATCACTGTTCTAGACGCTGGTTTTATACGAATTTTAATTTTTTTTTATTTGTATTCTGCGGATTTTCCCAAAATATTAAACTAAAGTTTAAATTTCAGTTTTTATTGAATTAGTATATTATGCAACAAATCACAATTTTGTGAAGAAGAAACTGAGAAAATTGAAGTTAACTAGTGCAACCGGATGAAAATGATTGCCTTGAACGAAAGAACCATGTGCAGGTGCAACATTTTATAAATAGAATAAGCGATGTAATCACTTATAATTTATGTTCTTCTCAAGATTTATATTCAATATATACATATATGTATATACTCTTAAATGTTGAGCCATCAACATCATGCAGATAATTTTAAAAATGGTTTACAATTACTCATATCTGAAGGAGACAAAATACCTTACCTAAATTACATTTTTAGGTTTTTACTTTTTCCACTATAACGAAGTTATAATGGGTAAGTATAGTAACCGCGAAAAAATGTTGCTCTAGATTTTCACATTTCTCGAATTAGGTTATCAGGACCCCAAAATTTGATTTAAAAATATCGTGTCCGTCTTTCCGTAATTCCAGTCACATATTTTTGTTATTTTTGTTTTTCCTTCCATTCTCACAAATATTGATAGTTTTGTTCGAAATTTTGTATAAAAGTAGGTTTTAGTAGTAAGCAGTTTGTGCTAACTTTTGGGTCAATTTAAGTGTAAAATAGAAAACTGCCAAATAGATTTTCTGAAAAACGGTGCCGACAATTTTTTTATGTGGATGATAACAAACATTTTGTTGAACCGTTTTCCAAGGTAACATCAAACTTTTCGAAGAAATATTTTTGTACAGTTAATAAACCTTGCAAATTCCAGCATTGCTTTAATGGAATAATTTGTAAAGTCCGAAGTGAAGTTCTTCGCAAATAATAAAAAATATAACACATTTAGGGGACTCGTGTGACTAAATTTATTCAACAAAAATCAAAAATCCCAAAGTCAAATGGTTTTTCGAATGCCCATAGTATGCACTTGATATAAAATTTATCAAATGGCCGGTCGCCGGGGTCGGCCATATAAATAACAAGCAATATTTTTATAAAATGTTGTACGATTTTCCGCCGACGAAATTTGTTCAACAAAAATCAAAATTCCCAAAGTCAAATGATTTTTCTCAATCCAATATTTTATGCAAATATTGTTTGTTGTTTATGTGGCCGATCCCAGGGACTGGCCATTAAATAACTTTTTCATCAAGTGCATACTAAGGGGATTCGAGAAAAATCATTTGACTTGACTTTCGAATTTTATTGAACAAATTTGACGCAAATATTGCTTGTTATTTATATGGCCGACCCCAGAGACCGCCGATTTGAAAATTTTTGTATCAAGTGCATAGTACGGACATTCGAGAAAAATCATTTGACTTTGGGACTTTTGATTTTTGTTAAACAAATTTTGTCGGTGGAAAATCGTACAACGTTAAATGGAATCAAGCTCTTAAAATGGAAAAGTTGATTGTGGAGACGATGGTTGATTTAGAAATATAATACAAAAGATTACTGACCTTACTTCTGATTTTATATTGTATTTTATTTGTTTGTATTGTTCGAATGTTGTCATTTAAGTTCTTAAGAGTTTTCAACCAGTATACCCGAGATGTATAATATGAAAATTACTAAAGAGCTACTACTAAATAACTAATTGTAAGCTTGTGGGGGTAGATGTTTATATTGCCATGACTAATTGTCATATTGGGAAAGGGTTATCCAAAATTGCTCAAAATTTTGGAACATTATTTTAAAATTCAATGGTTGTATTGGTGGTGTGAACAGAAATATTAATATGATGACGGAGACTTTTGTGGGAAAAGTATCATCCAAGGAGTCGGTTAGACATAATTTTTTTTATATTTTACTAATGAATCTCACACTGATTTCATAATTTTACTAGCCAGATTTAATTTTTTATTGTAGTAACCACAACAATATTTGCATCGTACAAATAAATGTTCGGGATTTGAGGGTTGCGATTTTCATGTATACGCATTAAATGTGGATCAATAAATTTTCTTGTCGTTTGGTTTAATTTGAACACTATTGCACATCTATTAGCAAATTTTACTTACCTTGCTTTCAATTTACTGGAAGCGTACAAAATTATTGTTTTCGATCAGATTGTATTTACCTGCTTATCTTTGTGATCAGCTTTAAGAGCGCAGACTAAATACTATAGAATAGCTTATAGAATCTATGTACGCACGAAACTAGATGACCCCAATAAATTTATAAAATACCCCATAAAAATACAGTTACCATTCGGGATTTGAAGCGAAAGGATTAGCAGGAAATATGAGGGAATTATAAATTTAGGATTGAAACTATTTTTCTCTTCGGTCAGTTACGGTCAACTTTTGGATACCGGAACTTTACCTATACTGAGCTTGTTTATTTCACATTTGGATTTAACTTATTTAAGATCAATACAATAATTAGACTTTAAGAATACTTTCCGCCCATTACCGTGCTTATTTAAAATACATGCATTTATTTGATAAGAGGAAAACCTTTTATGCTTGTAAAAGCATAGCTGCTTGTTAGCAGCTTATATTTTATAAAAATTCTGTACAGTTAGAGTTAGAACCGCTTTACTTAATCTTGTAATTCAAACCATGTCGTTGCACCGAAGTGAAACGCGACAATAAGCTTTTATAACCTTTATGACCTTACAGCTTGGTCGCCAGTGCAACATTTAACCCTGAAAGGACAATTTGTCTGTTATTGTGACCTAATTATTTGTCGACTACTTAAAATTTTACTTGTATTTCTCTATTTTTATTAACAAGTATAAGCTGTTATGAATGATATTGCACACGACCTCACAATTTATCATGCTGGGCCTTTGTCGATGACATTCATCGCAGTGACTGTAATGAGCGTTTAACGGAAAGATCGTTTGCCGTTAATACGTGGAGATGTGCATTTGAAGAATAATGATGAAGTTATTTATATAAAACAAAACTTATTTTGCAAACCCAACATCTTTTGTTTCAAATAACCAATCTTTGACCAAATGCAAAAATTTCATTGCAAATTTTTTTTTTTTTTGAATTTCCGTATATGAAATAGCAGTCGAAACTACATATATAATATTTAAGAAATAATTCAGACGAAATTGACGGCACAGAGTATAAGTTTCGCTAAATATTTCCAACTTGATATGGCGAAACTATATGAGGAATATGAGGGAACTATTCGCGGTAACCGAACGGTCGTATCGACATTTGAAAAATATAACCCGAATAATATACTTTTGTTAAAATAGCAACGGTTCAATTGTATCAAAATATGCTCCACAACAACATGGTAAACCATAACTGATGCGGGAGTCCACGCAAGCAAAGTGATTAAGCAAGACATGGGATAATTGAGCAAAACATTGGAGATTACGTACCAAATAAATTGCACACGTATAATGCAGAATTAACTTGATTTTTGACAGTTTGAACATGTGATTTTCAATTTAAATTTTCATCAACATTTTTAATTTTAAGATAAAAGCGGCTACAATTACGTAAATGATGAAAAACCTCGGGGCTGAAACTTCGATATGGATCACCAATCAATTTGAAGAATATTACGTTAGTTTTTTCACTTAATAGCAAGAAGTGATTATCAAATCATGTGCGAAGAATTTTCATGTCATAATTTATTTGGTTAGTTAGTTCAGTAGCAATAATTTTACAGTTTATGTTTAAATTAAAAATTGAATTCAAGTAAATTATAAACACAATAGGACCCAGAACAGAACCCTAAGGAACACCATGTTCAATAATAAATGGTATGCTTAGTGATTTATCTATCCTAACCATAAATGCTCGATTACTGAGATAAAGCTTGAATCATTTCTATGATACACCTCTACAACTATTAGACTGTCGCTTACGCTGAAGCAGATTATGATCCACAATATCAAAGGTTCTCTTAATATCCATCAACTCACTTCTTCTCAGTAAGATTAATATGAATTCCGTTTAAGAAATTAATTAACGCAGATAGTGTTTTTACCAGATCTAAAGCCGTGTTGATAAGGACTAAGAAACTCAAAGTGGTCAAGAAACTTTTCAATAAGGGGTTTCATTGATTTATTAAAATTGTGTTGGATTGGAATGCAATGGGCCGGTAATTGTCCTTAGTAATGATATCTCATTTTTTCAACAAAGGGATAATAATCGCAGTTTTGAATGCATTAGAGATAAAAACCATTTATTGGTTAATAAATCGCACCCCAGATTGGTTTAATTGCTTGAGCCACTGATTTTAGCATTACTTGTTTTAAGTCTGGATTAATCAAAAATGTTTCCAAAAATTTCAGTGGAGTAAGAACAATCATTGGGACTCGTACTTTGGGCATCAAAGTTAGAAGATCTCAAATCGTTAACAATTTTAGAGAAATAAATACCAACATCGTTAGTAATTGATTCAAAGAGTCAGATAGTACACCTGAGTTATTAGACAAAATTCTCTTAATTTTATTTCTATTGAAATTCCTGCACAAAATATCATTAAATACAGACCGGTTCTTGTTGCTATATTTACCAAAATAGTTGTCTTTGTCAGAAGCTAAAGAATCATTAAATTGGCTATACAATTTGAGTTAGTACTTATACAGTTCTTTATATGCTGTTTGTTTTTTACATTTTAGTTGAATTTTTTTCCTTTTATTCATTAATAGTACCAACACGTTTGAAATCCATGGTTTACACTTTATGTTTGTATTATGTCTCTAACTATATTTTTGGAACATGAATCAGCTACTTTTTAAGCATTGAAACCATATTAGTTAAAATTGTAGTGGGAGAACTTAGTCGTAGCACGCTAGAGAAATCAAGTGACGAGACTAATGATTTTAATTCTTTTTCGTTTAAATAATTACCAAAAACCTCTATATCAATTTTAACAAAAGCATGGTCAGTGATGTGTAAATTACATCCGAAGTAGCACAACTATTAACACGGGCAAAAAGTGATCAGTGCAAGCAGCAGTATTTTTAGTAATTCTAGTGTCAGAATTAATAAGTGAAAAAAAACCATTTAACGACTACATAATCAGGTAGTGGAAGATGGAAAGTTGATTGATTTTTTTTTTTGCTTCCGTCTAAAAAGATCAAAGTATTGAAATCCTGTAAAAAATAATCAAAAATTTGGTTGGTTCAAAACCACTTTTCTCGAGGTTTGGAAAGTCTCTGAGTCTAAAAAAGCAATAAAAAAAAATGTCCGTCCGTCTGTCTGGACGTCTGTATGTTTGGACCCATGGTATCTCGAGAACGGCTTGTTCGATTTAGAGTTTTTTTTGCCAATCTGTTCCTATGATCAAGGCAGAGATTTTTAAAGCTTTTGGGATCTATGTGTCAAGACGGTCGGGTACCTGCCATACGAATTGACCCAAAATAACTGGTTATAGAAATATTTACTAATTTTTTATATATGCTATGGTTTGAATATTGAGTTGGGCATTGAGGTTGGGGTTGAGTTGAAAGTTAAGTAAGGGGTCAATTTGCGGGTTGAGTTGAAGTTGAGTTGGACTTAAGGTGGGGTTGGATTAAGATATAGTGAGCAGTTGGCTAATTTTTATATATGCTGGTTTGGGGATTGAATTGAAAGAGAGTTTGCGTTTGGGTAGAGGGTTGAGTTTGGGTCCGTTTGCGGATTGAATTGGGGTTGTGTTGGGGTTGGATAAGTGTTTAGTGAGCATGAATGTATGTACAACATATGTGTATGATTTTTAGATTAAGTTCTGGAATACGGCCAAGTATGAGGGAACTGGCCTATTTCTCAACCGAATATGATGAAATTTGACTTGTGGGTTGGAAATTGGATTTTAAAATGATTTTTGAATTGAATTAATGAAGACCGAAGTTCTGATCACCTTATGAGGTTTCAACCCTTTATATTTCGATTTTTAATTTTCGAGATGAAATTTAAAAATTCACAAACAAATGTAGAAATTCGAATAAATTGTAATCGATACACACAAACAAAACTATAGATTATCAAAATTTTCGCGCATTCTACGATTGTTTTGTTATGGACAACAGAGATGATAAGTATTAGAATTTACTAAAATGGGCTCATTAAAAAAATCATCGTTAGAGTGATTAAATGGATTCATACTTAAATTTCAATTATGTCGACTGGTGCAGCTGGTGTTCACATTTTCACACGAGTTTTCACTGGTGTATGAAAATTTTGATGAACAAAACTACTTATGAAAACTCCTGTTGGCCAAGTATCTGGGGATAAGGCCTGTTCCTGGAATTCCTCGAATATATTCCCACTTTATAACAAATATATTCCAGATCTTCAATTTTAGTGTTTTTTGAAATTAATGTAGCTACTTTACAGTAATTTTTTCCCATGTATGTCATCTTCATTCTTCATTTGGCATCACTCTCTTGACTTCTAATTTGTGTGTTTTTTAACTGTTAAATTAGCGGTACTACTGGTTGATTGGCCTTGCTGATTTCCAACAACCAGTACAACATTTTCAGTCGATGCTGTTTGATCAGAAACAACCTCTGCACTTTACATTTCAAAAAGTCACGTTCACTATATAAGGCTACACATCACTGTTTAGTTTTTTTTATTTTCTTCCTTAATTTCTTTTAATTCCTTCTTCAAGTCTTGCAATTTTTTTAGCTGTAATACTTGAGACGCCATAATTTCAACTAGCAAAATTTAATATTTGAAAATTCATAAATTTAGTTTAATAACTAACTGATCTCTACTATTCGAGCTTGTCCAATTACCCAGCTGCTCAGATCACAATCCTATGTCGTTTTTGATACACCAAATAAAATCAGTCTGTGACGCAATCGATTGATTTTTTTCTGTCAAGTTGCTCAATTCGCCCAATTCGATAGATTCGATCCATCTTTCACTAATACCAACAACTAGTATTGACATTTGGGTGTCATTTTTTTATTAATCTCAACTGAAATATTATACATTTTCAAAAATATTTTTCAAGACGTCAAAAACGCACACAGATATAAAAATAAGACACACAAAAAGAAGTGTAAAAAGGGAGTCGAAAACGACAATGTCATCAACGACTGTTGATGTTGTTTTCAAAGTAAACTTTGGTCTGATTAGGATACTTGGTATACCGTGAAATGCAGCTAATACGCGTTTTCTCAAATATGTGCCCCATATGAAACTAAAAAGCGGATTACTTCGAACAAACACAACAAAATCCGAATTGGTGGATTTGACGGCCAAATTACGAGTACATAATATACAAAAAGTGACAACTATGTCAATCGATCAGCCGTTCTAAATTTTAATGCCTTAAAACAAATGCAACTCGAGCTTTATATTAGTCATATGTAATTTTTATTTTTGTACTCAAAATTAGGATGTCTATAGTTTGACAAACGGTTTGTCCAAACAAATACTCCGAGTTGGGTCGTTCTGTTTTTTTTTGTTTTTGTGTTTTTTGCAAGTTTTGCCTCGTGAAGCGCCTCGTGGTCAACTATCCGTCGTAAATTTTGGTCTAATTTTTTTCGTATAAATTCGACTCTTTTAGCAAGAGTTAAAACTAAAATTGTGTATCCAATATGATTACGATTGTTGTTGTGTCAAAAGATTTTGGCAACTATTGTGTTGACGTCGATAATTGTTAAACGAGGTATTTCTGTTTTGTAAGTATTTAGTGGATCTATATACGCAAGAATTAAAATATTTATTATTGCTTTCTACCCACTTCCCAAGTAAATTTATTTATGGAAGACAAGCAATTTACTAATGCGGCGGTCCCAGTCGGAAAATAAACCTATATACATAATTCACGGACAATAACAATTTAAGATGACCGGCGTACAAATTTTAAATTTTTGTTGGACGATCACAAAATTGACCGATTATTCTGTAAGAGATGATCAAACAAGCGCACACACAGGCATTCACAACACAAGACAAATGAGTTAATTAAACTTTAAACAACAAAAATTGTCTTAAACATAATTTTTATTTTTATTTTTTGGTTATTGTTATTATTTTAATTGAACAATTTGTTATGAATAATAAATTTAATCGTAAATATTTGATGATGCTTGATCGATGGGGCAGGATGTACGGTTTTTTAGTTCGTTTTTTTTTTTTTTTTTGTTAATTAATTTGCGACATAAGATGATACATGATCTTATTGTATATATAGAGATTTTCTGTAATTTTTGATGCAATTAGTTCAGATGGAGATGATTGATTTAGAGAAACGGAATTAAAATTACAAAACGAGGTCATACAGAAAGATTGTTTTATATATGTATACATAAAAATGAGGGCCATCGAGCGATTTTCTGCACCAATGCTAAATATATAAAAAAATGGAATTAAGACATTTTGGTTAAAAGATTACGGTCGCATCATTTAATTAAACTCATCCCAAATACGAGTATTATAATTGAAGAAATCAAGTTGAGAAAGTAATAATCGTCAACAGGCATAGCAAGTTTTATATTGTTCGCGTGGGAATTTATTAATTTCGAACATCTTTAATAAACCGTATACACACATAAAAATGTTTGTTTAATAAAAAAAAATTTAATCCACCTTGCAAACCGACTATAAAAATATATAATCCATTCCTAATTGTTATGTGTATTAAGTATAAAAAATGTACAGCAACAATGCCGAAACAAGCAAAACTTGTACCGGTCCAGACAATTATCTCTTTTAAATAAAAATTTCTTCTTTAGTTAATTCGGGCGATTTTCTTATTTAATGGATCTTTATGTCTTCTTATAACAAATTTTAATGTATTTTTATATTTCGAAGCTTAATTGAAGATATTATTAATAAATAAAAAAAATCCACTGTAGTGTATACATCTACACGTAAAAGGAACATTTTTGATATAATAACTTAATTTTTATGAATTTTAATTTTATTTTGTATGTCACTTTCAGATTAACCCAGGTGATTGTATATACATAGTTATTTACGTACGTATAGAGAATTGTACCGCATTATTATCGCACAAACTACATTTCTTATTTTCTCTCCTTGTAGACTTAACAATTTATATTAATTTTTAATCGAGAAGGTTTTTTTTTATTGTTGTTGTTAAATATTGACCTATAGGTAAATTGATTATCCGAGGTAAATTAAGTTTTTTTGGTAATTTAGATAAAATAAAAATAATTATTATTCGCAAAATATGAAAGGTGATGGTTTTGGCGTAGTCTGTCGAATTAAATTAATGATTTAATTTGTGAGGCAAATTAAACTTTAAGTATGCATTGGCGAACTACCAATTAACATCATCCTTTAATGGTTACATACATACATACAGTATATTGAATTAAGCAATATTGAAGAATATATTGAATTTCCCAGTTTTTTCTAATGAAGATGTCACTCAATATAATTAGTCTCCTTTATATGTTCAGTTAGACGTACAATTTATGAGCTTTATTTTTCAAAGGATGACAAGGTGAAGGTTGTCTTTGTAAGACATTTCAATCGAGCTAAAATTTCGTTTAGTTAATAATTCTACAATTTCTATTTTGAATTGGGAATGACACAACAAAAAAATCAATTCACTCATTAACCAAAAAGTATTAAGGTTTTGGCTATAAAGTTGGATAAACTAACTTTCCTGGATTACAAAGTGTTAGACAAGTGGTCAAAAATGGTTCCATATCCATACAAATAAAACTTTGGACTGGTAAGCGATACTTACTTCCAAAAGGACACCGTAACGGTTGAGACTAAAATATTCACGATATTAAAGCAAGTTTTAACATTGTTTTTGCTCAACTCAAATTGTAATTCAAACTCAATTTTTAATTTAAGTTGCCATCAAGATTATATTCAATTACAGTTTCGAATTCATGATACTACTTAAATAATTTTGTTATTTTTTTGAAATCATGTTTCATATTGCAATTTTTACTAATTTCAGTTAAAATTTAATTTGGAATATCAAACTTACACCTATCGTATCATTTTAAAAGGAAATTTGAAATGGAACTGTAAATTTTGTAGTTTAAGTTTCACTCAAAATTATAACTCAATTCCTCATTTAATTTTGTTAGATCGAGTTTAGAACTTAGCCCATTTGTATTCAAAGTATCACAAAATTTCTATCTATAATTGCAACCAAATTTTTGGAATTCAAAAGCACCTTTTTCTCAGAATTTTGTCGTCCACTAAACGTAAATTTTTGCTCAAATCTATTTTATATTTGTAACTAATATTTAATTTTTCTCTTGCCGCCAGTCCAATTCGAAATACAAACTCAACTTATAAACTAAAAACTACATTACAGTTACAAATTCAATTTCTACTCAACATCTTACTCAATTAATGCTTAAAATTTAAGAAGCTTATGAAGCTTACTCAGTTTTCTGCTCAAAATTCTGATACAAATGTATCAAATCTTTTGACGCAAACTATAGTTTTAAATTCTACTGTAACTCAGCATTTCGAATAACAATCAAATTTTTCTGAAACGCATTTGCAACTAAAGCTGTACTTGTACTCCAAATTTCTAATCAAGTATACATATTTAGACAAATCTAGGTTGGAATTTTTACTTAATTTGTAAACAAAATATCATAAAATGTCAAACTGGAATTCAAACTATATTTTTCAATTTTTCAAACTCTCGATTAGATTGAAATTGAATTTTTAATCCCAACTTTGTTCAAATCTTGTTTTACCCCGTTCTAAATAAAAAATTTCCACAAATAACTTTAACAAAATTTTTAAAATTCACTCAAACTGTTATTAAAAGCAGTTCGGATTACAAACTCAAGTTTTTAGCTAATTTAATCTCATGTACTTACTTAAATCAAATTGTAATTTAAACTCTATTGCTAATGTAAGTTCCTACTTAAAAATTGAAATGCTTCTATTATAAAACTAGTTGAACTAAAAAATTTGTTGAAATCGTGTTTAGAATTTAAACTCAGTCACATAAAGTGCATTAAATATTTTGCTAAAATTGTTTTCAAAATGTGTGATTCCTCAAATGCAACACAAAGCAGACAATTTCTCCTAAAAACTTCACTCAAACTCATTATATCGAGTCTAGAATTCAAGCTAATTTTCTCGAATTAAAATTTCGTTATCTTAATCAATTTACCTCTCTGGCGAATGCAGTTGACAAATTTAGTTTTGTTCAATTTAGAAAACAGCTTGGAACTAAATTTCTGACTAAAAATCTTAATTTTTTCGAATTCATTTTGATTTTAAACTAAGTTACTAGTCTAAATACCACTAAAATATTAAAAGAAAAAATACAATAATCAATTAGTAGAATACCTAAATATTTATTAGAACTTTAAATTTCACTCAAGTTTTTATTTCAATTTAATTCAATGAGCGTGATCAAAATTACAATCAACTTTCAAGCACAGTTTGGAAGTTTAACTTAATTTCGGATTAAAATGTAACTCAAAGTTTATTCAAATCCAGGTGGAATTGTAATCTAATTGTATTCTCGATGCATCTAAGGTTTTATTCGATTCCACTAAAACTATTTTCATCTCCAGTCTAATTTTTTGATCCAATTCAAATAGGTTTCAAAATATGTACTTTGGTTTTCTCTTGACATATGTATGTATCTTTTCTTTGCCTCACCTAATTTGCTCTCATTTTTTTGTTTTCTAATTGAAAACCCACTCAATACATCTATTGTGCAATGTAAACTTATATTTCTCTCAAAATTTTGTGACATCAAAATTCGAGTTTTAGCTCAATTCCTATATATAATTTATACCAAAGATTTTATTTGGTTTGGAATGCCAGAACCAATTTTTTAAATTTAAATTCCTATTTCAAATTTCACTCAAAATTTCGGATTACAATTTCTAAATTAAATTCAAAGGAAATTTTGTTGGTTGTTTGAGATCATCTTGTTTAATTTCCATGCAAAATGTAGTTTAACCCAGAAAAATTTTGTTACTTTCTATTTTAAATTTCACTCAAATTGTTGGCGCCGTAGTTCATTGTAACTCAATTAAAATTGTATCTGTTTTATTTCAAACTGAAAATTTATAGATTCATAACCGAAGTGTGTTCTTTAAATCCACTCAATATTTAGTCAAGCCCTAGTTTGAATTTTCATTCAAAGATTGGAATTCAAACTATATTTATAACAAAACTTCTGCTAAAATGTACTATTAGCTTTTGATTAATATTAAACACAAGATATTGTTAAAATCTAGTTTGTTATTCTAATTCAATTTTTAAATTTTTAAATCTAATTTAAGTTTCTACTCAAGAATTTATTCAATTTCATTTGGGAATTCATTTCAAAATTCTGATTTTATATTCGATGTGTTGAAATTCACAAACGTATGTTGACTTGTTTCACGTAAATGGCACTCAATATTTTACCAAAATTCATGTTTAAGTTCTTAATTTTTTCATTTCTAAATTAAATTTAAAATGTTGCCTTATAATTCTACGTAAAATTTCATTCACAATCATAACGTAAAATTCAGAATAGAAACTAATTTTGTTACTTTTAGATTTGACTCTAATTTTGGTCAAATCATTGGTGTTTTAACTGTAATTCGAAATCGATTCCTAATCCACCATTTTGGTGAAATAATGCGATTAGTCATTCACACTTAATAATCAAATTTAGATTCAACATTTCCATCGAGCATATAATAACTTAGAACTTTTCGGATTAAAAAATAGTTTTCCTTCGAGCCCATTTTGAATATGAATAGCATTAAAACTATTGCTCAAGTACCATAAATGGGGTAGAATTGCATTTAGTAAATTCTGATGAATTCTTTTACGTACATTTCCATATTTTGCCCCAAATCAGATGAATGTCCCAATGTGGATTATTTCATTTCATTTTTGATATAGGCATATACGTTAACGAATAAAAACAATAATCACAAAATTTACTTTTCTAGAAGAACTCAGGATCGTCAAATAATGTGCAATAAACTATTGAGATATTTTAATTTGACGTTTATTTTGTTCTTAATTTACTGATCTAACTTACCGAGGTTTAGGACAAAGTAAAACTTTCTTAACTTCTACATTATTACAAAAATGAAATCTTGTTCTGGTTTCAAATCAGATGATCGAGGGCGCAAGTAACATCTTGGTCTTAGCCGTCACTTCTTCGCCTGTTGATACCTGTCTAATTGGTAACGCTTTATAACTTATTTAATATGTCGATTGCTGTCCTTACATTTTTTTAACTTTCGAGGGTTAGAGAGCTGGCCTGCACCAGTTGCATAACTAATTCTTTTAGAAACGATTTTCGTTAGAATAAAACTCACAAGTGTTAAGTTTTTATCAAAACAAAATTTTGAAGATCTTAGTTCTCATTTTTTTTTAATTCCCGGAGCCGTAGTTGCATCATATGCACAACCCCCGAAATTTATTCCATAACATAATTTAGAATGCACTAAAGCATAATAAATCATGTTTGGTACATCTTTAGGAAAAAGTGTTCTCAACTTTTAAATAAAACTAATAACTGTGAAGAAACATTTTTTATTGCATGTTACAGTGCATTTTCAAATTTAACTGTGTCCAAGAATAGTCCTAAATATTTCTAATTTGATACTTTTTCAATCGAAAAGCATTTAGCAGAAAAACAATTAATATTGCAGGCACAAGTGTGAAATTTAAGTCAGTATTAATATTAGGCACACTTTTAAGTTTAAATTCCATTGCTTTAGATTTACTATACTAACAATCATTTGATAACTATTCAACCAAGATCGTAATATGCTTATGTTATAATCGATTGTTTCATAAACATTCTGATAACTCCTTGAGAAAATACAAAAATGTTACTTTATCAGCAAATGCTATTAATTCACCTGTAAAATTTACCTTGAAAATTGAATTCAAATAGACCAAAAATAGTGTAGGACCTAAAACCGAACCTTGGAGGACACCTGTACTATAGACTTGTAAGGAACTGAGTGAGTCTACAATCTTAGTTTGGTATAGTCTATCAGATAAATAAGATGAAAACCCATCAGACCCATACTACGAAAACCTAAAGTATTTAAAATCCTAAGTAAAATTCCATGATTGACGGTGTCAAATGCAATTTGAATTAGCATAAAGGTTTTTAAACACTTCAGATATTTGAGCTAGATTTGTAACTTTTTTGTTATTAGTGTCAAAGATGCTGGAAACAACATTATTGTTATAATTCTTTCCAATAATATTATTTACAAGATCCCATTGTTTCTTGATATCACCTTGTACATTATGAAATTTAGCATTATAGCATAAGCACGTTTCCGGTTTTCTATTTTGACCTTTAAGGAACTCAACAGTTTTTTAAACCTCTCATTCAGCCTTTTATTATTAGGATGTTTTTTAGTAAGTGCAGCTAATGTATTCTTGGTATTATCTTTATGTAGGATTTATTTATTCATCCAGGGTCGTAATGCCCTATGTTTAGTAAATTGTTCGCGGTTACTACTCGCAAAATTGAGGTATTCCTTAAAAATTTGCACAAATTTGCTAAAAGCCTGATTTGGATTATCTAAGGATAAAACTTATCGCCAAGTTTCAGAATTTACGTAAGAATTTAATTTATTATAATCAATTATTTGTGCATTATAGATGACTCTATTATTGGACTCTTATAATTTAAGTAATTTATCCGGAACGGCAATATTGCATGTGAAAATAGATTGATCAGTAATACTATAGTCAAACACTTTATTACGAAGCTTATTCCAAAATTATAAAAAACATGGTCAATAGCCGAGTCAGATAATTTACGTGTAGCTTCATAAGCCCACATTCAAACCCAAATGAAGATAACAGTCACATGATCATAACTTTCTGAAGAGTAGTCTATTTTTAATTCCGCTCTTCTTTAAATTAAATAAAATGCTCGATAAATCCTCAACAAACTCGATAATAGAACCCGAATGCAATCTATAAATACTTACTACAACAATTTTTTTGATCTGCTTGGTTAGGCTGTCATTCACATAAATAAATCCACTACTTCCTGAGAAGAAAATTTGACATACAATTTTTAGCTTCGCATTGCATTTTATATAATACATGATTTTCTCTTTCAATTTATATGAAATAATCTTCAATGTAATTATAGATGTCCGTTTATCAGTGTTCTTGTTATTCAATGTAAACAATTTACAGCAACCAATGTCAGTTTCCATAGAATTTAAGTTAAATACTTTTGAAAGTAGTTTGAAGAAAAATCTGGAATGCTCGATAAAATGGACGGTCGTCAAGACAGTATAATTCATCCAAAGATTTCCACTGAGTTAGTATATCATACCAAGCACGGTATTTTTGTGTTATTTTACTAGTCATTGTATAAAACTGCCGCGCTATTCTATTTGTCTCAGCCACGATGATATTCCCCAATGAATTACATTTACCATAATTTTTCACGTATATGCGTGAAATAGCATTATGTGTGTTAACCTTGTAGAGTTTCGCTGTGGAACTTAATATTAATGCCAACCACAGAAAAAAAAAATATATTACACAAAAAAAGTGCTAATTATTAAATCGGTTGGTCGTGATTTTTAAGCCGAAATCACTTTAGACTGGAATTTTGAGCATATAGTACATATTTGACATTGAGGAAGAAGCATCACAGCGCTATACCATATTTGTTTTTTTATAATTTAAACAAACCAAAAACAAAAAAAAAATATAAAATTGTGAGTCGGTGGTTATTGTTTTGTGTTTTTACGGCGCTAATAAATTTTATTTTTAGTCGGTCGTCACTCTAAATAAAAATTCCAAAAAAACAAATAGTTTAAGCCATCAAAATTTGGTTATTATAACATTTTTCTTCTTGATCTATTCCCGTTGGTGGTAAGTGCGATATCCCGTAATGTGAGACACATTAATAATATTTTTTTTGTAAACAAACATATATAGGTGGTGGTATGAAATTAAAACACCGTCCGTGAAAACTGTTTCATTTTTGGTCACGGATCTAAAAACCAATCAGTGGTCTGATTGTGTGTATCCACGGGCCACTACCAACGGGTAAATTTTTATTCATTTGGTGATAGGAATTGCAAAAGACGTGACATACGTACGCCGGTACTAATCCCCTTAAAACAGGGGCTTATAACTAAGCCTCTAAATATAGAGGCATATCTTCATATTACAGTGTGGTAACAGTGAAAATAATAACAAACAAAAAAAAAAAATAAATAAATAAAATAACACAGAATAAGAGTTATAATTATAGAATAGTGAAATTATAAGAAAATAACAGAAAAACAAATTAAATTTAAGTTCATATATAGGTTTAAGTTTACTTATACATAGTCAGTTATAGTGGGTAGTGTAAATTTTAATTTATTCTTTTCGGAAATCCTCTAGTTAGGATAAATTAACGTAATTTTTTTACAGCCGACCGCTAGGACACAACAAGGCCTTGGAGTGGACTTAACGGTAAGTTTTGTGTTTTTTTTTGTGATCGTTTTTTTTGCTAATGAGTCTATCTATTGCCTTTAGAAATAAATTAGGAAAATCACAAGAGATAAATTTAATCTGACTACTTACGCTAAATAACTTTATTTTTATATATAAACAAACAAAATATGAAATTAATTAAAATGAAATTACATTAAATTTAATCAAAAAAATTTGAAACGGAAAACTAATTTTTTTTTATAAAGAGAGTATGATTCAGCATGGAGTGATGGTGGAATTTTTTTTCTTGTATCCGTTTTTTTTGGTGCGATTTTTTTTTTAGTCAACTGCGAGAAAGTTGTTCCAATCGAACCCCCCATTTTTAGGCGAGCTTTTACCCGCAGCCAGCGCACCAACCTGGGAACAACGGCAGTGAGCACTACATGGCGCCGAAACAGGGACCTGAAGGTCAATGAACAATGAATTAATATGACCTAAAGGCCGTCTTTGAGTGTTTTTTTTTTGAATTGGTAATCCTAAAAAGTTATTCAAGGAGCTTCACTCCTCAACTATTATTAAGATAGTCGTATAATTCGCGTAAATAAATAGATATGTTAAAATTCTGGCGAATGACTAATCTTGTTGTATTAAATTCAGTTTCAGTTAATACTGTTAAATTTTTTTTTGGATACAGTATTTTTTTGGGTCTAAGTAATTTTGATCTAGCAGTGATTCTGTCAGCTCTTACGTGGATTTGGATTAGCTGTGTCTAGGATAATAACATTTGACATAGAAGTATTTTTTTTTGTTACCTTAAAACTCTTTTATTGGCTAAGATCTTTTTTTTATAAATTTATTTGTTTTCGTTTTGTATATTTTTGGTTCCATTTTGGGCTAATATGATTTTGTTTCCTAATCAGCACGAAAGTTTCGATTATTTCAGTTATTCTGATTTTCCTTTCGTGGTGTGGGTAACTTTGTATACAGAATGAAATTATTTAGATTTTTCATATCACATTAAATATTTCTATTTGAGTATACTGGTTTAATCTGAGATCGAATTATTAGTTTTGATTTTATCAGTGAGTCTGTTTTTCCTGATGATTGGTTTTCGGTTAAACAGTTAAACAAACTCATACGATTTTAGAGTCTAGCCAAAGGAGTTCAAGCGTCGTTGTAAATTTCAAAAGATATTTTTTTTTATTTATTCACTTTCAATCATTGCTCACATCGATCATACTCTCTTTATTATTTTCTTTTGTGTTTCGAACAAACTAATAATAAAATATAATAAAATATTACGTAAAACATTTTTTTTGAAATATTATTACGAATATTAAAGTCTTGATTATACAATTTATTAGTTTTATAATTGCTAATCTTATTAATTTAATTATAATTGATTCTTAAATAACTTAAAAATCAATACGAAGTTACCATTTGTTTTCAAATTTATTGTCTTGTTTTAACCAAATTGTTAGGGTACATTAGAGTTAACTACCTCTGATAATAAAATGGCACCACGAAATATTTTTAACTATCTTAATTCCGAGGAAATAAAAATCGAGTGTTTGGTACGAAACATCGATCATACTGATCCAAAAGCTCAGGTTAAACTGACTGAAAGTTTAGAAAAGGAATCAGTCGATCCTAGTTTAAAACCGACAAAGATTCATATGAAGATGAACGACGCCACTGTCATGAAAATTCTCATTCCATTGGGTATGAAGTAGAAAGGACAAATGAACAATCACCACAAGAGCTATTAGATAAACTTTACGTTCATATTTCACATTGGAATGATCGGGCGATAAGACTCAAAAATTCTGTTGGTGCGGACACTGAGTTGGCCAGAATTTTGGGATCAAATCGCAGATCTATGAAGTTATTAGAAGATTATCTTGGTATCGAAACGAGAGGCGACCACACACCGGTAGCAAAAAGCAATAGAGGTGCCATACCAAAAAGTCAGTCCAAATCTACTTCCACGAAGATTATTGGTGCAATCCATAGAGACAAAGAGGATTCAAGCATGGCAGATGGAAGCCTAGGGGCAACGGCTTCATCACCTAATATAGTAAAGGGGAACATGTATCAAGTCCATCATCGTGACTCAGCTGTTGAAAAGTCAGAAACAGTTCCCTTTCAAGTTCTTGAAAACAACGGTATAATAAATCAACAACAAAGATTGGATTTAATCCAACCACAGTCGTTTGCATACCGAAATGGTCAAGCATTTGGTGTTTCGGATACTCAAATATTCCTCAATTCCTCCTTCTCAATATTCCTCAATTCTCTCTGAACTACCAATCAGTACAGGAAAATCTCTCGGAAAAATTTCCTGCTCTACAAAATAGCTTAGCGACACCAGAAATTCGTCCATCTGTTCAAGTGCATTCTGAATATGAAAAAATAACTGCGGATTTCAATCGAATGAATATACACAACAATAACCTTGTTCAACGCAGAGGTGACCAGAATAATACAACTTTTGGAGATGCTAATCGGGATTGTAATGTATTCAGTGATAGGAAATTTGATCCAAGCGAAAAATTTCCAAAGTGGAGGAATTTAAACTTCAATGGTTCTAAAGGTAGCAGTGTTAGCGATTTTGTGTTTCGGTTTGAAACATTGGCTAGGCGCACTGGCTATGATAGTAATTCTCTAGACAGATATATATTTGATTACGTGTCCGGTGAAGCAGATACCTTCTTATGGAACTACGTAAGAAGCAATCCAACAGAAAACTGGAACAAAATAAAAGAGGCAATGTTATCCTGGTTCTCTAATCCTGAAGAGGAAACCGAAACTCGTCGTTATATTTACCGAAGGGTACAATCCACTAGAGAAACAGTGCAAAATTTTATCTTGGACATAGAGATCCATAACAATCGGCTAATAAGAAAACTTAGCGAATCAGAGCTTCTCGACGTAGTGAAAAGTAACCTCCTGCCTGCTTATCGTGACAAAATAATAAATGTTCAGGTTACTTCAATCAATCAATTAAGAATTCTCGCTCAATCTTATGAAAATTTGTGGACACAGTCTGGCTATGATCCTAGAACGATCTATCAGCCGAAACGAATGTCTTACGTGAATGAAATTCAAGGTGTCACACAAACAGCTGAGTACAATGGCTTTAATTGTGTCGATGCTCTTAACAGTTCCAATAATAAAGTTCAGTTTGTCGTATGTTGGAATTGTAGGGATCTGGGACATTATTATCAGGATTGTCCTCGTGACCTGTTACAAGTTTTTTGTTTTGGTTGTGGGCAACAAAATGTAAAAAAAATAAATTGTACCAATTGTAGCTTCCACAATAACTCGGAAAACATGAGATCGGGCTTTGCCAGAGCTGGGACGCAAAGTCCGCAACAAAACCAGAATGCATCCAGATTCAATAAATCTTTACAAACGGGGAAACTCATTTAACTTCAACAACTAGACCCAATAGTTCAACTTTTTCCGAACCAGACCATGATCCCGAATTTGTCCAAGATAGATCGAAATTTTTTAATGCAAAAACAATCTTAGAATTGGTTCAAACTAAATCTTCAAAGAAATCGTCACGTCTGCTTAAATATTTCACTGCTAAGAAAAAATTATACCGCGAATGCGCAGCCACCACTCTAGGCTCACCTTCAACGGAAACTGATATTAGGCCCTATTTAAACGTTAGTATCTGTGGAAAAACAGTGTCCGGATTGCTTGATAGTGGAGCGAGCATCAGCATTCTGGGTAAAGAATCAATTAATTTTCTGGTGAATATCAATCAAAAATTCCACAAAATGAATGCGTCGGTTAAAACTGCTGACGGCACCAAGAATTCCATCGTAGGTCATATAAAATTGCTAGTGCAATATAAGAATAAAACTCGATATATAACATTTTTTATTGTTCCTTCCCTTCAAAATTATTTATACTTGGGTATAAACTTCTGGCATTCATTTGGTATTGCTCCTATAATGGTTGATGAACCCGGTACCACAGAAATTGAAGATAAGATGCATAAACTGACGGCGGATCAAACGGCAAGGCTCAATCTAGTGAAAGATTTATTTCCTTCTTTTACTAAATTGGGTCTAGGTTGCACTAATTTGCATGAGCATAAAATTGATGTAGGATCGGCGCTTCCAATTAAACAGCGATACTTTCCCGTATCTCCAATAGTACAAGAGCGATTGTATTCAGAAGTTGATCGGATGCTCTCAACGTGATAGAGTTAAGCCAAAGCCCATGGTCTTCACCTGTAGTTTTGGTCAGGAAGTCGAATGGCAAGTCCAGACTGTGCCTTGATTCACGAAAGCTGAACGCGGTCACGGTAAAAGACTCGTACCCACTTCCTATTATAGATGGTTTGCTATCTCGACTTATGAACACCAAGTACATAACGGCCCTCGATTTAAAAGATGCCTTTTGGCAAATTCCGTTGGAACAAACTTCAAGAGAAAAGACGGCGTTTACGGTTCCCGGTCGGCCGCTCTACCAGTTTAGAGTGATACCGTTCGGGCTCTGTAACGCTGCTCAGGCAATGTGCCGCCTAATGCACAGAGTTGTTCCAACGGAATTGCACGATCGGGTCTTTGTGTACTTGGACGACCTGTTGATTGTGACCCCTAGCTTTGAGGAACATATTCAGCTCCTATCTCTTGTCGCTAACCACATCGCTAATGCCGGATTGACAATTAATGTCGAGAAAAGTTTCTTTTGCTTGAAGGAGATTAGGTATCTTGGGTATGTGGTTGGAGAAGAAGGTCTTCGAACTGACCCTGAGAAAGTAGAAGCTATTGTCAATTTCCCGATCCCAAAGTCGGTGAAACAAATAAGGCGCTTCCTTGGAATGGCGGGTTGGTATCGGAGATTTATTCCCAACTACGCCCAAGTATCGGCCCCGATTTCAGATCTTTTGAAAAAACGGATAAAGTTAGTTTGGAACAGCGTTGCCCAGAATGCTTTTGAGCGACTGAAATGTCTGTTGTCTACTGCTCCTATGCTCACGAACCCGGATTATTCCAGGCAATTCTTTATCAGCTGCGATGCGAGCACGGAAGGACTTAGAGGGGTCTTGTTTCAAAAGTGCGAAGACGGCACAGAACAGCCGATATCTTTCTTCTCTCAGAAGCTCAACTCAGCACAGAAAAATTACACGGTGACTGAACTGGAGTGTCTAGCTGCCGTTCTATCAATAAAAAAAATTCGCCAGTACGTGGAAGGCTACAGATTCGTGGTGATTACTGACCATGCCAGTCTGAAGTGGCTAATGAACATGCGCGATCTGACCAGCCGATTGGCCAGATGGAGCCTTTACCTGCAATGCTTTGATTTTGAAATTATTCATCAAAAAGGTAAAGACAATGTAGTGGCGGATACCCTCTCTAGGATACATTGTGATACAGGTGAGGAACTGAAGTTGTGCCAAACAGTTTGCGTAGAGAAGATAGACCTCGAATCTCCAGCCTTTATTGATGATGGTTATACCACTATTAAAAACAACGTAGCTGCTAAACCCCTTCAGTATCCTAATTTACGAATTTCAAATGACCGCCTTTATATTAGGATAGAACCTAAATCCAAGGATGTGATTCTTGATGTGCCCGTTTGGAAATTGTGGATACCTGAGCCTTTGATTCCGGAACTAATTAAAAATGAGCATGATGAGCCAACTGCTGCTCATGGAGGAATAAAGAAAACGCTCTGTAGACTTCGAAAACTTTACTATTGGCCTAAAATGGCAAAGGACGTATACGACTACGTGGCAAGATGTGACGTGTGCAAAATGACGAAAACGCCAAACGCGATTACACGACCAGAAATGGGGCACACAGTCTTTGTCGAGCGTCCATTTCAGAAAATCTATGTCGACTTCCTTGGTCCCTACCCGAGAACACCAACTGGAAAAACCATTATTTTTGTGGTCCTTGATCAACTGACGAAATTCCCATTTCTTAAAGCTTTCAATAAAGGTTCGACTACGAATGTAATAGATTTCCTAAAAACTGAAATTATTTCGATGTTTGGCTGTCCAGAGACAATCTTCTCGGATAATGGGGTTCAGTTTCTCAGTAACGATTTTCTTTCCAAATACGGAATCGTGCCACGGTCACGTGCCACGCCATCCAAAAGTTTCTTTCCAAATACGGAATAATGCATGAACGAACTCCTGTCTATTCACCTCAAGCGAATGCTTCAGAGCGGGTAAATAGGTCCGTTTTAAGTGCAATAAGGTCATATATCAAAACAGATCATAAACTCTGGGACGAACATCTGAGTGAAATATCTGCAGCACTACGAAGTGCAGTTCACCGCTTGATAAATTATTCTCCTTATTATAGCCTGTTTGGTTACGAGATGATCCATCATGCGAGTACTTATAAACTTTTGCGGGAAACAAGGAGTTTAAATGAATCTAGGGTAGAAACCTTACCACCTAATATAAAACAACCAATTATTCATGACATAATCCGCGACAATTTGAAAAAAGCATTTGAGACCTACTCCCGAATTTATAATTTACGCTCAAGACCAATAAAATTTTTTCCCGGACAAAAAGTGTTCGTTAAAACACATCCGATTAGTGACAAATCTAAACGATTTTCTGCCAAGTTAGCTCACACCTACATTGCTGGAAAAATTCTAAAAAAAACAAGGTAATGTGACTTACTTAGTAGAAAATGATAAAGGCAAAATTATTGGTACTTACCACGCCAAGGATTTAAAAACCTAATCCTTTACAAATCCCGTCTTAGACTAGATATGTTTCTAATTTCTTAAGTCAAGCTCCACTTTTTCAGCTTCTCTTTTAATTTAGAAGAAATTGAATGAGAGCCTGTTGTGTAGAGTTTCGCTGTGGAACTTAATATTAATGCCAACCACAGAAAAAAATATATATTACACAAAAAAAGTGCTAATTATTAAATCGGTTGGTCGTGATTTTTAAGCCGAAATCACTTTAGACTTGAATTTTGAGCATATAGTACATATTTGACATTGAGGAAGAAGCATCACAGCGCTATACCATATTTGTTTTTTTATAATTTAAACAAACCAAAAACAAAAAAAAAATATAAAATTGTGAGTCGGTGGTTATTGTTTTGTGTTTTTACGGCGCTAATAAATTTTATTTTTAGTCGGTCGTCACTCTAAATAAAAATTCCAAAAAAACAAATAGTTTAAGCCATCAAAATTTGGTTATTATAACATTTTTCTTCTTGATCTATTCCCGTTGGTGGTAAGTGCGATATCCCGTAATGTGAGACACATTAATAATATTTTTTTGTAAACAAACATATATAGGTGGTGGTATGAAATTAAAACACCGTCCGTGAAAACTGTTTCATTTTTGGTCACGGATCTAAAAACCAATCAGTGGTCTGATTGTGTGTATCCACGGGCCACTACCAACGGGTAAATTTTTATTCATTTGGTGATAGGAATTGCAAAAGACGTGACATACGTACGCCGGTACTAATCCCCTTAAAACAGGGGCTTATAACTAAGCCTCTAAATATAGAGGCATATCTTCATATTACAGTGTGGTAACAGTGAAAATAATAACAAACAAAAAAAACAAAAAAAAAAATAAAATAACACAGAATAAGAGTTATAATTATAGAATAGTGAAATTATAAGAAAATAACAGAAAAACAAATTAAATTTAAGTTCATATATAGGTTTAAGTTT
This sequence comes from Tipula vernalis, assembly GCA_958295665.1. NCBI lineage: Eukaryota > Metazoa > Arthropoda > Insecta > Diptera > Tipulidae > Tipula > Tipula vernalis. The sequence continues at coordinate 156,171,633 of OY282558.1, forward strand.
ACTTATACATAGTCAGTTATAGTGGGTAGTGTAAATTTTAATTTATTCTTTTCGGAAATCCTCTAGTTAGGATAAATTAACGTAATTTTTTTACAGCCGACCGCTAGGACACAACAAGGCCTTGGAGTGGACTTAACGGTAAGTTTTGTGTTTTTTTTGTGATCGTTTTTTTTTTGCTAATGAGTCTATCTATTGCCTTTAGAAATAAATTAGGAAAATCACAAGAGATAAATTTAATCTGACTACTTACGCTAAATAACTTTATTTTTATATATAAACAAACAAAATATGTAATTAATTAAAATGAAATTACATTAAATTTAATCAAAAAAATTTGAAATGGAAAACTAATTTTTTTTTATAAAGAGAGTATGATTCAGCATGGAGTGATGGTGGAATTTTTTTTCTTGTATCCGTTTTTTTTTGGTGCGATTTTTTTTTTTAGTCAACTGCGAGAAAGTTGTTCCAATCGAACCCCCCATTTTTAGGCGAGCTTTTACCCGCAGCCAGCGCACCAACCTGGGAACAACGGCAGTGAGCACTACAACCTTTATAGAATTTTTTACAATTCTTTACCACATTTACTCACAAAATCAAAAGTTGTCGGCCACCCTACAACTAATGTCCTATGTCCTTACAGTTCGTTGTAGAAAGTTTCAAACAGTTTGGTCTTTTTGTGGTTGTTGTTGATCGGGTTGGAAATAAACAAGCAACTTCATTATTTAGCTGTGATTATTTAGCTCTACAGTGGACACGTAGTTGAGCACCTGTCGGTTGGAGCTATCCAATTTATTTATATTAAAGTCTCCAACAAGAATTTGGTTTCTATTTGTAGCAGTGACCCGATCCAGAAACAATATTAACGTTCTAAAATTTGTATGTGGAGGTTTGTAGATCCCTAACAAATACAGATTCAGTTTTCGAGAAAATACCGTCAAGTATCGTTAAGGCAGTGGTCAAATATTCCTAAGATTAGATAGTTTGCAGCCACTAGGCTAACAACAAATTTTGAGAAATGTTCTCGATTAATACTAACAATAGTTTGTTGGAACAAATGCATTATTTTGAATTTGTAACTTGCATTGAATGGGTGATTGACGTTGCCGAATTTTGATTTTACAAAACAACGTTGTACCAGGTATTCCTGTATATATGTATTGTACATTACAAAACCAATCCGCCTGAAATATTAGGTCAAGAAATAAATTTAAAAATACAAACACACAATAAAACAAAGATAAATTGAATTACATTTTCATTCCTTCACATCCGACCAAAGTGAATTTGTAAGGTAAATAATTTTAAGAGCAAAATAAAAAATTAGACTGCGTGTTTTCGTATTTAAATTTGTATTTGATTTAAAATTTCATGATTTTCTATTTTCACACATGTTGTTTTATGAAATGGGAATCTGAAAACTATTTTTTGATCTAAGAATATGTTACATACAAATGCACTTTTGAGAGATATTCTTCTCGCGCTACAGATACAATTGTTTCTTTGTTTATATTGTATTCTGGAAGGGCTATCATTATATTTGTCGACGGTTATTATTTTATTGTTTGTCATTCTTACAAATAGAGTAACTTCTTTAAATGTAGTTTGTTTTTTATCTAAATGACAGTATTTATTTATCGTATTGTTATTTAATATAATATGTTGCATATATAATGTACGTATATACAAATTATAAACGATCGTAACATGAAATTCGAATTTTAAGGTCATTTTGGTGTATTTCTGTTTTTCTAGCTGATTTTATTGAATGATAAAGGATTTCCTGTAAAAGTTTGGTAGCTCGAAAATCGTTACTTCACATGAATTTGAAGAGTTTGATGTCATCCATTATTAAGATTCGTAAACGAGAATAATATAGTTTTTAGATAATTGTTGGTCCATCTCAAAACCGGAATAAATAATAATCTCTTTTGATAAGAATCATGTTAATTAAAAAGTCAACTCTCTTTCGGAATCCAGATTATTCGTTTTATTGTACATATAAATACAATAAACTAAATGTGAGTCAACAAGAACTATAAGTCGTTATTCTTATATGTTAAACTACGGGTTTTCGAATTTGTAACGGGATGACTACAAGTGTCACGCCAATACAACGTAGCTGACAAATCACAAATTTTACAGAAAAGGTGAAAAACTGCACAATTACTTTAATTATGAAAACAACTATTTAAGCAAGTATAGGTCTAGTCGTGTATGTTGTTTGTTTTCATAACTACGTTCAAATTACTTCAAAACAATTAGCCATTTGCCAAACTCAATTTTTAGTTTTAACTTTGCTCGTAAAATTCAAAATTGAAAAATTTCAAATAAAAATTCGATAATTGTTGACTTTTATCTCTCAACATTCATGTGTAAAAACAACGTGTCCATTTATATATTATAAAACAAATACGATGTTAATAGTATTAAGTATTGTTATGCCGCGTAGTCTACATGAAGTAATTAATCAATTGTCTTCTCGTGTAGGCAATGTATGTAGATAATTCAAAAAATGACGTCGACAATACAATGCAGACAATATCGACAATGTCAACAATGCGCGTCGACACTTCCTAGCAGTTTAATTAGTCAAAGTTATGATTTTCATTACGCATTGAGATCTCACAAAAAAAAATGGATTTTTAGCACGTAAAACTTGTGAGACTTACTTATTTTTAGTAAGGCCTTCTTGCGCTTAAAATGTTGTGGAATGATTTTAAATTCTAGTCGGTTAACATAGAATTACAACTTAAAAAATATTCTTTCCAACAACTAAGAAGAGACTTTAAAACAGAGTTGTAGATCTGTAGAATTGGTGCTAAAAAAACCATAAATATGAAGAATTTTTTCATAAAAAATGTCTAGAAAGTGGCACTGTGAACTTTTAAATGTATTGTTTCGCATAGGAAAAAGATATCAAAATTAAAATTGTTTAACAATGGCCAACATCTACGAAGATGTTTTGTAAAATTATTAAATTTCATACGATTACATTTTTGAAGCAGCGAAACAAATCCAAATGATGAAATTTAAAATTTCCAAAAGATTTTACTCCGTATCCAAGAAGTGTAGCTGATTTAGAGAGTGATATTTCTAAATTAGACGAGATAATACAGATCAGCGTTAGGAGCAGATTTGTAAAAATGTTGAAAAATTTTGAAATTAACGGAAACTTATAAATAAATGTTTGACTAAGGACTGAATACGACAAATACGATAATCTCACAAATTTAAAAGATTTCTGTGTAACAATCCCGATGTGTACGTATAGAAATTTGGTAAGGTTAATGTTACACGGTACTCATAAAAAAGCCGGCTACCTATATTGAGAAAATGGAATTGGTCTTACCAGACAACAACACGAACGGAGATAAGAAAAGTCGGTATTTCGTCAATACAAACAAATTTAAATCGAATTATTTGATGTTGGGAAAGATTAGGCAAAATAAATAAACCTGTTGCTAAGAACTTAAGGAAATACAATGGGAAGACTCCAAGGAAATGTATGGTCTTCTTATAGTGCATAAAGACGACAATCCTTTGAGGCCAATTGTTAACTATGATCGTTAGATTGTTATGTGTGTCATAATTTTACAGCAATAAAAATTGCGGAAGATTTCAAAGTTAAAATCAAAAATATTAGTTTGCCACCAAATTAGCTTTATGTTGGTTAACAAATTATGAAATGATATACAATTAAAGTGTAATACCAGTTTAAATTTAAGTTTTTTCGTAGAGACGCCAAGCAAGAGTTTGGTTAGCCCCACAGTATCTAATTTACTCATGGAATAAATTGAGACTAAAGTTTTGAATGCGTCTTCGCTTAAACCTATATTTTCTTTTTTTAGAAACGTGGACGATATTATTGCGACTATACCAAACTCTTAAGTTAATATTTTTACTACCGCGAATAAACTTTAAATGCGAAATTATGTAAAGGTTATACGAAATGAAGATGGTTTGACCACTGATTAATATCATAAAACAGCATGGCCAGGTCAGTAACTGACCTCGCTACCTTAATTGTGATTTTTGGCTTCTATCGCCAAATCGAAACAATTCGGTACTTTTATTAGCTGAAAGAAATTTTAAATTATCAGAAATTCAAAATTATGATATCCAAATTGTTACACAAGTTTTTGTTTGCAAAAAGGTTGAAATATTCTTGTAGAAGAGGATATGTAGGGCAGACGAAATAGTGTTTTAAAAAACGAGTGTATACCCAACATGTTCACGATTCAATTTTTTACTTTTCAAAATTCGTCTACTTGCTATTATAAATTGATATTTAGGGATGCTACAGTTTTTTAAGATAAAGAAGAATATCTTGATAAACATTTAATTTTAAAACATATTTTTTTATTTTAAAAAAAACGCATTTAAAACACAATTTTATTAAATGTTCAGGAAGTTTCTAAATTTTTGTTACACTACATTCTTCTAAATTAAATTAAGCCTCGTTCTCATTAGTCAAGGTACTTGATCATACATGAATTCAACTAACTTGAATTCAAGCGGTCATATATATTCCAGTTAGTTTATTCAAGTTGTTATTTAAAATGCCGTCGAATAAGTTGGAAAAGTCAACAAGTTCCACATAACTTCATAGGATTCCAAAAAAATTATGATTTCTGCACTACTACACTTCATTTTTGTAGATGTCAAAAATTTTAATTTCACTATTTTGGTAAAGTACTTCCCACACTACTAAATTTTATAATGTGGTTCATCTCAGACGACTCAACTTGAATACAAAAGTTGAAAGTCTACTTTACTTGAAATTTAAAGTCAAGTAAAATAGCACGATCGTATTGGTCATGTAGATTCAAGTTACTTAAATTCTTGTAATTGACTAATGAGAAGCAGGCTTTACGCTCAATTTTTGGTTTCGAATCCAGTGTAAACATTTAAAAAAGCAAAAGTGGCGCAGTTTTGATACTTGGCACACATCTTTTTCAATCCTCCAGGCACTTCCTGGAGGGTATTAGATGTTGTAAAAAATGTATTAAATAAAAATTTGAAGGAGCTGTCAACAAAGCCCTTAAACAGCTATGGAAATTATAAAGATGTTGGTGGTTTTTTATTGGTTTCCTGTTAAAATTAAGAGATCTATTTTTAAATTTGTTGGGCGCACTCATATATTAGTAAGTTCATTTTCTATTTATACGCTAAAACACTCTGATGATGATGGAATAAAGCCATGGAAACGTCGTTGTATAATTAAAAGATCGTAAGTTAAAACTATCAAATAAATTATATTTAGGGTTTCTTCGTATTCCTGAGAAATGACGTCATAGTCTGTGTTTGATTTATTTCCTTTATTAACTGCAAAGGTAATGTATCTTTGAATTCAGCCCTTCGTGCTTTATGTTATCGATTCTGGTTTTATGGATAATTCGAGCACGGTTTTATGGATGATTCGGGCGGACACAACAAACATACATAATAATGATGACGGGCAGCATTATTATTTTGAATCAGAAATGCACTCATCCTATTCAGGTATAATTAATAATGTCAGTGTAATGATAAATAAATCCAATGCTAAAATAATTGAAGGATCTTGCCAGTGTAAGTGCTCTCACATTATTGGAACCCTTTTTTATTTTGGTGGATCCACATCAATAATCCAATCCAATGAAAATCACCGAATCCAAATATGACCATTTTAAATGGAAAATGTTTAATAGGAAACGATTTTTGGAATTTAACCCTGTAAAACGGAGATGCGGTTCAGAATCCCAAGTGTAGACATCAAATAAGTTTGTGTCTGTCAGCCTGCAAACGTTTCTACCAAATTGTATGTTTTTGAGTCTATTAAAGTTTAAATAAGAAGATTACACTTTAAGCGCAGCGTCTAAAAAAATATTACTGAATAAAATACAGCAGATGAAGACCAGTTTTAATATTTAAGCAGCTTTTGGCTTGGCACTCCTTATTGCTTCTCAAAATAGCAGCGCATGGCCAAATGCCCGTCGCGTATGGAGAACGATATAAGTGGCTCAATACAAAAATTTAATCAAAAATCATTTTTAGTCGAATATCATTTGTGGCCGTTGCTCATGGGAATGAAAACGAACCGCGTATTTTAAAAATAAAATGTTCAAAACGGCTTGAACACGACGAAGACCAAAACCCAAATACATTGTGCTTTACGGTGGACGACAACGAAATCATTGCTAATATTTTCAAATTCAGCTTAGCCTATCGATCGTAGAATTAAAGTTTGTGATTTTATGATTTGGTCAAGTGTAGGTTTTGCATTCGAAAGCATCGACCGAAATGATGTTCTAATTTCGTATTTAATGCCAAAACTTATGGCAATATTAGTGAAGTTTTTTGAGATAAGACTGCCTCGTTTAACCTTATATAATTTTCGTACATATATGTATATTATGATCTTATTACGATGTGTACATCAAAAGAATTGAAAGCATACAAAAAAGTTTTTGATATTCCTGTTGAAAAAAAAAACTGGCAGGGAAATATATTTATATGACTATAACGTTCCTTTTTATCAAAATATGGCTCGCTTACCACCATATGCGACAAGGTTCAAAGAATATAAAATGTGCACAATTGAAAACAGACTTTTCCTTCTAGATGATGCTTCTATCGGAAACGTTGTATTTTATTATTGGTGATTATTTTTTTTATAAGAAATGTGTTTTTTATTTAGTGGCGTAACAACAAATTTCGGGCCCCCCTCGCAAAATTTTTCTTGGGGCCCTAAACATGCTTCTCATGAATAAGCTTTTAGTTAAAAACTTATTTTTTCCTATTGTCCAGCCTCGCATTAATTAAAAGTGTCTGATTTCGAGAGTACGAAACATCACCTGATTCAGTTTACCTAATGGTCTCAAATAAAACGAAATATCTTGCAATCCACTCAATGCTCAAATTTCGATTTGAAATTTCATTTTTCAAACCAAAGGAAATCCTACCGCCATGTAAAATGTAAATAACCTGAACATTCTTGAATAATTTCTCGAATAACCTTTAGGAAAATGGATAAATATCGAAATCTGGAAAAATCTACTAAATATCACGGTTACATATTTATATCTGTGACACCGCAACCTCAATGAAATAGTTTTAGTTTTGCCTTACAGGATTGTATGGATTTCCAACATAACGAACAAATTGGTTAAGCAAATGTAAAAAGTATTTGATTGGGGATGCGGTGTAACTCTGCAAGATCCCACAACTCACACCTAGTCGCAGAACCTATAGCCATACAAAATTCGAATAAATTTGAAAATCTTTCAAAATCTCGAATAATCCTATAAATGCCGAAAATCTTAAGAAATCTAGATCAATTTCGATTACCCCAGAAAAATTCGATTAATTTCTATATTATGTGAATCTCGATGGGTCTCGGACAATTTCAATAATATTGAATAATCTAGGTATTTAGGAATAATTTCGGAAAGCCTGTAAAAATCTAGAGAACCCTCGAAAATTTCGAAAAATTGCGAAAATTCGTGTAAATACTACTAAGCAATATGCTACTAAACAACTTAAGGCTAAGTTCAACAAAATGATGTGCAATAATAATGGAACCCTCAAATTGATCGGATAATTTCGTAAATATCGAACAATCATATTTTTCGAATATGCTCTAAGATTCTCGAGTAACATTACACCCGACAATTGCAAACATACTCGAATAATCTCGAAAATCTCGAATATTTGACGGTTTCGAAACACTGAATCACCAATCAAGTGTCACAGCAATCACGCATCCCGTTTCCATGTTATACTCCAATAATCTAAAGAAATTTTAAAAAGTGATCAAACGATGAAATCCAAGACAAGAGGATATTAAACAGGAGGATTTTAAATTATCTTATTAAAAATAGTTTTTCATAATAAACCGGTTTTACCGGTAAATTAAGTTTTTATGTAGGTACCGTTTACCGGTAATAAAAAATATGCGCTAAATGAGAAACTAGATCAATCACATTTAATCTTTTGTAAATCAAATTCAACCTTTTCTAGCCAAAACTTGATTTGTTAATCAAAAGTTTGATTTCTAACAAGTTTGCCAATTTTTGTGTATAACAACTCTTACATTCACCTTCACCAACCGGGAAGAAATTATTGGGCCTGTCTTAAAAAATATTTAAAAGTAGCAACAGGAACGATTTTTTCTTTTTCTAAAACCAGACCACCTCCTTTTCTTAAAAATTTCTTTGAAGGGGTGGAGTTCTTTAAGCTTAGTCTTAGCTACCATCTATCTATCTTGGCTTTGAACTAATATTCGAATGCTTGATAGCTCCCCTCGCGACTGCGGATTTTGCTAGCTACGCCACTATACAAGTTCCTTAAAAATGTTGAAATTTTGATTGATTTTTTTGGAATTAACATTTTAAAATATATAATAAACGTTTTTCAACAATGAATTAAAATTAATATAAACTACACTTTATTATACACCCATCCCCCGATTTACACGGTCCTTTTTTATACGATTTCGCTTTTACCCAGTTTGAAAGAAAAAAAAAAATTATTAAAAAATTTATTTAAACATTTTTAAACATTGAAATTATTTTTTTAAAAGTTTTTATTTGTTTTTACTAATTCATTATTTATATTTTACATTGAAATAAATGAATTATTAAAAAAACAACCTTAAACTAAGAATTTTAAAAAACCCGATTTTCCATCTACACAAGAAAACTGACATTGAAAATTAACCAGCATTGCAACTACGAATGCCATTTGCGATACCAATGGCACTAAAGTTTTGGGCAATACCCTTCTGTAAAATGCTGTACTCAGTCAGTTTATCTCTTCCAGATAAAAATAGCGCTGACAATAGTGATAAATTATGTCTCTATTGAAAGTATGCAACTAATTTAAATTAAACAACATTGCTTTAGTTTTCGGACTTAATACCAGTTTGTGTGCAGCGAACCACTGACCTAATAAACCTAAGCCAAAATTAATATCAAATGTAATTGTGGAATATTTAGAACTATTGTACACAAAAGCCATATCGTCAGCAAAAACCACCACTTTACCCATACAATTTTGAGTGAAAACCGAATTAATATAAATCAAAAATAAAATCGGGCCAAGTACTGAACCCTGTAGGACAACGGCTTCCAGAACCAATGCTGCATTAACACAAACGCCACAATGAACACTTTGTGAACGATTAACAATAAATGATTTCAGCCAATTATAAGCACAACCACGAAAACCGATATTCCACAGTTTATTCAAAAGAACGTTATGATTAGTACCCTCATGAAGTGGATTTACCAGTTCGATCATAGCATCTTCAGTCCCTAAATTACACCTAAAACCAAATTGACACTTACTAAAAAAGTTCGATCCATCCAAAAAATTAACTACCCTCGTTTTGAATGCTTTTTCAAAGATTTTTGAGATCACAGAAAGTAATCAAATTGGTCGATAGTTCGCAATTTGCAAACGATCGCCCTTCTTAAATAGTGGGATTACTGCGGCAGCTTTAAGTAACTCAGGGAAAATGGCTTCAGAGATACTTCGATTAAAGAGAATGTATAAAATGTCAACAAAGTTAAACATAATTTTTTTAAATAACCAATTATTAAAACCAAACATGTCTGCAATGCCGGAAAAAAATGCTGCTAGATGATTCATCTAAACTTACAGTAACATCGGTTAGTCGCGAGCAGTCCTTTTCTCTTTCTCAGTTTTCTTATTGATTTTATAAAGAAGGGAATTATTCATCCACGGTTTAAGCTTGAAAGTTTTTTTTATTCGGTTTACCTACGTATTTACATTGGTCAACGTAACTAGAGAGCGTAGTAGTAAAAAAATCGAAAGCTGCGGAAATATTGGCTTCAGTTAAGACAATATTCCAAGATTCATGTAACATTAATTGGTTCAGACGGTCAAACTTAATCAGAAACTTCATATCTTTATTAATTTTATAGAGACAAGTCAATAAAAATGGCACAATGGTCCGTGATACGTAAATCATCAACTATAGAGTCAATTGCAAAATTAGTGCATCGAAAGAAAACATGATCAATGCAAAATGAAGAAACACTAGAAATCCTGGTCGGCACATTTACATCACAGAATAATTCATGGCTGGACATTAAAAATGTATACTCATCAGCAGCTGCTCAAAATGTTAATATTGGCATCCCCCACCAGGAGCAAATTATTTGATTTAATTTTAATCAAGAATAAATAAAGCTCAACCAAATATGTGTCAATGCTATAAGAATGAAGTATGTAAATACACACAATAGTTACTTTAGTATTTGCAAAATAATTATCAATTACTAAAGCATCAGGGCCCCTATTTCTGAATACGAATACGAACAAAAAATCTACGAATTCGTATCATTGGTATTTTTGAATACGAATACGTATATTTCTTGTACGAATTCGTGTGAGTATGATTCGTGATAAAATTTCCCTTATTTCACAATACGAATTCGAGCAGTTTTTGTTCGTTCATGAACGGATTTTGGTTCGATGACATAATAGTTAACGACACCAAAATTAAACCAGCAAAAAATTTATATTTCTAATTTTTAAAAGAAATACAAATTTTTAAAAACTAAAAGCCAAATTTTTTAATTGAAAATTTTTTTTATTTAACAAAATTTCACATATTTTATGTGTACAACAATTTGTTGACTAATTAGCGGGTCCCTCAACGCAATCACAATAAACTAAATAAATAAAACTAAAATTTTACGAAATATATAGCTATGGATTTTTATAGGTACAGATTTGTACTTGCTTTTATTAAATAAAATTATTTTATTTTCATATAAAATAGTATGGCGCGGATTCGATTTTATTCACGTAAAAAATTAAAATCTAAATTGATGCCAGAAATTTGACATATTTATGTTTATTTTCAGTTTTACACTGTCATTTTAAGGATGTTTCACGTAAAACAAAATTTCCGTTTGCCTACACTACAAAAATTAAAATAGGTCATACGTTCGTATTCAGAAATACCAATTAATTTTCGTATCGAATAGCATTTTCGTTTCGTATACAAATTCGTATCGTATTCAGAAATAGGGCTTCAGCTGTCTTTAATTTAAGATCATTATGAATTTTAACATTTACGAGTATGTTATCAGCCACAAACAGAGCAACACCACCAGCTCGCTGGATGTTATTACAATTAGCAAAAAACTTAAATCCAGCTAATCCATTTATCCAAATTTCCGATAATATCATTAATTTAAGTAATTGAGCCAACGATTCAATATGACAAACCAAGCTATCAAAATTTTACCGCATACTACGAATATTTTGAAGTATTAGCTTAGAAACCATCAACGACATTTCACTCGTAAAAGTGATAAAAAAAAATAATACAATACCCAGAATGTGTTGAACAGTTCAAGATCAATTCAATATCACCAATTGTTTCAGTATTTTCGATTTGTCGGTTTCTCTTGGTGGCAAAATGTCTGTTGCTTTAAATTTAACGTACATAAACATTATCCATGTATATATGATACGAGAAACATTCGATCTGCTTACCAAAAATCTATTAGCTTAATCCTCAATTAGTAGTCCTATTCGGAGTCCACATAACGTATGAAACAGCACATTTTACGGTTTTAACACTGATTTGTCCTTTGGCTGATTCACATTTCTATTTTTACCTTCATTGCGCCGGTGGTTTAAATTTAGAGCTCCTTCCTCAAGACATCCAAACAATTGAGAATTTTAATTTTTTTTCTAAGGTATCGTATTTACAGAAATACGATGATTTCCCAACAGAAATTGTAGCTTTTTTTGACGCAAGATCGATGTGTGCTTAGAGCTGTTTTTTCGTTTTAAGCTTGATGAGCCAATTCGAAGCGTAGGCTGATTTGCTTCACTGGCATTTAAACTTCGTCCCACTGACATCTGTAAACAATAAAATTCAAGTTATACTATTTATTAACATATGGGTAATGGGTATTAAACAACAGCTAAAATCAATACCGTTGGTCCATTTTCACCAATAAAATGAAGGCTACAAACTAAAATGTAAAAAGTTAAAATCGTTCATTAAGGAACCACAGCACATTTAAGTAATTTCAAGATACGAAATTAAAATTCATAAATTTGCAGATGTATGAAATTTCGATTAAAAAAAAATCAGGTGGGCCGGTAATTATTTATGTATCCTTATGAATTTATCACTCTGGATTCTGGAATGAGTGTTAGGGCCATCTGGCCCTATTCCGCAAGATGGGTAACAGAGTGCTATATTTTGGGGCTGTCGATTCTAGTAGTTGAACTAAAAACGAAATACAAGAGCGGGATTCATGTAGCGTCTATATTGGTGGCTTAGGTTGGAATATACAGTAAAATAAATTTCTAACTGGTAAAAAGTGGGAATTGAAACTGTTAAGGCGTTGTGAATGACTTTATAAAAATATTTTTTTCATTTTTTTTAATTTTTAATAATTTTCAATTTATTTATTTGTAATTTTTTTTTTTTTTTCAATTTTCAATTCATTTTTTTTGTAATTTTTAAATTAAACTTAATGTTGATTTATTTATTTTATATATTTTGTTTTTAAAATTATAGCATAGTTTTGTTGTTTTAATTTTTAAATTTTTCAATTCATTCAGGTTGCATAAATTTTACAATAATAATTAGAATCATTTTTAAGTTTTCTTAATTTTTATTATTATTCCTCAATTTTATAATAAATTAATTTTTTTGTTGATGAAAAGTACTATAATTAATATATGTATAATATATTAGTTCGTGACAATTTAATTTAATACAATATAATAATAATATAATTTAAAAATTAATTTATTTAATAAATTTTATCTAACAAAAACAAAATCAATCGAAATTTTGGATATTATCTTTTTTTTTAATGTTTTCTTTTTTTTTTTTTAATTTATATATTAATTACTTAATTAATAATTAGTGTGTGATTTATATGACTATTATAATTATCTAAAATTAAATATTAATTAATAATATATATTCGAAAAAAACTAATTTTTTTTGTGTGTGTCTCGCTTATTTATAAATTTATTTTTAATTAAATTATATTTAATTTTTTTATATTTTTATTGAGCCATAATTTTCTTTGGTCATTTTTGGTTTTTTATTTTATTTTAATTTAATTTTAAAATGATCAAATTATATAAAGGACTAAAATATTCACTCTAACAAGAAAAAAAAAAAACTTTGGTTAAAATATTTAAAAACTTAAAATCTACAGACAGACAACTAAAAAAAATATTTTTTTTTTAAATATCACCGAGCAAAATATAAAATAATAATAATTAATTAAAATTAAATATATATGTTTGATCATTCTAAATAATAATAATAATAATATTTAATAACAATTAGGTTTAACAAAGTAATGTGGGTTTGGTGTAACTAACAAAAATACAAAATTTTATACGTGACCTGCAAACTGGCAAGTAATCGAACAATTTTATGTTGTTAACTTAATAGGTTCATTATTGTTAAGTGTTGGTTTTTTATCAGCATGCTCTAAACTTAGGATATCATTTTCTACATCGCTACAATCATCTTGCTCCGGTTCCATAATGCTACTACTTAGGCTAAGCGGGGTATACAAATGGGTATTGTCGCCCGGATATCCAACCTTACCCATAAACGAGCGGATTTCATCGAAATACGTATCTTCGCGTTCTGCCTCATTCGATGATGGTGAATCGGCAGCGCTCATCATGATACCGGATGTATCGGCCTCATGTTTTTTGAGATGACGATCGAGATTTGTCTGCTGGCCAAAGCATCGTTCACACAAATGACATTTAAATGGTCGCTCTTTGTTGTGTATGTTGCGCACGTGACGTTGTAAATTACTCGAAATGCTGAATGAACGTTCACAGTATTTACACTTGTACGGTTGTTCACCGGTGTGGGTGCGCAAGTGTCGAGTTAAATTTGCCGAACGTGGAAATACTTTGCCACAATATTTACAAGCATAACGATCTTTAATTTTATTACCGCCGAGTCCACTGGTTAGGCCACCGGCCGCCATTAAAGCTTCGTGAAATGGTTTTGGAGGAAATGGTCGTAAATTAAATAAATCAAAACCAGGGCGGCCATATTGTCCTAAAAAAGGAAAGGGTCGTTGAAAGGCACCGGCGGGACCATGTGGTCGGCACATAGCTTGAAAAAATTGATTGGATGGGTGAATTGGTAGCGGATAAGCCATCGGTGGACCAGGTGGTGATGGTGATGGTGTTAAACCTGGCGATACAGATGGTGATGGACTCCCCTGATATGTTGGTGTAAATTCAGCTTTCATATGCTCATTTACCGTTGGCGCTGGAGAGTGCGCTCGTAGTAGTGGTGATGGTGTTGCACGTGGGCTAGATTTCATTTCTTTTTTGGTCATGCTCAAATCGAGAGGTTGCTCACCACCATTTCCGTGACTAGTTTCCATACTCTCATCTTTCTCGTCTGATGAGTCGGTCGATATTTTTCTCTATAAAAATGTAAATGAAATTATTAGTTTTGATCGCAAATTGCTGACATTCTCTAAATTACCTTCTTAATTTCGGGAGTCTCTCGCTTAATTTCTTCCCGCTCTGTTTCATTAACATAACCATGTTTGCGTTTTCGCTCTTCACTATCGAGCAGTTTCAATGTAAAATCTCGTGGTTTATAAATCGGTGACTTTATAGATTTCTCCTCATCTGAACTGGGTGTTTCACTGCTATGATTATTGTTATTAATATTATTATTATTATGGCTATTAATATTACTGTTGACATGATGATTATGATTATTATTGGTGTTGTGATGATTAGATTTTAAAGCCGCAATCGAATGGCTTAATGGAATTGGACGTGTTACCAAAGGTCTCAAATTATTTGTTAATTCATCGACGGCTGGTGGTAAATATTTAAGACTTTGTGGTGCCAAACCCAAAGATCGTGACAACATTGGTGGTGGTGTTTTACGATCGGCGGGGTGATGTCCACCGAGAGGTGGTAATAATAGTGATCCCGGCATATGACTAGATGAAAAGAAATTTGGATATGTCGACGCAAATCCACGTGGTATAAACGACGGTGGTGGAAATAATAAATGTGGATTTGTTATTGTTTCCATGATTGTTGGATAATTACAATTGTTGCTAGGATTATTACTACTATTATTGATATTATTATTATTACTTTTATTATTACTATTGTTACTACTACTGCTAACTGTATTATTAATGTGACTCGCTGCCGATGAAATATGATGGGTGGCGGCCGCTTGTTGCGAATGATTTGGTGGCAAATTAGTTGAGTCACAAAATCGTTTATGTTTCGATAGGGATGTGACCGTACTGAAACTTTGTCCACACTTTGTACACTTGATCTGCATACGGCAATCGGCGTGCATACGTTTATGTCGGCATAAATTTGAAAATTGTGTATAAGCTTTAAAACAAACTTCACATTGAAATGGTTTGACCGATGAATGAATATGAGTATGCTGTTTTAATCCAGATGATGTGGCAAATGTTTTACCACATTCGGGGCATGCATGACTACGTGCGCCCACGTGACGTTGACGTATGTGTCGTTGTAAATTTGACGGGTCACTAAATACCTGCAAATAGAAGAAAATAATCGATATTATAGAAATATTTATTTCATCATCATCCTTCTCGTCATTCTTCTCTCTAAGTCTAGATCGATCTCTTGCTTATGAATATTATGTATGAATGTGTATTGTGTTTATTGTAAGATGTTACGAAATCATTGTTTTATAATTTAAGAAATAGAAATCAATAAAAATTTTAAATTTAAGATTTAATTTTAAGATAATTTTTATATATTTTTAATATTTTTTTGTTTGGTTATTATTGTTGTATTGATCTGACAAAGATATTTGTTTTGATATTCATTTCAGAAACAAATTTTTTTTTATTTTTTTTTTATTATTTTTGGTTTTTGTTATGGTTTGAAGTGACTTTGATCTCTGACAGTTAGTTAATTTAAAAATAATGGTATAATAAGACGAAACATTTTTAAGTGGAGACCACTTTAGAACGATATATGTGAAATATATGGACTACACCAATCTATATATAGGCAATTATGTACTTTGTGCGGTGGTTGAAAGGTGTGTTTACGCGTTTCTTGTGGCTTTATTGAAAGATGTGTTAAACGCTTCTGGTGATTCTTTAATTAATTATATATTACTTAACGTCTCACGTTTCATATTGTATATGCTTTTTGATTTCGTTCTAATTGGATCTTCAAGTAAACAGCCGGAAAAACGTTTTTCAACATAACCGATTCGGCAGACTCCTTGGAGATTTTTTATTATTTTAAATAGATTACAATATGAATATTCAAAATGTTTAGCCCCAAATTTTAGATTATTCAACTGAAAATTTGAAATCTGATTTAGCAAAGGTTGAAATTTATGAGGCTAAAATTAAACATTGCCACAAGATTATTATATTTTGTGAAGTTATAAAACAAAAAAAATTGTATATAGTAAGTGCAAACCCGACCAACATGGCTCCTGGTAATAGGATGTCAAATTTTGAACATATAAATAGGTTCGAAAGACAAATAGGTTCCTTGTCGTTAGACAAGCTACTCACTATGATAACCGAAACAGGAATCAAAAATGTTAAACTACTAAAAACAGGTCAGTTATTAATATTAACAAAAAATAATACCGTTACAAAAAAATTACTCTCTACGAAATCACTTGGAGTTATAGTTAATACCAATGTCACAGAACATCTGTAAATCTCAAGGTTTTATATATAGCTGGGAATTAATTAAATTATCGGAAAATGAAATCGTAGACGGGCTTTCGATTGAAAAAGTTATAAATGTCAGAAGAATAAAGAAAAAAAAATTAAGATGGGGACTTGGAAGATACACCAGGGGTTTAATTCTAACTTTTTCATTACCATTGCAAGATACTTAATTTTAGACGTTCGTTTATATATTCCAAATTCAATTTGCTGTTCCCAGTGTCAGCGCTTTAGACACAGAAAAAAAGCGATGTGCAAATGATCCTTAATGCGGAATATGCTCAAAAATATTAGATCAAAGTCATATAAAAGACCATGTTATGTGACAAGAACTCCCCATCTTAGATTGATACTAAAACAAGCAAATTGGGAGAAACACAGTTCCACCATTAAATTTACAGAAGAAGTATATTATGAAGATACAGATGTTGATAACAAAAATATAGTTGATGAGATCCTCAAAGTTAATCACCAATACCATGGTGGACAACAGAAACATCCGAACTCTTAAAATCTCGAAGGAAATCTCAGAGAAATGCAATTCATCACCCGCGACTTCAATTAATCTACAACAGGTCAGGAGTTGTAGAGCTCTTGCTCGGAAATATTATGTCTCTCAAAAAGAGAACAACTAACATCCCTCGGTCAAAATCAAGATTTACAAAAGATCTGACAGAAAATTAAATCTATTCAAGGGGTTGGCAGGATTAGAGAAATTTCCACTAAAATCTCATATGGTGAAATTACTTCTGAGCCCCAAGTAATAACAAATACTATATTTAACTATTTCTCGACCATCTATCAATCAGGTCAATACTCTGAAAATTTTATTAGTATAAAACAAACTTTAGAGAATATACCATTTGTGAACCAAAACTGTTAGTCTTATAATAGCTATAACAGTGAATTTTATCTTTGTGATCTTACTCAAATAATGAAAATATGTCGCGGTTCCTCACGAACGGTGTTCATTATAAAATGCTGATAAATTTAAATAAAGTTCCTAAATTATCGCTCATACATAAATTTATATAACAAATAATGGAGGAAATATGGAAATCTTCCTAATATTTGGCTAATAGTCCGAAACAGATGCAAAATTATCATCTAGCTATAGACCAATAGCTCTCACAAACACTACCTATATGTAAAATCATAGAAAAACTCGCTGCAGAACGGTTCAAATATGGGTTATCAAAAAAGCACAATTTAATTTCGAAATGTCAAATGGGATTCCAAAAAAAAAATAAATCCAGTAGTGACGCGCTAGCTTATTCAGTTGTTGAGATTCAGATATCTTTTCGAAATATAGAAAAGTTGATTGTAATCTTCTTTGACATTGACCAAAACATGGAAAAATCAAATCGTGGCAATATTGGACAACTTTATCATATCCGGAAATCCACAGATATCTACAGAACAGGAAAATGGGGTCCCTCAAGGATCAGTCCTGAGCGAACTCCTGTTTCTCATAGCTATTAATCCAGTCAAGGCAACTATTTTTGCAAATGACTTAATTATTTTTGCAAAATCAAACAATTTGTAAGAATGCAAGACCATTGAAAAATTAACTGTCTAGATGAAAAACCACGGGTTCCAATTTAATGTGGAGAGAACTATAGGGGTAGTATTCAATCGATCTAATCATCCCTTACATTTAACAACCAACAAAAATATCTCGGTGTTTTTTTGGATAAAAAAATTATCCCTTAAACACCATCTTTCAACACTAAATATACAATGTTTAAAATCCCTATAGGCATAATAAAAGTTAGGTCAAATATACACAGGGGTTCTGAACGAAATCTGTTGTCAAAAGCACACAAATCCCTTATTTTTTATAAAATTGTATATGCTAGCTAAGATATATCAGAGTGCAACCTTCTCACGTCTAAGACTGTCATGTCAATTGGTGCTTTTAGGAGTAGTCCAGTCAATCAGCACTGGGTTACATATAACAAATAGATGTCAGTATTGAACAACCGTTGCGTAATCAAGCATTTGATGCTCTTCAACGATCAGTGTTGGTCGATCCAATTTTCATGACCATTTTAGCACAAATCCAAACATACAATTTAGAAATGCCTAGACTTATAAGCCATCAACGTTTCAGAACTGCACAGATTGAACCTCAAATAATAAAAGATTATATTCCACCAAAAGACGTCGACATTTAGAAATAAATCTAAAAAAAACGAATTTTAACACAGGATTTTTAGCGGCCAAAGGGTCACCGCTCTTATTTGTTCTTCATGTAATAAAAAAAATCTTAACACTTAACCCGCTGGGCCGGTGGTACACTGTTTAGAAATATTATTTAGTATCACAATTAAACAATAAAACTTGTCGATTTGCCGGTGGTTTAGGTAATGTTTCTAGTAAAATAGCCGGCGGGTTAAGTGTGATATATGCGATTGAGCAATTTAAATATCAAGCTTCTGTGAAAATTGCCCATTCAAGAATTCCAACTGTATTTAGCCTGTAAAGAAAATTTCCAGTTTCCGGATTGGGGCAAAAAGTACTTGTCGATAAAAGTAAAGATCACGATCAACGTTTCTGACCTGAACACTTTCATTATCTAATCACAAAACTTTTTCACCTCGTATTCCTTATAGAAAAATAAAGCCGTAACATTTCACACCCGCAAACCATAACTATTACGGCGCCCTCGCACTCATTCGAGACTGATAAATTTTGTCGGCCTGAATTTATCTCTCTGGAATGGTTAACGCGTTAAGTTCCGCGGCAGCAGGTCCATATTAAACGTTAGTTATATAGACATTTATAGCATTTTTCAAACACAATTGGATGAAAATTTTCAATTATATTGGACACACATTAGATAATTTATTTCTGAGTTTTAACTTTTTGCAAAACGTCTTCGATATTTTGCAAAATATTTTAATCTTTTGGTAAACAAAACCCCCTCCCCTGTCTTTTGCATTTAGATTTGGAGACAAAAGTTTAATTTAAATTCAACGTTACAACGATAGGCAGTCATAGGCTTTTTGGACTCTCATATGTAGTGGTGGTTCAAGTTTTAACCACAGTCATTAGGTTGTTCATATGGTAAGGCTCATCCAACTCACAATTAATGTTCACATCAAATAACAGTGTTTTATGACAGAAAGTAATATAATTGAGAGATCTACTCGTAAACAGTGTCTACTCTTGTAGACAATTCATGCAGACAATAAAAAAATGGCGTGGATAAGATAGACAATATCGACAATGTAGACAAGGCGTCGACAATTTCCAGCAGCAAAATAAGTAGTATTTGATTACTTACAATAAATTTATAAGATATTAATCTTTAAAGGCCTTTATCAGTAGAAATAGGCGAGAGACCACAACATTTAGTCATTTACCTCACAATGAAAAACATGAAAACTAAGTAGTTTAATATTTACATGTATAACCAAGTTTTAAAGTCGATAGCACATATTGGGCGCAACCAAAAAAATTGATTTTTTAGCATGTAAAGTCTCACATATGACTAACCCATTTTTGGTCAGGCCTCACTGCGTTACATAACAATTTAGAAAATTTTCTTCAAAAATATTCCAAATCACAATTTGAAAAATATTCTTTCCAACAATTAAAAAGAGACTTTGGAAACAGAAATGTACAGGTGGTATATTTTTTACGAAAGAATTGGCCCTAGGAAAAGCTTCAAATAAAGAAAACGTGTGGAAAATGCCACGTTTTTTCGAGCAATCGAAATGTAAAAAACTAGATCAAAATTGTCAATATCCTAGATATAGAAAAAAAATTTATTTTTCGATAATCATTCAATAAATTAAAGAAACTGAATGAAATTAAAAGTGGCAGTGAAGAGCTTTTACCAGAAATATTGGAAATGTTTAGGAAAAATTAACATCCTCATCCACAAAGAATAGTAAAAAGAAAATCGTTTATATTAGCTGTGAAACTTTTCGGCTTTATCTTGGAGAGACGAATAATTTAATTTTTTGCCATTTAGGCAACAAAGTTTACCAAAATACATGTTGAAAAATGCATCACACCTTCAATATCAGTTAAATATATGTAATAAGATACCATGAACATCAACAGCAATGACATATCTGAAGTTTATTGGAGGCGACAAGAGCAATTATGGGCAACAGCTAAACATATGACACATTGACATGCTTTTTTGCGTGCCGTATGAGCACGTATTTGAGGGTTTCAGCGTTTCCATTTTAATGATGACAAGAATCTACTAGAAAATAAAACATCACCTGATACGTGTCCTGACTCAGAAATAGTACCCAATCTGAAGAACAGTTTTGAAAGCAATTTGATTATGTTAAAAAAAACAAACAGAATAGAGAAATGGTAGCTTCAATATTTTGAGCAAGTTATGCTTGTGCTTGGTATCTGCTTAAGCATCCACTAACTTCTTGAGCTTCGAGACAGTAGTAGTAAAGTAAGAGATAACCTGGACAAAATTTTGTAGTTTTGTAATCGGGCCGGTGGTCTTTACCCATAGAGCATGTTGCAACAAATCCTGATGCAGAAAATACAAAGTTACGGTTCAAAGTACTAAAATAAATAAAGAAAATTTTGTACCTAATAAATTCGCTGCAGTTATTATATCGAATAGTTTGCGTCGTCAAAAGTCTACAATACAAGATTTTCAATCGAAGGAAAAAAATCAAGCATAAAATTCATATTTAAAATACAAATATCATCAGGGATACTTTACCAACAAATTCCAGATGGAGGTCACTTGCTATTATGCTTTGAAGCATTATTGTAGAAAGACTACAACGGTAGAATAACATATATTTGATGGTTATCCGAACTAAGCGGAGAAGAGCAAAAGAGGGGAACAATAGTCAAAATTTCATCAAACAACGAACTATAACATAGTACGACGTGCACTGTTAGGATATTTTCGCAAATCTCTGAACACATACAAAGATTTTTTCCAACCCTTATTGTACGCAACAAGTTTTATAACTCTGTAAGATTTCATTTCTATTGGAATTATTTTATACTTTTGCACAAACTTTCTGAACTATGTTACGTTATGTTACGTGTTGACTCTATAGCGGCATAGGAATTATATATTACAATAAAATCTTGGTTTAAGAGACTAATTGGGGATTGGCCTGCCTCTTATTTTCGATTTTCCCTTAGTTCCGAATGTAGAAAATTTGAATAGATAGTTTATCTTGAAGAACTATTCTTTAACCCTTTACGATGAAATTCTGAAAATGAGTTTTAGATGACGTTCTTAAATATAGCCGATTACGAAGTGACTTCGCCATTTCTTAACCGATTAAGGTTAATTTCAGCATGCTTCTTGAATATGGAAAATTAAGAAGGAACTTGGCTATTTCTTAACCGACTATAGCCGTATTTTCCATGAGAACTGCACTTGAACTCGATAACTTTAAACTATTTTTATTCATTGTAAACCGAGAAAAAATAAATTCATAAAGCGAGAATATGTAGTGTACGAGGGCGAATCAAAATGTCTTGCAATATCATATGAAAAAAAAGAGTGAGTGAGACAGCAATATTTTTAATTTTCGACGTAATCTCCTCTAAGGTTTATACATTTGTTACATCGATCAATTAACTTGTCTAAGCCCTCTAAAAAAATGTTTTCTTTTGCTCCATAAAATATTCATTTACAGCAGACAGTACTTCAGAATCACTAGAAAATTTCCGGTCCCTTAATTTTTTTTTTTTTCAAATTGGGAAACAGAAAGTAGTTACTGGGTGCCAAGTCTGGACTATATGGTGGATGCGGAATTTCTACGAAGCAGTCCTTTAATGCAGCTTGAGCAACTTTAGCCTTGTGCACTGGTGCATTGTCGTGAAGAAGTAAGGTTGTTTTTCTAACTTTCTTTGGCCGTTTTTCCCGGATCGCTTTTTTCAATTTTCGCAAAACCTCTGTATAATAGATGCCTGTGATTGTGGTTTTCGGTGGCATATAATCAATCATCAATATCCCTTCAGCATCCCAAAAAATTGTTGCCAAAACAGCAGACGGTTGAGTTTTGAATTTCTTTTGAGGTGGTTCACCACGTTTAATCCATTGCATCGATTCTTGTTTGGATCCTGGATCCCAATGATGAATCCATGTTTCATCGCCTGTTATTATGTTATCCAAGAAGTTTTCTGGATCTTCTTCATACATTTCTAAAATCGCCTTTGAAGTTTGAACACGGATTTTCTTTTGTTGTGCAGTCAACAAACGGGGAACACATCGCGCACTTACTTTTGACATGTGAAGGTGGTCATGTAATATGGTATAAATGGTACCATATGAAAGGGAAAGTCTCCACGCTAACCGCGAAACAGAAATACGGCGGTCCTCTAATACAATTGATTCTGCCAAAAGTATGTTTTCATGGCTAATAGCATCTGCGGGACGACCCGGGCGGTTGTAGTCTTCTAATGACTCCCGACCACTTTTGAACAATTTTACCCACCTTGTTACTGTGGAACATGATGGTGCAAATTCGCCGTAAACTTTTGGCGTCATTTCACGCAATTTCACTCGATAAATTCATGGGTTTATCAAGTGTAACTAACAAATAAGCTATAATTGTAATTATTTATTGCTGTAACAACTTAAAATGTGTATTTATGTTAAATGCACTACACATTCGCACTTTATGAATTTTGTTTTTTTTAGTGTTTACATAGCATAAAACGAATTTAAAATTTATCGAGTTCTAGTGCAGTTCTCATGGAGAACATGACATCTGATGAAATTCGGCATGTAAGACGGAAGTGCGATTCTTAGTTTTGCAATAAGACTAATAAGAAAGGAACTCGGTTGTTTCTTTATCTATTTCATGTCGTATTTATCAAATATCATCACAATCGGTTTATAAAAACCGAGCTTTTCATAATTGGACTTATTTCA
Organism: Tipula vernalis; assembly: GCA_958295665.1. NCBI lineage: Eukaryota > Metazoa > Arthropoda > Insecta > Diptera > Tipulidae > Tipula > Tipula vernalis. The sequence goes on from OY282558.1 coordinate 156,195,267, forward strand.
AACATTTTTCTGAATATCATTTTAAAACCCCATTTCCATCGTACAAATCGAATTTTATCATTATAGGTTGAGAAATAGGCAAGTTCTTTTCTAAACGGCCTGAATTTGACTTTCAATTGCTATTGATGCTATTGATGCTTATTGGACAGTCGGAAATAAGAAAAACGTCAATTCCGAATTATTCTCTTAAACAGAGATTTTTCTGTAATATATTAACTCTAAGCGGTTATTGAGTTACACAATATAAAATAAATAAATCAAAAACCAAGAAATCGCTGGATTTCCTAGTCGCACGTTTGATACAGAAAACGGGATCCCAAAATTATGTTTTTGAATCCCTAAATTTCCTAAGCGGTCTTAAGCTAAAAGAGGACATTAACTAAACAAATCAAAAACCGTGAAATCCCGTGATTTTCCGGTCATACTTTTGATACCGGAATCCCGGGATCCCGTTTGAGAAACCCTAACATACACCGAGGAGTGGATTAAAAATATTCAGGAAACTGAGACTGGTCCAAAACAGCCACTCGTGAACAAAGAAAAGATTTTTGTGAGCAATTATTCATGTTGTTCGACGATTATTCGAGATTCCACCGACAATTCCTGCTTAAAAAAAAGAATCGATTCATTCGTGCGAGGATTTGGGAAATATTACAGATTATTTCTTCTGAAAAATTAATAGATGGTTCAAATAGGCAGTATATGCATGACATTTTGGACCCGGTAGAATAAGAAGTATGTCCCAACAAATCGACAATAGACAAGCAGCTTATCAGTACAATAAGCTAATAACCTTACATTGTCGCCTAAAGTTTTGATTAAAAATGAAAATTTGGCGTCAACAAAATGGTTAATATACGTAAATCAAATAAATCAGGGCGTTGTCAATAAAGGATAAATCGTAATAGTTATAGTTAAAATCCGCAAACTACTGATAAGAAATATCAGTTGATAATCGCATCAATGAAGCAACATACGTGCAATTCAGCTTCCAAAATATGTTAGAAGCTTATACAAATCCACAAAAATTAAGTAAAATTTGGATTCTATTTCCAGTAATCATTAGGCAAAAATTCGTTTGGCCCAATATTTTGACAATAACATCTAACTTCCGTTACAATCTCCAAAAAAAAATGTTCATTGACCGCGACAAACCACCAAAAATACATAATACAGCACAAACCTATAGTAGTATAACAGTGACTAATTAAAGTACATTAATTTCGCGAACATTCAGTTCAATTCTAATCGTTACAAATTGTCTTTAAATTATTAAATTTGAGCTTTTTTTTTTTTGTTATATTCAAATTACACAAAAAAAAAAAAAGTTTTAATACCGTAAAAAATCGTTCAAATTTTTTTTATTGAATAGATCAAATCCCATTGATCTCTTAATATTTTTGTATTTAATAATTAATCCGCCAAATTTATACCGTTATTTAAATTACATCAATTAATTTTAATCAAAACATGGCAAATCGAATATGTTTGTTTGAGATATGAGTACGTCCGCCTGATTTTATTCATATACGTAAGATAGGCACACATTTTGGACCAAAAAAAAAATAAAAATTAGACAAAGTTGCGATCGATGAAATTATAAAAATCGAAAGCGTTCAATTTGATCACGATTTTTTATGCGGTTTAATTTGATTATTTGTATATTGTTTTTTTTTTTTTTTTTGTACTATTGTTGGGAGATCACAGAACATAAAACATTACAACGATCATGAAAGGAAGTTTATTATAAAATTTGCTTTGTTTCAACGATAATTAATGACAATTACGGGAATGATGAAATTTCGAGATTATGAACAGTTTTTTTTTTGACATGATTTCGATTTTTTGTCGTCTACAAAAATCCCAAAAAATAAAATTTTTATATAGGTACTACATAAATATTTTAAAGTCAAATGGTCATGAGATTGTTGACAAACATTATGATTTATGATTATCTACTATATTTCTAGCTCGAAATCGAAAGTTTTGTGAGAAAAAATCCCTTTGAACATCTAAAGACCGTAAAAAAATTACTAACCGCAGTTGGTGGTCAAACGAGATTCAATTATTTTGCAATCCATCTTGCGTACTCTGTGTCTGTGTCATCGATCGAACGATCGATCTCTCGGTTCAAAGAAAGTAAGTTTTTCGTTAATTATTATTGATTAATTTTTTTAAATTTCACAAAATATCAATATTAAATGTGACATTTGTCACGCCACATATAATTACCATAATCAATACGAATTATTGTTTTGTTTATTAAAATGAAGCCATTACCAAAAATCTTACCTGTATGTATACGTTTCTGATCTTAATCTCGTATTAATTATATTTATAAAAAATAAAAAATAAAAAAAATATGTTAGCCTGATGGTCAATTTGGTCGTGCTACGTTAAATGGGTGGTTTAGTAAAAAAAAAAAAAAAAAATTTGGACATACAAATATTGATGCGATGATCAAGATCGAGCGATATAATTTTAAATGAAAGTTTTTTTGTTTTATACATAAATAACTTGATTGATTGTGTCGTCGACTTACCCTTGAACAATTTTCACATGGATATTTTCTTAATTCACCATGGATGAGTGCACGATGTCTTAGTAATGATGGTCGATAACAATAGTTGCGTGAACACGAATCACACGGATACTGATTCTTTGGATAATGATGGGCTATTACTAGATGATCGTCCAATCTGTAATGAGAGAAAACAAATGTTTATTTTTAGTTTAATAATTTTGATGATGAAATTTAAAATTTTTTTTTATTTTTTAATTCAAGCTAAATATTTATTTAAATTTATTTTAAAAAATGTCATAATTTTAAGATTTATTGTAAGACAGATGGATGGATTCATTTCTAAATCAATTTTATTATTATTTGTTTTTTTTTTCAGTTTTATGTATGTGGGATGAAACAATGATTGTCGCGCTTAAAACATTTTTTAGTGTGTTGCACCGCAGCACATGTACGAACATACCGAAGAACAAGATGTATGTATAGTATATCGCGATTCGCTTTGTTAAATTGTTGTAACATAAATTTTATGGTTTGACCTTAGAAGTTTGAATTGATTCTACTAATTCTTATGTTGTTTTGTTGACTGACTTGAAGAAAAACATTTGTTGTACCTTTATTCGATATTAAACACAGTCAAATTCCGTTCACTAAATTAACCCCTTGGTTTCGCAATGGCAGTTTCTAATGTAAGTAGATATTTGTTTTTAATTTAGGTTCCAAAGGCGATCAATTAGGCTTTGGAACCTATCAATTACGGCTCAGATTTTTACCAGATAAGGTTATAATGGAATTGAGAGAGTTGACGGTTAAAACCGAATTTGATCATCATTTAATGGATTAACAAACATTCGCAACCAGAAAATTTGGAACAAGCCCAATTTTATTACTACAATATTATTTCAATATTTTTCCATAGAATCATCTCCCACCAAATTTACCGAAACGATCGAATCATCCACTTCAAAATTAGCCCCCCAATAATGAACAAAATTAAAATTTTCATTTAAAAATTTCGGTGTCTTAAACTAAAAAAATTATAAGCGGAGACCTAATCCCAAATTACTCAGAAACTCAATTTCTGATAAATTTTTGAAGAGAATTTGGTCATGGTATCAGATTAATTAAAATTCATTAAAAATTATTTTGAGCTTAAATTTTCTAAAAAGTGATGAAGTTTGACATTTTTTGAAATTTTTTAATTTAGTTAAAAACTCAAATATTGAAAAAATTTCAAGAGAAATGTTGAGATTTGAGTTTCAAAATTAATTATGTAGCGTAAGCTGAATTTGCAATAATTTGCAATTTCAATTGGCCGGAATTCTGATTTATCTAGTTCACAAATTTTATAAAAATGTTAACGTTCCCAATGCTTCAAAAAGTTTTATGAGAAACAGATCGCAGATTTGAAAAATAATTTTTTGCCGACCAAACTATTGGCGATTTATAATTAGTTAAAGTCACTGAGCAGCAAATTAAGACTTCAAAGCTTAATAGAACTAAACTAGCTTCTAGCTGAGGCTCAATATCACGGAGAACTAACGATTTAAAATCAAATTACAATTTTTAAAATCAAAGTCTGACTCAAATTTGGTTTGGTTTCAAAAACAAATTTTGATAAAATTTCACGAAATTTTTAAAATTAGAATTCTTTAAGGTTGCTTTAAATTTTTAGTCAATAACAAAACATTAAAATAATAAGCATCAAGTCTACATTTTTTGATTCTGAACTTAATTAGAAAGCTTACCGCTCTACTTTAAATATGCTTCTACAAACCATAACAATTGAAAATCATGGATATTGTCTTGCATTTAGACTATTTTGGAATATTCTCCAAATTATTTATTTTTCATAAACTTCCGCACCAAATTTAGCGAAATATATGTGATTAAGAGAAACTTAATCGTAACGAGAAAACTCAATAAGCCGCAAAATTAAAATTTAGTTAATTTCGATTTAAGCACTAATCCTAAAAAACTAGAGTTTCCAAATACCCGACATTCCGAATTATTATCAATTATCCGGATATCCGGATATCCGGAATGGAAACTCCACTAAAAAACTACCTAATCAAAATTAAAAGATGTAAGCTAGCGCCCAAATTGGCTAAAGAAACTCAATTTCGGACATTTTAGTTTCAGAGAATTTTGCAAAATTTAATGGTTTTTGCGCTAAAATTTCCTATTTATGAAATGAAAGAGTGACTCCAAAATCACGTGATTTTTCGCCCACTTCATCGACCTCGTGAATTTTATTAAAAAGCAGACTAACTGATTGTTTAAAAAGAGACACTACTAATCCTTAAAAAGTTTCAAGTTGAGCATATTTTTGGTGTCAGAGATATGACGAGTTTAACCTGTCGATTGACCTACCCACAAAACATTTTATCTAGATTTCATAATTCTACCAATATTATGGTTGGATGATCTAGTCACTTACAATAGTTTCTTGAAATAAATTCAAAAGTGCTCAAGCAATTTGTGGGCTTGGAAAGCAAAATATTTATATATTCTTTTTAGGCGGCCAAAAACTTGTTTAATCCAGCGACATTGGGTGACAAATCTACGCATGTTTGCCTCAAAAGTCTCAAGTTGACCAAGTCAAGGACAGTGAACGTTCAATTTCTTACTTTCCATTAAAAATTACAAAACGCTTCTGTTCGCTCCCAAATTGTTTTTGACCTGTAAAGCTAGACGATTTTTCAAACTAGCCGATAAGTAGCATAAAGAACTAAGCAAGCCTTACCGTCTATTACATCTAAGAATGTTTTCGTCTCACAAATAAAAAAATCTCAGAATCTGCTAATGAATACAATATCTTTTATGATGGTGTTGTAATACAACGTGTTGAGGTTTTCAAATATTTGGGTTTAATCTTGGATACCAAACTAAAATGGAATCACCATATTGAGATGATCAAATCCAAGATTCGTCCGTATATATTTTCGATCAAAAAACTTAAGCAAATGTTGCCCAGAGCTTCTCTGTTACTTATCTATAATTCATACATCTTAACTCAATTAACATACCTTAACCCCGTATGGGGTAGTTGCGCTGGATTCCGGCGAGAAGAACTAGAGGTACTGCAAAAAAAATCACTAAAACACATATACCACCTGCCACTAAGGCATCCAACAAACGAACTTTTCCAAAAAATACCACAACTAAGATTCACGAAGATAGTAGAATACGAACTCATAATAATAATATTTAAAATTCTTAAAGGGTTAATAAAGTTTAATCGACCTCTTTTTCACACCTCTGATATGCATTCATATGGGACAAGACGGCGATCGCATTTCCATCTTGACTTCTTCAATACGAATTCGAGAGAGAATAATATTCTATATAAAGGACTTAAAGCGTATAATGCATTGCCTAGAGAAATAAAAGGAATTGAGAACATTAACTTGTTTAAAAATGTCTTAGAAACTACCTTAAAGGTTAATAAGAGTAATGTAATGATTTGCTGATGTGATTATGGTATTCCAAATTTTATCTTCTTTTTTAATGCACTATTTTACTATTGTCATATAAATTTCAACTTAAAGTTAGATTTTGTTTTATTCGTTTTTCATTGTTCAGTGCGCTTATTGTAAAAAACCGATAGTTACTTACAACACTATGTGTTATGTAACAAAATATTTTATAACTAACTAGTTTTCAGTGTTGTGTGGTGTGATTGTGTGTTGTGTGTACACTAGAGCAATCATTATTATTTATAAAGTGAATAACTAAATTGTCAACATATTCAAACATCTTTTTGTTCCTCTGCACTAACAATCGAAGATAATCACGGCTCGTCTGAACGCGGCTCAACCAAAAATGATTTTTTGGTCTGAAAAAGTGAAATATCTTATGTTTTATGAAAAGTCTCAGGAAGAGAATGCAGTAGGCAGGTTACAAGAAAAGCAGAAAACTTTTCTTCCTCGCCTCGATCAGTTCATTTCAGTTTTCCATAATATCGAAAATTTTTAATCCTCCAAAAGTTGCCCTCGCACTTTCACACGAAGAGAACCGGAGTAAAATTTGTTTGTTGTGCTTAAAAAAGAATAATGTCATGTTCAAGATAGAAGCTCGCTGCAATCGAATCTAGAAAAATTACTGAAACATCGTGTGGACAATATCTTGTGTGAAGGAAGACTGCCGATTGCTCTTTGTGCCGGATGCAAACGGAACGTCTACCGACAACTTCCCTGTGCCGATCCACGAATCGTTCCCTCCAAGACTGTCGTGCTACCTGATTATTCTAAGTTTTTGAGTGTAAGTTTAACTACGAGATCTAGGACTCAAAATCCCTGTCAGTGCTATTTGTGCCAGATTGCTCGAAGTAATGTGATATCCATACAACTTCTTAACAAAAAAAAAATCGGCTGACGGGAAATGCATCAAACGTTGTTCCAAATGTTTTATCGATCCCAAACGAGGAACACCTCATAAATGCACCAAAACTGCCCAAGTTAATAATGTATGCAATTATATAATTACAATGGGGGAGAAAGTAATGGAACAAGTGGCGTCAACATTGATCAGTAAAATTGCAATTCAACAACATCACATTGATGACAAAGTAAACAAAAAAGATTCGATGGTCTCCCTTACTCAGGCACGTGGAGGAAACTCCATGAAATTATTCATAAATCCCCACGAGAAAAATGAAGAGGAACCAGCTTCGAATATATCCACAGCCGATTTCTTGAAAATCAAAACAAAATTTAATCTTAGTACAAAGACTACTATTGATATAGCGACCGCTTTGAGAGTTGCTACCAAAAAGCTGGCGATAATTGAGCCAGGATTGAAAAAAAGCCTGGAACAGAAGAATGGCGAGGTAAAAAGTTTCTTTTGTGCTAAGACAATAGATTTTGTAACCATCAAAGCTCGAATGAGCACACCAATCCAATGTCCCATAGTTTACTGCCATACTCTTGAAGATTTTCTTTTTCATATCGAGAAACAGCGGGATATTAGAAATCAGCACTTAAAATTTGGAATTGACGGTGGCGGTGATTTTTTGAAGGTGTGCCTGTCTGTTCAAGATGATTCAACTGAAATTTGTCAACAGGAGACAAAACGTCAAAAATATGATGATGGCGTGTTTGCTAAAGCTTTTGTTGACTCAGGCGTTAAGAAAATCTTTATTCTTGCTATTGTGAAATCGGCTCAAGAGAATTATGAAAACGTGTCAGCAATATGGAAAATATTAAAAATTGAGGATTTTTCTGGTACGATAGCGACTGATCTCAAATTAGCCAATATTCTGACAGGGATTATGTCTTATTCATCGACGTACCCTTGTACATGGTGCCTTTGTGAAAGCACAAATTTGGAGCACGTCGGACCTCGGCGAACTGTGGGAAAATCAACCTCATATTTTGAAGCTTAGAGAAACGCTGGCGGATCGATAATGAAAAATGCGAAAAATTAAAAAAGGAAAGCTGTATCAATCCTCCAGTTTTTTCAGCTGATGACGATAAAAAGATTCTTGACATTATTCCTCCTCCAGAACTACATCTAATGATTAATGTGGTTAATAAAATAATGAATTTGTTACTGAAACAACAGAAGGGATCAACCTATGCAATGTTCAACGAGAATTTACTCAAGGAGGTATCAAATTCAATGGCAATTCATGTAGAATATTATTGAAAAAAGTGGATAGTCTCCGATCGTTTTGCTCTATTGGTTGTATGAAATATGTGGAAACACTGAAGGATTTTGATCGTGTAGTTCACAAATGTTTTGGAATCGAATTAAATGATTGTTACAAAGAATCTATCGCTCAATTCGAGACTATAGCTATTTGGCCCTAGGGCTATCAATCACACCAAAGGTTCATGCAGTATTTTATCATATAGAAGATTTTTGTGAAGGCCATAGAAGAGGGTTGGGGTTTAACAGTGAACAGGCCATGGAGACAGTGCATTCTGATTTCAAGACAATGTGGAACAAATATCAAGTTTCTGAAAACCACCCAGATTATAATGATAAATTATTGAGAGCTGTAATTGAATATAATAGTTACCATATATAATTAATTGAATCAAACTTGAATTAATGTTACTGAAATAAAGGTTTTTGTTCTTCTCGACTTTCATGAGTTTTGATTTGTTTGAAATAATTCATTATATCCCCACGTATGTGTTTAGAAGACATCTGTCGACAAAGAGAGAAATAATTCGCAAATTAGCAACCTTTTGACCTGTACTTTTCTGCATTCTCTTCCTGAGACTTTCCTTCCTTTCGATCGTATGCTGGAATCCTCCAGAAGGGCATACAAAATAAGATATTTCACTTTTTCAGACCAAAAAACCGTTTTTTTGGTTCCAATTTTTGAATTTTGGCGCGAAAATTTAAACTGGTCGGTGGATGATTTCAAAAAAACTTTTATCTTATTTGTTAGACCTTAGGGAACATGATGCCATAAAAAAAAAACAGAAGTGCAAGCACTTTTGGGTTGAGCCGCCTTCAGACGAGCCGTGATAATAGTTCAACGAGTGGCTAAAAATTATTCAAAGAAATATGTGAACCACAAATGCGTGAGTCTGGGTAAATCAAGAATTTATAGTTAATAAGTAGGTCATGTGGAATTGCTTTTGGTACTGAGAACAAGTCCTGAATATCAAGCCAAACGTACATTTTTGGTGAGATTTTATCGCTCTACGATAAGTTGACAAAACAATTAACACTTTTGGCTTTCTGGATATAGAACTTTTACAGACCAGACCATCTTGGGGTATATTATTTATAGCTTCTAATCTTCGTTTCTTAGCATTTCGAGGTTGTCATAATCCGTTTATTGTCGATGATGGGTTTTCCAAATAATTTATTCAATAAAACTTGTAATTTTTTGAGGGTTTTTCCTCATTACAACTGACGCATATTTTGAATGGCATTATTGGTACATACTCACAAAAATAATCTCAAAGTATGTATATGTAAAATGTTTATGTTAATACGTCGTTTCGTTAAAGAAGTGTGGTGGCCCGTAAAATATATGTAATAAAAATGGAACTATAACCTAGTAAAACACTAAAACACGCTCAACTGTTTAAAAATCACTAAAACATTATTTTAGAGCCGATCAGAGACGTTAGTTCTACATGACTGCTCGTTTCAAGATGAACTCGGCTTATTTACTCAGTTTTCCCCGTAAAAATTCTCATTTATTCTGAAAAAAGTCTGATATAATTTATTTAAACAGAGTTTTGATGAAATCTAATATATTATTTGAAAAGAGCGGAAAATTTTACATAAAAAATGATTTCGGAATTTTTTTTAAATATTTTGACATAATGGAAGGTCACCGAGAATGTCGGATTTGTTATAACATGATTATAGGTCCAAGCGACAGGACCACCTTTGTGAGAATTAGTGTCTCCTATACTAAACTATCATTTAAACCACTTTTCAAAAATATTTGCGAGGTCGCCGAAATGTGCGAAATTTGGAATCACTCTTTGTTTGAAAATATTTAATTTTTTCGATACTGAAAAAAATTTTCAGAATTACAAATACCAAATCTGAATTTTCTTAATTTAATGTGAAATTTAAATTTTTAAATGTTAAATTGCAATTGTGTCGAGTTGAACGCTGTGTGAACTGAATCCTTCGGAAAATTTAATTTGATTATTCTATAAGTTTTATAACACTTTTGGGGTTACACTTCTGTAAATTTGACGAGGAGATCGCAAATTTTGAAAATTATCGGTTTTCATTTTTGAACAGAATAGGACAAAACTACTCTCGGTTTATGATTAGTTAATGTCTCGAAGCGGTTGTAGTTAATTCAATCTGACAATTATGCAACTTTTATTTCTGATTTACAGATAAAGTTAGCATACAACTTCACCCGCGGCAGGCTAAGGTTTTAAATAGTAGTAGTAATTACAAAATTGAATAAGAGGTTTGATTTTGTAAAGTTCCTTTAAATTTTTTTATTAAATAACATAAAACTAAACTAATGGCTATATAAAATATTAAGTCTACATCTAGACATAATTAGAAAGCTTACCGCTCTAATTTAAATATGCTTCTACATAATACACAGAGATTTAACGAAAAAATCAAAAAAATGTTTAATACCCGACCAAAGTTTTTATTTAGTCATGACTAACAAGTTAGAACTATTCATCAATCAAAATTCAATTTCCTTTTTAACTGCTTAACGTTTTTTTTTTATTTGTAGTTTTATGATTTGCATGTACTTTTTAAATATAAGAACCGAACACCAACAACAACAACAAAAAAATCGTGTCATTAACCATCAAATTGGTAACGACGAAAATATACATTTTATAGGTACCTATATTCATATATAAATTGGTAATAATATCAAATCTATCATCATAACTATAAATGGGTGGTTGTCGTTTTAATTTTTTTCGTCGACACCAACACTTTTCTAATCTTAAATATTTCTTTTAAATATTAGATTTCGTGTTTAGCTAACTGATTTGAATTCATCCATCAAAATTTCGATCGTAATTATAGAAACAACACTCAAACCTACGTACGTATTTAGCATATGGGTATGGTATAAAATAAAAAATGCAACATAAATATATGAATTTCACACCTTTTGTGGTATATAAAATGTATATGCTTGAGAATTTAGACATTTGGTCAATTAATTAGATGTTCATTGTTTAGATTTAGACGCTTCCATAATCAATAATTTTGTGTATACGACGACGTGATAATTGTATATATGAATATAATATTAAACCACTGGTGATGATGATGATGGCGGTGAGGTGGTATATTAATGAAATATCAATAATATTTGTGGATTTTTTTTTTTTGTTTATAGTGAGAAGCGCGCAATCGGTTGGTGGTTGTTGATTTGTTTTGTTAATGACACTTTTTAATTATTGTATTCTCGTACACATAGTTTTTAATTAAAAAGTTTTGGTTTCATAGAAATGGAGCGGGATTGTAATTAATACATGGTTAATTTATTATTCAAACGTGTATGTTTGTATGTATGCCAATCAATTAAAATATTCTACGTGGAGTATTCGATATATCAATAATAATTGAAATCAATCTTGTATTTTTACAAGGTGCGAGGAAGAAGAAGAATCGATTTATGTTTAATAAAAGTCTAAAAATGTCACACACTTTCACTTAGCGACAATATATCTTACAAAAAAAAAAAAAAAATTATTCAACATACACTACAATCTTGTAGGCTTGTTGTTATATACGTTGTCTTGTCTTCCTGTCACATCTGATTTCTCTCCCACAACATCTTTTTACGAATTCAAGTCTATTGTATTTATTTATTTATTTATAATTAATTAATTCTAAAATACTTTTTTAAATTTATTGATTTTATACATCACTGTGACAATTTTGTGATTTTTTTTTTGTAATTCGATAAAACGTAACATATATTATTGAGAGCGCGCGATAGAGATTCTATCATTGCGCGCACAATATGTGTATGTAAAATGGTGTATAAGAAGAAGAAAAACCCTCGCAAAATTTGTAATATTTTATGATGATAGAACTAGAAATATTAGTCAACTTCTTTGCAAAGACCACAAAAACTAAAATATTGATTGATATTTATGTGTAGCATTGCTTATGTTTTGTTGTTGCATGTACTTTACTATACGTATGGAGACGATGGATGGGCGTCGCATTAAAAATAGAAATATAGAATTTTTTATCTAATCGAGATGATCTTTCTTCGTACTCTAGTACATTTATTGGTTATGCACGTAATAAAAACAATGATTGCGGGGTTTTGTTTTCGGCCTCGATTTTTTTTGGTGGGTCATTTTGTGTCCTCGGAACAAACTCAATAATAATAAAATAGTAAAGGTCATTTTAAACAATAAAATTTCGTGTTTACAGATTTTAAATCTCTGCTCACACTCCGTGTTTCCTAATGTAGGCTATTTGCCAAATTTAGAAAGTTAAAGTTAATAACTTGTATTGTCAGTTTAGACGAAATTTATAGAAAAATCAGAACTTTACAAAGAAATTACAATTTTAATTTGATTCCCAGGTAAATCGGTTAAATTCCAGAATTAGTGTCTATTTTTGTCCGGTAAATTACAAATGCAGAGATTTTAAAAAAATGCTTAATTAGCTTTAAAAGCATTTGTAGATTGTAGATAGCTTGAAATTTTGTGCATATTAACAACAAATTCGACTAAAATCAAAAATTATGAGATTAAAGCCAAAGTAATCTGTGGCAAGGCTTAAAGTGTTGCAGAAGCTAATAACTTATTTTGTTAATATTCGAAAATAATATTTGAATTGATTTTAATGGTCGACCAATAAGCGAGAATTGCCCATTTTTTTTTTTTTTAATTTTACATATTTTTCTCAAGGGGTTCTTTAGAAATTTAAAATCTTTCAAATGAAATTAAAATAATTAAATTATTAAAAACAAAATGGCTTAAATAATTTTCAAATTTAAAATTGTATTTTCCAGAGAATCCAAATTTCCAGAATCAGTAAAGAATTTTTCAAATTCAGTTAAAGGTTTACTTTTCTAACGATTGAAAAAATTCTAATATTACAGGCCTGCAAAAAAAGGGTTAACCATTTTTTTTTATTTTATTGAACAATCGTATCCGAAGTAATTTTTTGCTCTGAATCCGAATCTGGCAACTGAATTACTCTATCACGTCAGGGTTTTGAGATATTCCAACCTATCAGTGTCATAAAGCGTGTTTTTGACACTTTTTAAAACTCGACGCCAAAAAGAATTAGGGCAAATTTGACAACGGGATCGTACACGTCAGATTCGGATTCAGTGGCAAAAATTACTTCGGAAACGATTGTTTATTAAGAAAAAAAGACATGCAGACCTGTGTATTCGATAACTTCACCGAAATTTTCATCAGACAGTAAACACAATTTGCGAAGAAGAATTTAAGATCAAAAAAAAATTGGATGAAAATTTTACCTTGTAAGAGTTTAGTAGGGGAACTGCCAAATTATCAAAATCTTAAAATTTGTAAATTTTTGCATTTTTTTAGTTGTAATTTTTATAGAAATAATGCTTGAATGATATGGAAATTTGAAATATCAGAATCATTCGAAAAATTTAAAATTTTTATAAATTCACCTCGAGGATTGCCCTTCTAGAATTTAAAATTATTCCATAATTTGATTACTTTCAATTTTATGGAGGTTACCTTAATGTAAATTTTCAAAATTTAAAAGCAACAACAAATTTGTCTAAAATCTAAAAGCCAAAGTGTGTGTGGTAAGGGTAGAAGCAGCCGAGTTAGAAACAGTACATGACTGTTGACCAAATTGACGAGTAGCCCTAAAAAAGGAATGTCCAGGGGGGCGGGGGGGGGGGGGGGGGGGGATAATCGGGAGTTGAAAAATTAATTCCAAAACGAAAAGTCAGAAAAGTTCAGACTTATAGTTTGTTAATCCGTGCTAGTTTTGATTAGTTAGTGCGGTTTAATGGCTAAGTTAGTTTAGTGTGTGGAAAGAGAAAAAGGACGAGTAAGTTTTGGATTATAAACGAAGAAAGCAAAAATGTGTAAGTGGTATTCTTGCACCAAACGAAAAAATAAAAAATTACACAAAACAAAAAATAATAAGTGAATATTGTTTACGGTTTTCTTTCGTGTTTAGCCGTCATAAAAAAAGGAGAAAAACCAAAGGAATTTACCAAAGCAAGACTCATGTGGTTGTGTTTCCGATGTGCCTATACCGGACTCAGCTGAGCTTGTTCGATAATAAAAGAACAAAGTGAGCCAGTGAGGGCTATCCAAAACGGTATTGGCTAACTGACTTGATTCTCCGATTATAATTTATTATGGTCAGAGGAATGTCGTCCGTTACAAGTGCTTCAGAATCTAATAACTTTTAAGCCTAAAGGTAGTGTTCATTTTTGACAGAATCAATTTCAAATGGAACAGACCTTAATTTGTTAATATTCGAAAATAATGTGTTTGAATTGATTTGTGTAGGCTAATAAGCGGGATAGCCTATTTTTTTAAAAAATTCAATAATTTTTTCTTAACCTTTAAAAATTTAAAAATTTTTCAGTTGAAATTAAAATAGTTAAGTAATTATTGAAATAAAACAATATTTTTGAAAAATGTGGGAAATGGTTAAATCATTTCGGAATTGAAAAGTTGATTTTCTAGTGAATTCACAAAATTTCCAGAAACAGTTTCAGGCTTTTTTTAGATTCTAATGAAAGTTCTTTCTCTTCTGTCATTTCAAATAATTTCAGTATTCGATAAAGTATTGGATAAAGAAGATTTAAAAGAAACAGATAGTTTCAAATTTTGATGAGATAGGCACACATATTGTATATACATATATTATCAGAATTTAAAAGCAACAACAAATTTAACGAAAATTTTACTTTGAAAATTTTTGTAAGGAACCCACCCGTATTAAAGTTTAAAGTGCTTCTAAGGCTAAACAATTTTTAAATTTTGAAAATTTATAATTTTTTTTTTATTTAACCCACTAAACAAAAGAAAACGATACTCTAGCGTTGCCAAAAATATCGGATCAAAATGAGAGCAGGCTGACAAAGAGATTAAAGTAATTACGTACAATTAAACCACGGTAGCAGATTTTTGTCTCAAGGCTACATCCGGGTGTCAATGTCGTTCATCGGTTTACGTAAAAAATATGAGATAATTTTACACAGGACTACTCGTCTTTTAAAATAAGGGTCTCGGATGCCGATTTTGAAAAGCTGATGGCTTCAACTTCATGGCCAGCTGGGGTTATTCTAAATGAATTCCAAAATATAAGCCGTAGTCATCATTTTTTAGGGGTACGCATATCAACAACTTGAAGAATAACTCAAACCATTTTATAGTTCAATAAATTATTACAAGCCTTAGGAAAAATTTCAATTTATTTGTATGAAATATTGCTGAGTTGACATATTGGATCAAATCATTCCTCGATCTGAGATTTGGGTTGAACATTATGAACATGAAAATTATACAATCTCGGTATTTACCATTTGCGTTAAATGTAATGATATACGTATACTGCTGACTACAGGTAAACTTTAAATTTAATTCCGTTCGGTTTTCGGTCTTAGTTATTTATAGATTTAATTTTTTAAACACTTCTGTCTTTTTGCTGGAGCTTAATAATATTTTATCAGGGTTCTGTCAAATTTGCCCATGTGAATTTGTAATGAATCTGATGACATCGATGAGTTTTGTAACGTCGAACATTTCTATCAATAATCATTTACTACCAAAATTGAAACATTATCATTAACATCTATAAATTATGCAAATTTATTTATTGAGTTGAATGAGGAATGCTGGTTCAATGTCTATTCCGAAATTAATGTATTTATAGCTTATGATTATTTTATTTCACGGTTAAAACTATATATTGATAATAATATTTCAAGGCACGTAGTAAAAGCTAAGGACAGAAGAATTGAGGCTGGAATTTCAGCAATTCTACTTTAAAAAAAAATTGAATTGAAAATCTAAAGAATTATTAAAAAATCCCAGAGATTCTAACTTGTTATTGAAGTTCAAAGTTTTAAACAAAGTCGTTAAACATGAAACATATGTATGTTGAGAAAGGAAAATACTATAAGAATAAATTCAACAATACAAAGATAGATGGAGAGTGGTCAACGAGATTTTAAATAAGGAACAGAAGAAATATTTGATTGAATCATGGTTGATAATAACTCTTCAGTATCTGATAAACTTGCTATATCCAAGTTATTAAACAATTATTTCGTTAACCCTGTTCTGAATTTAAAGCAAACTACCAACTCAAATAATCAAATTTGTTCTGATGTTGTATTTATAAATCTGAAGTTCAATCTTGCGTTTTCTGGGAAACAGATTCATTGAATGTTCTAAGCATAATGTCTGGTCTAAAACTGACTGGGTAAGTAGTAAAATTTCGCTATATAGTAGAAATTTAGATGTATTTTAAATTGTATAGTTTTTCTTCTGGCATTTTTCCTCATAAATTAAAAGAAGCTGTGGTTTTTCCAATATTCAAAAAATGTGATAAAAGACATTATCATTGACAGTTTCTTGAATAAAACTAAATTTGTACTGAATAGCCAGTATGAATTTAGAAAATCTAGAAAAACGGAAAATCCTTTATTGGAATTTACAAATTTTCTGTATAAGGGTCTGGATCAAAAAAATTCGATTGGTGCTATTTTTGTAGATTTAACGAAACCATGATGTTTTGCTGCAAAAAATTTTCTATGCTGGTTTTCATGGTGTGTATACAACATTAATGATGGTGTACCGCAAGACCCAGTACTAGGTCCAAAGCTATTTTTAATTTATTTAAATTCAATTTTTCAAATAAATTTTAACTCTAGGTTGATAGCTTTCGCTGATGATCTTGGGTTTCTGTTTAATCACCCTCTTCGCAGCATAAATATTCAAAATATGAAGTCGGATTTATGCTTAGTAATGAAATGGTGCCTTGCTCATTATATCGTCTTGACCAATAAAACTAAAGGTATGTTTTCACATTAAATAACAATACTGTCATAGATCCCGACATGCTCATTGTGATCAAATTGCTTGAATTGATACTTGTTTTAAACTTGAATTCGGTAAATCTTGAATTCGGTAATCTTTCAAATATCTTTCAGCCTATATATTTCCATTAAATCATTTATATCTATTCAAGCCTATGAAGAGTTTTTTCATTACCACGAATAATCAGTTAAATGTCAGTACAATTTGAGAAATGATCAGTGTATTCGGCTACAAAAGTTTACGTCAGCCAATTTCCAAAATTCATTATTAATTTTGGCTCTTAAAATATTCAATAACCTATATCAGTTGAGTTAAAAATTTGTAGAAAAACTTGGGAATTTGAAATTTTAGGTGCATATGTAGAATTTTATAAATTTAGGTCTAGGTTTTCCCTTCGAGAATTTAAAACTATTCTATTCGATTACTTGAAATTTTTGAAAGGTTAGCGTAATGTATACATTTAAAATTTAAGAACACCAACAAATTTGACTAAAATTTTATGAGACCTAAGTAAAAGTAACGTATGCCAAGGCTTAAAATGCTTGAGAAACTGACTAGACTTAAATCTACAGATAGTGTCCATTTTTGACTGAAACAATTTCAAATGCAGCAGACCTTAACAAGATCTCAACAAGTAAAATTCAGAAATTTTAAAGCAATTTTATGAAATCTTATAAAATTTTTACTGAATTATAGTCGTAACAACCGCTGTTTTAACCACCGGAAAAATGTAACATTTTCCAGAAATTTCAAAAATTTTGAATTTGACTCATGAAATAAAAAACCTAATTTTACAAAATTCGAAAATTTTAGAAACATATCTATTATTTTACGAGATTTACGACATACTATATCATAATTTGAAATCTTTAATTTTAAAATGTTCCAAATTGATTGGTTAAATTTTAAGCGTCAGAAGTGTTCTCAACTTTTAGAATATCTGAAATTGCTATTCTGGATTTTGACTTAACACGAAATTTATGGGTTACAAAACACGAGTAGATATCACAAATATAACAAAATCCTAAATTTTCTAAATTTTAAAAATTTCCACACAATTCGTTTTTCTTTTAATTTGAACAGTTCAGTCTAGCCTGACTTAAAATTTACAGACAAATTGAAAATTGCAACTGGTTGAATATTTCAGAATTTTTAAATTTATTTTATTTAAAACAAGTTTAGAGACTCTAAAATTTTGAACCTCGTATAATTTATAAAGCATGGTCATAATTGAAGCTGATTTTACAATTTTGCCTGCTGATCAATTTATTTTCAGTTCCCCCGGATCTGATTTAAATATAATCAAAATACGGTAGTTTTCAACGCTAAGGCATGGTTAGGTTTCAAATGATTTTGTGTTCGATCGAAGCAAATTTTCGGAACTCCGATTTATGTTCGAATATCTAATACTAAATTTATTAATGCTAAATTTATTAATAACAATTCAAACTTAACCGACAAATTTTAGAAATTTGAAGCAACTCGAGGTTTATAAAATACTGGACTAAGGAATTTGGAACTGGATCAAACTTTTAAAAGTTTTAATGTCAAATACTGAAGTCGATCGAGTTAATCACTTCAATTCCCAACTTTTATTTGACGATATTTGTTTAATAAATTTTTGCCGTTGTGGAAGAATATAATTTTAAGTGGAAACTGGAAATTTGTTCCTTGTAAAACCATTTACCATAAACATTTTGTATACTTTAAAATTGTTAAACGTTGTGGCCTAAAATCAGACTGCTCTAAATTTAATACAATATGTGGGTCGAAATTCGATTTTTCAAATTCAAATTTATTTTTGTGGATTTGACAAATTATATACGAATAAATTTTCTTAACTTAATGTTATCTCGTCAATTGGCGTTTTCGTAACGTGAGTATATATGAAAAACAAAACTAGAAAAAAAAATCAAAATTCATCAATCGTGCCAAATTACAATTAAAACATGATTTTTATTTATAATTTATTTATTCCTCTATTATACTACACGATTGCTGGAATATTTATACTATGCCTATGTAATAAAGGTACTCAATTGTGAATCAAACACGCGAATACATTGTGTTTATGTGATGTGATCACATCAAAAAAAAAAAAAACATTGCGACGACGACGACGACCACAATTTAACATAAATATTTAATTATTTCAAGTACTGTACACCGTACAAATTTCCAATTCAATCATAATTGATTTTAATATTTCATTTTAAAGTGGATTGATGATAAATTAGCTAATTGAATGGTATATACCTATATGTATGTATATATCCTCGTGCATACTCTAAATCAAAACACTTTATACTTTAATAATAAACATATTTTTAATGTATCCTCTCCACTTTGTGTTTAATTGTAACAGATTTTTATTGTTTTTTTTTTAGTTCTGTTTATATAGTTTGTCACGTGATAATGCGTGTCAAGTGCCCATCATAATATATTTTAATATATTCATAATTTTCCGATTTATATATTATAGTTTGGTGGTGAAAATGGATATTCATATTTTTTTTGTGTTATATTGTAGTAATTTACAGGACTATGTAGGACTAGTTTACAACACCCGAAAAACCAATTAAATCACGTACCCCAAATTAAATAATTTCGAACATAATTTAACCATGTCCCTTTCAAAAACATAAATCCCAAAATCATTAATTAAACATTTACTCATCAACAATAAACTTGCGCGGTGCGTAAAGACAAGATAATTATAGGCAATATATAAGGAATTAATAATAATTTGTAATTGCCACCTAAAAAACAGTTTTTTTTTCTAATTGATAATCAATTATCTAATCCACCTGTCAAACGAACTAATTAATTGTCCGCATTCGGATAATTACGCATACACACACTCACAATATTATAAACTATAATTTAAATACTATACAAGTTGTTTTTTTTTTTTGTATTATAAACTCACTGGTCTATATCATGAAATTGTCGATCACATACAGTACATCTACAATCTATTCCATCCTCATCATCCGATTGATCATTATTGTTGTCAATATGATGTTGATTTGTATCTAAATCGTTTGATGTATTGTAATCTTCTTCGCCGGTGCCGCTATGCTGGGAACCTGTGGAAAATAAATTATAGAAAAATAAATGCTTGTTAGAATATTTTATTTGATTTTATATTTAAAATGATTCTTATACTATACAAGATTTGTACGATAATGAACTTCCAAAATTCGTTGAGAAAACAAAAAACAAAATTATTTTTTACCTTTAAAAATTGTACCTTTACCCAGGATTCTGAATCCTGCCAGATTCTCTAATTTACAAAATTTTTATTTATTTTGTTTTAGTTTTAGATATCACGTTTTTCGATGGTTCTAAGAAGTCATCTAACTTAGGCATATAGAGCACATTTCAAATTGATCGTAACCTAAATCCTTTGTAAAAATTTACCAAATTCCTAATTTTAAGATTTATTTAATAAAAATCTAAAAATATCTGAATAGTAAAGAATTAAAATTTTAAATTTTTTATTTTTTTAAAATTCTGATAGGTTTATACAAAATATTGAAGATTTTTTTAGATTTGGATTTATTTCTCCAATTTGACAGACTCCAATACCGATAGGGTTTAAACAACTAAACAGTAGAACTTAATCATTTTCGAATTTACAAAACAAAATGTTATTTGAATGGATGTCAGGAGTATCCAGTGCGTTGTTAACAGCTCAAAATGGTTTCAATGAATAGGTACTGCGTACCAGCTTGTGTTTATCCCGGTGTTCTTGGTCCGCCACCTTAATCTAACCTAACCTTCTTAGAATTATAACTAATTCAGTAAATTTTGAAGTTTAAGAGATCTATAACCAAATTCCCGCTAGAAATTGTTTATAACAATGTTGAATATTTTCCTTGAAATTTTAAGTAATATTTGTGCAAACCTAAATTACGGAAGTTTATTTTCATCAATATTTAAAAAAAAAAATAAAAAATTTAAAAATATTTCGATATTATCCTGTGAAATTTGAATTTTGACGTATTAGTATTTTCCCAATAAGCTCTTGCAGTTTAAGTTAAATATGGCTTTTTGTTAATATAAATTTTAAAGGAGTATAAAAAATTCTTCAAATAATTCGAAATTATCCCAATCAATTTTTCTGTTTTTTAAGTTTAGAAAAATTAAAAATCTGAGAATTTATGTTTTAGCAATGTTATATTAACCAAATTGTTTAAATATTCTGTAACCAAATGACCAAAGTAGAAATAAAAAGGAAAACTTTTAGGTAGTTGAGCCCCATCAGCTAAGCTTAGCGACACGGAAAAATACACACAGAAAAAATGCTAACACGGAAAATTGCCTACATAGCAAAATATCAACATAGAAAAAAAAAGCATAAGAAAAACGCGCACATGTAAGGAACGCTCAAGAAAAAACGCAAACAAAAATTTTAAATTCGTGTTTTAATTTTTTTATTTTTTAAGAATAAAAAAGTTAATAATATCACGGCAAGTGTACTAAGTTTTATTAGGTGAACATGAGGATTAAACAGCAAAAATATCCGTTTTGTTTGAAATCATCTTCACCAACAAAACATTTAAAAGCATTGTTCTGTTTCAAACTTTTTAATGTAAAATATAAAATAAATTCTTCATAATTTGTTAAAATATTAAAAATATCTGCAAAATTGTATATTTAAAATGGCTTCGTTAACCTTGCTGACATAGATCAAAGAGATCTCAATTATTGCTTCTGCTGATAACTCCATTACAAATGTTAAAATTCGCTAAATAAAACTGCCCAAAAATAATGGAACACAAAAAAACGAATGCAAATATTTTCGTCGTGCGTTTTTTTCTTGTGCGTTGTTTTTGTTGAGAGCTTTTTTCTTGTGAGTTTTTTTCTACGTGAACATTTTTCTGTGTGAGCAATTTTCCACGTGTGCTTTTTCTTGTGCGCATTTATGTTGGTCAGGTTTTTTCTGTGCGTAAATTTCATGTGTGGTTTTTTCTTGTAGTTTTTCCGGCCACCGCGCCAACGTCTAGGCAAACTAGGCATGCGCCCAGAGCCCGTGAATTATAGTAAGAAAGTATTTTTTTCTTAAATTTTTACTTTTACTTTGAATGCTGGAGAAAAGAAATTGGTCAGGAACTTGGTTTCTTGGGAAATAATATTTCCAGGGAAATCGAAACCTCTAACTATAATATTAGCATTATCGTTAAATTCGGTTTTTTTCATTATAATTTATTAACCATAGCCTAAAATTTAAATTGTTTTATGCGTAAGGCTGATTCTCTAAAAAATAAGACAATGTGTAAACGTATAAACTAGCAAAAAGCAAAGGTTACTTTTATAGGAAAACTTTAACTCGAAAAAAATTTGTGCAGGCCTTAAACTTTGATTATGGGTTCAAAATAGGCAAAAGTTCACGAAACAAAAAAGTTTAGGTGTTTTGCGG
The DNA here is from genome assembly GCA_958295665.1 of Tipula vernalis. Lineage (NCBI taxonomy): Eukaryota > Metazoa > Arthropoda > Insecta > Diptera > Tipulidae > Tipula > Tipula vernalis. Next base: position 156,217,705 of record OY282558.1, read on the forward strand.
ATCCGCGGAAACCTGTAGGGGGTGAAAGGGGTATTTTTAATAAAATAAATCGATTTTTCGAGAAATATGGCATTTACAAAAAAAAAAAAAACAATAGCTCGAGGTGATGCCGACAAACTGATTGATAATACTACGATTAGCAACCCCGAAGACATCACAACAACAATTTTTAGGCCCGATGTTTATCTTCTCGTTAGACGGACTGTTTTATAAACCATAAATTGGTGGAACAAAATCGCAGGTGGTTACTTCTAGTTTACGCGATAAGCGGCTGCAATAGAACGAGTGCTCAGTACAATAAAGGGAAAAGGGAAACATAAAACTATTTACAAAAGGTTTACCTCGAGAGCAAACTGCTACAACTACTTTTTATAATGAACATTCTATTTTAACACTAAATCTACCATGAGGGGTCAAATGACCCTTTTTAAACACATTTTTGGAATTTCTTGAAAATATAACATTACGAAATCACCATTGATTTCTGTGTGGCAAAACTATTGCGGAGAATCATAATAGATTTCTCATTTTACTAAGAACACAGATTTCCCATTTTACATAAAATAAAAAAAATAAAAACTGTCCAATGTTATCGGTGTATTATATTCGCAACGCATTACATTATATTTGTTATGTAGTTTGAACATTTCAGGCTATAGTGCTATTTTGTGAGTTAAAAAGTTGTTTTTTTCATTTTTACCCGAAAAATATCGACAAATTCAAGATATTTGAAATTATTGGAAATAATAAATAATATAAATGAAGAGTGTTCAGAATTCAGTGAAGAGGAACTATCTGAAAGAAAGTGAAGAAGAGAATAATTTGAATAGACGCAGAGGACAAAAGTTCAGAAAGTGAAAAAGAAGAACGATGCATCGAAATTGCGGCCGACGGTACAAAATTTCAGGAAATACATAAAGGATCTACACCAGGACGGGCGCCTATTCATAAGATTTTTAGGGAGGTTATTGACAACAATATAATGAAACACATAATATAATGCACAGAAGAAGAGGCACCTCGGGTGTTAGGAACTAAATGGAATTTTTGTCCTGAAAAATTCAATGCATTTATTGCAATTGTATATGCACTTGGCGTATATCAGGCAAAAAATTTGATCATCTCATATTTATGGAATAATAAATGGGGCTCTACTTTTTTTCAGAAACCATGAGCTGGAATACTTTTAGTGAAATAATGCGTTTTATCAGATTTGCTAAAAAAAAACAACGAAGCCAGCGTTTACAAAATGATAAATTTGCTCTAATTTTCGAAGTATGGTACAAATTCATCCAGAATAGCCAAAATTGTTACAAGCCTGTGCCTCATCTAACTATAGATGAACCGCTTTTCCCAACCAAAGTGAGTTGTAGATTTACCCAATATAACCAAACAAACCGGATAAGTTTGGAATCAAATTCTGGCTAGCATCTGACGTCAAGATCAAATACGGAAATATGGAAATCCATTTATAATGGAAGGATAAGAACAGAGTTCCTTCAGCTCCGCTTGGGAAAGCCGTAGTTCTCAAAGTACTACAACCGAACTAGCTACAAAGTTATTAGAAAAAAAAAACCACTATTGTTGGAACTATCCGAGGAAATAAAAAAGAATTACCAAAATTTGCCAAACACGCAAAAGATGATATGATACGCTTCGCAACAAAACCGTATAGATCTGATCATTGTATAGTAAGATGATCAATAAGTGCTTCTACTAAGCTCAAGGCATATAAATTTAAAGACATTGAAAAAGACGGTAAATTTATACCTGAAACGATAAGGTTCTATAATAGTGCTAAATTCGGTGTAGACATGACGGATCAGATGGCAAGAAAATACACGGTGAAATCGAAATCCCGAAGATGGCCGGCCTGTGCAGATTTTCTTTAATATTCTTGAATTGGCTGGAATTAACTCATGGGTGTTATTAAAAGAAACAACCGGCGAAAAAATCTCAAGGCAACAAGTTTTATTACAATTAGCTGAAGAAAACTTACTGAAGATTTTCAACATGAGCAACAGGAAGAACAAGAAATTATACGGATAAGCTCAACAGATTCAAGTTTAGTTTCATATGTGCAAAAGTGAAAAAAGTCCCAAATAAATGTATGCAAGGGAAATAAAACTACAAAAATTGGTTTGAAATGTACAAAATATGTGTGTGGAAATTTGCAAAATATGTGGTAAACATAAATAAAATTTGCATAATATTTACTTCTAAATTTTGGAATTTCTTTAAATGTTTAATTTTTTCTTTATTATTTTTATGTAAAAAAAAAAATCTTTTTATAGTGGGGTCATTTGACCCTTTCTGGTAGGAATAGGTATATAAAGATATCGGTACGTTTAATGTTAAATGAAGTAAAAGAGGCAGGAGAATTTTTACGATTTTTTTTGAGTTTGCATGGATGTTAAAAAATATAACCCTAGACGAACATAGTTTCCATATGTTTGAAAAAACTGTTCATTTGGAAACGAGGCCTCCAACGGCCACTACTGCAGCGCAACACTCAAAATGTCTTGGCAATGAGGAAATATTCTGCGACCAGTGCAAACCACTTTAGATGCTGCACCAAAAGACATTTTAGATTTAATAGGTTGTGAGTGTACAGGAAACTGCCCCACGTTACAATGTAATGTGTAACTGCAGCATCAGATGGCGTAATAGACTTTGTTCGTGCAAATTTTGATGATCGAAAAATTCCCGTATTTACGTTAATTATTGCTATAAAATCAATTTAAAAATACCGTTTCCCGAGAAAATAGAGAAAAATCGACTTTTTTTTTAAATATAAAAAACCGTAAAAAACCTAAACTTTTGTGTTTCGTGAACTTTGGCCTATTTTGAACCTATAATCAAAAGTTTAATGTCTGCACAAATTTTTTCCGAGTTACGGAAATTTTTTTCAATCTTTTCCTGTACTATTATACTACTAAAATAATATTGAAAAATTCCAAACGCATAAAAGTAAACTTTGCTAGTTCATATTTTAGAGAATTAGCACTCTGTTGTGGGATCACTTTCGGACTGCTAACATGCAAAAGTTTACAAATTTTGAAACGAAATCATCAATAAAATGTAAAATTTTGTATACTAGGATTTCTGAACCCTCATTGGCTCTATTTTTAAAATGTTCCACCAGATGTCAGATATTTTGCGCTAAAAGGCGAATAACAAAATTCTTTTCAATTAATCATTTAATACGTTTTGTGAACCTTAGAGGTTTAAACAGAATGCACCCCCTCTCCACAAAACTTAGTGCATCGGTTCCATTTGTCCTCGAAATAAAAATATTTTTTTGATTTGAAATAAGTATGCTTTAGGGGCGGGCATGAAAAACGATCTACTACGAGTATATCTGTTACCAAAATATTTTTTAAATTTGTTACAAATAAAAAATAAAATATTTCTTTATTCAAATGTCAAAAATATACAGTTTGAGCTTATGTCGGCCGCAAACTTTTGAATTTTTGTTCAGCGTTCACTTCGTTTTCCCCCCTCTGTTCGTTTGTTCACTTCGCCGTTTTTAAAACAAATGGACGGTTCTAATAAAACAAAGTCGACAGAACGTATATATTATGTTTAAACCTTTATGTTTATTCTGGGATTCCCATTTGCGACGCCATTTAATTTTAATATGCTCGTAAAACTTTTAATTTTTGAGTTACAGGGTTCTAACCCGACAATACACTGTAAATTACTAGTTTTTTGCAATTTTTGAGGGAAGTGAGGCTGTTTAGTTGTTCTCTAAACAACCAAAATAAAGGAGAAATTAACACAAATAAAATGCAAACATTTTCATTATCCCAAGAGAATTTATATATGGCTCCTTCGGGTATCCGGTTATAGAGCAAGGTAAATTTTTTTGTCTCTTTATATAAGAGTTAAATTTAATATAGGGAAACGAAACTGTTTTTTGCTGTTGTTCGCTTTCAGTCGAAAAAATGGGCTTGGAAACAGCCTACTTTTTACGATTTTTGTTAGAAAAGAAAATTTTTGCATCCGTAAACAGAAGCTCGCTCATGGCCCGGATTTTCCTATTGTTTTGAGGTGGTCCGAAAATGAAAAGCTTGTCTAGGGCCCGGATTTTCCTTAATGCGTCACTGGTTTTGTACTTACAAAATTTTTGCTTACAATCGTTTAACAAAACCTATATGGTAAATAGGTAATCTCGTTGTCTCTGTAGTTTTATGTTATTATTTGAATATCAGAATTTGAAAGTATTTTTGAAATTTTTGATCTAGATAAACCTAGGTTAAATCTGAATTTTTGTTAATATAAAAAATTTTCAAAACTTATATTACATTGCCGATCAGGATTGTAACTGTGTTTTCGGCAGAATTCAATTTCAATTTCAAACAATTTTGTATTCCAAACTGGCTTTAAACAAAAATTTTAAATTTCTTGGTAATTTTAAAAATTTTGTTACCATTTTCACAGTTGTAAAATTTTCAATATTTTAAAATTTGAACTCAATTTAAGAATGCAGCATTATCTATATTGTTAGGCGAGCAATAAATTATTTCTAGTTTAATTGAGTGAGAATATAAATTACTCCAGAGAACCAAAACGAGAGGACGCAATAAGAAAAGGCTTTATTTCTGTCGTCACAAGTCATAATGACTTAAGTGTCAAATGCACATTTTTCAGGAAAACGTTTTTAAAATTAAGAGCCGTTCAAAATCCTATGAGTTTTTTGTAGATTTTGAATTTGAGATAATACGTAAAATGGGTTCTGTCACCTGTAGCCAGGCAACGAAGACCAAAAAATACCAAATAGCGGAAATAATTCATGTAGGTAGAAGCCAAAATTGGTACAGTTGTAGGGGAAGGTGTCCTTAACAACATACTAAAATTACTGAGGGGTGGGGGTGAAGCTAAGGGTGGGGAGGGGTCTCGAAATGTCCTTTTTTCAATTTTTCGTTAATAATTCAAAAACCACTGCTTCTATCAAAAAAATGTTCATATAATAAATTAATCTACATAAAATTCTCTACAATAAAGATTCTCTACACTTTTTTGATAGGATCAAAGCTTAAGGAAATATGGAGGGGGTAAAAAGAAAATTTAAAAAAAAACAGTTTTTTACTCGTGCTCGTCTCTTTATTCAGTTTACAATCAACCTCTTTGTTGATCGTGAGTCTTCAAAATATCTGCTTTTATTACATTAAATATTTGCATGCGTTTAATATAAGATTATTATTTCCAGTGTGTATGTGACTATGGCTGAGAAGTGTTTAATTTGTGAGAGTGAAGTTGAAAGTAATTTTTGCAACGTTGGAAAATGGGATAATTGGATTAGTGAAGGCAAGTGTTTTAAGGAAAGATGGGAAAGAGAAAGGTTTCAGGGGTAAGATAAATGGTATTGTTCATAATTCTTGCAGAAGAGAATACGTCAGAAGTGACTCAATAAAAAGGTTTTTGCGAGACACTCTCTCAGATGAACCTTCAACATCACGTGATGCTTCGTCTTTGCGTTCAGGACAAATGAAATTTGATTTTAAGACAATGTGTTTTTTCTGCACGGAAACGTATGAAGAAGAGAAGGAGATTAAAAAACCGTATGCTAAGCGTCGAACAGTTTTTTATGTTCATACGGTTGCGTTTCACAATTCTATTTTGAATCGTGGGCAGGAAAGAAATGATGAGTGGGGAAACGATGTCAAAAAAAAAACCTGAACATCCACAAGATGAAGGGATTTCAGAAGCAATGGAAGAAATATATGATTATATTGAAAGGACTGATAATTACCAATACTCTATGGACGAGTTGTTGGAACAGGTTATTGCAGGGGAACCACCACATGTGAAGACCATTAAGGAGAAAATGAGGGAAAAATATGGGGACCAAATTTTTTTCAGTACTATTCGCACCAGACAAACTGTCGTCTCCTTTCGTAGTTTCAGTGATAAAATCTTGAGCGACTCATGGTACACTTCAAGGTGTAAAGATGAACAAATAGAACGTGAGAGGATTATACAGAAAGCTGCTGAGATTATCTTGGAAGACATTGAATCCATGGCTTACAACAACAGTGCCTATCCCCCTTCATCTAGCTTCTGCAGTGAGGCTGAACAGTTAATACCTAAATCTCTTCACATTGCAAGAAAAAAAGGTCGAAAGAGGCAGTGGGGAGAAAGATGACAACTATTGCTCATGCTCTTGTTGCTGCTGTTCGCCCTCGATGTTTCATATCCCCAATTCTGACCAGCATCGCTCTGTTCATCTACAGAAAATTCGGATCAAAGAACATGGTGTCCCTACTATCGAGATTGAGTGCCTCTTACTACGACGCTCAGCAGCTGGACCTCCCACCCATCCACCACCCGCAAGAGCCTATTCCAAGTAACAAATTTTGTCAGTACATCTTTGATAATGCAGACTACAATATATCCACTCTCGATGGCTAGAATACCTTCCACAGCATGGGAGGAATCAAATGTGTTACACCAACCCACGCATTCCTTACATCCACGAAAGTGGAAAGACTGAAATCTCTTCCACCCCAGGAAGAAGTGGGCCAGCTGGGAAGTTCTGGAGCTGCAAGCCTTTGAGCAAAGGGGAATCAATGCATCGCAGCAACCCCCTACCACCCATCCAATTGGGTTGGGTAAAGGAAGAAGATGGGATCCTTTACGCAGTTAAAACGAACGACCCTGTGGCACCCGACTCTGTTTTGAACATGATATTTGCCGATGCACAATTGGGTGTGGGATGCGCTGCGGTTGCCTCAAAGCAGGGATAGCCTGCTCCAGTGCCTGCGGCTGCATCGACTCATGTACTAACGGAGCCCCCGTCGAAAATAGCTTCGATGATGATGAAAATTTAGATTTCGACGAAATTTGATGTTCAATATACCATATATCCTTAAGCTGTAATTATTTCATTTTTAACAATAAACATTCAATTTTTAAAATTAAACAATTCATTTTTAACAATACAAACTGTTTTTTTTTCTAAATTTTCTATTTACCCCTCCATATTTCCTTAAGCTTTGATCCTATCAAAAAAGTGTAGAGAATCTTTGTTGTAGAGAATTTTATGTAGATTAATTTAGTATTTAGACATTTTTTTGATAGAAGCAGTGGTTTTTGAGTTATTAACGAAAAATTGAAAAAAGAACCTTTCGAGACCCCCCCCCCCACCCTTAGCTTAACCCCCACCCCTCAGTAATTTTAGTATGTTGTTAAGGACACCTTCCCCTACAACTGTACCAATTTTGGCTTCTAAATGAATTATTTCCGCTATTTTTCCTTCGTTGCCTGGGGCCCTATTCTCGAATTCCACATCCATTTTCTACATGTGGATATCTGTCAAAATTCATAAAAATTGATTTTTTTCGGTACTAAGGGAATATTTCCGAATGGGTATAAGCATGTGGGAAAAATTCCCCATATAGGAAAAGGTCCATGCCGCATGTGTTTTATATACGAATTACAATTTTCCAACGTTTTTGTATGAACTTTGACAGATGTCCACATTTGGAAAATGGATGTGGAATTCGAGAATAGGCCCCCTGGACTACTTAAACCATTATAATTTGTGACCACAGATTTATTGTCTCTCCGCTCCAATATAAAAATTAATTTCTAGAATAACTCACTCAAATGGCTCTAGAATAACTCACTCAAATGGATTTGGATTGTATTCGGTTACATAATAACTTTCCAACCTAAATTCAACGAAGTTTATTATTCTTGATTTTAACTGCGGTTTTCAAATAAACTAATTCTAATCAGACTGTCGATTAAGTAATTTTAAGCTAAATTTAGCTTTAACTGATGTTAATGAATTAAGCATTAATTAACTTTACACAAGTTACTTAAAGATTTAAGCCAAACGCGGCTGACTGCGTTCAAAAAGTTCAACATTTTTTTAACTGCTGCCAAATATAGCCACACAAAGAATAACATTTGATTAACATAAAATAAGAAAGTTAATTTGCGTTTTAAAATAATTAATTTCAAATTCTTATATACATATGCTGAATTTTAAAATATAAATTTAGAAACTGATTCAAAAAACTTAAGAAAAATTTCCTTTCGAAGAAACTATTATTGGTTTTTACATATTTCCACCTTTCATTCTAAATGACGTGAATTAATTAAAAAATAGTAATAATTTAATAATTGATATCACGGACCCAAAAAAACACCATAATTATATAATAAAGTTAATTTAAGTTTTAAAATAATTAATTTCAAATTTTAATTTTTGCTTAATAAAGGTGTTAGGATAGCCCTGTTTTTATTAATCTCTTTAAAACCGATTCAGTTTTTATAGAAATAATTTTGTAACTGTTGTTAAAAGAGTGTAATAAATGCAGGACTATGTAATGTCCTGAACTCTAAAAAGTAAATTCAGAAAGTGTTTCTAATCACTAAAATATTCAAATTATGATTTGTTCATGCCAATCCGAACGTTTCAGATCTTACAAAGGAGAGACGACTTTCATGTTTGAAAATTTAAGAGAAATTATTTTTAACAAAATCGTAATTAATGCTCAACAGATTTTATGTAACAGTACACTTTTTAAGTATCACAAAATTTATGGGAAATTCCAATTAAATTTTTATTTAAGAATAACCGCCTATATCCATAATACAAACAGCTGCTTATACTTAAAGCAGGTACTCTGGCTAAATGAAGCGAATTTATTTAACAAAAAAATTAATAATAATTCATATCACGCACGGTTTACACCTCAAATCCAATTTCGCGTACTATTAAATTCACGATTTCGATAGTAAAAAAAACGAGCTTACGTACATGTAAGTACTGTATATTAATTATTCCATATATGATTTGTAATCATCATCATCTTCATTGAAAAAAAAAAATATAAAAAATGGCCAATTAACCAACTTGAAATTTATTTTAAACGCCTTTTGAAAATATGTACAAATGCTCGCGCATGGAGAATGTTATACTATTAATATTTTGTATGATAAATGGCCCTAAACTATCACAGTCTTATGGATATCGTTTTTTTGTGCCCCAACTTCCATGTTACGCTTCCAGGTAAAAACAGTTAATAATCTTATATTAAAGAGGTGTTACAATTTTTGTTTTATGATCATAATATGATCTTTTATTTTATTATAAGTATACGTCTTCTGTATGTAGATGATGATGATGATTGTTAATTCACGTTTTGTTTTCTTTCAAATTTTCACATAATTACACTTAATAAATAATTGTAAATTACAATTACCTTTTTATTAAACCAATTTAATTTAATTACACTGTTAATTACAAAAACAAATCTTTAGATCACTATCGCGTTTTCAAGTTTAAATTTTACGTTTTTTTTTTGTCTTCACTTTACAAATAAATAAGCACCGATCTGAACATCAAAACACCTCATCAACAATTGACCAATATTGTTTAAATCCTTAATGATATTCATAAACATTTTCATGACAATAAAATTATAGAAAAAAAAACGAAACGAAACAAAGTTAATAGGACATTTATTTTCCATATAAACACACATATCTAGTCGTTCGTACATATATGAAAACAATAAATAATTATCCTTTTTAATATATATATACATATATTCATATATGCACAACCCCCACCTTATAAACCGTGCGCACATACATAAATAGAAAAATCATTTGCCGTGAACACAAAACAAAAACAACAACAAAAATATTTACTGTGTTCTGACCATATGGCCTTTCTTGAAGTATCCTCCAAAAAATCATAATTCACCCTTAAAAATGAAGTCAACCGATTTATAATTTTTATTTCTGTACAGGTGTGTGTTTATGTTTTTTTACGTAAGGGATGATCGTGATATTTAAATGCAAATTTTTTTATTTTTTTTTTTCTATTTGATTGACATACGGAATAGAAATTTATTTCAAATACAAAAGGGATGGAGTTAAACCGAATTTCCCACGGTTTAATATGTAGTCAGACCATATTGCACTCAAAGTTAAGGACAACAAGAAAAAAAAACGGAATTCATCCTTGACTTTTTACGTTTGTATGTTTTATAAATCAGGTGAACTATTCCGATGTTCGTGGGAAGAGTACTTTTAACGGTTTTTTTTTTTACTAAATTTTCTTAAGCTTGGCGGTTTGTTTTGTTTTCGGACAGAAAATCAGGTTTGTATGGGAAAAATTAGAGATGGTAAACTTCCTTGGGTTAAAATATAAAGGCTAATGTTGGTAAATCCGGGATAAAATAATCTGAACTATTGACATCTTAGTTGGAGTTCGGATGCGAAGGCCTTTAATTTAAATTAATCATAAAACCAAAATTTTTATTGCTTTTCGTTATCCTGCAAATAAAAATCTCGTATAAATTTTCTTCGCAAATTGCTAGCGATTGCTGACCCTTCATTTTAACCGGACATCGTAACAACCAAAAATCAAGAGAAATATGTTGAACCGATAATCTCATTATCTGTGCTTGATTTAAATTGGCGGGTAGAAACATAGGATGTTTTGAAAGCTCCGAAAACATTGATATATTTTTCTTTGTTAGTCTTGATCTTTGTCTCAAAAAAAATTCAGGTTGGGCTGTGTAGTCTACACGGCCGTTTTGTTAAATGACGAAATGAAAGTATTATTAATTAAAATTTACGATACTGAGATTAATTATTTTAATTTAATATAAATGATCTGCTATAGTTTCTTTGCGCACAAATTGATGCGGTCAGATGATGGATTCTATCTCTACAGTGTTCTTAACCATTGTAAATAGCTATTTTTCAGATTTTAATTTTAATTAAAATTTATGTGGAGGTTAATTATTTTAATTTACAATAAATTATCTGCCACATATTCTCAACACACAAATTGCCGTATAAGAATTGCTCCGACAGATGTGGCTCTCAATCATTGTAAATCGCTATTTTGTAGAATTTAATTTTAAGTAAAATTTATGTAGATATTAATTTAATTATTTTAATTTACAATAAATTATCTGCCACAAATTCTCTATGCACAAATTGACACCAGAATTGCTCCGGTCATATGTGGCGTTATCTCGCTATAGTGCTTTCAAGCACTGTAAATCGCTATTTTGTAGATTGTAATTTGAATTAAAATTTATCTGGAAATTAATTATTTTAGCTTAAAATAAATTAACCAATACTGTTTCTTTACGCAAATATTGACACCAGAAATGATCCAATCGGATGAGGCGTTCTCTCGCTACAGTACTCTCAATCATTGTAAATCGCTATTTAGTGGTTTGAAATTTTAATTAAAATTTATGTGGAGATTAATTATTTTAATTTATAATAAACTATCTGCCACAATTCTTCTATGCACAAAATTACCACCAGAAATGCTCCGATTCAAGTACTGTAAATCGTTATTTTGTAGATTGTAATTTTAATTAAAATTTAATTGGAGATAAATTATTTTAATTTAAAATAAATTTAACACCACTGTTTCTTCACACAAATATTGACACCAGAATTGCTCCGATCGGATGAGCCATTCTCTTGCTACAGTGGTTCAATCAATTAAATCGCCCAAAATCAGAGGTTCGCGGCGCGGCTTTCCTCGCGGTCTGATGACGTCATTGCGATAATATTATGCGTGAGGCATGTAGCGTACGGACTAAGCAATCATACATATAAATTGAAGCTAATGCTTACAATTGATTATAAATTTTACCCATGACGAAGGGCTAAATTTCGTGTCACTCACTTTTAGAACATGCGATGTAAGACGTTCTCACGTTATAAGCAGGGGACCGACGCGGTAGCCTCTGAAATTTAAATTGGCCACAAAAGTAAATTTTTGTCAGTCTATTCTTGATCATATTCGGAAAGTTTAAAACAACCCAGTCTAATTTCTATCGAGTAAAGTCAGGAGATGGTATAAAGTTTGGGTCCCAACCAGCTGGATGTTATTGGACGACCTCACATTATACCTGTGAATAGCTCATAAAATTTAATTTTGTTAATTTTAATTCGACCGCATCCAGCTAATTAAAATATCCACAGTTCAAAAATCTGTGATATAAATTAATTTTTTGAATTTACATTCCAGCCAGACTAATAAAATTCTTTTTAACCAAAAAAATTAATCTATTAGCTATATTAACCTTTATTGATGGATACTTGAGGCAATCTAAATGCGACCACAGTTAAGATTTCGTACTTATTTTTAAGACAGTCATAAAAAAGTGTTTCAATCAACTTATCAGAATAAATTTTGCAAATAATTTTCCACCCACAAACCGATTTCTCGATGAATCACCTACTCAATTACACCTAAAAAAATTAATAAAATCAGTTAGAAAAACGCGAGGCATGTCGTTCAAAGACAAAAAAAAAATCCGTTTAACTGCAACGAGCCAATATGGTATAACGTATTTAACTTTTCTAACCCCCTACCGGAAATGAAAGTCAATTATTTAAATAAAATATTTTTTTCAACCCTCTCACTCGCGCCGCGTACTCCATGTAGTACATATAGATAGGTACACACACATAGGTCACTTCCTGCATAATTGATGTCATGCACTTTTATCTAAAATTCAAATCATTTTGTCAAAATTTGTGGTTTTTCCAACAAAACCGTTGGAAAATTATTACCATTCGAGAAAAGTTAAAATTTAGAAATCAAGCGCACCTGTATAGTATATTATGACATAATATTGTACGTACTATATGAAATTGTGCATTCGCGGGACAAAAACAATTATAAAATCCTGATATTCCCCTTTTTATTTGGAAACAAATTTTATTTTGTACTATACCTATGTATATAAATAAATTGTTAGTACAAGTCATAATGCCGTGTCACGTGCTTTGATTTTATTTTTTTACGATTTTTTTTTTAGTTGTGCTCTAGATACACGCTTCACGACTGTAGTAATTCATTATCGTTATTAAAATTTATACGGTGTGTATGTATACGACATTTTATTGTCATCATCATCATCATCATCATTGGTTTGGTTCGATTCGGCTGCGAAAAAAAAAACTAGTTAACATAAAAAAGGTGGAAATCGTTTCGATTAATTGTCACGATAGGGACGAAAACCTTGTATACCCATGTGTAAAGAGATGCAAGACCAAATTGTCTAATGCGTATCATTAATTTTGTGTATTTTTTGGGAACAAATATCCAAACCAACAAAAAAACAATAAATCTAATTTCTAATCATGATTGGAAATTGAATTAGTATTAGAAATTTATTTGGTTAATCAAATATTGGAACGCACAGCTAAGTGATAAAATGATTAATGATTGTCACACACTATATGCGAGTACATATAGTCTGTCGTTTAACGGCCAATTATGCAAATTCCACTCATACCGAAATTCTCACGAAAGTCACTAAAAATAATTTTTTAAGCCGATTAAAAAATGACGAACGTATTTTTTTGAAGTGGTGCGAACAACCAATTCAATCGAATACTTAAAATCTGGGTATAGTCGTTTAATTTAAATTAAAATTGTTTGTGATAAGATAAGGAATTAAATTGACTGTGAAAAGGGATTAACGATTTTTTTTTTCGTTATCAGTAAATAACGCCTATATAGATTCCCACCCTTATGTATATATATGTGGACAAAATAATATTCATTAGTGATCTTTTGAATAAATATCTCGTTATATTATGTAATACATCTGCTTCACAATAATATACAAAACTAACCAAATATCAATAACAACAATAAAAAGTGTCATAAGCTTTAATCTAATCTAATCTAATATATTCATTGCAATGTCAGACTATATACTTATGTATGTACATATATACAGTAGCTGACAATAGACGACGATATACACAATAATTTTTTTTCGGATAATCTTAAATCTAAATTGAAATTTATTTCGGAAGTTACATACATACATATATACAAATGTATGTTTGGCGACCCCGTCCCTAACTAAAATCTCTATAATGTGCTACAGACAGATATACATATGTTTGTAAAGAGAGATTATAAGGGAAGTAATTTTTATGTTTATTTAATTTGTTGGAATTGTGTACAACATATTTCATAAATTTGTTGAGTCAACTGTAAAAACCTCATAATTAAGTCAACCAATTTTTGTGTAATTTATGTTGTTTAGGTTTTGTGTGTGCGTTTGTGATTTTAATATTTTTATTTTATTTTTTTTATGCTTCGATTATTGGGTTTGATTGTAATTTTGCAGCATAAAATGTTGTGTTGTGGTTTTTTTCTGTACAAAAATCAGTTAGAAATCTGAATTATTTCATAAAAGTAATTATTAAGGTTATGTAAAAATGTGGTATTTTAAATTGGGTGATTGAACGTGTCTAAGCTTCAAATTGTGCGCAAAATATTAAACATAGACAAATTGGTTCAAAAACGTCTAATCCTAATATCAAAATACTTCGTCGACAACATAAATTTTAAGTAGAAAGTATCAAAAAGTAGTAAGACTTTTAAATAACACACAAACAGCTTATTATACTTTCAAATTTATTTCATCCACTTCAAAGTAATCCCGTAATCCCGAAGATATTTTCAGTCTCGAAATAGTTGTTAAAGTCGATTTCTGGAATGGCCTTCGAAACCTTCTTCGATTCGGCTTGTATCTATTCAATCTAGTCAAAACGATGTCACCAAAGTAGTTTTTGATTTTCGGGAATAGCTAGAAGTCGGTCGGAGCTAAATTAGGCGAATATGGCGGTTGGGGAACCACATACACGTACGTCAATCGACGATTTTTGAGAACCAAATCCTACACTTCCTTGACGTGGCGTTCATCGGTAGATGTCGAAGGACGCCAAGAACGGGAACCGTCTTCAACGCGATCTCTGCATTCTTTGAGCAACTTATACCTATCAAAACACTCGCTCTGGGAATTGCTTTTTCACCAAAAGCATTTCCGAGCATTTTCAACGTTTTAGAAACCGAAATTTCATTTTTGAAGCAAAATTTAATGCAGCTTCTTTGCTGAACTTTTTCACTCATTTTAAAAATCGAAAAATGCACATTTTTAGATGAAAGTATATAAGCGTATCTGATTATCTACTAAAGATATTGACACAGTTATCTGTTAAGGTGCTACCAACCTAAGATACTAAAAATTACTCGTTCGGCTTAGCCCGCACGATTTAAATAGAAAAGCCTTACTACTTTTTATGACAGTATAGAACATTAATGCCATATTTTACGCCAAATTTACAGTTTTTCTAATATCACAATTGAGAAGAAGGAGAATTTTATTTTATATCTGTCGACCTCAAATGTAAATGAGAAAAGTAGATCGCGATCGACATTTTATGCTCCAGCGGTTTAATTAACATCGTTAAGTTATGCACTGAAATAAACAAAACCTTTTTAGGTCCTCTGAACGTTGCTAATTATTATTTTTGTAAATTTTTGTAGCTATTTAATTGTTTATATAAGTTTTATCGGACCACTTTATGGTAAATAGAAATGTATCAAGCTTTAAATCCCTAAATCGCATAAAAATGCATCTATAAAGGAAATGGTGACCGTACGCTTTCTGTTACTCTGAATTACCAATATGAACTAAAAGCCGGAAGCCACTCAGTCTAGATCCAGATATTCTAAAAAAACAGCACTTCATATGATCGGGATACAGATTGGCAAGCAGCTAACACGAGAAAATTTAATTTTGCTTTCGACACTACTTCTAGTATAATTCTCATGTATCGGGATGGTCAATCAAACTGAAACGCTTTTGTTTAAACATAATTAATAACAAAATAAATTCAAATTTTTTTAATTTGAAAATTGTTGAGTTAAATTCATTCGAGTAGCTTAGTACTACAATTTTTTTCATATCAAAATTTTCTTAAATTCTGAAAGAGTTCCAATAATTTAAAATTTATGAAAGTCAAAAATGCCATTAATTATAAGATTTTGGGAAATTTCAACCAGAATTAAATTTTCACATTAATTTGTACTAATACGTACATAACTTCCTTAAAATTAAATTCGAGGTGAAATTTTCAAAAATCCTATAATTATTATTGAATCAAAATTAAAAGGTTTGATGGGATTTTCACTCATTTTTGACATTCATAAATTTTTAGTATTGTAAGGTATTTTTTTACTAAGAAAATTTTCTCTTTTTATAATGCGATGTTTTAAATTCATAAACTACCGATATTTTGTAAAATTTGAAAATTAATATCAAATTATTAAAATTAGAATCGTAAAATTCTAATATTCATTCAATTAGATCGAAATTCAGATTTTTAATTCGGAATTAATGGTGGTTCAATTTGCCATGCTTCCTATATACAATAGCAGACCTACAACGTTTAGGGACGGTGCTAAAAAATTTCAGATTAACCGAGAATTGTGGCTTGGTTTTTTAGAATATTTCAGTTAACATAAAACAATTGGAATGACAAAATATTACAACTTAAATTTTTATTCAAAACGCATGTCCGAATTTAAGATCATTTTTGAAACAGCCTCAAACCTATTTAGGAATTTGAACTGTTATTTTCTATTCAAAATGTTCACTAAAATTGCTTATTCGTACCCGAGCAAAATTAATGCATTAGTCTTTGCAGATATTTAAATATGACCACATCTCGTAGGGGTACAGGCTATTATTTCATAATAACTTTCCGCCTAAAATAAAATTCGATTCATTTTCGAATTTTATTCAAAACAAAATCCATGAACGTTAAAAACACAATTGAAAAAGTGGAACCGCCAGAAATTCAGCGTTTGCTAACCGAGACGTAAAATTTCTGAATGTTTTAAAATATTAAATTTCGATACACTATTTATAGAATTTTCAGAAATTTTACATTTGATTCAATTTTGAAGAAACAAACACGCAAGATAACTATTCTATATTTGGTAAAATATATTGGGTTAAATTTAAAATTTTAATGTTGGGTTTTAAAATTCAAGATTTTTATTTGAAATTGTAAATCCAAGGTTTGTTGGTGTGTTAAATTTGAACGTTGGTATCGAATTTTTAAAATTCAGAATTGTAAAAATATTTAATTCAATTTTCATCCAATTTTAACAAAAAAATGATTTTATATTTTGAAATTTTCAAATTTAAGAATTTTGTTTCAAGAATATATAAAATTTAAAGTTGAGTTTTGATATTATCGAAGCAGAATCGAATAAGATGTAGGAATTTGGCATGAGATGTGTTCTCTTCACTTCCCAGGCGCACTTAAAGATTACACTACATAAATACGGCCGCAATTTTTTTTTTTTTTATTACTTTCGATATCAATATCTGCTATAGGTACAAATAGTAACCTTTACAATGCCTAGGAAAGGCATCTTTAATGAAAATATCAAAAATAAATTTGCAAGATTAACACACTATTTCCTAACATCCAATTGGAAGAATGCTTTCACACACGCATAATAGTTAATCGTCTGAATTTCTCTTAAAACAAAATGCGTTAAATTTTGTAAAATTTAGCTTTTCTAGGGTAAATTGAATTTTTCCTACTTTTTACAGTTTGAATTAACCATTTTGTACAATAAATTAACTTTTATACAAATGTGCTTTTTGGACCTTTTGTACAATTTAAAGGAAGTTTAATTTAAATTTTTTTATTTATTTGAAGTTAATACTATATTTCCGAAAAAATGTAAGATAATTGGCGACTGGACTGATTGTACCACAAGTTAAATTTTATTCTGTTTACATATACTGTATACAAGTTGTATTAGCGAATTATACTAAAACAGTAAAAGATTCATTTATGATGAAAAATGGTTAATTCTAATTGGTAAAAAGTTTAATATAATTTCGTCAAAGATTTAATTTATTTTGAAAAGTTGCATTTACGTACACGATCAAGCATTACGCAAGTCTCCTGTATTATAAATGCGAATACCACAACCACTATACCCATGTTACAACACGACACCATTCTTCATGAAGCCAAAACCCCGTGAAGAAAGGCTTCAACATCGATAGCCAGATAAGTCTAATAGTGTGATATCCGCGCCTGGCCAGGCAGCCATCGTACACTCTTTTTACACAAAACCGAAGGATAGGATAGGATTATTAGTAGGAACAGACTCGATCCGGTTACAGACACCAAAGCGATCGATAGTTAGTGTTTTTTTTATGACAGCACAATGACAACACAATTTCCTGGTGCCGCAAGTTATTTTTCTGAAAGGCTGAAAACAACTATTATTATTCCCTCCACCATTTTATCCATCAGCGGTTGTGAGGGAGGCGAGATTTCGTTCCATCATTATGTTTCCATGCGGTCACCCAAATTTGTACTAACTGTAGCTAGTTTTGCTTGACGTTGTTGTTGAAATCGTTGCGTCTCTGCTGTCCCTGCTACTCGCCCCCCACGCCTAAAGACAAAACGTATGATGAATTATGTGCTCTTTTAAAAAAATATTACACGCCAGCAATCAACGTATTTAAAGAACGCAAACAGTTTTTTACGGCTGTACAAAAGTCCGCGGAAAGTGGGACAGGGTTTTACGCAAGTTTGATTGGTTTGGCTGGAAATTATATGTTTGAAAATCATTAAGAGCATAATTTGATAAATCAATTTGTAATGGGGGTAAATGAAGGTATACAAGAAAAATTGTGGGACAAAGATGAGAAACTGACAATTGACGAGGCACTAAAAATCGCAGGGAAATGGGATTTAAAGGAATGTTTTCCTTATGCTGCAACTAGGGTTGCCAGTTGTATTTCTTTTGGGAGACAGGGGCCCTATTTCTGTACACGATACGAATTTGTATACTAAACGAAAATGCTATTCGGTACGAAAATTAATTGGTATTTCTGAATACGAACGTATGACCTCTTTTAATTTTGGTAGTGTAGGCAAATGGAAATTTTGTTTTACGTGAAACATCCTTAAAATGACAGTGTAAAACTGAAAATAAACATAAATATGTCAAATTTTTGGCATCAATTTAGTTTTTAATTGGCTACGTGAATAAAATCGAATCCGCGCCATATTATTTTATATCAAAATAAAATAATTTTATTTAATAAAAGCAAATACAAATCTGTATCTAGAAAAATCCATAGCTACGTATTTCCTAAAATTTTAGTTTTATTTATTTAGTTTATTGTGATTGCGGGGTTGAGGGACCCGCTAATTTGTCAACAAATTGGTGTATACATAAAATATGTGAAATTTTGTTAAATAAAAAATATTTTCAATTACAAAAATTTGGCTTTCAGTTTTTAAAAATTTGTATTTCATTTAAAAATTAGAAATATAAATTTTTTGCTTGTTTAATTTTGGTGTCGTTAACTATTATTTCATCGAACCAAAATCCGTTCATGAACGAACAAAAACTGCTCGAATTCGTATTGTGAAATAAGGGAAATTTTATCACGAATCATGCTCACACGAATTCGTACAAGAAATAGACCTATTCGTATTCAAAAATACCAATGATACGAATTCGTAGATTTTTTGTTCGTATTCGTATTCAGAAATAGGGGCCCTGTGCTTCTTTTCTAGTTCCAAATTTATAATGTACTTATTTTCTGTAATTTATAAAGAAGTACATAAATGAACTTCTCTTTTCTAATAAAAGCAGAGTAAAAAATTAAGAGATTTTTTGGAAGTAATTTCCTGTATTGCTCTACAAAATGATAATGAATATTTCTATTTCATTCAACGAAATATTTTTCTGTTGTAGTTTGAACTTTTAAATTTAAAAAAGTGAAGTAAGTAGCTAGAATCGGTTAAGCGCCATTAGTGAATTTTTCGAGATTAGTTAAAGTGTTTGAAGTTCAAAGTTAGCTAATTCTTTTTTATTTCAAGATTAATGAATTATTGCGATTAGTGAACAAACCTCTAAATATATTGAAGATTCTTTGTTTTTATTCAGTTTAGTGAAAGTTCAAATGGCGCCATTATATGTAATTTGCAAATACAAGTTGGGCGGTTCTAATTTGCAAGTACAGATGGAACTATCGTTGATATTGTAAAAATACAAACAATTAGTAAAATCAATAAAAAAATTTAAATAATAATTAAAGATTTTAAATTATAATTTATTATTTTATCGCTTATGTAAACACAATTTAAAAACAATATCAAAAATCAGTCAATCAAGACTGACATTTGTTTTAATACCGACACCACGAATTCGTGGCGCCACTAGCAAAACCGTAGTCTGTCAATGCAATTATAGCTGATCGCGCTTAGATGCTCTAGTCTATCAATGGTATTTTACTCTTAATATTTTTTGAACCAGTAATAAATTTGCCGGACGACACGCAACAGAGTCTATTAAAATGAATAGGCATAAGATCAGTTTTTTTGTGAATGAAATTTTATTCAAACAAATCACCAGTTATCTATTTTAAATACAGTGAAATTGGAGTTTCTTAAATAAAATATAGCCATCAAGTTCAATAAATAATTGCGGGACACTACCAGTGATACTTTGGTCTATAAATACAAATCATAAATCAAAAAATTAGATTTGCCAAAGAGAAATTGTGTTTTGGTTATATACATATATATATAACTAATCTTACTACATTTATAGCACTAAATGGAACACGTTTCTGTATGGAGATTAGTGAAATTTTGTATCTGAGTTATTAAGCCTATTATATCAGTATTTCCTAATATAAAACCGAGAAAACCGAGAATATGAGAAAATCGAATTATTCACGCTCTGAAAATTTCTTGGGTCACATCATTTGTGGTTGGATTTCTTAAATAAAATTGGAGCTAAATTCAAGAAATATTTCAGAACACTACTAGTGATATTTTTTTTACCTAACCAATCGAACTAGGTGGCACATTTGTGGATGGTTTTTAATAGAATTTATTATCTGAACTTTAAGTAGTTCCTAATAAGAAATTGATTAATTCCGGCTCTGAAAAATTCTTCTTCTTAATTATACCGTGAATCCAATTCCGGAAATATTGCGGAACACTGCTAATGATATGAAATTTAGTTTTATATACCCAGTTTCAAATGGAACAATCACATTTGTTGATGGATTTCATGAAATTTATATCTGAAATATATAATCCACATTTTGTTGATGTATTTTAGTGACCTTTTATATCGAATATGTTAAACCAATGAAAAAAGTATTCTATAAAAAGTTACCAATCTTAAATAAACTAAATTACGTCCTGAAGATTTTTTGGACCATGTCATTTGGGATGGAGTGCCCGCAGAAGTTTGAAAACCCAGGACGACCGGTCACTACATAAATAAACATGCTCCTCATACTACTTTATTCCGGATATATACTTCTTTTCCTAAAATTTTATCTGGCAACCCTAGCTGCAACAACAGTAAATTATGTAAATAAAAATGATGCATCACCTAAATCAAAATATGATTACATGAGTGGGAGAAATATGAGCCGAAACCATATGGATGTGGATAATCGGATGCGAAGCCCCAGTAAACATCAGCGCAGAAGCCCAACACCAGAAGGCCAAATGAGAAGCAAATGTTTTAGATGTGGAAAACATAACCATAAACCGGAGAATTGTTGGTTTGCGAAGCTAAATTGCCATAGCTGTAAAAGGATGGGTCACAGTTCGAGAATGTGTAGTAAATTTAAAAATAATTTTAGTTCTGTATAAGTAGATAATTGTATATTAAGGAAAATTATAGTAACACTAACGTAGAAGCATTCATAATGGAAGAGAAGCACCAATTATGCTTGATATCAAAGTAGAGAATAAAAGTTTAACATTTCAATTAGATACAGGTGCGGGTGTATCGGCGATTTCCAAAGCTCTCTATCAGGGGTTATTTTCGAACATGCCTTTAGATAATGATAACATAATTTTAAAATTATATTCAGGAGACATACTTCAAGTAGTCGGTTTTTTTAGACTAAATATGGAGTAAAGGGGAGTAGTTAAGGTTATGAAATTAATTGTTGTAGAAAATGGGGGACCACCAATAGTAGGGCGTGATTTTCTAAAAAAATTTAACATTGGGTTATCAAACATCAATCAACTTGATAATAAAGCTAATTTGTTGGAACTTTTAGAAAATTATAAGGATTTATTCACAAAGGAGTTAGGCAAGTTTACATTAAATAAAATACATCTCGAATTTGAAAATCCGAAACCAATATTTTTTCGACCGCGACCTATTCCGTTTGCTCTATAAAGTAGAACGAGAATTAGATAAATTAGTTATAGAGGGAATATTAACGAATTATTTACAAGAATTATTTATTAGTATACCAACCCCACTGACACAAGCTACTTTGAGCTAAAGCTCATTCATAGCAGGTTGTGCCAAATAAGGGGAGCATTAATATACAAATTAAATCTTTGTTGTTATATTTGCACTATAACAGCTCAGTCGGCAGCGTTTATAATTTACCCGGTAAATTGGCATGTTTGTCGCTTGTAAATATTGTATTATTCATATGATGGACATACGAAAATCGAAACCTTGGATTATGGAACACCATTAGTTCCAATTTTAAAATCCGATGGTCATATTAGAATAAGCGGTGACTATAAGGTAACGATTAATAAGTTCGTTAAGGATTTTAATCATCCATTACCAAGAGTAGATGAGATTATGACTAAACGGCAAGGGGGAAAGAGGTTCACGAAGCTTGATCTGTCATGTGCGTACAATCAGCTTGCGAGTTAGACGAGGAAACCAAGAAGTTTGTAGCTTGGAGTACGCATAAAAAAATGCTGTATAATTTATAAATAAATAAATAAATATAATGACAAGTGTTTTATTGTAATGAAACATAACAGTTAAGCTCAAAATTTTAGTTACTAATTAAGTGTAAAATTACCCTTTGTATTAAATTATGCCAAATTAATAAAAGTTAAAAAAAAAAGATGTTATTGTAGTATTTTTAAATGCAGCATTTATCTGTCCAGAGTCAATTAAAATAATTCATCATCAGTAAGAAGTTTATTCAAATGGAAATTCATACTTTTCGCTGCTTCGGCGGTACCTTCTCAGAACAAGTAGCATTATTGTGTTTTCTAAAAAATTTGTTTCCATCAATTCAAATTTGGATGCTGCAATATGCTTCAATACGGCTGTCCATTGTGTAATTGTGTTCACTGTACGTAATGATGTTGGATTTATATCTGTGTTTTGCCAAACAGTTCTACCAGTTTTTATCTTTTACCAGTGTGTTATATGTGTTCTTTAGCTGATTTACGGATTTAGCCTGAAGTACCGGGTTTCGGTAAATTACGTCCTTCAGGTTTCAGTCGACCTAGATTCTTGAACGACCAACTAGTTGATATTGTTAACGGACAGAACACAGTCTCCCTTGTCTTCCTTTTTTAATTCACCAAACTGCTGAATTGGATGTTGAAGGTCACGTGATTCGAAAATGCTTAAAAACATCAAGCCAGGTGTTATTGCTTGATCCAATTTGCGAATGATTTTTAAAGCATAATGTTGGATTATTTCTGTATAAATGAGATTGTAAGCATTCAAAATGTTTCTAACGCCTTCTTACTATAATTCAGCACCGTAATAAAAATATTTGTCAATCAGAATACACCGCACGCGGCCCAGATAAATTATACATTTCGATGACAGTAGCCCATAAAACCAACTAAATAATACAAAAAAAACGAATTGGCCACACATTTTAACTTGGGTATATTAGCGATCCCTTATAATGATCCCTTCATTCAAATTTGAAATCCAATTCATCTTTTCTATCAACACAAGTATATATATATATACACAAAAAGGATTAAAAATTGATTTCAATTCAATTCAGAGACATGATCCCATTTTTATATGTTAAAAGCATAACATATTTGAATGTATATACCCTCGTTTCATATGTACGTCAGACAATCAACAACATTTTAATCTAATCACACCCCGTGATTGTATAACAAAAAAACATTTATTTTAATTGCAACATTTTTCGGATACCGCATAATTTAGGATATAGATTTTTACAGATAGGGGTTCGTTGCGCGAAATGATCGCACTAACAAAAACAAACACACAAAAAATATTGTATAATAATTTATAGAGGAGAGGGGTAGGAGTTTATGTGTTGATCATCTCATGATGATATCTGTATTTTATTATATGTATGTACAACAGACATATGACATAATTTTGTGGGAGCCTGTCTCGTCGTGTGTACACAAAAATTAATTTGTTCATTTATCAATTTTGTGTGTCGCATCCCCGTCTCGGTGTGTTTAACACACAATGGAATCCTTTTTTTTTTGTGACTTTGATGATGATATTTGTATTATTATTATATGAAATATGGGATTATTATGTAACTGATTTAACACACACACACATTATGTACATAGGGGTAATTTTCACTCCTATTATATTTAAAAGGGATGAGAATGGAGAGAGATATAATTGATAAAAAAAAAAACAAATTCGACTTACCAGTTTCACGATCCGACCGATCATCATTGTATATATCACCTATTTGTAATGGGACGCGTGGACCTAATAACAATTCACATCCCGATGGTATGTCTTTTATTACTTCGTACCATAGCTAAAATAAAAACAGAAAAATGTTATCGATTGCATAACGTACATGAAACCATAACTTACATAACCCGCTATTAAAAAATGTTGTAAATTAATGTGTTCACTATGATTTGAGGAGCTACGTATATGTTTAATCCAATTTGTTGATTCGGCGGTCGCATCCAACCATCCTCGTGCTTTTGAACTAACGATTATCTGTAAACAAAAAAAAAACAAATCGATTACATCTTTTATTCCAACCAAATAATTTTTTTTATAAATTAGCTATTCGCCGCTAGATGCCACCACATATTATATCGAATACACAATTTATACGTGTATAGTGTTTCTCAAACTTTTAGTACAAAAATATTGGGTTGAAGAATAAAATCTGTTTGGTGTTAAATGGAGCGTAAAAAATTTAATTAGAAATTTGAAAATTTAATTTAAAAATTGTTTTATGAGTATGGGAAAATATTATATCGTTGTCAATCATATATCAGTTTGTGACACTTGTTTCGGGTCGTTTGAAATTCTACCGACAACATAAACATTCTAAGAAATTTCGTTTTCTGTTTTTTTGTGTGTCTTTTGCTTTATGTGTGTAACACAATTGTTTGACTTCTTTTGGGAGTTATAATTGGAAATACACGCAGGTAATCATTGTCACGTTTTAAAGATTAAGACAATTTTATGAATCGCAACTTAGTACAATACAGTCTCTCGCAGACTATAGTAAATAATATATGTCCAACCCTCCATGTAATTACTGTACTACATTATATGATTGTTGTGTACAACATAGATCCAAATAAAATCATAAAAATGTACATTAAAATGAAGGGTCAAGTGTGCGACTGACTACCAGATTTTCATTTATGATTTATTACCCAACCCGATTATTCGTTTTATTATTATTAGTATTAAACAACAATTTTACATTAAATTACCCTCGATCTAGCCGCACCACCCCTTCTCACTCAACTTATTATGTTGTGTGATAATAAATTTATCGATTTTATCATTTTGGCTTTTTTGTTTTTAATTAAAACTCGACGATGACCATAAAAAAATTGTTCTTTAAGATATTTGTCTTGCGCATAAATTTATCGTTTGTATTGTGTATGTGTGTGTATACCAACCGCCCCCTTATTATATACATTTTTGTGTGTGCATGGATGACCACTGTTTTCACTTAAGAACAGATGTTTCTTATATATAATTCATTTAACAATAACAGTTATGATATTTAATAATAAAATTTTTGTGATTTTGATTTCTAGATGAATGAATACCCCAACTAAGTATACCAACCCCCTTCGGGAAAAAAAAAATTCCCAATAAAAATGATATTAAAACGAAAAAAAAAAAAAAAATCTTCTGCTAACTTTTACTCGTATTTTGTGGATCTAACGTTCTGTTAAAAATTTAGATAAATCGTTTTTTCAATTCTCTCGACAAATGGAAACCAACAAAAAAAAATTTCCCGATTTTTTTTTTTTTTGGGAGTGGATTTTCTCTGTGCTATCATATTATATTGCGGTTGCGTTGTGTCGTCGTCATTGTCGGTTTGTGATATTGTGTCGTTTTATTTATACATCTCAGTTTTGGTATTTATATACCAAAAAAAAAAGCGTTCGTTCCATAAAAAAAAAGCTACAAAAAGTTCAATCAATATAAAATTATGTATTTCAAGTATGGGTGGGTGTCGGTTGGTGGGGTTGAATGAAATTATGATGATGTTGATGGCTTAAGGAAAATAAAATGTACATAAAAGTTTTTTTTGGTTGTTTTGTGCGGATAATATCTGACGGTGTATTTATGGCAAATGTGAAATATCAAATTGATTCGTTTTTTTTTTGTATATACGAGTATGTATGTACACATAAAGCACACGATGATGACAAGCTAGATAATGGATTTTTGTGTATTATTCTGTTTAAGGTCGTAAACTATGTACCTATATAAAGGGGGAGATACGCAAATGTTTCTTAAAACTCGCCCCTAACATCATTTTTAAGGTGATGCTCAAGTGAGCGATTTCGATACTAATGTTTGTTTGGCAAGGGCTAAACGAGAAACGCTATATTTTACTTAACTTGGTTAACATAACATCGTAACTTCAATAATTGCAACCTGAGGTAACAAAGAATATCCCGCTTTTGTAATACCTGTGTTCGTTCTCGTATTATACCGTGTAAAATTTGTCTCGGTCAGACGAAGCATTAGCATAATGAGGAGTGAAATCCTTGTCACTCGGAATGATGAATGGAAATAATTCGAAGAATGCTTCGAGGGTGTCATACAGCCAGCCGGATCGATTAAGAGAAAAAAACATTAAAATTTCAAATTTGTTTCCTATTTGGCTTCAAACCTCTTTATATCTTTCTAGAATTAGAATTCTAGATGTTCAATAGCAATTGAATTCAGAGATTCTAAAAATATTGAAATTTATGAGCAATTTTGTAATTTTCGAGTTTTGGAATTTTAAATTTACTGACAGCATTAAAAACTGTATTACATAGAAATACAGACCAGGTCGATCAGAGGATTGTTTAGTCTCCAACTTGACATTGGATTTTTGTTAGTGGTTGAGCGAGAACTTTCAGCGAGAATTCAAAAATAGAGTTTTAGACGAGACAGATTCCTTTGGGAACACCGGCATCTAATATGTGAGCTGAGAATGTCGCACCATCCTCCAAAATTCTCAATCCATGAATTCAACGAAGAGTGGAGTCCAATTGTTCCCAAATTTTACAGTAAATCAATATACAAGGCACGAACGAAAGCCAGTGGCGTAACTCCAAATTTCGGGCTCCCCTCCCCCCTTCACCTCCAAACAATTTTCTTGGACCCCTAAAATGCTTCTTATACCTATGCACAAATAAAGCTTTTAGTTTAAAAAGTTTTTTCTCGTTCTTAATCTGCACCCTATGTATAATATTATAACGCCGTATTCAAGTTGTGTTTCCCGTACACAATAATTATATGTAGGCCGTTTATCGTGATCACCTCATGATCATATTTGGCTAGTCTAGTTGTGATTGCGACAGCATTAGGTTATGCCATAAGATTTATATTAATAAATTCCATAATAATAAAAGTGTGTTTGATTTTTCCCCTGTTGTATCTTCAGGTTGGATAATTGAAACTCCAATTTATTATTTATTTAGATAACTTTCTTTATTTCAGACAGGTGTTGAAAAAGTACAAGATGGATTCTGTTCTGCCTCTCGAGGTTGAACATAGCTACAATTTCTTACATATAATATTATAACAATATAATTATAACAGTTATCACGATATAACAGTTCCTCCCTTTTTTTTTGAAAGAAAATTTTTGTTTACAAAAAAAATTTGTTTTTCCATTGTTACTTGCAAATAAATTATATAATTCAAGTTTATTTATTTACTTTTTCTTTAATGTTTAAATTAATAATTAAAAAAATTGAGTTTGTTTTTAGAGATTCATTTTGTAAATTGGTTTGCGAATCCTAGAACTTTTTCGAATAACCGTTCCTTGTGGATGGGACATCAATGGAACTTGTTCACTTTCAATATTTATTTTACCGGGATCTGGAGTAGATGAAGATTGCTCATGATCATTAATGAATTGATCCAGATTTGATTCAATAACAACACTATCTGGTAATGATGGATTTCCGGAATCATTGGATGGATAACCGTTAAGGCTTGGCTCGGGCTCTATAACCTTGTCACCTATTCCGTAAATTTGGTCAATATGCCTGTGCCATTTCTGACCATTGTCTAACCGTACATTATAATGTAATTTTCCCATTTTGTCTTCAACCTCACCAAATTTCCATTTTTTATTTCCACTATAATTCCTCGCTGCCACTCTATCACCTAATTCATAACTTCTGATGGTTTTATCTCGTTTTTCTTTGGGAACCATAATTGAAAATTTATTTTTCTCTGGGTATTTAAATATTAACTCTGAAGGAGAAAATTTTGTAACAGGATGAGGCGTGATTCTGTAGTGAACCAGAATTTGTGCCAACCGAAATTCCAAATCACCTTTACTTGGATTCATGGCACGAATTTTCGTCTTGAATGTCTGCACGTATCTCTCTGCCTGAACATTAGTCGCAGGATGATATGGAGCCGACCTCTTGTGTATAATTTCATTCGATTGCAAACAATTTTTTGAACTTTGGATTTACGAATTGAGTGCCATTGTCAGAACATAACACACTTGGTAACCCAAAAATTGAAAATATATTTCTGAGCAATTTGATCGTATTATCCGTATTAATTTGTTTCATAAGGTGAATTTCGGGCCATTTGGTATACGCATCTACTAAAATGAAAACAACCGTAAAAAGGTCCTGCAAAATCCACATGGATCCGTTCAAACGGTTGAACGTGATATTCCCAATGATGGTTTGACCGGATGGGGGGATTATTTTTGTTCTTTGAACAATAAATACAATTTTTCACTAAGTTTTCAATATCTCTATCAAAATTACTCCACCAGCAAAAACTACGACCTAAACTTTTCATACGTGTACTCCCAAAATGTGCCAAATGTAAATCATTTAATATTTTTGATTTCAAAATTTCAGGGATGACAACCCTTGATCCTCGCATTAAACAATCGTTTTGTAATCAGAATTCTTGTTGATCAATACCAAATCGGTCTACATAAGAAATAACGGTTCCTTTACGCTATCCTTCTAATAATGGTGTCAGGGCAACATCGTTTGCCTTGGCATATGCCAACTTACTGTGACTCTGATATCGTCTATGAAAACAGCTACTCCCTCGATACCAGTTAAAATATTTTCTATTTTCCTTTGCCATTTGGCCGGAGAAGAAATGAATTTACACCATAAAACAGTCGTTTACTTCGATACAGACCTTATTGAGTGCTAAGCGTAATTCCCATTGCAGGTAGGCACTTTTAAAATCGATTTTTGAAAACTTTTCGCCTCCGGCCAAATTTTCAAATAATTCGTCTGTAGATGGTAGCGGATGTTGGTCTATCACTAGCTGTGGGTAAATTGTTATTTTAAAATCACCGCAAATACGAATTTTTCCGTTTGCCTTGACCACGGGTACACTTGGTGTTGCGTTATCACTGTGGTCTACCTTTACCAGAATGTCTTGCGCCACTAAACTTTTAATCTCTTCTTCGACACAGGATTTCAATGCAAAAGGTAACGGGCGTGCCTCTACAAAGAGAGGAACACTATTCGGTTTTAACGTAAACGAAACTTGTTCACCTGTAATTTTACCTATTTCGTCATGAAATAGGTTTGCATATTTTTTAATTAAACTATCCAGAGAACTTTGTACTGAATCAACACTATTAATTGAGCTAGAATCTAATAATTTTGAAAAAAATTTCCAACCAAACGCTACCATCCAATCTCGACCCAAAAGCGCGTGTTTGCTGCCTTTCACAACATACAACTTAAGTATCTTGGATTTACCAACCAAATCGACCCTAACCTCTGCCAAACCCACAATTTGTAAATTATTATTACAGTAAGTGCTTAGTTTTATATCCGATGATTTCAATTTCTCATTATTAAATTTACTAATATATTCACTATGAATCAGTGATACGGCGGCTCCATTGTCAAATTCCATATTAATTGGTACATTATTAATTTTTACTTTAAACCAAATTTTACCACTATTTGGAACTTTGACACTGGACTCGACGGTATTTATATATTTCACTATTGAACATTCATGCAGATTTAATTTTGGTTGATATTCAACGTTCTCAATTACGTTCACATTCTTCTTTTTACAAACTTTTTAGATTTTACAAACCACTTTGTTTGCACGTGTCAGCACATCGAAAACATTTAATATTTTTTGCTGTGTTGCTTACTACTGCATCTGTTGACTTTTGATTCTCCCTGGAAATTGTGCCATTTGTACGTATATTCACACTTCCTTTGTTTTTATGTTTTTGATGAAAAAAGGAGTGCACACTTTTAAATTCTTGTGCATTTAATAGACCCTTGCTGTCCCCAACTTGCTAATTCGACTGCTTTTTGAAGCGTTAGCTCTTTATGCTCCAATAACCTATCTGTTATACGTCGATCCCGAATTCCGCAAACTAATTGGTTTCTTTGTGCCGTTTCCAAAAATTTGCCGAAATTGCAAGTAATTGCCATCTTCCGCAGTACAGATTCATATTCTCGAATCGCTTCGCCTTCCAATTGCACTCGATGGTGAAATTTAAAATATTCTGCAATTTCCAATGGTTTGGAGTTATGGTAATTTGATAGAAACGTTGTTATTTGTTTGTATTTCATATTTTCCGGTTGCTCCGGAGCAACATTATCGCATTTATGTTATTGTACGGAGTAATTCAAAAACGGAAATTTAACGACAAAACTAAAGAATTTTTAAATCAAAATGTTGAATTAGATAATAACCCCAGGGATTTAGAAAATATTAGGAAAATAGCGACCGAGAATATTGAGAAAAGCCAAAAATATAACGAGTTATATTTATTATAATAAGGAAAGAAAGGAGCCGACTAAATACGGAAAAGAAGATCTGGTTATTATTAAAAACATTGATACGACACCCGGAGTAAACAAAAAACTAGTTCCAAAATATCGGGGTCCGTACAAAATAATAAAATGTTTGCCGAATGATAGATATTTTATAGGGGATATAGAAGGTTTTCAGATTACAGGGAAACCATTCGAGGGCGTATTTGACGTCACCAGAATTAAACCATATTTGAAGGTGTGATCGGTTCTCATGGCAATTGATTTCAGATATTGTTACTTAGAATTGTTTATTTTGTAATTTGTCGGATAGTTTTGATACGGTAATATGGTTTTGATTCAGGTTTGATGGCGAGTTGATGACATCAGCTTACTATGGTTTTATTTATATTATATTTAGTTGTAAGAAATGAAGTCTATAAAAAAAAAATATTTTATGTATTAATTTATAATTAAGTTACATTGAGGTAAATACTATAAATTGAGGGCAATCTATTGGCCGAAACTGTAAGGTGATGTAGAATGAAGTTAGTTGAAATAACATAATGTATGTAGGGAGAAAGAAATAATGAAATGATATAATGTATGTAGGGTAAAAAAACTAAAAAGAACGGGATTGTTGTGTTTGAGTCGTCATAGAAGACGCATGTAATTTTAAGTTATCGCCATTTTGTGGGCGAATTGATATAAAAGTAAAAATATAAATTGAGTTTGTACAATAATAAATTTTAATTTGTAACCGAAATTATTTTGTTTAAATAAAAAACTATTACCCGGAAAAATTTCTAATTATTTAAAATTACCAAATTTCAAGTAAAACGCAAAAATCAAAGACGGACGGAGTTTAAAATAGTGCAGTGCAATAAAGACCAAAGAAATAAAGCCCGGTGGTGTTATTTTTACTTTCTTATACAAAGTATAAAGAAAATATAGGAATCAAGACAATTTTACAGCTCGAGGTTTTAACGAAAATGGTCATCTTAGGTATAGGTCTAAATTGACCATTTCTGGAAAATGCCTGTATGAATGTGTTTGTAACTCAAAAACTAACACCTCTAGATTTATAAAATTTTTACAATTATCTTTTTACAATTTTATTACAGGAGATGTCATGCAAATGTTTGCATGAATATTACAGTTTATAAGTTTAAAAACTTATTTCGATCTTTATAAAGAAATTCTTGTATAAGAAAGTCGGGTGTTGGCATCAACAGAAAACAGATTTTTTTTTTTGGTACAAGGACATTACTACTTTTATGATTTGGAAATAAAGGCCAACTATAGAAAAGCAATTAAGACCAGAGAAAGCTGCTGACTTAAATTTTCACACTCGTTTGTAAATTCTGGAAAAGGGAAAATTAAATTAAAAAAAACACAATAAAATACTAAAGAATTGACATGCCAGATCCCACTTAAGCAAAAGTAATTGATTGGAAAATATCAAAGTGTAGACAAAACATGTTTACAATTTTCTCCGAAAAATATAAACTAATAATGCTTTATTTCGCTGGTTGCACCATTAAAACTATGTACTTTCATGAACAGTTGAAATTTAAAATTCGATTTTCCCGTATTATCTACTCATATTGTCCTGCAGACAAAAAGATTTTATCGCTCTTATAACTTCTTTTGATAGAAGAAATACAAATGTTAAAATTTTCAAAATATTCTTCGTTTTCAGTTTATAATTAAAGTAAATAATTGTTTTTTGGTCAAATTTGTTTTAGACAAAATTATTCTAGTCTCCTTTGTTCAATTGAAATTATATGTAAAAGAAACCGTGAATCATTCTAAATCGAGTTTACTTAACCACCTGAGCCAAACTAACCTTATATTTTCAAAAAGAAAACTAGTCAAAATTGTTTGTGTTGCGTTATAATTTTTGATCGAAACAGCTTTCATTTTTTGACTGTAATGTTTTTGTCTGGCAATCCCGTCATCTAAGCGGTTAGTTAGTACACACAATTTTAAATTTAATAAACCACATAAATTACCATATTCAGTGACCCTGGCTTAAAACAACTTAATTAAACGTTTTTTGTTTAATTATTTAGTTAGATTAAGAGTTGGTCAAGTACTGCGAGCCTGTAATAATTTTAAATTTTTTAAATATTTTGCTAAAATATTAAAATTTAATTGAACTTGCCAGTTTAAGCGCTTGAAACGAGTTAGTAATAAAATTTCATAAACTAGCAGAGATATTTAAAAAAAATTTAAAAATTTAGTAAGAACCTACTTTGATAATACTTTCGAAAGTTCAAACACTTCGGAAAACTTTCAAAATTTAGTTAAACTTCAAAACTCTCAAATTCTAAATAGAAAAATAAAGATTTTCATTGAAATACTGAGTTGAAAAATTTCGAACTAAACGCAAATTTATGAAATTAGATCAAATTTCAAATTATTATTGATGAGAACTGAAAACCTACCACTTTTAACTAATATCCCAATATTTGCGAAAATTTGGACATTGGCAAACTATAAATAAGGTAATATTGTTCCATTTAAAAATTTGGATAAATTATTAAATTAAGAAGAATCCACAAAACGTTAAAATTCCAAATAATTTTCAAAAAAAGCTAGAACATTTTAAAACTCAAAAAACCTGCAAAAAATCCCAGGAGAACTTCCAAAGGTCGTACCAGGGAAGAGTAAACTTCAGATGTTTATCAAATTTTGGAGCATATATCCAATTTAGTGAAATAAATTATAGAATTTGACATGCTATGCAAATAATAATGAAATTCCAAATTTGAGTTATTTACAAAATTGTATTGTAAACCATTTGTTAATTTCTGAATTTACCAATTTAGTGAAATATAGTATATTCTGAAACTTGACATGTGATCCAAAAAACATGAAATTGCAAATTTCAGTAATTTTCCAATTTAACTTAGCAATTTTATAAAGTAACTACCAAATTTCATTATAAACCATTTGTTAATTTGTGACTTTACCAATTTACTGAAGTGAATTCTAGAATTTGTCATGTTACCCAAAAAATATTTAAATTCCAAATTTCAATAATTTAACTTAGGAGTTTTATAAAGTACAAAATTGTATAATAAACCATTTCTTAATTTCTGAATTTGACAGTCAATCTAATTGAATTTTATGAGTTTCCGGATTTTGGTTCGTTTCAGGTTAATAAAGCTTTTAAAAAGTTTAGAATATTTTTGGAATATCAGAATTTAAAATTTCCCACTATTTTACATTTGCACAACGACTAGCAGTAATGTGGTCTAAACAATGTTCTTTTTGATTTGCCACATTTCCTGATCTCTCAGATAAGAAAGCTCCCGGATTCAACTAAAAAATTTCACAAAAACCTGTATTCCTCAATTTCTGATGAAATAAATCTGATAAAATTAAAAAAAAATCGAGAATTTCGTAACAAAAAAAAATCTCAGAGCATGCGTTGGGCTGAAACACACAATAATTAAAAAACTTAGAGCCTCTCACGCTCTTGTTAAGAGTTTTAGAGTTAAGTAAAATGAAGATTATTAAATTTCCCGAATTTTTACCTTCTTTCATTAGTAAATCGAAAATTTGGGAATACGCCTTATGTGCTCATACACCGCATCAAGAGTTGAAAAAAATATTCAACTTTTGAATTCTATCTAACATTGATATTACGATTATAATTTTAAATCAAAAGAGTAACAAATTTTTCAATTAAAGTTTCAACTTTCTTTTTAATAAAATTAACATTCAACGAGCTAACAATAGCATTTCATCAATCATCAGATAATAAGAATTCCTCAAATTACTTTCACAGGACGTCAAAAACAATTTGCTTTAAACTCAATAAATTTACGTATTACAGGTGAAGTAGATAGTGCTGATGGCAGCCTGTACAAGGGTTGTAAAACAATTATTGGCCTTTACGCGGCCAAACAACAACCAAATTCATGTGTACCACGTTCAATAATCAATAAAAATCTGAAATGGGAGGATTAGACAACTTTCTTTAAGGAAATAATTTATCGAATAACAGTCACTTGTTGAAAAAATCGCTGAGTTGGCCCAAGAACCATTGAGAAAATTCTCCAGATGTAACCAGTTCTCCTGTACAGTTATATTTATTTTCATGGTTAATTAGTTTGAAAAATTCTCAATCCCCTAAAACTTGGTTGTAACTTTTAGCATATATGAAGTGTTTTTAAAATTGTTTTATTATAAATCCTGAACTTGGAAGTTTAGGAATTTAATTTAAATATTACGACCCGTATTTTTAAACGAGGAAAAAGAAAAATCGAGCAATTCATTCCCTATTTCGTATTTTTAAACAAAGATGAATCCACTGAATCAATGGATCATCGGAGCTTTGGAAAAATCGGAAATATAAAAAGTCATTTACGATATGTCAAATGGCATATACTGCACACATAACACAAAATATACATAATAAATTGCAAATTTAACATTTTATTTTAACATTTAAAATTTTGTTGTTTGGATCTTCCCATCCAAATATCCTAAAGTCTTTCACGATAGGATAGATGTGGAGTTTTACATAAAGGAAGAGTTTCGACTCCGAAAGAAGGGATTCATTATTTAACCAACACCGCTCGCTCTCCATTTTATTTATTTCTTGCACGATAATGTCACAAATCACGACATTGACTAAAGACTAATACCCCCGCCCCCCCCCTCCTCCCCACTTCCCAGACTTATGTAAATAAGTATGTTGGCGAGGTAAATTAAAATAAGCATGTTTCTATCCCTTTCTTACAAAAAAAAATCTAAAATGGAAACCAAAATTCGGGTTTTTATTGCATATGCCTACATTTTAATATTATGCAGTAATAAGGTTTTATAAAACATTGAATTAAAAATTATTTAATAGTTAAAAATAAAATGCGTTGGTGTCAAAATATAAAATAAGTACATATGTGAAATCAATTCACAAATCGATTTTAATGCTTTTAGGATTACCGCGTTTCTTTAACTTAACTATCGTAATCTAGCTAAATATGAAAACAAGAAAGAAAGACAGAACGTATTATTTTATTTTCTGTTTAATTTTAAAATGAAATTGAAATCGCGATCTGAGATTATTACGATAATGGTTGTGTCTGTCAATGGTATAAAAAAACAAAAAATATTGAGAGTAAAAACAAGCAAAACAATTGACAAATGTCCGAAAATCGCCAATTTTAGCTTCGTTAAAAATTATGACACAAAAAATCAACGGATTTATCCACGCTTAAAATTACCAAAAGTAACCTCGGCTAAATCCGTTGATTTTCGAAAACTGTGGGTTAACTCGTCGATGTATCCTTGTTTAACAATACGAGTAAATATTGTTTATCTAGAAGTAATTTATAAGCAAGGCACTATTCTAGAATTAAAAAAAAAAAAAAATTTATAAAATTCTGAACTCGGGATAATTTCAAATAATATCTAGTTGAAATTGTGTTTACAAAATCTAAAAAACTTTAATTCAGAATTTGACAAATTTTAGTATTTTCATAAAAATTGACCCTACTAAATGTTTCTGTTAAGAAAATTGCTCATTGAAAATTTTGTTTATAATTCCAACTTTCACTAAATCTATTTCAAGCTCTGAGTGAAGCACTTAATGGCGCATCCTTCAAATCTGTCGATTGTAACTTTTTTAATAATTTTGCTATGGAAGAACTTACGGAATTAATTTTTCGTAACCTTTTTCAAAATGTACTAACCAATTTTTCGCCGTCGAATTCTTCTGTTCCAAAATTACCAAAAAAGTTACAGTCAAGAGTTTGAAAGTATGTTCCATGAATTTTTTTTTTTGGTTTTAATCTATGCAATCTGTTTTGGGGCTCAAGGCACTCCCAACTCTTTCGCAGTTTACTTTTATCGTCCTACTTTACGCAGTAGTAGAGAAGTCGAGGACGTACGGCTATAGACCCGCTTTGTATAAACCACCTGCACATTGCATTGCTTCATGCCAACCTATAGTGCTGACATGAAAGGTGGGTCGGCCCATGGATTCTGCACTCTCAACAGGGGGTCACAGATGTGTTCATCTTCATCACCGATCGTAATCAGATGATGAAAAATCCCTTTTGCATCCCGCCCCTATAGGGATTCGAACCCGGTACCTCCCCATCCAACCGCCGCAGCTTTAACCACTACGCCGTTTGCTCGGTGTTCCATGAAATTTAACCAATATCGTATGCACTAAAATGCCACACATTTAGTTTCTGTTACTATTTTGATAGGTAAGCAAGCCACTTAACGAACGTATTGAGGTCGATTAGAAGGTCATTGACTCTAGAATGTACATATTAGGCATTACAGGACTGGAATTTATGAGAAGTTTGGGATTGCTTATATTTGATACAGTAGATCATTTTTCGGAAAAAGTTTTTTTTTGGTAAAATTTCGAAACACGAAAATGTTAAGACGTCAATAAAATTTGAAATTTCAGAATTTGTGCAAATCAATAAAACCTATTAAATGAAAATATCATATTTGGTATGGTCTGGTGTGGAATGAGCATTACCATGAGCCTTCGTATGGTTTGTTTAACCAAATTGCCAACCCTAGCAATTTGGTAAAACAGAAAAATTTGATCACACTTCATCATTTGCACGTATTTTCGATTTTAAAATGTCAATTTGGATTTTAAAATATTTTATAATTGATTAAAATTTAAAAATAGCAAAATTGCTGTCAAATCTATATCTGAGCTTAGTTTGTTATCAATTTCAAAAACAAAAATAATCATAGACATTCACAAATATATTCAAATTTGAAATCGTATATTCCGAATTTTGTGTAATTGAAAATAACTTTCAGGTAAATCGTATTGAAACAAAATTTTAACATAATATATTTCAATATTCAGAATTATATCAAATTTTAGAACTTCGGCGTATTTGCTACTAACTCAAAGATTGGTTAAAGTTTGAGGTGGATTGAAAGAAATACTTGATTTGACTATAGAAATTCCTTAAATACCCAAATTTTATTAAATTTTAGAATTTAGACTAATTTTTAATAACGTTTTGAATATAACAAAGCTGAAGGAATAACGTATAAAATACTTCGCTATATTCAAATTTTATTATAAATAATTTGAAAGGTAATCCCGGTATAATACCATCAAAAATACTTACAAAGCTAAAAAAGTAAGGATCAATGTCCATTTCATTTTAAAAATGGACGATTCGGTCAATTTTCGCAACACATATAAGGATAAATAATTGTATATCCACCACAATGAAATATTTTTTTTTTAATATAACTTCGTTATATTGAACAGTTGATCAGCTAAAATAAGAATTTCTTTATATGGAAATGTACTACGGCCAAACAAAAGAGATGCGAATCTTCGTTATAATTAAAATTTGATTAAATCGGCATTCGGTATAAAGAGATGTACCGGTCCACTCGCTCACCCAACTATGCAATTTTTGAATATGGGTTTATTCATGTGTTCGATTAAATTTCAACCATTACACTCACAATAATACCATAGGGATTTTATTGTATTAGAAAATAATGTCGCTACTGACAAATTTTCCAATCTCAGACACAATTTGATAATAATTTTGTTAGAAATCCAGCATATTTTTAAATTAAAGAAATTCCAGATTATTTTTTTTTTTAATTTTTGAGGGATACTTCAATCTGATTATTTCTTAAATTCATATCTAAAATTTCTTTCTTATACACTCAGATTTCTATAAAATTTCCAAATTTTAACAAATTATAACTTTCTAGCAAAGCTGCCGCCTTCTTTTTAGTGTTTGGCAGGTTTGTCGGTTTAGACAAAAAAACAACTCCCAGTTCACAAATATCGGAGACTCTACTGAACTGTGTATCTAATGTATGGAATCTTAGCACAAGACAGTCGCATCCTACACAACAAGGGCAACTTATTCCTTACATTCACTAAAAGCATCAAGTTTCTTTTGCATACGCTCAGAATCAACAATATATGTAGAATTAATATTCGCATATATTTTTAGGTCAGTGGCCTATAAAGGCACTTACAAAACTTGAAACGCTGGACCACATCATTAATAAATATCGTAAATAGAAGTAGTCCAAGGTGACTGCCCCGTGAAATACGGGAAGATATCTGAAATAAGAAAGATCTAGCTGTTGAGATCCTTGAATGCATCATTCGAAAAATCATGAGGTTAGTAATCTTAGATCTGCCCTACACAGTTAAAAAATAACTTTAATTTTTAATTCAAGCCTTGCATTAGGACTCATGTAATACAAGTTATTATTAAATTGTAAAGTAATGAATGCTTTAACATGAATTTTAATGCAATTATGAAGATTTCTAACGCAGTATTTGCATTAAAACTTAATTTTAATAAAACTATTAAACATTGTAAAGCAACCTGCTCAAATTGAAAAATAATACCAACATATAATTCGCTAAAATAAGCGGACTTAAATGTTATATGAATAATAAATTCATGCACGTATTTTGCTTTACTGATATAAAATTCGCTAAATTAAATCGACTAAATGACAAATAAAATAATTGGGTTTTCTGAATTCGAAAATATCTATTACTTTAAAGGTAAGCTTTTCAGTTCTTAATTTATAATTTATTGCTAGGCGACTATAAAGTGAACTAGTCCGCCAATGAAAAGAAAATAGTTTTTTAAAGGAAACTGCTCTTCGAGATTTCGACCTTCAAGGCACCAAAAACAAAGATCAAATGACCAACTCCAGAAAAGAAGAGCTAAACTTTCGGAACTTTAATGCAACTTGTTTTAAAATTTAATACTCTTAAAATATTTTATTAATGCAGTCTTTGATAAATTTTAATGCAGTTGATTGACGGTTCTTTTACAACTTACCTTACTTTCTAATGGAATGTTGAACTAAAATTTAATGTAATTGTTGTATTACAAATTAATGGAAATTGTTTTAAAATCCTATTTTAATACAAGCTTTGTATTATTTTGTGATACAGCCTTCCACTGGACCTATATGTAATACAATTTATATTACATAAGCAATATTTTTTAACTATATATAAAGCGATGTTGACGCAATCTTATTCTATGCCTTATGTGAAATTATATTCTAGACATAACCAAAGATTCGAAAAGCTTAGGAATCGCAGAGAGAATTGAAATGCCTCTATAACAGGACTTTGACTTAACTTGATGTAACTTACATCAACTAAGACTTAAAAATGGGAATAATAACAGGAATTTGTCCAAATATCAGGAAATATTCTACTAGAGAGACTAACATTAAATAAATAACACAGCGGTTCCCACAAAGAACGAGCACACTAATTCTGGATTGAAGGTGCCACACCGTCTAGACCCGTACTACTTGCAGTATTTAAACCGTTTAATCCATTTAAAATTTCCTAGGCAGAAAGTTGGATTACGACATTTGATTTATATGTATACTCATCACCTGAAGGGTTAAAAAAATCGAAACTGTCAAAGGAGTCCCGAAAAAAATTAGCAAACGCAAGACAAATTTCAGATGAATGATTATATCGTCGTGTACAAATAAGAGTATTACATCTGCAAACCATTAATTTTTTTGAAGGGGCATCTCAAGTTTTTAATGTTAAATTTGGCTTAATTTTTTTTAAATAAAATTCTTGTCCCACTTTCTGGAAAGAAGTTTATCTTAAAAAAAATTAAGCCGAAATTACCATTAACAACTTTAAAGCCTCTTCAAAAAATAGCGATTTGTAGATGTAATACTCTTATTTGGACGCGACGATATGTTATAACCCTTGCTTAATCTTGTGGTTTTCTTCTTTTATTTATAAACGCAAAAATCGTTTCGGGTTACAAGAAAGAGAGAACCTTATAGAGAGAAATGAGAACCTTAAAGTCTTTACATAATACGCGATACTTTAATTTGTCGTTTACATTCCCAGACCGCTTATATGGCTTAAACAATCTTGTTTTCTTGTTGGCTATATTTTTCAAACGACGATTGAACCATGGTTCAGCATATACGGAATCCGCTAATTTCTTCGGAACAAATAAATCAAACCACTTCGACAAAATTTTATAAAATTCATAAGTGGCGGCCGAAACCTGTTTAATGGAACATCTGTAGCCTAAAATCATGTTCAAAATCGTGGTTAATAAAATTAAGTCACAATCAACAAAATAAAATTGAATTAGAACTCAGTGTATTATATACTAGAGTACCTCGCTAAATCCTGACATGCTTCACATAGTTAGAAGTGATATCAACAGTAGAACCCCTAAACCATTCGTTTATTCAGCACTAATATCTTTTTGGTAGATTAAAATCACCAACAAAAAATACCTGGTCATAATAATTAAGTAACGGCAAACATCATTGTGAATAAATTCAATAAATCCTTGATATACATGAGCAGTGCTTCCATAAGCTAACAAAAATCCAAAACAAGCCACATTTGACCTTGACGATAACCGACTTTCCCGAGATACAAATAAGGTCTACATGTACAAAATCGAAATGATTCTGTACCGCAATAATAACGCCATCCCCAACGCTCTTTATATTGTTGGGCTCGCGATCACGACGAAACACCGAGTATCAGGCTGGCAAATATTCCCCAGATTTCAAGCGGCCAGGTGGTTGTTTAACACCAGGAAAAGGTGCTTAAAAAAGTCACTCACTACTCGCCCGAGGGGTTGAAGAGACGGGAATTTCATAATTAGATGCAAAATAGTGGTTTTTCTCTAATATCTCGACAACTACCAAACATAAAAACGGATCTATCCAAATAGATGAAGAGAAATTTTCTCAAAAAACAATTTGGTACATTTCTTTGTAGAAGCTTGCGTCTGTGAACTGGTTACATGTTAAAAATGAGAGCGACTTTGGACGCCGTGCTAAATCAATTTTTTGTTTAACAGCTTTACAAAAAGTGGTCAACTTTAAATGGTTTCCTAGTCTTAGATCCACTGTGACAAAACAACATGACGAAATATTTTTTGAGAAATTTTCTCCATTTTCATTTGGATAAAATCGTTTTAGAGATATTAGAGAAAAACTTCAAACTGACGATTTTTAGCCCTAAATGTTGAATTTCCCCAATTCCACGCTTAGGCGAAAAATTTACTCAAATTCAGAATTTCTGCTTAAAGCAACTTTGCTAGTGAGTTTTTCATTCTCGAACAGGCGTCGCCTGGACTATAATGGATCCGATAATAATGATAAGAATAAAGTTTTATTAATTTTATAATTTTAATTCATTTACAATTTGTATAAATAAATTAATAAATTTACAATCTCAAATAAACCGTGAAAATTCAAAATGTTACTGTTTGATTTTTGACTATAGACTTTCGTTTTGTTGCTACCGTAAAATTTCAGATTTTGGTCATCAAAAATTTCAAAATTATTTTAGAATTGAAAGAAAAAAATTTAATTTTATAGGAGGAGTAGAGAATTGACATAAATGGTTCCAAAAATTCAAAGACATTTTCTAAATTTTAAAATTTTGACGTTTAAATAAAGAATTGCCATTAGCCTACTTTCTAATACGTCAATGACTGGAGCGAGCATCAAATGATAAATTTTTAATTATTTTAATTAATAATAAAAATTAAAATCGGTATTATTGTACCGGTGACACGTAATAAATCAACGGAAAATTAACAAAAAAACACAAAAAATATGCACGAGAAACTTTATCGTATTTGTGAATATAACACCATTGCCTCTCCACAATAAATATGCACATACGTACATACATATATATTGTGTAAATTATGCGACATATTTAAAATAATAATAAAGTTTAAATTAAAAACTTTTCTAATTATAAATTATATCGTGGAATACAAAGTTGTGCATGATGAGATTTTTTTTTTTTTTTTTTTTTTTTATAACGTACCTTAAATTAAATTTTACGCATGCCTTAATGTTTATTTTAAAAATTTAACAATGCAGACTTGTGATGTAATGTATGACATTTATATAAATGTAATGTGCAAAAAAAAAAATTGTCATCAATTTTATCTAAATTCATTAAAGCGTATGTCAAAACACAACAGTCCCTTTTTTCACAATTGTATGTACTTACAAGAAACAAAATTAATCGATTTGAGATAATTTCCTTTCTTGCAGAATATCGATGGATTGTCAAAGTCCGCAATATTCAATTAAATAGATAAAGAAAATCATTAATTTTCTTATAATGTACAGACGTTCACAGTGGACATGAAATTTCCGTTACAATTTTGATTTGGTTTTGTGAAGTTTCGGAAATTTAAATAAAATTTGAACCATAATCGAACGTACGGTATATCAATATCCATGGGAAATCAATTACCCTTCAATCAATTTTATGAAACTTTCTCTTATAATACCCAAATATGATTTGTCAATCAAATGTCAAATAATAACAATTTTTTTTGTTTTTTTTTTGTTTGGTAATTTACATAATTTTCAATTACTTTAACACAAACAAAATTTAAATTTTTGATTATTTTATTGAACTCGATTATATTTAAGTAAGTAAAAGAAGCGCAGCCGAATGGTCATTTGAATAAATTACAAAATTAACGAAGAAAGCAGAAATGAATTTTTAATGTAGTGACCATAGCATGTAAATATATAAACAGCGAATGGTCAATGTAAAACGGGTTAAATATTTTTTTCTCATGAAGGGCGAGTATTTGACTTTTCTTTTGTGTATAATGTGTGCATGCACGCAGATCTTCAGGAAAATTAGGGAAGTAAATTTGATGTGAAAGGCGATGGACATTGATATGATGATTGTGAAAGACGAGATGGATGAGAAACTTGACCGGTTTAAATATATATATATAAACACATTACATTTATATCTAGTTTTGGTATGGAAGCTGAATTTGCACGCATCTCGTTCAATAACCTTCTTGTCGATATTATACATACTATATGTATTTACAAAACATACATTTCAAATCAATCTGTCTGTTGGCTTATGCTCATATAGTCGTAAATTACAAATTTATATTTTAAATATTCATATCTTCACCATCAACATGCATACACACACATGATGCATTTTTAATTCTGATCGTGATCTTGAATCATAACAAAAAAATTTCATGTTTTCAATTTGTATGATCATTGGCCTCACAATATAATATAAGTATGTAGATATATACTTATGTATAAATACTGAATGGTTATGATTTATATAAGCTCATTAAATTCTAGTGTGAAACACATGTTCCACAGTGCGGTAGTACTAAGGGATGGGTCGAAACATTTATCAGTCTCTCGCTCTCAAAATTAAATTAAAATCTGAGATAATTTATTGCTCCTTCATAGTGGTGGGGGTGTGATGACACCTAAAATATTTTATTTTTATTATCTCGAATAATAAAAATTAGCCAGATTTTAAAGTAATTAATAAAAACGGAAATAATTGTTAAGATTTACACATCCCTTATCCTTTTTTATTATTTTGCTGGGGAAAAAGAAAAACATATTTTTGTATTATTAAATCTTACCCTTCTGCCAAATCAATCTTATAACAACAAAAAAGGAAAACTAAGTGAATTTTATTGATCAACAAACTAATACTATTATTATGTTGTGTTGATGATGATGATGTTGATGATTATTTTATGATTAAGAAGGGAGGATATTATAAATTGTAAAACATAACATAGATTAGAGTTGAGGAAACATAAAATTGTCCACCCTATCAAAA
Source organism: Tipula vernalis (assembly GCA_958295665.1). NCBI lineage: Eukaryota > Metazoa > Arthropoda > Insecta > Diptera > Tipulidae > Tipula > Tipula vernalis. The sequence goes on from OY282558.1 coordinate 156,262,259, forward strand.
AATGTTCACACAATTTTTCACTTTTCTTTTGATCATCTCACCCCTCCTCCCACTCCGGCTGCCAAAAAAGATGTAATTTATTTATTTAAGTTGTTGTGTTGGGGGATAGATATATAAGTAAGTTTAAGAAGATGTGTGCGGTTCAAATCAATTAATGATGATGGCTTTATGTAATAAATTGACTTAATTGTTTCATATGTTTAGCTGAGGGATTTTAATAATTAGGTACATAAAGTGAAATTGTAATCCGTGTACACATCCTGTCGGCAAAACAACAAAAATCATCTCAATTCGAAAAGTTTTGTGATAAACACGTACAAAACACCTTTCGAACGTGTTAAAATCCTTAAAGATTTTTCTTTTTATACATATAGGATACGCACAAAAATAGGATTATACGATGATTTTATTGTCAGTTGTCAATTGTCTATGTATCCTTTACACAAAAGTAAAAAATAAAAAATAAAATACGTTTTGTATCCTTATTTGCACGGATTACTGTGTAGTTAAGTCTGATGTGATAATTTGAAAAGGATATACAGGGATTTTAGGTAGGTGTTGTATAACCTCATGTGGTCGTTTTATCACACAAACACACACCCAAAAAAAAAAAAAACACACGGCTCGATTTTATTCAAACCAATCAACAATTTAAATAAAATCCCTTATTTTTACGAGTCCCTCTTACAACTAATAACGTCGTTTTTCCAAATGACTGAATTAATGAGTGTCATCATCGTCGAATTACGCAATCGGAGGGTGAGATTTGACTTTGACTCATTTTTATATTTAATTTTTAATTGATTGTTTGGCCAAAATAAAAACGGTTGGAAATTTTTATGTAATCGATCGGGTTCTCTAGTGGCCTAGTATAAAGTCAAGTACACTACTATACTATATACTTTATATACACTATAATAGAACCGATTTGATTTTTTATTTAAATGGGGGAGTTTTACCAAATATCCATAACGATATGCGATGACCAAAAATTGATGATTGGTCATCAGTTATGCTCTTTGTATAAACATAAATATATTCATAAAAATGTAAATTTATCATCAAGACACAAACACATTTTGTCCAAAAAAATAATTTATCACATAACAAAAAAAAAAGGTTTTGATAAATTTTGTAAAATTTATTAAAATGTTTTATATGTTTATATCGAATTGACACAGTACACAGACAACTCTATTTTGGTACGTATAGATAAGGGTCCAACGCAAAAAATAAAAATAAAAAAAATATTATCAGTTTTATTTCGACCTTCAAACTGTACATGCGTAAAATATTTCGTAATAATCTAGGTTTTGTAAGATGGAAATTCGTAGGAATTTACTGCTCTACAAGAGATAATTTGTAACCGGTTGCTGCGCTCCCTTTAGTGAGACTTTGTGCTGGTCCCTGCGCTTTTCAATTTAGTCGGTATATGTAAGTCGATTATTATTGTTTAATTTAAAAAAGGAATTTCAACCTAATTATTGGCTACGAGAATTTCAGTCAAAAACATTTCAGTCAAAAAGCGAAAGGAGTTTCTACCATAATTTTTTATTTTTTTTGAAAAAACGTGTTTCGGTCAGAAAACAGTTTGACTGATCTCTTTTCTTTATTTGGACTGAACAACCTTCTTGAAAGGGGTTTCAATCACAAATATTTTTGACTGGAATACCTTTTGGTAGGTTTGCTTCCTTTATCAAAATTCTCCATTTGATATTCTGGAAAATGGAGAATTATATTTAGTTTCAGACTGGAAATCTGCATTTTCCAGATAGTCTGGACGAACCATAATATTAATTTCATGTTTTAAAACAATTTTGCGTATAGAATTCCTTTTTAGGTGTTTGACTGAACCTCCTTTTCAAAAAGAATTTCAATGAAAAGTCCTATAAGCATCTCTCTCCAAAAAGCAAAATGCCTTTCAAAAATGTTGTTCAGGCCAAATACACAAAGGGTATTTCAGTCAAACTGTTTTCTGACCGAAATACCTTTTTTTTTGGACTGAAGTTCCTTTCTAAACGGAGTTTTAGTCATAATATTTGTATGAGAAATTTTATGACTGAAACTCCTTTCCTTTTATGACTGAATTGGTGTTGAGTGGAATTCCCGGAACGGATTTTTTGTTTTAATGTAAAAAACGAAATCGTAAAAATTCTATTACAAAATAATTAGAACAAAATCCCATTTCAAATGTGGTTCAATTTCCGAATATTGTTTACAAACTTTAATTTTTAAATGTTCCAAATTTATTTGAATGTAATATCCAAGGAAGAAATTGAGAGCTTGAAGGAATAATTGGAGAGAATAATTAGAAACACGGCTTCTATAAAATATTCAGACTATTACCGTGCAGTTCTGAGAATCAGAGTTATGTAACTTAAATATTTTGAATTCAGCTAGCTGACATCGTTCGATCAAATTTATGTTTAATTGTGATTGATACATGATTCAATAATTTTAGACTTAAGTTTAAATCTAAACTTAATTTAGACCTCTAAAGATCTAAAATTTGCTAGATTCCGTTTTTAACGTTTTTTAAACCGTTTTCAATTTATTTTAACAAAAATTGTAAATTTTAAAGTTTATCTGAATTAGTTGGAATTGATCGGAATTAGGTTACGATAGTCACATTTGATTGGAATAAATTCCCTTATATTGTCCGTGTCATTGCCGAATTAGGAATTGTGAAAAGCTTATATCTGGAATTTTTCAGATTTCTAACATTTTGTTTTCCAACCTTATTTTGAAAAATTCAACTTTCCAAACTGGATACATCCAGGACCCAAGATAGAAATTCCCTAATACAAAATTTACATTTAAGATCCAATAAAAAAAAAAAAAAAAAGTTGGTACATAGATTCCTGACAGGAACAATACAAATGCTGCATCTGCTACATATAACTTTGCTCTATACGAGTACATGAAATTTTTTGGTTTGTGAATTGCGACACCAATCGCTGCACAATGCCTTGTATGGAACACAAGCGAAGTTTTAGGTAAAAATATGAGTCAACATTTTTACATTATGGATGAACATTATTACGTAATGGTTTTCCTATAATGAAAATACAGTTGGCGAGAATCCGCCTAGGAAAGAAAAGGACTAATATTCGTAATGGGTTGATGCAACTCGGTCGAAACCAGTATGTACATAGTACACTTCTGAACTGTTCTGTACATTTCTGTACTAAAGTTTAACAAATTGGTTGTGGAAAATAGATGTTTTTATGTTTGACAGGCGGTGGTTTGGCGTCTATTGGAGGGGGGGATCAAAGTTGAGTAGATTAATCTACCAGCTCCGTAACCTTCCAGTAGGGTGCGCATCACGTGAGCTGTTCTGGTCTTGTCATTAGGCAGCTGCGTGATAGGTACAATTGTGTAAGGGGTAACCTGTGCACAATTCGCAAGTGTACGTACTGCCTCCTCGTGGCAACCACTGGTAACTAAGGCCACTTGGCACATTTTAGGCCATTTGGCACAGGCCAAAGTACGGCGCTAAAGGAGAAAACCTTGACAAAAAACCCTAATCTAAGGTGGAACAGCATATGCCGAAAGATGAATGGCTGATAGGTTAATCAGCCCAAAATATGCGGACTCTGGATACCAGGCACCCTCCAGTTTTATTTAGCCTTCCTGTAGTAAAGCTGGGTGACCTACAGGTGATTTGCAATTCCCAGCAACTCGTAAGAGTAAAATCAAACGGAATACGGGGCAGGAGTAGGAATATACGGGAGTGGCACAACCCTCTCGAGGTCCTTGGGCTCCAATGCTACCGTCTTTCTAGCGGAACTACATGCTGTAGTAAACATCTAGGAGGGAGAGCAATATGCCCAAATAGTATGTATCACGTACCGGGAGGCAGTATTGTCAGGTTCATTAAGAACCTGAATATTGACTGGACGGATAATTAAGCAGGGGCCAGCACAATAGATCTTTTAGGTCGCAGTGCGAAGTGGCTGATCGCCCGCATGGCCCCCCCAATAATAATAATAATAATAATGTTTGACAGGCCAAGCAATTTTTGATTTGGTTTAAAATTTGGGTGAATCTGCTTTTATTCCACATTGAACACACTTTTGTTACAGATTGCAAGCAACAACAAAATTTCCGAATTTAAGAAAAGACAAATTAGCAATTTTATATAGTACCCGGCCCAATTTTAAAATTTAGAAATATTTCAGGTTGAGAAATATCTAAAATTTTGCAAACTCGAACTTAATAAATTCATGAATCCCGAATTTGATCTAATTTGCTATTTAGATGGTTGAAAGGATTTATAAAAATTTTATGTTCTATAAGCAAACTTTTATAAGTTTTTGTTCTGCATAAATGTGTCATTATAGAAATATTTGAAATCGATTTCAATAAGTCGACTAAAGACGATGTCTCTAATTTATTTCTTTAAATTTCAAATTGTTGAGGGTTCTAAAATTATCAAATTAATATCCCAATTTTTCTGAATTTGCTGAATAAGTTCAAAGTGTATAAATTTGTTTGAACCAAATACAGGAAATAGCTCCCAAATAAAGTCATGATTAGATCGATCGATAAATCTAACGTTTAAAATTAATCAATTCATCGGAGACTATTAATCGACTTACCGACGCGAAAAAAATGTGAATCATCAAAAATTTGAAATTTGAAACTCAAATTTGTTAATCGTTAATCGAAATTTGGTTAAATCGATTAATCGAATGTGCTCTGCCTCCAGTAAAATGTCTTGCCAAGCTATAAATGAAACAACTTCCCAATATTGGCAATTTATTACAAAATGAAATAAATCTCAAAGTTTTAAAACGCAAATTCTTTCCAGAAATCAAGAAGTTAAAGTAAAACTGAAGTAAAGCCTCAAATTTTTATTTTTATGTCATATATTCCAAAAAGTTTTATTTTTGAAAATTAGAATGGAAATTTTAAAATCGAATCGAAATTCTCCCTTTTCCAGAATATTTTAAAATTAAATCTTCCGTTTCCAGAATTTTTTTTTATTTTTTATTTTTTTATTATTTTTAGAGATATTACGACTGAGTCTTGTACCCATTTAATAATTTACATTGCATAATAAAGTTTTTGATTAGTAGGCACAATCAAGTGATTATCCCCCGTTTCGTGTAACTCCTCCTCAGATTTTTCACCACGGTAAGTCTACTGACCTCCTGTTTGGTTCTTTGCAGTCTTCTTGTTGGTGTGGTATTGTGCATATAGCGTATGTCCAGATTTTCATGCTGGTGCAGACGTTGTAGGTGTTTTGTTGTATGATTCTTGATTTCATCCGCGACAATCTCGACCTTTAGATCTCGATGGAGGTTGTCGTTTCGAATGTACCACGGTGCATTAACAGTACATCACAGGATTTTATTTTGAGCTGTTTGTATGATTTTGATATTTGTCCTCTTGGCACAACCCCAAAGTTGACTACCATATGTCCATACAGGTTTCAGAATTTGTTTGTATAACAGCAGTTTGTTATGAATCGCCAGTTCAGATTGTCTCAGTAGGAGCCAATGCATTTTTCTAAATTTTATGTTTAGTTCTTCTCTCTTCTTTTTTATGTATTCCTTCCATCTAAGTTTAGCATCCAAAGTCATGCCAAGATATTTAGCAATGTTCGCATGCGCTACTACTATCGAGTTTATCATTATTGGTATATGATTAACTTTTAGATTTGTAAAGTTTACTTGGATTGATTTTGCTTCATTTAATTTAATTCGCCATTTCTTTGTCCAATTACATATCAGGTTAGTAGCCTTCTGTAATTTACTAGTGCAGTCATTGATGTTTTTTGCTGTTGCAAGTATGGCCGTGTCATCGGCAAATTCGCCATTGTTGCTTCTGTAATTGGTATATCTCTATAGTATACAGGAAATAAAGGATTGGCCCAAGAACACTTCCTTCAGGAACTCCTGCTATTATCCTTTTTAGTTGGGAGTATTCATTCTCATATTTTACTCGGAAATGCCTCTCTGATATGTATGATTTTAGAATTTGAAAAAATTGCTCCGGAAGATCTCGGTGAAGTTTGAATTCTAACCCCTGGTGCCATACTTTGTCAAATGCTTGCGCTACATCAAGAAATATAGTTGAGCATATTTGTTTGCTTTCTAATTATTTCTCGATTACATCAGTAATTCGATGTACTTGTTCTATCGTAGAATGTTGTTCCCTAACTCCAAACTGATGTCAGGCGATAAGATTCCTTTCTTCGATAATTGGTTTTAATCTTTTAAGAAGAACCTTTTCAAATAGTTTCGATAATGTTGGTAGCAGAGAAATTGGTCTATATGAAGCTTTATCGTTCGGAGGTTTGTTCGGCTTAAGTATCATAATTACTGTTGATTTATCGGGGTAATATTTTCCTCTTCCGTTTGTTTTGGGTAAGGTTGGAATGTTTCTTCAAGGTGATTTGCAAACAAATCTGCTTTTTGTTTAGCATTTCGAGTCCAATTTTCTTTATTTTTAATTGGAGCAACCTGAAGTTTGGGTCTTTTAAGATTCTTTGTTGCTTTCCATAATGAATAATCAGTATCTTTTTGTCCAGTTAGAGTGCTGAGGTATTTATTAACTGACTGATTTTTAATGTCTTTTATTAGATATTTTAATTTGTTACACAAATGATTAAATACCCTCTTATTTTCCGGGTTTCGATGTTTTTGCCAATTCTTCCGTGCTTTTCTTTTATTTTTAAGAAGTTCTCTCACTTCCTCTGGATAGCTAACATTGCGCTTCAATTCCTGATTGTTATTAGGAGTGCTTTCCCACGCAGCACTTTGGATATTATGGATGAGCTTATCTAGTTCGTCTTCTATTTGGACTGGTCGCTGTATTGGGTTCTGCAGATTAATTCTTTCTTTCATAATAATTGTTTGGCTAAGTATCATAATTACTGGTGAATGATCTGATGATAGACTTTCACTGTTCTCTATATGGATATAATTATCTGAAATCCCTCTTGTAATAAAGAAGTCTATAAGATCTGGAGTCTTAGTGATATCCGAGGGCCAATAGGTTGGTCTACCGCCCGAGTGAAAATCGCATTTTAGTTGTTTGCCTGCTGCGAACAGTTCTTTTCTTTTAGCGGTCGTTAACCGTGATCCCCAATAGGTATTTTTTGCATTATAGTCACCTCCAATTAAAAAGACACTTCCTAGTGTTTGAGATTGTATCTTGGGGGCCAATAGATTGCTGAGATACTGCAGGTTTTAGTATTGTTTAATTGTATTTTGATTGTTGTGACTTGCATGGAAAGCTTCTCAACTTTAAGTTCTTCGTTGCGCTTTATATAATCTTTTATGAGGATAGCTGATCCACCTGTAGCTTTGTTCTCTGGATGTAATGCATGGTAGCAATTATATCCTTTTATTTTACAGAATGAAGTTTTGGTGAAATGGGTTTCTGATATAAGACATATAGTATATCTATGCATGTTTAAAAATATATCTAGTTCTTGAATGTGATGCAATAGCCCATTTGCATTCCAGGTTACAATTCATAGCGTTTTATTCATTTCTTTGGTTTATAACTCGCTTCTACTCTTTTATTGAAACTAGTTTGTGATTTCATTCCTTCTAGTGCGTTCTGCAGGCTCATTTCCTGCGAAGAAAGTCTTTTGTTGAGGTTCTCTAGATTTCTCAGTATGTCCTGTAAAACGAGATCCCCTTTAGTCTGTTTCTGCTCTGTTTGCTGAACTATTTGAACATAAGTAACGTTTTCATTTACTCGCTCTCTTTGTAAGTTAACATTAGGAGTCAACGATTTTGGCTCCGTGGTTTTTTTGATAGTTTGTACATTTCTTGATGTAACTGGTTTACGTATTTTATCTCTCATTTTTTGCAGTTCTACTGCAACTTCGCATCCTCTGTAATTGGCTGGATGCTGGCCATTACGGATACACTTTGGCGTTGTATTTCGGGAAATTGTGCAGACATTTCCTGCATGTTTTCTTGCACATTTAACACATCTTGCTTCTCGATGGCAGTATTTTTGTGTATGATTATAATCTTGGCAGTTTTTACATTGCGAAATTTGTCGAGTGACCTTTCTCGGTGTTTCTATTTTAACTCTGAGGTTAAGGATAGCCTTACTAATATAAATATTTTCGATTTTTTTCTTGGTTGTCGAAGGTTAGCATGAAAAGTGGGAGACCTCTTCTTGTGATTTGAACATTTCCCTCCCTGTTTTCTCGTCTCTCTTTTCTGATGATGTTAACTGCATCAACTATTTTCAGGCCTCTGTTTTTCAGGTCCTCAATGATTTCCTCTTTTGAACAAGTTGGGTGTAGACCTCTTGCCATTACTTTAATTGAACGATCATTTTTATCCTCATAAGTGTACCACTGGTGACCATCAGCATTTAATTTGTTAGCTAGAGCTTTATAGTCTTCAGGCTCTGTTGTATTTATTTTCCAGATATTATTACTGAGCGATATTACTTTGTAGTCATTTTGTACTAATTCCTTCATCCATTTCTGAATAATACCGAAATTTGTTATTCCTAGTATATTGATCGGGGGTGGGACCTGTTTCTTCTTTTCTGGCTCATGCACTTTTGGTGCAGTAATTGCATTGGCATTTTTAAAGTAGGTTTGAATTGGCTCAACTTCTGGTGATGATTCAGCTTTCCTCTTACTTGGGTTGGTTTCTTTTCTTATTTTCTTATTTGCTCTCTTGGCTTTCTGTAGTCTCCAATTGGTATCGCTTTCAAGCTCATCCTCATCAGTTTGATATTCGTCTTGTTCTCCGAGTACTTGAAATTGGTTGTTCATTAATGCTGAGTTTTCTGCGGTTTTATTTTTATTTACTATTTCCTTTAGCATAATGTTTTCTTTTTTAACATGACAACTTCATTGTTCAGCTGCGCGATTAACCTCTCCATTTGCTCAAATTTATTTATTAACTCCGCGTTGTTTATTTTAACTGTTTGTGCACTTTGCGTGACTTCAGAAGTTTGCTTGAGAGTTGTATGCTTCATAGAAGAGATATTTTCCTTCTCATTGTTAAGTTCACCCAGCATTGTGGTGCTCGCTGAAGGTGGAGTTGAAGGTGGTGTTCTACGAAGTGCCGTTTCCAGAATTACTGGAAAAAAAATTCGTTCCAGAAATTTTCTGGAAAATGGAGATTCCATTCTAATTTTAAAATCCATTAAATTGAACAGTAAAATATCTACAAATAATTATTGGGGTATAATTGCATAACCAATATTTGGGAACATAGTTCTTAATGAAATAAGTTCCCAAATTAAGGAATGCATTAACTCCCCAACAAAAAAAATGAATAAACCCCCCAAAATGTTGTGGATTTATTTCATTTCGATAACTTTTCAATTTACGTAGTAATGTTATGTTCTGCAGCCGTCTTAACCATTTAACTAATTTTAATGTTCTCTGAATTTGGTTTATATATTAGTTAAAAATTTTTCGGATTTTTTCTAACTTTTTGCACTCTTAGACTTTCTCACTCTAGACCTAAATTAGTCTAAATTCGTCAGAATCCAGAATCCAGAAAGCAGGGGCTTTTGAATTTCGAAATACAAAATATACAATAAAATGAAAATTTTAAAATTATCTTTAAGATCCAAAATCGAAAAGTTTGAATTCTAGTTTCTTAAAAATGCCTTACAAGACAGGTACACAGAAACTCAACAATGAACTTAGTAGATTAATTGTTGGATGTTATTTGCAGAGAAAATTTTAGACTTATGAAATTGTAAATTTTTAACTGTTTACAGTTTTCAAGTAAATAATAGTAATTGTAATACATTCTAGGTTTACTGCAAAAACGAACATCTCAAATTTCAGCAAATAAATATTGCTTATCTTCAATTCTCCTTAAATGAATTAAAAAACTTAAGCTCAAAGTGTAAATTTTATTTTAATTTAACATAATCGCAGGTTCCACAATTTTTCGTCATTGCCGTTTTTTACTTCGAAGCCTAAAACTATGTAAACCCCAAATACCAAATCGATATCCTATACCAAAACGCTAATTAAAGCAAGATAAACTAAAAAAAAAAATTATACTCCACTTACAAATAGCTAATTTTAGCCAAATATTTAGTTATACCTAAGCTAATTTAAAAATAGATAAACCTCACATACGCGCGCATATGTATAACAAGTATTTTTAGTATTATTATCTGATAGCACTTCGACCATAAAAAAAATGTTGTCACGATACCATCATTAAATCGATAACAAATCACACACTTGTGCCTATTATATAAAAAAAAAACTTAACAACTTACACAAATTCTCCAAACAATCAAAAGCCAATCATTATAATTATAAATCAAAATATAGATAATAAATCATTTCATCAACAACAAGTACCTGTGCGCACCCAAAAAAAAAAAGAAAAATTAGGTAATTATATTTACCATATACCATAAAATATTGTTGTAAATACGACCGACTTGCTTCCTTAAATTATTTTATTAAGATTTATTTCTTTTCGACTCGTACAAGCACAAAAAAACAAATATTTCGGTTCCCTATAGTCTCTTAAATTAAGGTGTCAAAATGTATAAAAACCTCAGGTAACAAATTGTTATTGTTATCTCCGTGTATGAAAAGGGCTATCAGCAATGGATATGAAATACCAAAAAAATATTCTTGTTTTTTATGTCAATCAAAATACTACATATATCAAACATCTAAGCACAGGGGGATTGGATATATAATTTTTTTTTTTTTTTATCTAAAATTATCTCTTCGGTATAATATTTACACTACATATTACAATATGTATATGTAACTACTCGGTACTTGGAATTGGCATATAAAGCACCGACACCTGGACAAACTGAAAAACGTATTTTTGTATTTATTACCTGCGCGAATATTTTTGTAATTTTTTTTTTTGCAATATTGGCAATACACAGCTTTATGTAGTCAAGAATATAATATTTCGAGATTAACACATTTTGGTAGCTGTTTGGCTAGATATTTATAGGGGTAATTTGTACGTTTATCTATAATATTCACACATTTCTAATTTTTTTTTAAATCCTCGCAATGACATCATCATGACATATAATTTTTTTTTTTTATTGTGTTTGTCCTGTCTCATACATAATACGATTGAAGTGAAAGTGATGAAATGACAGATAATTTGTTTAAATCTGGGATACGGTTTGGTTATTACGACAATGAAGCTGATGGTTTAATTAAATTAAAGAACTATCCCCTTATATTGAGGCTATATCATAATACACATAAGCAATTACTTCCGGTAAATATTGTATATATGAAAACCATAAAAACCAATCGTGATAAAAACTAACAAAATCAATTTTCTTTCTATATATACATACATCTCGAAAAAATATAAAATAATTGAATTTCTTGTTTTTCTTATAATTGTGGAAATTGTAACTCGAGTGGAAAGAAAATATATATTTGGTAAAAAGAGTAAAAACAAAATTTTTTGTAAACTTACCTCCCATGCAAACCGATGATCAATCGGTTCGTTTGTTAATTTTCCTAAAAATGGTCCAAAACGTCGGCCCCGCGGTACCATCGAATTTGCATAGACCGTACCATTTCGTATATCTAGCTCTTGCGGTGGTGATTGTAATCGGGCCATTTCATTTAATAACTGTTCCGCTTCTCGAACCTAAACGAATAGAGAAATTTGTAAATGTTTTTTTTTTTTCTTTTATAAATTTAACAAAATCACAACTCACTTTTATCCGTTCTTTATGTGGCATTTCCATTGTTGGGCTACTACTGCTCAGCGGTGTACCATGAAAATTGGTTTGCATACCACAGTGATTTGGTATATCGCGTGAATTGTCTAATTCGTCACTACTGCTACCTGGGGAATGAAGTAAATCGCAAAAATTTGTCTATTAGTATATTAAAAATCTGTATTCGTAATATCACCTGCACAATAAAAAATAAAAATCGAAAAAAAATTTTTTTTGTGTATTTATTTATTTATCTATTTGATAACTGCGTGCGATAACAACAGAATTACAATTATGATCATGATTGTGTCAATTTGGGTAAATTGATAATCATTGTTTGTGTTGTATATATATTTATATTGTTTGTGTACTTCTATATGTGGGTTTAGTTGATTTTTTTATGATTATTGTTGTCTTCATTTTAATTTGGCAATATTGGTTGATTTTATGTTTAGACCAATCAGAATTTATTTTATTGATTTGCATTTGCAAAATTGAAATAGTTAATTTCTCTTAAAATTTTAGGGAATTCATGGAATGTCTAAGGCCAGAAATTGACGAATGAAATTTTTTTTGGTACAAATCATTTAATTGCTAGGTTATATTTGACTGGTTTATGCATATATTGTTGTCTTCAGTTGCAATTGAGTGGAACCAGTAGCGCAGATAAAATTTAAACGGCCCGTGAAAACTTTTTTCATGTACCTAGTGATTTCCAACCATATACCATATTGCTTTGAAGTAGCAAAACATCGACTTCATTTTTAAATCGATTTGGTAAAACATTTTAAATTTATAAATTTGGCATCAAAATAATTTAGCAGAAAATAGGAGCAACTTTAGAATTCCCTTCAAATACTTTCGAAATTCAATTTATTAATATTGAAAATATTTATAATGATAAGGAGGTATCAACACATAAAATTTTCATTAACCACCAAAAATCTATTTTCATAGTTTGGTATTGTGCACACGAGCATCGTAAAGCAGCGACATTTTGATTTGAATGACCACGAACGCACGTGTGATATCTATTTCCATTATCAATAAATTGCGGGTCCCGAAGGCACTTTGACTACGATGAAGCGATAAAAGAATTTTACGAAGTATTCCCCCATCAATAAAACAAGAAGGCTTTCTAGAAAGAATTTTATCAGGTTTTGACAAAAAATCATCTCACTCTTGAATTTGAAATTAAACTTTCACCCCGGTCCTGGGACGTTTCCGTCCGGTCGACCACTTTGTGTCACTGTTGCTCAGGAACTAACTGGCGGAGAGCGGGCAAACGACGCTTGCAGGACCTTACTTGTACTAACGAGGGAATCTTTGAGACTGTCAAATTCAAAAGTTATAAAAACTATTCTTAGTTGTAGTACTCTGTGAGACCTAAATAAAGGCTTTTTTCGATATTTCTCGGCTTCTACTCTATACTTTTTTTGATAAAACAAATTTGGTAAATATTCCTCTTAGAGAGTACAAGTAATCCATAGCAAATTAGATTATGAGGGTTGTGGCATCTCCGTTTTTTAGGTGATGAAATTGCCTTATTTCGCAATTTGAGGGGTGTTTTAACCCCTAAAAAGAGCTTGGTAGCTGATAAATAGATGGTTTCGTTAATGTCTCACAGAGTACTACAACTTTATGAATAGTTTTTATAATTTTTTGAATTTGACAGTTCAAAAGGGTTCCAAAGTTAAATTTCGCTTGGGACGAAATCGTTTGGGGTTAAAAGGTTAAATTTTAAAATCTAGAATTTTAAAATATTTACAATTCTAAAGTAGCAGTTTCCTCTTAACATATCAACAGTGATATCGCTTTGTGTTTTTACATCGCTTTTGCTTTGAATTGAAAATTTCGAGGTGCTTATTGAAATGAAAAGTTACTTTACTACCAGGTTTCAGATTAATTTGTTGTTAAATTGCATTTAAAATATTTCAGATTCTTTTTGGAACTTATGGTTGCGCCCATAATTATAAATTATAATAAATATTTATTTAGTTAGTTATTTCATCTGCCAGTTGGTTTTTTTGACGTATTCTTCCCTCTGAAAAGAAGTAATTATCTCGAACTATATCGCTGTGTTACAGTTTAAATTACATATCTGTAAATATTTTTTATTGGCTAATTATATCTACTGTAAATTATCCCTAACTCAAAGGGGACTGTTTATTCGTTTCCCAATTTTTCTGAAAATATTTTTCTAATTTACCTTTCTGTAGAAGCTTCGAAATCGTAATACATGAACACTTTATAATATTATCTTCTGGATGTACAAAGGACTTGTTAGTGCAGATCTTGGTTATTGTTTTACTTGACTATTGACAAGTTGTTTAATTTTAGATATTAAAAATTATTTACTAAGTGCATTCCAAAAAATCTTTTCCTTGTTTTACTTTTCTGAAACTTAAGCAAAATTACCAATTCACATTTATTAAAATTTTAAAAGTCTGCAATTTTTTTTTTAGCTATAAGTAGTAGTTTGAAAAATATCTATTCTATTATTTTCAAACAAATTTCGCAAAACTTTTTAAATTTTTCAAAGAATTTTATTGTAGTAAAATATATCGATAGCAAAAGTGCATTACCTTGTATTTACATTTTTGATATTTTTACAGGAGGCGGAAAAAACCGAGCGAATTTGCCATATACTCGTAAATACATTACAAGGAACTAAGTAAATTGAATAATAGTTCATGTTTACAGATTCTGCGTGCATAAATTAAATTAAAAAAGAAAGCAAACACTAGTTATCTTACCGATAAACCGATAAAACGATTTTGAGAAATTTTGTAGATACACCGTTATGCACTTTTTCGCTGAAATAGTAATTATGAACGTAGATTTTACAAAGTAGGCCATACTTGAACCCAAAATTATTGAAATAAAAGGTATTCCACATAGAACAGTAGATTACACCATTTAACGATTCAGAGAAACTGTAAAAGTGAAAGGGGGTGGGGTGGATTCAGAAGAAGCCTTGAACCTGTGTGCCTGATACCGATTTTTTTTTTAAATTAAATCATTGACTAAACTAATAAATTGATATTTGGTTCTTGCCAGTCATTCAAAGATTTTTAACCTTTGGATTCTAGTATCATTAAAATGTACTGTGCCAGCAATTTTAAATTCGAAGCAAAAAAATTACAACTTTCATAAAACAAGCAAAATTGTTCGATATTTGTATAAAATTAACTAATATTTAATATTTTGAATTGTTTTGGTTGCAACAAATAAACCCCTCACAATCCCATTGAGTCAGAAGAAGAAATGGATCAAAATCTCTTACAGAGTAATACGCAACACATAGTCCTCCGATTTTGAAACCGTTACACGATAGGTAGTCGTTCTTTTCCTTAAACTAAATCTGAAGTGACTAAGCAAGAGGCACTCAATTGCCAACATGCTTGGTTGGACAATTTACCCAAGCTGATAACTGGTTTATAAAAGATCTAAAACTTAACCTCTTTTGACAATCTAACGAGAGATGAGAAATAGAACAACCTCCGTTGGTGTCAGTGCGGGGCTTTTTTCAGCTGAGCTTCTTATCCAAAAAAAATCCTAAAGAAAGTAACTCACAAAAACTTATTATGTTTATGAAAGAACTGTTAGTCACGCAGGCAGGTCCGGAATTGAAGAAGAAAAGGAGAGTGGTGAAAACCGGTGGTTTGCGATCGAGCCTAAGTTATAAAACGACTAATTGGTTTTTTAGGCTGTTTTAACATTAAAAATCAATTATTTTGTTTATGCAAAACATGATATCCATATATCCTTCATTTTATGGAGAAAAGCAATTGTTCGAATATAGAAATAAAAAATTGTGAAAAAATTTTTTTAAGGATATTCTAATTCGTTTTGTATCTTAGAGGATCTTAATGTATCTTCTTTAGTGTTAATCTTTAAATTAGAAAACATTTAGCTAATTTTAAAAATTTTAAACTTTTAACTCATTTCTACACCGTGAAATGTTACATCCAAACCACAAATTCCATGTGAAATATTATGCAACATTCGGAACTGGAGTTTTGTTTATTTCCAGATGCAAAATTATACTTTCTTTAAACGTTTGTTTCTATTAAGGAGGTATTATAAGTCAAATTAAAATGATAACTTTTGTTAATTATTGAGTGAAAAATTTATTGATTGATTGTATAAATTCTAGCAGATATTCTTAATTTCAACAATTTATAAATTATAATTGTATTTTTAATTTTTTATTTTAGGTTTCTCAAACATTGGTAATATATCTAAATTGGTAAGTACAATTTAATTAAAATAATTTAGAATCGAAATTCTAAAATCAAAATTCAAATTTTAAGTTTTTCTTTAATATTAGTTGAAAAACTACAATTTTAGAAGAACAATTTAATAATTTTTAATTGTTAATTTATATCTAATTCTGTAATTATTTTTATATTAAAATTTTCCTCTTCTATCATTGTAATGAGCTTATGTTTAAAAATAAATTGTCTCAAATTTTAAGAAAAACCATAATAATTAATTAAAAAAATTAAAAATCTGAAGTTTTTTTATAAATTTCAAAATGTTTATCTTCCTTGTAGAAAGATAAATAATAATTTGTCCTTATACATAAATTTAACAAATTTCGAGATTGTATAAGATAAAAAAAATCACCATTGAGTTCTAAACTGGCTAAAACTTTTTCTCCAAGGTTTTATCCCACTTGTTATATTGAATTGTTACCGACGTATCATAGAAAAGATGTTCTTTTAAACATAGTGCAAACATAATTCGTGCAACAAATAGTATAGTGAAAGCCCGGTTTTGATGAAATCGGATTGGCTGTAACTGTAGCATACATTTAAGAAATGTTGAGATTGGTTAAGATAAAAACAATCACCACGGAGCTTGAAACTGTCGGGTTCTGTTGTAGTGAAAACCAGATTTTCATAAAATCGGATTGGCTGTAATTTTAGTCATAATTTTGTTTAAACTAAAATATTGGAATGAAAAAAACTGCGAACCAATTCATGGGACTCTCTGGTGAACATTCGGCTTGCTAAAAGCTTAGCTTGACAATTATATGCAAAATACTTTTTTACCCAACACTTGTCAAGTTCCGTTGTCTTTATTAAAACTGGTGATTAAATTTTTCCTAAAATTATTATGTGGATAACGCAAGAGATAAAATTTATTTAATTCAAAAATATTTAATTGCTAATTTTAAAATATTTATAAAATACTAATGGTTAGCGATTATAAGGAATTCTTAATTAGTAACTTCCAACAACATCGAAATACTTAATAGATTTAAGTCTCCCTGATTGTGAGTTTTAGTCTCCCCTCCCCATAGTTTGATTGGTATGGGACAACTTAATGCTGGAAATCACAATTTTACGGAAATACCAATGCAGGCGTTTCGCCAACCAATTAAACTGTTTTTAAAACTCCTTAAGTTCGGAGTTTTGACAAAAAAAAATTTAATTTAATTTCATTCAATTTTTTTTTAAATTAAACGTTTTGAAACATTTCTCACTCCAGATAAAGGAGCTAACTGTGTAAATAACTGTTTAGTTCTTTGTACTAAATGTGAAATGTGTGGCGCTAGCGGTTTAGTTTCTACGGAACAATTACTTGACATGCATCTCTGCACCCAAAACATGCGTGCTGCTTGCAAATCCATATTTTTGACGAATATTTTACAAGAAATTAAATTTAATACAAATTTTTTTTAATACGTTCTGGAAACAGATGTGCAGAATTCTGTTAGAACACTATATTTTATGTGGTATGATATACATATATTCTACAAACCATGCAGAATTCTTGCCGTGTGTGCCTCTATTATCTATTATATAATCAATTTTTTAAATTCGTTTGACAGAAAATAAGTTGATTTTGACGAATGCTCTAATCTCTAATGGAAGATAACAATTAATGAATTTGCGACAAACTAAAGGTATCATTCTAATTAAAACGTTGTATATTAAAATTAAATATGCACCAAATAAATACCAAAAAACATTGGACTGCATGCAGCAAATGTGTTTTGAAGACAGATCTCAGTTCAACACTTCCTGTAGAAATTCTGTGCATTTGTTTCCAGCATAATGCTGCATGTTATCTATATTTTTAATCTTGATGCTAGAAAATGATTCTAGTACAATTTTTATGCTTTTTAATTTTTTCAGTTTGTTCTGACAAAAATTTTCTGACATGTTTTTTTTTCGTTTATAACTAAATAAAGTAACATTTATTTTAAAATATTGTATATTAAAATTAAATACGAGTAAAATAAAAATTAAACAATATGAGGTTTCAAACAGCACATGTATTTTCGGTGCAGAACTTATGCCCTTGTCAGTTTCCAGCAAAAAATTTATAAACGACAGAAAATTGAAATTTTCCTCCTCTGAACCCTCACTCTGTGTATAACTAACTATCACGTTGTCCGTGTACAGGGGTCAGTCTGACCCCGTATATTTCTTAGATAAAGTAAATAAAAACTACCAAATTTACAAAGTCATTTGGGCCCTCACTTAAATAATGAGACATATTTTTTTAAATTTAAAATCGATTGGGGTCAATTTGACCCCAATGCACGGAGTAAGGGATAATAGAGAATAAAAATTATTTAGTTTATGACAAAATAATGTATTATTTGTTTTAAATAAAATCACATTAAAATCAAATATGTATCTCAAAAACTAAAATGCTGGAAACACAAGAGCAGAATTTCTGCTAGCAGCGTTGCTGGCAGAAATTTGGGTGAACTATATGAGCGTGGTGGTTTATTTGATACATATGTACTTAATTTTAATATACAATTTTTTTTAAATGATTTATGCCTTAAATTGTCACAAATTAATTAAATTTTACTCTCCATTTTGGCACATGTCATACAAAACTTATTTTCTGTCAACAAATTAAAAAAATTGATTATACTAGATTTGATTTCTTTTACTTAATGTAACCTACTGATTCGCAGCAAAATTAGAAATAGAGACAGACAACTTACAGAATTCTGCACATCTGTTTTCAGCATAAAGCTGCAAACAGCACATAGTTTTGCAAGCAGACCCGCATGCAAAAATTCTGTTAATCTATATCAAGGATATTTCTAATTTTTCGGCGTTCCAGATGGCTAAATTAAATAAAAGAAAACAAATCTAGTACAATTTTTATACTTTTTATTATTAATTAATTAATTAATTTTACTTTGTAAAATACTTTGTAAAACTCCCCAATCACAGTTCTTTTTAATAAAAGCCTTCGACAAGGATACTTCCCGAAGTTTTGGAAATGCTCTTTAATTAAACCAATATTTAAGTCAGATTCCAGAAGTGATATTACTAATTATCGAGCCATCAGTATTTTATCCGTTTTGCCAAAGCTTTTTGAAAAATTGGTCAAAGATTTTATTTTTTTTCATACTCGTAGGTTTATTTCGTCTAAGCAACATGGATTCCTTCCTGGCAGATCAACTGTCTCGAATTTGTTTTTACTGACCAATTATATTTCAACGGCTTTTGAATTGGGGATGGATGTACAGGTTGTTTATTCAGATTTTAGCAAGGCCTTTGACAAAATTGGAGTCTTTGGATTGTAATAGTTTACCTATTAAGTGGAAAGGGGATTGTAATAGTTTACCTATTAGGTGGATCAAGTCGTACTTAGACGGCAGAACTCAATTCGTTAAGATAGGGAATTACATGCCTAGACGGATTCATGTTACGTCAGGGATGCCCCAGGGAATCCATTTGGGTCCTCTTTTATTCATTCTTTTTATTAATGATGTGATTAACTGTATTAAGTATTCTGAAATTCTTATATATGCTGACGATATTAAAATTTTTTAAACTATTTCGAATATTCGGGATGCAGAGGAGCTACAGTCGGATTTATCGGATTTTACGAATTGGTGTACTTACCAAAATTTATTATTGAATACTAAGAAGTGTAAAACAATGCGATTTTCCCATAGAAAGAATGTTTTGAACTTTGACTACGAATTTTTCTCAAAGACCATAGAATTGAGAAAGTGAACACTTTCAAAGATTTGTGTATCACATTTGCTTCTAATTTATCCTTCCTCATTCATATATAGGGCATTGTTTCTAAGGCGTTTTCCATGTTAGGATTTGTTAAAATGTTCTCCAAAGACTTCTGGGATCCTTATGCGATTAGAATCTTCTATATTACGTTGGTGCGCTCGCAATTAGATTATGACGTAGTAATTTGGGACCCATTTTATCAGGATTCTTCTGATCTTATAGAGAGGGTTCAAAGACAGTTCTTAAAATATGCCTTGCGTAGATTACCTAGGGACAATAATCTTCCCAATTATATTCTTTCTCCTTATAGGGGACGATATAAACTATTAAAATTGGAACCTCTCTCTATTCGTTGAACTGCGACGTGTGCCACTTTTGTCCGTGATCTCCTGGTTTGTAGAATTGATTGTAATGAGATTCTCGATTTATTTCTTTTAATTTGTCGATTTTCGATTTTAATTTGTCGAGAGATGCATTTAAGGTTTTGATGTCAGATTTTCTTTCTAATTTTTTTTTTTTTGCTTGTAATGTAATGTAGAATATTTTAAAATTGTAACCAGATTTTTTTTTAAAGTTGGTAAATAAATAAATATTCAAGCAGGATAAAGCACCAAATAAATATCAAAAAAGACATGAATTGCATCGTGTATTTTGAAAGCAGAACTACGTACATCACCGCATGCAAAAATTCCGATCTGGTTTTCGCATTAATCAAACTCTTTTGCAAACGGAAGAGTTATTTTATTTTAGTTATATAAAAAAAAGATCATAGAACTATAATTGATTAGACTACCGTGAACATTATTTCGGTATTATCACAGAATCAACATTCCGATACTAACGGTCAAATCAAATATTGCTATACCGACGGAAAAGTATCGATATTCCAAATCATTGATCCAGTCATTATTGATTTTATTCTTAAACTTAATTTAAGTTTTCTCTGTGTTTTGAATTTACTTCAAATTTATGTAAAATCTTTATAAATCTCAAAGTATAGCCAACAATTTTGAAGTTTTCTTCAAACAAAATTTACTATTGCATACAAATACAATATAAATTAAAAAAAAAAAGTTTGAAACGAAAACAAAGTTTTCTAACTGTGGAAATTTAAATTCAAAATAAAAAAAATCTAATTTTCAGAAACAACACTCCCAAAAATAATTTGTTTAAATTAGTTAATTTCTTAAAATTTTTATAAAACCTTTCGAAATCAAATTTTCCAGAAGTCCAGTTACAAATACATTTTTAATGCTTTTAACGCTACAATATATTAAAAAATATTTTATTCATTTAAAAATTGGGGTTAAATATAAAAATGTAATTTCAAGAATTCAAAATTAAAAAAATATATAATTTAGAATTTAAAATTAAATTTCAGGAAACAAAATCAAACCTGTATAAGTTTCAAAATTTTAAACAAAATAATTAGAATTTTAAATTCGGTATTTTTAGGCATTAAATATTAAATGTTGAATTTAAAATCCTGAATATTTGAATTTTAGGAACGTTAATTTTTTAAACTATCATTAATTAATTTTGAAAATAGTGTCTAAATTATTCAGATAAATTGTTTAGGACTTGGAAGTTCAAATATCAAATCTGAAAATTCTAATTAATTTTTGATTATCGATTTACCTTATTTTTGGGATTTATCAATAAAAAAAACTAATCTTTAGGATTGATATTTTAGTATTTGGAAACAAATATTCTGATTGTTGTATAACCATTTCTAAGTCGAATGGAAATTTCTTAAATTTAAAATTTTTAATTATAACGTTCAGAAATAATGAGTTCTAAAAAATACAAAGCAACTCTAATTTGAAGTATTCAGTTTTAAAAATAAAAAAGTTAAAATTTTCAAATTTCGTTTTTTAAAACATTTAATTTTAAATTTAATGCTTTGTATTGTAAATCCAAAATTTTTAATTTTATTAATTTAAAAATTCGAATAATTTTACACTAAAAATCAAATTTGAAATTTTGAGCGAAATTTCAGAAAATAATTTTCAACTCAAATGTATTTCAAAATTTGAAAATAAAACATTAAGTCCGATATTTTTAGCTCCTGTTTTACATTTTGATTTGATAATCCAGAAAATCTGCATTTTTAGAATTTTTCTTGTTAAAATTTTATTTAATTATAATTTCAAAATTCTCTGAACAATTAAGAATTAAATGTTTAGAAATTTAAAGGTGGAAACGTTCCCCACTTCTGAGATTTTTAATTATTTTCTTGATTTTGATTTTATAGAATTTATGCCTCAAAATAGATATGTAGATTTAAAAATGTTTGATGTAAGTTCCCAAAAATTAGACTCTCAGAGATCATCAAGCCTTAACAATAGAACTTAACAAGTAACTACTATCTTAGTGTTGAAATTAATATTTGGAAGGGCTGTTGAGAGTCTCTGATCATTCGTCTAATGTTTTTAAATTCAAATGAAAACCTTTTACATTTTGTAATTCTTTTTTCTGATAAAAGTATAGCCAGACAAAAGCATAGTTCAGCAGCTCTTCTAAACCTTTTAAAACAGCCAAGTTTTTTTTTGGCTTAATTTGGCTCCCCTTCGACTTCAGCTTTAAATTTAATATTTTTCATTAAAAAGAAAACGAATATTACACAAACAAATTTGGATAAAATAAAATCGATAGTTAAAACATTTAAAGCGACAAAAAATGTTTAATTTTCCTTTCGGGAAGCCGTCGCTAATCCCAAAATAAATTCAAAAATAAAATATAGGACATCCTAAAACCGCATATTAGGTACACCATACATAGATTACCTATATCAATCTCACACATACCAGACTCTTTGTCTCCGCACATATACAAAATCATCGGGATAGGATGAAAATGTCCTTTACAAAATTAAATAAAAAATCTCAAATTACTTATCAATCAGATTAATCATCTAAAAGATCATTTCACAATTGAATCCAATATTTATTTAACGGAAGATATCGGATTATCTCTTACAAAAATTCTATTTCCTTATTACACAAAAAAAAAGATTATAAAAAAAAACTACAAAAAAGGATCTAGTCAATAAGAAGTAGTAGTAACAACGATAATAATAATAACCTTAGTAAGTAAAAATTTTAGCACACACACACACACTTATAAACAATATTTACAAAACAATATATAAAGCGGTTTCCTTGCGTACCTGTTTTATTTTTATTTTATTTTTTTTGTGTTCAGGCTTCAGGGTACCTTTTCTTCTTAAAGACAATTTAAATAAATATCCTTTTGTGCATATATGTAAATATGACTTTCGGTGAACATAGCATGTTTTAATCGAATTCTAAGTAGATGTGTGAACTGACTTTATTTATACCAAAACAACATTTCGTTTGGAATAAATTATAAAACTGTGCCACTTGAGAAACCGCGCTCTTATCGTGGTGTTCAAAATGTTAAAATAGTTTTTTTAAAATAAAATTGTTCAAGTGGACTTAATTAAAATAATTAATTATGTCCCGAGATATGATAATATATTATACTAATAGATAGTAGTACTTGAGCTCGATTTTCTCCGCATGACATGTAATGCAGCACAAAAATGTCATATGACAAACGAAAAATTAATATTTATTGTTATTCGATGATATGATAAACACCACACCCAAAAGAAAAATTAGTTACCAAAAAAGATAATTTTCCAAAAATCACAACACTTCACTAAATATGAAAACAAAAAAAATAAAATTTTTAATGCTCCTTGATTAAAGAGCACAAACAAACTGTGTAATTAATTAGTTATGACTTTAGAATAACTTGAAATCTTATAAATTTTTTTTGGTTTTGTTGTTGTTGGTTTTTGGAAAGAAAATATAAGAATAAGAAATCCGCAAAATGTTAAGAAACGGATATTGCAAACCTAAACCAAAAATTTCACACGCGATTAAGATATTTCTTATCTAACAATAGACCAAAACACACTTTTGAGAATGTTGTACTGGTACGTTTTACGAAATAGTAAAAACCTCTAATTTGAAAGCATTTTTTTTTCTTTTTATTTTATGAAGATTTTATCACAAATTATTTTGTATTTTCTTAATTTGGTCAAAGTGGTTTTTTAAGATTTTTATTAAGATTTAATTAAAATAAATCTCCAATCTTATGCTGCTTGCAAAAAAAAAAAAAAAAAAAAAAAACAAAAAATATTATTTTCTTAATTTGTGGTTTTGTTTATTATTTATTTACACCAGTGCTTCGGCTTTCCTCCCGCGCGCCCGTCACAATTTATGAACATTTAGTACTTTTGGTTATTTATTTATTATTAATTTTTTTTTTTTTTTTTGGAAAATGTATTACCTGGCATTATACTATAATCAATATCAACCATTTAGTATACAGGTAATATCGTATTTTCGTTTTTATTTTATTTAATTATCCAATTTTCATTTTCATTTCGACAAATCACTTTTTTCGTCACTTTTTTTTTTGGTGATTATCTCACTTTTCACACACAACACAATAATAATATATATTCTCTTAATTCTAAAAAACACTTTAAATATTTTATATAAATAAATAACAATAAAACTTTACATTAATTTATAAACTAACTGTGCACACAGTGGAAATAAATTACAATTTTCCAAATTAATATTTTATCAAACACACACAAAAAAAAAATAAAAAATTAGTAACTGATAGCGCTCGACGCTCGTCTGTCTGTCTGCACAACACACGGATGATGGCTAAGGGTAGACTGAAAATATTTTTCTTTTTTTCCACATTTTTTTTTTTTGTCTTTTCTTCTCGATGCTTTGCCTGTGTGTACATGATATAATTATTGTCATTGTATTGTGAAATAATATAACACAGCCAGCAAAAAAAAAAATGTTTTGTACACATCTAAAAAGGGGCAAATAATGCCCCTACCCCTTAGTTTTCCAACCAAGATATGATTTGATTTTTTATTTTTTTTTTGGTATTTCTACTTCTGTATTTTCTCGAAATTGAATACAAAACAAATAATTTGATGTGTGATATCTTGACAAAAATAAAAAATAAAAAAACATTAAAATCAGGGAGGAGCTAACAAGGCGGGATTTAAGGGATGTTGTATGCACGACGAGAGCACAATGAACCAAAGCAAAAAAAAAAAAAAAGAAGAGAAAATCGAGAAGATGAGATGAGATTAAAACAATTTTTTTGTATTTCGTTTGGTATTTATATATAAATATGTATGTAGGTTTATACAGGGAGGACATGATTATATGTGATCTGTCTTCCAAAATACAATAACAAAAAATAGAGAAAATGTGGAAAACAGAATCCGAGCAAAAAAATGTTCTTTTTGTACCAAAATTATATCGATTCAACGAGTTGGCGCAGTATATCGTTCTTAGCGTTTGGTATGAGCCCCATTCATTTTTGTTTTGTATAAGATATAAGAGTGAGATAGTATTTTCCGACATTTAGAAAGATAATATTTTTCTTAAAACAACAACAACAACAAATTTTTCTCATCTCGTAAGATTTTGTTTAATACAAAGTAGATTTTCTCTCCCCGCATTTGTATACAATACAATATAATCTTGTTTCTCTTATCATTTTTGGTGTACAACAACAATGCTGTGAGAAAAATCCATCATTTTTCATTTTTTTTTTGTGCCATACATTGATATTGTGTTGTGTGTTGGGAAAAATATAAGAAAAACCGAAACAGAGAGATACCCAAGTAAAAAAATATCATTGGGCGATGCTGTTTTGTGTATCTTTGGTTTTTTCTTTTTTTTTTTTTGTGGGGAGATCTGGTATATTTATATAGAAGGGAGGACAATTGGAAAAATGGAGGTTAGATTATGTGGTATGTCGGAAAATCTATGGTTTTATGGTATGAACAAAAAAAAGTTTATCAATTTTTGTTGTATGTTTGGTTGTGGTATTTATGATTTCTGTTCCGAATGCTATATAAATATAGAGGGAGTAAATGGGGGATCAGTTACTGTGAAATATATATGTACAAACAAATGGAAATTTACTGCGGACTAGTTTGAAATTTATAAGTACACCTTGCTGCAGCCCAATAAATCCTATCTTCGCATCTGAGTTTTCATTTTCGACCATTTTAGAATTAATTCAGAATTGTATTAGAGTTAGTCATACAATGCTAAAAACAAAATATAAGGTACTAGATAATTGCTAAATATTATATCGTGTTCATTCTGGAAACAAAGAAAGACTAATGATTTGTTAGTGACGAGCCTGTAAAACTGTAAATCTCTAACGAAAGAGGAATATCCAAACTAATCACCAATCAAAACTTGTCACCAATTTTAACCACAGATCCGGAAAAATATTGCTAAGTAATCTTAAATTTGAATTTTGCGTAAGTTTTCTTATTTGTCCTATTCAAAAAAGTATTTGAGACATGAAAAAATATTAAGACTGAACAGATCGTTAGCCTTATATGAACATAATCAACAAAACTGATCTAACGTCAAACAGAGACAAACAAATCTGTGCTCAAGAATTAAAAGGCATACATGACTTATGCCCTTTTAATTCTTGCGTTTTTAATTTTTTAATTTTCAATTAATTACTTTTCATATCAATTTTTTTGTAATATCAAAGAGAATAAGATATCCTACTCTCTTTGATATTACCTTAAAAATTGGAAAATGAAGAGGTTTTAATTGAAAATTAAAAAATTAAAAACGCAAGAATTAAAAGGGCATAAGTCACTTATGCCCTTTTAATTCTTGAGCACAGAAATATTGTTGCAGAAGGCGTGTACAAGACTTTCATATGTATGTAGACTGTCAGTGTCGCACACGTCAGAAACCAGTACTGCCACCACAGAATGTTGTTGCGGAATTTGATATTCGCTACACTAGAGTGACCTGCTGGTTAAGATTGATTTAAATATCTGAAACTAGTATAGATTGGTGTTCTCCATGGCCACCCTAGAAGCAAGCGAACGCGTGACATTATAAAAGAAGAAATCGAAACACCAAAAGAGTATGGCTTAAGGTCTTTTAACTATTCCAGTAATAGTAATCGCTTACTATTATCGGCGGTTGAATTGAAAATGAGCAGAACCCAGTTTATTTTACCGTGCTCGGAATGATTTAGGATTGCCAGAAGTTTCGATATTGACCGAATCCATAAATACTTTCTCGCAACCCGGCAACATATCTGCTATCCTTGGTAAAATTAATATAAATTAACCACCCTTACTATTGTAACAGTATAGAAATCTTCTTGTTGTTAAAGATTATTCGCGATTAGACTTTTATATGGTTAATTCGAGAATATCGATACTATTTGGAATTTTCAACACTTTTATAGGATTATTCGGAATTATTTATGAAATTATGGTTCGAGATTATTCGACAATAAATACTCTGAATTTTGCAGACATTCGAAATTATTCGAGCTTTTTTGATTCTTTCCAAATATTCCTAAGTTGTGTTCAAAATTTTACATGATTCAATACATGAATTTCAACCGGTTTGAAGTTTTTGGACACTGTTTTTTTGGGACAAAAATTTAAGCGAGTGTACTGTGAAGTTTTTGGACAAAATTCAGATTTTAGAAAAATTAAGTTGTTGGGCATATATTTATGCGGGTGTACATTCTTTAACAATGTATTTAACAAAAATAACGTTATTCAAATAAAATAGGCCTCAAATAATTTCTAACATTCATTTCTAATTTTCTTTTCAACAAATCAACGAATTAAGCCCCATAGGGCTTTTGCAAAAAAATTTTGAAAATTAACAAATCAACGAATTTCGTTTGGAACAAGGACGTAGTTCTCTATTATACCAAATAGCACGAATCTCAGAGATTGGCTCATATAGTGACTATATAGGTTGTAAAGGGCATACATTGTGGGACTATATAGTGACTATATAGGTTGTAAAGGGCATACATTGGAGAATTTTTAATTTATATCGCTGTCTGGGTCATCTGAAACCGAGTTGACTGGGTACTTTCGCTTTGGGTAAATTGTTTCAGTATGTTCGGTCATTTGAACAATTTTCTCTAACTTTGCCGTTTTTTCGCTTAATGTATTAATAAATCTACCAAGCCGTAGATTTTCATGATTTGTATAGTTGTTTTTTACTATAGAAAACCAACTTTCGGCATTTGCGTTAGACAAACGTCCAGATATTCCAGTTTTTTTTTAAAAGCATATTCCCCAGAGTGGTAGATATGCCATATAACGTTTAACAGTAAAACTTAAGAAATCTTCATTATACAATTTATTTTGTTCACCATTGGTTTGTGCCTCGTTTGCTATTTTTAGTTTTATGTTCACAAATATTTCATTATACCTTGTACAATATGGGCTGGCACGGAATAAGGGCTTGTTAAAAAATGTGTCTCTTTGAATATGTCTCCAATCTGCCGAAATTGATGCAGATAGGTTTGAACCTTCTGATGTTCCATAGATTTCAGTGTAAGAATTTTTTATGTTTAAAATCGCCTTTAATAACTCTTCATTGGAAAATTTAATTTTTTCTAAACTTCCCGTATTAAGAATGTACAAAATAAGTCTAAGATAAAATTCCTTTCTTTCAACGATGCGTTTGGAAAATTTTCTTTAATTTGTGTGGATCAAAGTGGTGCTAAGTTCTTTGATTCGTTGAAAAGCATATTGGAATTGAATGTTAGAAATTATTTGAGGCTTGTTTTATTTGAATAACTTTATTTTTGTTAAATACATTGTTAAAAGAAGTATGTACACTCGCATAAACATCGGGCAAAAAAATCACAACGTATACTCGCATAAATTTTTGCCCAAAAAAGTGTCCAAAAACTTCACACCGGTTGAATTTCATGGAAATATTCGAGTTTTTTTTTAAATTATTTTGAGATTTCTAAAAATTTTTAAAATTATTCTTATTAATTCGATTATTGTTGGACGTTATTCGAGAGTACTCGGAATTTTTTCGGGAATTTTCAACATTATTCGACGGAAAGTTTTATCAAGATTTTCGCACAAAGCTTACCGTTATGGATTAATCATTGCGCTATTTTATTCAAGATATTAAAGATTATTCGAATTTTTTCTATTTTTGATTTCAAGAAATTTAGAAATTTTGAAGACCTTCGGTATATTCTCGAAATATTGAAAATGTACAAAAATTTTTGTGACTTTCGAGACTAAAATTTTTCGTAACTTTTCAAAAAATGTTTATACATGGATATTTAAAAAAAAAATTATGAGCCCATAAAATACGGCCTAAAATGTTGTTTTCAACCAATCGATGTCGGTTGATATACATTATGAACCTGTTTGCATAAATTGTTTTAATACTTGTGGTCATTGAAATTCTAGATTTGGAATAAAGGGAAAAAATTCCTTCGCAATTTGCCCAAAAGCTCGGGGTTCAACAAATTAAGCCATTTGAATTTTTCATCCAAATTCGATAAAAACGACACTCAAACTTTTGAAATCGAATTTCAATACTAACTCTTGGGCGAATTACGAGGGAATTTGTTACCTCTATTTCAAATTAAGAATTTCAATTCCAAATTAAAACATTTTGAAAGTTTAAAGAAATGTCTGGGTAATTGCAATTCGAATTGTTAAATTAATCGATAGTTGGTCATAACGCAAATTCCAATTAATTTCATCAAACTAATCAATATTTGGATCAGAGGCTTTAATTTAGTTATTGGGGATTGAAAAACACTTCAAAAACTACTTAAATAAGTCAATAATTTTATTATATTTGGACAAAAATTCAGCACCAACTTTCGTACATTAATTGCCGCAAGCAAAAAGTGCCTTCACCCTCTTAACAGATCACGAATAAAAAATGGGGATCACAGTCGTCTATTGTTTACTGTTAAGGCAGCCGATTTCTAAAATTTGGTTGACGAGTTTCTAAATTGGGAATCTAAATTTTGAATGCACTCTACGTAATTTTATAATGTAAATTGTAAGTTAATTTTCTGTATTACCATGACAGTTTTTAAATTCAGTAATAACAAATTCTTAATATTTCAAAGTTTTTAAATCCAAAATTAAAGAAGTCTAAATTTCCTAAAATCTTCGCGACTTCAGTTAGCTAGAAGTCTAATTCAGTGATTTAGCTAAAACAGTTTTGATTTGTAAACAAATTAGGCAGTTTAGTACCACAAACACCGCCACTCCGGGTTCGAGCAATATTTTACAGAGTTTCATTTTCATTCAAAACAGTACGACTGAGCTATGCTGACATGCTTGAGATTACATTAAAGCATTAAAATGTTTCTAAATTTCAAAAATTTTAGAAATTTCCAAACTGGAAAGGACCGGTTTAGACACTGAGTTGTTATGCAAATTTGTATCGTTCTGAATTTAAACACATTACACAATTCAGACATTACAGGAATTTAGAAAATGAAAAATTGAAGTTGTATTAGTCGTTATCAAATATTAGGTATGAAAGTCCAAAGCGAGAAAATTAATTAAACTTTAAGCAGTTTAGCAGGGAATAGCAGAATTAATTCAGTTTTATTGAAATAAATATTCCACAAACGAACAGCTTTATGCTAAGCTAACAAAATTTAGGGAAACACCTGACTATAGTTTCCTTCAAGTCTCGTAAACAGATTTTTATTAGATATATATGTGACTAATTGATTTTAAATGAATAATGGTAAAGTTATGCCGAATGAATCATGACAGAATTTATTGTGTTTTACCGCCATAACAACACAGATATCACAATTACAATTCACAGAAATCATAAATTATAACCGATCTCATTTCTCAACATATACACACACGTCTAACATTTTACAAAACAAACAAAATCTTATCCGCATACCCTCCCGCTATACCGCCACCGCACCATATATAATAATTAACTATAAGCACACATCATAATATATAGAGTAATAAAAAAAAAAAATTTCAATAAAAATTTTAAATTTAATATTCAATATTTTAACGACTGAAGCTTTTTTTAACTGGAAACAGTAAAAATATTATCGTTTATATGTACAAATATTATATTTAAATATAAGACGTCGTGTCACAAGTAACATAAGAATTAATATTTTAATTGAAAATACCGTAAATTTCAACAAAACAAAAAAACAACTGATTTTCCATATGTCGCATTGGATCAATCGGCGAACCCCTTTTTTTATAAATACGATATCTAGTGACATAAATCTTTTTGGGTAACATCCCAATGTCACATTACAAATGTGTGATACATTTAAAAAATAAAAAAATTAATAAAAAGGAAAAAAATTTGTTAATAAGGTTTTGTTTGGAAAACCTTTAACCCCTTCACTAAACATTTATGATAATTGAAAAATCATTCAAGTTAAAAAACCATAAATAAATTAAAATGTCTCGCGTGAATCCTTTATAAATAAGTTATGTGTCTATTTATCTGTTACTCAGGTACCAAGGATGTATAATTAGCATAATCCACTATTTAGATTTATTGACTCGGAAGAAGTTAAGCACATATTTAAGGAATTGTGAGAAATTATAACCGAATTTTATTAATTTTGGTAATCTTATTATAAAATATACAACTATGCATATATCCAATACAGACACACTCAAAATTGCGTTGTTATACATTTTTATCGTTCATATATATCTGTTATCTGAAATTTATATCAAGAATGCAACAAAAAAAAAATAAAAAATTTATAATTGACTGGAAATGCGTAAATACATTTTTTATTTTTATCATAAAATTTCCTCCCAAAATGTTGTGTAAAAAAACTTCTCAGAAGAAAACCACAGAACTCGATGAATAAGTGAAAGATTAAAATTGTACGTTTAAGAAAAACAATTCTTAAGAAAACCATTTTTTGGTGATAAGACTGAAGAAAACGCAAGATTGGCGCGAGATCATATTAAAACACAATCCTTTGTTTAAATTTATAGAAAGTGAAGTTATATCCAAATCCGTGTTTTCAAGCAAATAATTACGAGATACACTATAAAAATAGAACACATCTCAACCCTTCCCGCATATTTTCATATCATTCACTAACTCTATTGTTATATATACACACACACACACACACTAGTTGTTATCTACCGCGAAAACGTTAATATTTGGTCACATTTTTCAAATATTTGGCATTTTGTTTCGTCTAAAATGTTCGTGTGCGAACACACGAAAACCACAACAACCGATGATTAAGTTTTAAGATTGTAAAAAAAAAAATTTTTTTTTTAAATTTTTTTTTTATAAGAAGCTTGATAAGACGTTACTTGCTGCTAATTAAGAGTATTTTTTGGGTTCTTTATTTAGAAAAAAAAAAATTTGTTCATAACATAAATGAGTTATCAGTTCTCATAAATATCTTAGCCATACGGGATGGGGTTAATATATATTTTCAGTGTGGAGATTGAGCAACTGTGGATGTTATATATACGATATGATTTTTATTTACTGTTATACATTAAAATTTCTAGCAATTCTACTTCTAGAGAGGAATCTTTTGCAGCAAAGTCTCCGAACTTTCCTTCGATGTTTGTTTTTAAATTTGTATCTTAATAATTTTGAATTTGTTGTTATTGAATTAACACCGCTGAATTATTAAGTTTGGAATTTCTCGAAATGTTACCTTTCAAACCAATATTTGAAGCTGAAGTGAAGCTACCTTTTTTGATAGTATTCGAAATATTTAAAAAATTGTAAATCAACATTTTATTTATATGAATAGTTCTTAGAATTTTAAAATCCGATCTTTAAGTTTGAGTATTTTGGAGTTTTGTTGAATGTTATATCCTCTAGTATTTTGAACCGGTCTATTCTTATTCCGAGCGAATCTAATTTTTGTGGGGCCCATTAAGTTAGTAGATTTTTGATTCATAGTTTAGAACCACATTGAAGTGCCTAAGTTGTTTACAAATAAGCATTGTTTTAATTGGAGATAGGTATCTCAAAACGTCGTTGAGAAATAATTCGTTTTTACTAAAAGGAATTTAGAAAACATTTCTAATTTTGGTAAATTAAAACTAACAGAATTTGAATTTTTGAAGCTAAAAACTTGGGAATTTAGACGTTAGGAATTTGGCAAAACTTGAAAATTCAAATTTGATTTAAACTATACATTGCACAGTTGAATTTTTTTTTGATATGCGATGCAAATAGCATCGCATATACGTCGAAATTTCTTTGTATTGAAATTCGATGTAACCTTTGCATCGAAAAGGTTTTCGATACTATTTGCGTTGAAATGTTAATTAAAATGCATGTTTACATCGAACCAGATTTCAATATATGTAACTTGCTTTGTAATATGGTTTAAGATTCAAAATTGCTTTAGAAAAAAACGAAGTTATTTACATTGATACAAATGATACAATATAAATTGCGTCAAAAATGTTTTCGATGCTAATTACATTGAATAAAGAAATGCAAAGCAGGTTTTGTATCGAATAAAATTTAAATACAATTTACTTCGTAACATGAGGTAATATTCAAAATTGATTTGAAAAAACTAAGATGGAAGTTACTTTGAAATAAATAAGCAATCTAATGTAACTTGCTACGGAAATAATTTCAAAGCTTGTAGCGACGAAATCCAAATGAAGATTTAATTAATATCGCTAAATAAAGAGGAATCAAAATTGTACCAATATTTTCATATTGTATCTATTGCAATGGGTTTTAGAACACAAAAAACTATGTAATAAGGAATTTGTTATAAATAAAACCCTGCCATCTTTCCAGTTGTTAAAATAGTTGTTACATATTGTAATAAAAAAATATTTGGCGCCATTAAATTCCGAACATGTGTTTAAATTAAGAAACAAAAATAAAATATAAAATGGGAAGTATGTACTCAAAAGAAAACTAAATAGAATATTAAGGAAACAGAAGGTCATTTATGGCCCTGTACATACTTTAGAATTATTTTATTGTTTTATTGTGTATTTTATTTTTTAATTATATCAGGGTAAAAATATTTAAAACTTAGGTGTTAAGCAGTATATAATAGGCATAATTTTCACCGTGCATTACTTATTAATCTTGAGTCGTATCCACCCATAATGTGAATTGACGATGGATACTGCATTATTTTTAAATATCTATAAAAAAATAATAAACTGAATTAATTTTTTCAGTGTTATTATATTATTGATAAATTTAATTAAAATTAAAAAAATTTGCGATTTTTATGGTCTTACGATCCGATAAAACAGAATCCTACGTGGGGTTACATCTATGGATAGTAATTCTATAACTAACAAAGGGCTCAATCAATAATGGAAGGTTAAGAAAATATCATTAATATTCTGCGAGCAAGTGAGTTCATGATGCATCAACGTTTATTTTATTCAAAATAAAAAGTTATTTTAATTATTAAAATTAAAAATTAATAGTGTTCTTTGTTTTCGATACAAGAATATTTATATAAAAAAATAATATTACATGTTATAATATTACCTACATACCTATAATTACCTATAATTTTCGTGTTTGACATGTATTTAATTAATAAATTTAATGTTTTAATACATGTTTTGCTATAAACTGGTATAAGGCAGCTTAAAGTTGTGGAAGCTTATAATAACTAATTAATTAATCTATAAGTAAAGGTGGATTTAACAAAAATTTTAATTTTAATACTTATAATATAACATAACCTCAATTAACTATGGGCGAGAAATGTGCAGTTTGTAATAAAAAAGAAGTTGAGCCTAAGTTTTCTATGCATAGGCAAAATTGGCTGAATTGTAATGGCTGTTTGAAGTGGTTTCATTCGGAATGTATCGATGTCAAAACGGATGTGGAATTTGAACATCTTAAATCAAAAGCTAAATGGTTTTGCCCACGTTGCATTGCGGACAGTAACCTCACTAGAGTTCTGGCTGGCTTGATCAAAGCTAAAGATGCTGAGGTTAAGAAGGATAAACTAGGGAATAAGGATGATATTGTGGATTGGGTGTCAAAGCAATTGAATGCGATATGGCCGAAAATTACTAAGTAGTTACTGCGATAATGCCATATCTGATGTAAAGGCGAGTTTGTCATCTGAAACATTGAAATTGGTGGAAAGGATTGTTTTTCTTGAGAAGCAATTCAAGTTTTATAAAAGGCGGGATGAACGGAAAAATCAAAGGGTGTTGATGCTTTACGGTATTCCAGATACGGTCAACATTTATGATTACCTATTCTTGACAAATATTGCTGTTGAGGTGGGTGTACCTAACTTTAATGCTGACGATATTAAGGATGTTTTTAGGATACATAGAAAGAATGGTGGAGGTCCGTCAGTTATAAAGGTTAACTTCTTCAAGCAGTTGAGGAGGAATCATTTTACGTCTACTTATCTTAAGTACTTAAAGAATAAACCATTATGGATAACATGTATTGATGATAAATTTCCAAAATCGGCGATATACATCAATGAATATCTGTCTAAGGAAGCCAAGGAAATTCTAGTTAAAGCGAAGTTGATGAAAACAGCGGGAACGGTATCAAATGTGGTTATAAGAAGAGGTATGGTAGCTATTATTGCGGTAGCTAATGATAGACCGAAAATTGTGCGATCTGCAGAAGAATTGGTTCAATTTAAAAAATAATGGTTTACGAGTAGATGGTCGATTCAGTTGAATATTTAGTTATTGGTTAATACATTTCTTGTACAGTATGTGCATGATTAGTTTATATATTGTTCTTATAGCCTCATCTTTGAGTACATTTAGTGCATGATTAGCATAAATTTTGTTCTTAGCCTTATTCAGTTTAGTTATTAAATATGTATTGTAAACTTTTGAATTTAGTTATTAAGTTAATCATAAATGTAGTAGTTGATAGTTTTACGGTCTTCAGATTTTATAGTTTATCTTATATATTATTATTATTTTTTTTTTCCTTATTTTCTTTGCCTATTGTTTTTTCATGCATTGTATCCTGGATTGTCATTGTGGTTGTGATTATGAGCTTTTTTAATAGTTTACCTAGCAGTTCCCCGTTAGCGATAAATTGCTTGAAAGTATCTCATATTAATGCGCGTAGTGTTTCGGCGAATATTGATAAATTGAGAATGGAATTTAAGCACATTTCCCATCATATTATTTGAGTGTCTGAATCAAATCTTAAATCATCGCATACTTTTAAAAGTGTTGAAATAGATGGGTATGAGTTGCTCAGGAATGATAGAGTGGGAAGAAGAGGTGGTGGAGTTGCGTTCTATGTACGTAGTGACTTTTTTAAATATTATCATGTGAAGATACATTCAAAGGGTTCTTCTGAGACTTTAGACTATCTAACAATTGAATTTAGTATTAATTCTTTAAAAATAGTTGTTTGTGTTGCTTATATGCATGTTCGGGACCTTCCTCTTAATGAATTGAGTGAGCTGTTATCTAATTTAGTTCTGGATTTTGATACGGTTATTTTGGTGGGTGACCTTAATATTGATTTTTTAGATAAGGTTGAAAGCCGTGAATTAAGAAATATCTTTGATTCACTTAATTTGCATACAACGCAAACTCAACCAACAAGAGTTTGTGATACTACTGAAAGACTTCTGGATTACATTGTTTCTAACACCCAATAAAAAACATCTAATTTTCATCAGTCACCCTTCACTGATCATGATCTTATATCAATTGACTTTAACATACCGGTCCAATTCAATGATGAGATTAAGTTTGTGCGCAACCCAACTATGATAATATGGATGTTCCCAGCCTTCATTGTGATATACTTAATGTTGATTGGACTGAATTGAATAGAATTGATACAATTGATGGGAAGTTTGAGTTTTTATATGATAAAATCTCGACATGGCTGCATCAGTATACTCCCTTTAAAATGATTAAGAAAAAACTCAAGCCTATCCCATGGCTTAGCTATGCTATTAAAAATAAAAAACAACTTGTTGATATGGCTAAAAATGTATGGAAACGATCTCGTTGTGAGGAAGACAAACGAACCTATAAATGTTATGAAAAAGAACTTAATAAGATGGTGAGATCGGCTAAGAGAAAGTTTTTGCGTGATAAGTTGGATCCCAAACTTGGCACTAAATTATTGTGGAGGAATTTGGACAAATATGGGTTTAAAACCAAGGATTCAGCTGAGGTTGTTTCTAAATTTTATCCTTATGAACTTAATGAGGAGCTTGTTAAAGTGCCAATAATGAATCTGTTGCAGCATTCGGAGTATTGTGGAACATAAATATTATCCTAAAGTGTGGAAAGTTAGTAAAGTTATTGGGCTACTTAAGGTTAAGGAGCCTGCATTAATGTCCGATGTGAGACCTATTGCTCAACTCTCAGTACTTTCAAAAGTGTTCGAAAGAATTATTTCTGATCAGATTAAACAATACCTTAATACAAGTAATTTATTATCTTCAGGAAAGACATAGTACTGTAACGGTGTTAGTGGATTTGATGGAATTTGTTAGGAGCTGCTTGGACTGGGCAATTATGTCCTGCTATGTCTACTTGATTTCAGTAAAGCTTTTAACTGTATATCATTCGTTAAATTTTGTTATAAATTGAGAAACTGCTTCAGTTTTTCATCTAATGCGTCGGAATTAATGTTATCTTACTTAACTGATCGCTTTCAATTTGTTGAAGTTAATGGAGTTAAATCCAGTTATTTGCCTCTGCCTACTGGTGTCCCTCAGGGATCTATTATGGGGCCCTTAATATTTGCAATGTATGTACAGGGTGGCTGAGACCAAGTGTTACCAAATGAAAACGCTGTAATTTTTTTAATTTTGATTATTTTTTATTGAAATTTCGTGGAATATGTTGAAAACATATTACATTTTATGAAAAACATGTTACTGCTCGATATGACCTCCTTTGGCTTTGATTATTTGATTCAGTCTTCCATAGAAAGCATTGCATGCTGACCGAACGTGGGCTTGCGGAATTTTATTCCATTCTCGAACAAGAGCTGACTTCAATGCATCAACACTTTCGTATTTTTTAGTGGACACCTTACTCTCCAAAATGGACCATATGGAGAAATCCATGGGATTCAAGTCTGGTGAATATGGTGGCCATTCTTTCGACGAAATCAGCCGCGGAACGCAATTTTGTAAAAATTGCTGTGTCGCTCGAGCTTTGTGTGACGGTGCCGAGTCCTGTTGGAATGTCCAACGGTTCGTACCAAAGTGTTTACGTGCCCAAGGTAGCAAAGCATCGTTTAGGATCTTTTGGCGGTACATCTCTTGGTTTACCTTGACTCCATGTTCGATGAAAACCAGAGGAGTGCGTCCATCTGCAGTAACTGCAGCCCAAACCATAACATAAGCTGGTGATTGCTTGCGCATGGCAACTCTTGTGTCCAAATTATCGTTGGACTTGTCCTCTAACCAAACACGATCATTTTGTTTATTCACATGCTGTTGAATGGTGAAAATTTTCTCATCAGAAAAGACAATTTTTGGAATCTTATCACGTTCGGCCAAGGCCTTCAATGCTCGTGTTCTTTGAAGCCTAACTTTTTTTTGTGTCTCCGTAAGATCTTGAACTTTTTGTATCTTGTAGGGCTTCAAGTGTAGTTCATTTTTCAATATGGTTTGAATGCTGTATCGTGAAACATGTAGACGTGCGGCTAATTGATTGGCACTTTGACGAGGATTTCGTTGGATTCGTTTCTTCACCTTTCGTATCATTTCTTTTGATGTTGCTGTCTTTTTAGGACCGCCTCTGTTGCGTTTAGCGATGCTACCAGTTTCGTTGTATCGAGTTATGGTTCGATACACAAACATTTTATTCACATTCAAATGCTGGAGCTGACGAACTATTGCTGTTTGTGAATTTCCACCCAAATACAGTGCAATTACACTATTACGTTTGAATTCCATTACGATTTTTTTATTAAGATATTAATTTAGAACAATTATTTATTGACCACATATAAACAACTAACCAAACTTCAATCTGTCAAAAAATTAATGCGCAAAAATGACAACTACACAAATGACAGCAGAGTGAAGTTAGTAACATTTGGTCTCAGCCACCCTGTATATAAACGATATTGGAAGTTCTATTCGACTCTCTCACTATCATTTGTTTGCGGATGGTCTCCAAATTTTTAGTGAAATTGAGATTGGTAATTGTGATAGAATGGTAGCTACTAATGAAGTAATTGCATATATGAACAGGAATATTAATAATATTATTGAGTGGTCGGCGGAGAATCAATTGTTATTAAGTTCGAAAAAGTCCCAGGTGATTATGTTTTCCCAGAAGCGTAATCCTTTTACTTATGACGTGGACTTAACTTGTGTTAGAGTTTGTAATGACAATATACCTTTTAGTGAATCAGTAAGGAATTTGGGTGTGACCTTGGATAAACACTTGGATTGGAATGTGCATGGGAATTCTATTATGCAGAAAATGTTCCATGGGCTGCGAATGCTTTGGCGTAACTCTGCATTTACTCCAATCAAGGTCAGGATGCTGTTAGCTAGATCTTTAATTCTTAGTAATCTGTTTTATTGTGATGTAGTGTTGCAGTAAAAGAGTGTATAATTCATGCCTAAGATACATTTTTGGATTAAAACGCAGGCATCGATTGACACCTTACTATAATAAGATTTTTGGATGCTCTTTGGATAATTATTTTGATCTTAGAATTCTAGTTTTTATGTACAAAATTATTACAACTCGTCAACCTCAATATCTGTATGATAAGCTTGTATTTGCTCAGTCATTACGGACACAAAACATAATATTGCCAAACACTCGTACTAATTATATGAAAGGGTTATTTATAAGGAGAGGTGCTAGGCTATGGAATACTATTCCAACACATATTAAATGTTTAACACGTCTGGACAGGTTTAGGGTGGAATGCGTGAATTATCTTAATAATCTATAGCTGTATGTAATTATTGGTTTACAGTTACTTATAATTAGTTATAAATCTGAAGACTTAGTTTTAGTTTTAGTTTTAGTTTTACTTTTATTTTATTTTTATCTCTTCATATTTTTTATACAATTTTTCTTCTTTTACTGATCTGTGTGTGGTACAAACTAATGTAGATTTAGTGGATTTGTTGCATTTTATACAATGTAATTACAGTGTAATTGCGTAAAATGACCTAGTTGTCATGATGTAATAAAAACGGAATGAAATAAATAAATAAATATATGTATAAAAAATATTTTTGTTACCCATATTTTAATATTCAGCTTTTTTTATATTTTATGTCCTTATATTTTACACATACTGGATCGTCGTTTTTTTAACCAGCATGAAACTACAGTACCAAAATATTGCTCAACTAAAAAATGCACTTCCTTTTGGTCTTCCAAAATTTCCAGAATTTTGT
This sequence comes from Tipula vernalis, assembly GCA_958295665.1. NCBI lineage: Eukaryota > Metazoa > Arthropoda > Insecta > Diptera > Tipulidae > Tipula > Tipula vernalis. Next base: position 156,302,203 of record OY282558.1, read on the forward strand.
AAAATTGAACCATTTCACGATTATTACGTTTCTCTCTGAGGATGAAAAATCCTTTTTTATAATAAAACTCACTATCCATAAAGGCAAGTTTAAATACCGGGGCCTGTTTAATGTTTGTAGTATGAATTCAGTACTATTAAGTGAGATTTCTTGCCAGTTTTATAGTGAAATTGGGAGTCAAAATTTTCGCAACAGGTTGCTGCCTTCTAGCAAATGTATGGCAAATATTTATAAAATTTTGGTTTATATTTTTTTGTAAAATACCGATATTTTTTGGCCTCATAACGCATGGTCTACATGTGAATTATGGGTCCCATCTCCCTGATTATTCTCGGATAGTGAATTAACAAATGGTGTTTAGAAATGAGGGTTTTATTAAAATTGTTTAAAATAATACATAAGTGTTTGGAATAAAATCTATCAAATATTAACTGGAAATGTAGCGCTAAACATAGAACTTGCAAAGCATTTTGCCCTAAATTGCTTTTTATTATCTAAATTTATATTAGATCGTTTCGATTTTCTATCTATATAACCAAAATTATATGATGATATACAATGATTTAATTGCTCTCTATTTTTAAAAATTTTGTTTGACAGCAAAAATTCGAACTGATACTTTAAAATTAGTGCAACGAAACTTCAAGGCGATCATGCATCAGATCTACACTATAGTTTTTGATGGTATTAAAAAAATAAAGATCGATGTGAACCGAATTTCGGCTAACTCCCAGTGTTTTAATTAAATTTGTTTTTTCTCTAATCTTTTAAAATATCATAGCAATTTGAAGTTCGTAATAATTCGAGTTCTTTTGGTGATTTGGTGAAACCAAGTAAATCATTTGCAGCAAGATTATCATTGGCCAAAGATATTAAAATGCAATTTACTAGACCCATATTTTCAACAATAACACAATCCTTTTCCAAAAATTTAATATCGTCAATAATCGGCTTAAGAATTGAATTTAAATTAAAATCGCCATGTAAGTCATTGACAAAAAAAAGAGAAAATAATGGACAATTAACAATTGTGAAATAAATAGCTAACTAGCCCAAAATCAGCGTAGTATATTTGAATGAGGATACGGTTCTTAAATCTGTATTCGGAATTTAATGCTTGAAATACCCTCCCACAACAAGTATTTGTATAGAATCTATCTGTGCACAGGTGAGAGTTATTAAAATTTTTAAATAAAGTAGCAAAATGAATATTTTTGAAGATTTTTTTAATAGTTAAAGAAATCGGAGCAAATTGAAAAAAATGTTGTACTAAAACTTTTTTTTAGACACTTAATTGTTTGTTTAAACGTAATTCCCAACGTTAGCCTATTGCGATTTGGCTTGGCTTAGCAAAATAGTGGTTCTTGCTGAATAGTTTTCGTCTTTTATATTTTGACGAATAATTATTTAATGTGAAAATAATTTTTAAACTTTCTACATTACATTTTTGTGGTAAAGGCTAAATTACTTTAGTAGCAGTATCGATTACAGTTTTAGTTTCAAGGAAAATAGTTGTGATTGTTTCCTCTGGTAAACCGATCTTATTCATTGTACTGTACATTTGCTGCAAACTGATTTCAAATTTTTCAAAATTGAAATTTGGTTAGAATTATTTATATTTGAATTATAGCTACTATTTACATAACTTAAGCTATTCATTGAGAAATTAGAATCAATTACATTTGTGGCTCCATGATTATCATTTATATTTAAGATTTTATGTTTGGTTATATGTTTTTTTAACGAAAGATATCTGTTAAATGAGCTTTTACAATTTTTGTCTGCTACGCATTTTATTTTATTGGGTGAATACTCCTTCACAAATTCGACATGTTTTAAATGAAATTCTAACATTTTGAAACAATTAAATCGCCTGCTACACATATAGCAAAATAAATTCATTATTAATTTTTTTTTTAAATTTAACATTTAAACTATAAAATATAAACTTATCGTATAACCCCCGAAGCAAGGCTTATACCGAAAATCGCTGTAAAATTTCTAAGTGTGTGAATTTAAAATTTGAGCTTTAGACTTCCCCAAGCTTATGTGCATAACCCCAGTAACATGGATATATTTTGTCGGCAAAAAACTTCGATAAATAATGTGCTTACACAATAAACAATTTCTTGTAGGGCTAAAGAGACATTTAAGACTTGAACATATTTAACTGCTTGTGTCCCAATTTTGACTTACGAAGATTTCTTGTTTCGTTTACAAAAAAATATGTTAAAAGGTTTGAATATTACACACAAATTTATGTGAATTTCTAATTTTGTCCCATCTCATTCTGGTTTCACGCCATCAGAATAGGGGGATTAAGGGAAATACATTCATGGTTTGATTCCTTATGGTGACAAATGTGATGACAACGAAAAGCTCGTTGCGTATCAAAACGAAGATTATATTGTCAACAAAAAAATTTCAACGGAACTAATAAGTTTTACACCACCTTTGTTTTAAAAATTCGAGTTACAATTTCTCAGATACGGTTGAACACTTTTAAAAATCGGTAATGCACTTTTAATTTTAATATTCTCAGATTGAAAGAAATATTGAGATGAACCCACACTATTAAGCATGTCAGCGTTTATACCTTCATATTTTTCTGCATCAATAGAACTCACGTTGAGCCCCGTCAAATTTACCTCAGTAAGGTATTTATCCAGCGGAATGAGTTCCATTAATGAATATCACAAATTTTTAAAATATAGTTTTTCAAAATATTCGAAATTTTATAAAATTTGTACGATTTGTATATCGAATGTTTAATTTGTACAATTTTATCTTTTCAAAGCTTGTTTTCAAATGTATTTTCAAATATAGTAATTGTTTTTAAATATTTAGCTTTCCGAAATTCAGATTTATTGAGTTGAACTTTACAAATCAACAATTAAAACGAAAGCCGAACTTGGAAAATACAAGAATATCTGAAATTGTTGGATTATAAAATTCGTAGCTAGGCAAGTAAAGATTTGAAAATTTTAAGCAGAATTTTGAGAATATTAAGGTTATGAAAAATTTGGACAACTTATTATTTTATTAAAATTAATACTACCAAAATTCAAAATTTAGAATTTTTCCTACTTTGAAATGTCAAATTTCAAATCGTCTATGAAAATATTAAAGCTCTGTGAAACTTAAAAATATACAATACTTATAGTTTACCATTAAACTTGAGAATATAATATTAACAATTCAGAATATTAAAATTAGTATCTGAAATTTCATGGAATTCATCAAGTCGTAAATTAAGTAATTTGAAATTTGAAGAAATTTCAATTCAAATTTAATGATTCGAGATTTAAAATTAAAATTTTAAGATTGCTGAAACCTGTATGCTTAAACTTAAAATATTTACAAATTTAGTATCTTATAATATCTTGGCAGTTTCAAGCACGGTTGGGCAAGCAAATTACACCGTGTAATTTACACAGTTTTTTACACGAAAAAAACGTCTAATTAACATAAGGGCGTTTTATACATTAAGTATATAAAAATTAAAAAAATCATAATTTAACAACGCTATCTCTTTTCAAATTTATTTACTATATTCTATCATCTTGGATACATATATTTTGGGTTGACATAACTGGCAGTTAATTTCTGTTGGTTTTCAACTTAATTGTTACATTAAACGTCCACCCAAGCAATCCAATCGACAGAACCCTATTGATTTGAACGTTACTCCGTTGGGAGTGTTCAGTTGACCAAGCTCTGCAAAATTGAGAAAATGCAAGATTTACTGTAGTGAAACTTTTTATAAACGGTACCTATATTCAAACAAATAAAGAAAAATAAATTGTGTGATGAAAAAAACACACGTTCCAAAATGACATATGGCTCAAAACTGGGTATTTCAATGAAAATAGGATTGTTTGTCATATGGCAAATTATGATATAACTTGGTTAGTTCTTAACCGATTGGGATCAAATCCAACGTGTGCGAGGGAATTTAGGATGGAACTTGGATAATTCTTCAACTTTATAATTCTCATACGAAGTTCTGGAATATGGCCAATTAGGATGATGAACTTTGAACGATAATTATAAGAGGCTTTTATAGAAGTTTAATCATTTTGGATGAAATGTGGCTATTTCTTTACCGATTTTCATGAAAAAATAGCGCATGTACAATATGATCTAAATTGGTTTAACTAATATATATAAAAATAAATTAAAATGTTTTAATTGGTTTCAAAACTATTTTATATCTCTTATTAGAATAACCAAATAGTTCCAGAGAACAAAAATGTTTATAGAGTTCAAGTCCGAGCTGTTCACATCCTCAGAGAGTTTCAATTTACGGTTCAAAATAAGACTTAAGTTTTTAAAACTGGAAATCCTTTCTATTTGAAAACAGTTAGCATTAATATCAGAAATAGAGGAACCATTTTCTGAGCTATTCGAGAATTTATTTATATTAAAAAATGAGTTGGTTTAAGAACCGGCTTCTGTGGTACCCCAACCGTGTCAAGTAATGGGTCACTTTAAATACAATTAATATTTTCCGATTGTGATCTACAGAATAAATAGGATTTGATCTAATTGCAAACTTTCCCCTAATTCAAGCATTCGATAATTTATCCAACAAAATTGAACGCTTGACAGTATCAAAGGCTTTCGTAATACCTGTAAAATGTCCTACAACTTTTTAATTATTATTTAAACAATCGTATACTCGTCTTCGGCATTTAACTTTTTTTGTATAAAATTGGAAGAAGCAAAATACTAAAGTCGTCAGGTTCGCCAAAAATTTTAGGGTTTCAATTGGATTAATAACAAATAAATTTCATCTGGTGTTGTAGTGTACTTTCTTTTACCAAATTATCACCAATTATTTTTTTTTAGAATTATAAACTTTCTCGAATTTTGTATTGTATGTGTGAGCTTTATGCTTTCTAAATAATTTAGTTTTTTTCTTAATTTCCCGCTCTGGTATTCTGGACACCCTTGTTAAATTCGCCCGCTCACAAATTAAAGAATTACGTTCGAAGGAGGACTCTCACTTTTCTTTACTTGTAAACATTCACTATTTTTTTTGTTTTGTTCATAGCTGAGTGAATAGTTGAATATATTAGTGAATAATGTGCCAATTTTATAAAAAATGCAATAATGTTTTTATAAATTTTTGGGACAATATCGAAAATCGAGTACGGACAGTGATAATTAAAAAATGATTATTCGATCAGTGGGGAGCGAATAATAAATTTTAAAGAGCGAGTTTTAGAATGATGCATTTTTCACATTTAAAGTTGGCCTAAAATTAAAGCACTTTTTAAAAAATGATTTGGTATCAATATGAAAAAAGAAAATTAGCCTGCGTATCTTAGGTATAGCATACTCTGTTTTGATATCGTACAGGGTCTTCACTTTTAAATTGTTTAAAGATTTGTCGAAAAGATCGCTAGATGACGTTGGTTAGTTCAAATTAATGGTATTGCATTATGTTATTATGTAAAAAAAAAGAATCTTGAATGTATAAAACTAAAAACTACCTGTAATATCTATAAAACGTAATTTACGCGTTAATAAAGTTTTAAATTGTTATAATTATAATTTTTATTAACTTTGTGTCTAAAATTTCAGTTAATTACTTATTATTGTTTGTTATTTTTAAAATATAAACTTGTTTACGCATAATTTACATTTTAATAAAATTTACGTAGATTTTTCCATTTTTTATTTGTAAAATGTAAAAATGTTTTTTATACGAATATGCCCAACTGTGGTTTCAAGTCGACTCGAAAATTTCTATAATTAATCCATAGTTTATGGGAATGTGAAACTTTAGAAATAGGTTGGAGATTCTAAATCGAATTTTATAAATTCTGATACATTTGAATTGGTAAATACAATTAAAAATTAGAAATTTATAGAATGTTGAACTTTTGAAATTATGATTCAAAACATCCAAATTTGCAATTGGAATATTTTACAAATATCAAACCGGATTTTAAAAATTTTAAGAATTATCAAAAATTCCTTGAACTCTTAAAATGTTGGTAAACTAATTAATCAAAATTCACATAATCGTCCACTTTTATAATTAGCCTCCTTATTGTGCACCACACTAATTCCCAATAATTTTGTAAATATATTATTAAGTGTGTCAAGTGTGTCACATATACACCACACACCCACACACACACACACTAACGTACGTGTATATGTTTATACACTTTTCACAAAATTTTACGTATTCTAATAAAAAGTCAAACGGACGATAGATCAACGAACGGTGGAAGTGTGAATTGTAAGTAATGCACCCCGCACCTTGCTTTGCATCTTATAGTAATTATGTATTCTGGTTATAAGCACCGCACATAATTACACATAAGTGCATGCATACATAAATAAATAAAAAAAGATATGACGTTAAATCAAATAAACACATAATTCTATTTTCTACAGTTCGTTTTCATTCTAGTGCGGTGAATTCTAATTATTTTCTATTAACAAAACATTTTAATTAAATGTGATCATTCGCTCATGTTTTCTATTTTTTTATTTATAATTTATGGTGTATTATTTTTGTTTGAATTAAAACATTAAAAATAATTATTTTCTTTAGAAGAAGTGTTCTTGCTTGAATATGTACATACGAACGAACAAACGAATACGGATATAAATCACTTGCAATGGTAATATGAAATTTAGGGCACAATAGTATTTTGTTCCATCTTTATCATTAATTTATGTATTTCGTAAGAGGATTTGGCTGTATTAGATTAACTCGCTAATAAGCCTACACAGTATATTCTTTGCATATAGTATGTATATAAATTGTGGTAGGTACAATCAGTCCAGTCACCGCGGCCTGATGAGAAGATTAATTTTTTCATAACCAGAAGCTCATCAGTTCGAAACTTGAAAATTTGGGCATAATGGTTAAATGAGAAATTTCATTTAGTTCCGTCAGAAGTCTAGGTAACATTCAGATGAAAAGGTGAAAAGAGTATTGAACTGAGTCACGAATGTCCCAGATCTGTTCGCTTACAACTTTTTTCTATTTGATACGAGTATATTAGGTTCTTCCGAATTACAGCCAGATAATTACTTTCTAAAAAAGTATGTTTGTATGACAGGAAAAAGGAGTTCAAATTTGTGGTAGCAGAGAAAATGTAATTGTAATTAAAAAAAATTGTAACAAACTGTAGAGTATATGTATGTGTACATTTTTGTGAAGTATTTCAAGGATATTGAGTTAGTAAAATAAAATTTCAAAAGTTGAAAAACAGCGGTGCTAATGGAAAAGAGTCAACAAACTGAGGTTGCCTACCTTGTGTCTAGTTGTTATAGTTTCTACCGGTAAAAACCTTTATCGTTTACTCCTTTAATTAACTAACCATTTCAGATCATACCTAGAATTTTAAATAAATACATTGTGGAACTCAACCATGAGACGACGCAATGCAATTAATTTTCAATTTTGATACTTCATTTACCCCAAAGCAGTAAACCAGGCTGAAATATCCTATTGGTGTATTGTAACTAAACGCCCGCAAATCTGAATTAATTTTGAAAATATTAAATCATCTGAATTTTTATGCAATCTCGGCTCGAAAACCTCGAATAAAATGTATAACATCATGCAAATAACTCAACTTGAAAATTCTACACATCTCGAAGAAATATCAAAATAAACTTCGAAAATATTTTGAAAAGTCGAAATAATCTCAAAAATTTCGAAAAGTTTGAAGTGTTTTAATAATTCTTAGAAAATTCAAAAAAATTTTGAATTTTCCATAAATTTGTAAAAAGAAAGGAACTCAATTCTAAAAAATTTACAATAACCTCGGAAAATCTTCAAAACCTACTAAACTCAATATATACATATATTATATTTGTAATTCCGTGAGAGCCCACAACTCAAAGGTAAATTTGAATAAATTCGAAAATCTCGAATAACCTCGAAAATGTTGAAAACCTAGGAAATTTAGAATAAACTGGAATAATCAATAGATTACCTCGAAAAATATCGAACAATCGAATACACTCTACAATCTCCAATATACTTGAATAATCTCTAAAACTTTGAATAACCTGGCTGTTTTGGAACACACCGAATATCTCTCTAACATCACGCAACACAGCTGCATGATAAACTGGAACAAATTCGAAAAGTTCAACCATTTTTAAAAAGAGGGACATAAAAAAAACGTTTCAAAATGGAAAGAATCCCGCCGATCGATATTGTCTTCGTGAATTTTGCTCAAATTGTTTGCAACATTATCAAATTTTTCTTCTCCTTCTTTTAAATAGAGTCACTATTACCATGTGCATCAAAAAATCCTATTCAAAAAGCGACTGCAAAAACTGTTGGAAGGATATATTCTACAGATCAGGATACTAACAAGAGAAAGGAATTGATATGGTTTATTGATAAATTATTTTTGCAATAAATCCCAGAATTTGTCTTTAAAATTTCAATTTGTATTCAAACATCGCTGTATCAAAATTTTAAGCATGCTGAAGGTCGTTAATGATGTAGTCGTTAACTAAAATTAATCGCAAGTAGATCAAGAACACTCAATAGACTTTATTGTTTGGGCTCAAACCAGTCCTTCTAAAACATTATAAGAGGATACCGGCTACATTTAATATTCGATAATGACCCGAGGAACCAATCTGAAAAGCAAATGCTCCGCGTAACATAAATTAAGAATCACTGAACTTAACACTCAAGCTGGTAATTAAAACTAAATCTGTCGACATCCCATTGTGTTCCTATAAAAAATTTACTTACATATACCTAATGGTAAAAAAAGGGTAAAATTTATATTTTGGAATGTACTAGCAACCACGTCGAAATTAAAACATAATTTTACCTTTTTTTTTTGTTTGTTATTGAAAGCATCGCACAATAGGAACAGACACAACGTTTTGTATTTTTAATAGACTCTAAATGACAATAAATTTTTTTTTTTTGTGTTTGGGTTTTTATGATTTGACTGTTAATAAAAGGAATATACGGAAAATATACGGTGCCTTATAACTGTACAAAAAAAAAAACCCGCTGTGCTGATTTACGCTGAATATATCCATAAGTTTATAAAACTTTTTTTTGCATAATGCAAAAATAATTTATGTGAAAATTGAAATTATTTTTTGTAGGCACCAACAAATTTTTTTGCTTGTAATTTAATTAAAATTAATAAACATAAATTGATGCATTTTATGGATATTAGAGGGATAACGAGGTACTATTACAGTAAATGATACTACCAAGCATCATAGCCTAAAGGTAATCAATGTTTTTTTCATTATTTTTTGCCAGGAGAAAATCAAACAATCAAATTGAACAATCAAACTGATATACCGTATACACTCGTATACATAAGCATAAACATATTCGTTTTTATTTACATTTTCCGTTTATTTTCTGTTTTTAGGAAAAACATATTTTCCCTAACTCAAACAACAACATTATATACATATAGTAAAGCGCACACAAACACACACACAAAAAATGTTTTTTTCTTGTGGGCTTATCATCCGAGTTAAAGTTAATGCTTATGAAATATTAATTTGTGTTGTTGATCTTTTTTTGGTACAAAATTGAATAAAAAAATCAGTATTATGTATACATATTAGGAAAATATAGTATTAATGGAAAAGGAAGGGGTGGGGAATATGTTGATGTGGGTTTTATATTATATACGATGTTTTTGTTGGTGACCGTGTACAGTATTTAGATTTTGCATAAGGTATTGAAATGTTGAGTCAACTGAGTGATTTGTTAGATGACAATTTTTTAATCATCGCCGAGACGGAATGAAATTTATACAGTACAGTCAAATTTGAGAATATTACATCAGCAATACAGATGTGGCCCAAATAGTAAACCAACAAATGACCCAATATTATTTGGTTAGATTTATGTATTTTATGAAAGTGAAGATAAAACCTCTATTAATGTAGAGAATTCTTAAAATTACTTCTAAGTTTGTGTTACACTTACAAAGATTTTAATGAATCCAACGAACGACATAATTATAAATATTTCTGCTTTACAACACAATATATGTGCTCCTTATATGTTAGTTAAAAAATTAAGAGGCGCAGCTGAAACTTTGCCGAATATCGTAGAACTACATAAATTGATCCGTTTAGGTTGATAATAGTTTATAACACTTTCATTAGGTTCTGCAATATAATTAAACATTCATCGAAGAAAGCTAATGCTGCTTTCTATTGTAGATTTGGTACTAGTCATTGTTATCGTACTGTTAGTCGTCTTTCGTTAATGTGTGTTAGCCTCATTTCCATTCACCCTTTCCTCGTACTAGTCCGTTGTTCGTTGTCAATAAAGTAGTAATGTCATTATTTCCATATATAAATAATTCTTAGTACAATGATTTACATATATTATTAATTATTTGGCCTAATCGTTTTACTGTTTTGTCATAGAGAAGAATTTCTTGTTATAGTCCTTAAACGTTCGAAAAGGTCTAAAATGTCTGTACAGCTTTAGATAAACTTTGTGCCTAAATCTCGAGCTTAATGTCTCGGACTGAACATATTTCCTGTATCAGTAGTTGTTTATTGTTATTGCCTATTTAGGTTTAGAATATGGCAGCGGTTTAGAAGTTTTAGACATCGATCTCGATTCAACATTTATTAAACTGAGTAGAGCATTTTTTGCTAAGGATGGGAATATACTGAGAAAATCATCAGAAGCTCAATTTTACAATTTCAGCATTTTTTGTCAAATTTCATAAGCCAGTTTTGGAATTTCAAAATAAGTTAACCCACAGTTAAAATATTCCTCAATCCTCACTTAAGTTCAGCAATTAATAATTGTTTTAAACACATTTATGAAATTTGATTCTTTTTTTTTGTCAAGTTTTTTGTCAAAAACTTTAACGAAAAATTTTAGTCTAAACATATGTGTAGGACGTCTTATTTCTTCGGAAACAATTTTTATAGTTTGTTTCCCTTTCGATTTGTATACAGCTATAAAGAAAATTCCAGTTTGTAGACAACAAAACGCTTTTGAAAATGGAATTGAATTGAGTCCGAAAGCTCAAGCAACCAATAATAAAAATTAAATCGAGCCTAAGACCAAGAAAAAATTTTATTTAAAAATATTAAAGTGAGTGTTTATTATTATTAAATAAAAGTAAAGTGTTAAATATTTGCAAATTGAAGTGTATTAAAAAATATGACAGAGGTCAGAAGATGGTTGAGTTTTCAAGAGCCGCCCAACAAATTAAACGAAAAACAATTTTCGATAAGTAAAGCACAGAACATAACGGGGGTTCCCTAATATTTATGAACAAATTTTCACAATAGAAACACAACCGCAAATAAAACCTGCACCCAAAAGGCCAGCAGAGAGTATCGGCATTGTAAGTACGTGAAGTTGAATCAACATTTAACGATGTAGCTAGGTTGTCGAAGAAAGAAAGCCAAAACAGTAATTTGTTGTAAACTATGGTTCCTGAACCGGTGAAATTGATTATGAACAACGGAGAGTTTAATTCTAGAACCTGAGGCCAAGTTGTCTTCCAATAGCCACACTGCTGCTGAGGATTAATTCAATTTTGAAGAAGTTTCAGATTTTGAACCGATTCGATCCGAATTTTGTTCCGCACGATATGCATGATCATATAGTGATGAATTAAATTATGATATGGATATTAAAGATATGGACAAGAATAACGAATAAGCTATTGCTCCTGATAGTACCTCAAAGTGAACAACATGCCAATCTTGGCAAATCATATTCTACAGATAAAGGGAAAATTGTATCTGAACGGAAGGTGTCACTTTTCGGAATTTGTCAAAATAAATGTGCTTCAATTATATCCCCTGATGTACAACAGAAACTTTTTGCTGATTTTTGGAAGATTGGAGAATATAGCTCTTGCATTACATTAATGGAGTCAATAACCAAATTGAATACTGGAATATGCAAACAACAGGCCCTTATTTGTCTTGGCTTAACGTAGTTGAATTCGAAATTATTCAGTTTAATCATTATAATTTTCGGCTGTCGCTGAGTGCACATCGGAAATTTAGATCTAAAGTATATTTATAAATTAAAACTTCAAAAAAATGTTTAAGGTATTTAGTGTTCGACTGAAATTATGTGCATAATTTTGATCCCATTTGTTAAGTGCTAAACCAAACAAATAAATAACAACAAATTAATAAACCCAATATAGCGCATTGTTCCGTTTGTACAAAGCTAAATATCTGCTGTGGTGTTTTTGACGCTCCGTGTGTTAACATCAATCTGAATGAAGTGGAATTTATGTCAAAAAACAGAAAAGTTTGAAATTGTGAGAGTTGTGGTAATGTTAAAAAAGCTGTTCGTCTTTCGGTTGGAGATGTTAATATTGAGAATTGTCCGATACGATAGACGATACGCAAAGAAAAAAGTCCGATACGCAAAGAAAAAAAATACAAATTTTTATGGGTACGTAATGGCACTAATCGCACTTGGATCCGGTTGTTTGCAATGAATGATATTCGTAAGATTATGTAATATAAGGCTTAATATCAGATTTAACTTGTATTAATGTTCTAAATTTGTTATACTACAAATTATAACGTCGCTTCATTCTAACTTTGATAGTTTTATAATACACCTTGAAAGTTTCAGTATAAAACGATTATTTTGTTTTTTAACTGAAATATGCATAAAGAGCGATGAATTACAGAAATATTATATTATTGACTATTATCTGTACGCCAATTGCAGTGATATTCAAAGAGTATGTGTGTATGTGCGCACAAAAGCGTCGTTTTAAATGAAATCTTATGTCGTAGCCTTCAAACAGCTGACTGCTTACAGGTAAATATTTCCGATAATAATGAACTGTTTTCTTTTCTCTGTGTGTATAGATTTAAATTTTTCAAACAACGCTATCGTCAATTACTGCTAAAAATTGCGATTTTAATATAAAAATTCTACTCAACAATAGTATAACTGATGAATATTTAATGTTAGTGGCATTCGTGGCTTAAAATCAATAATTGATTTTCCTACTAGAACCACAAATAAATGCGGCCACATAGAATTAAACCCAGAATTAATTTTGTATGACCATAACATACTTTCGTTGGAAATTAAGCTAAACGGCAAATTCAAGCGTCAATCAATCAAATTTGACAGTGTTAGATATCTAATTGATAACCACATCCTTATGGAGAAAATTAAAAATGAGTCTTGGTTATATGTTTACGACACTAACAGTGCAGAAGTTTCCTATATGATAGTTTGATATCTATATTAACAAAACATATTAGTGAAAGTAGAAAACCAATCTTATCAAGCAGAAAAAGCTTAAACCTCGGATTAATAGGACATTGATCAACTTTTTAGAAAAGATAAACACAATACAGAAAATGCTTAAAAAACCTGGAAATTAAAGATTGTGACAGGCTTTCGAAAAAGTGGCCTATTTTTGTGAAAAAGGCGAAACTTACTTACTATAAGTTCAATTTCGAGTTAAATAGCGGTAATATAAAAGCACAATGGAGATTTATAGATTCATTGGTAAATAAATCAGAACAGAATATTGGGGTAAAACAAATCTGTGACTCATCAAAAAATATTATCACAGCAGCCAAAGACATTTCTACAATAATTGTTTTTATTAATATTGCTTTCCAGTTAGCTGTGGAAATTAGTTCAGTCCCTAATTCGCCAGTCCAGAAAGTAATAGATTGTTGGTTTCAAATTGTACCACGAATAATAGGTTCTTTTTTGCCAACAAACTTAGAAAAATAATATTCAATTGAAGATGATGATTTGAGTTTATTGTTAGGAAAATAGGTATTTATATTTGTGATGTTTTACGTCTTTAATCTAAGTTTTTCTAATGGTATCTTTCCAAATAAATTTAAGTCAGCAATCGTACTTCCGTTACATAAAAAAGGACCAACAATTGATCCAAACAATTATCGCTCAATTTCCTTCCTACCAATTATTTCTAAGGTCCTAAAAAGAATTGTTAAAAATCAATTATTGTCCTATCTCAAATAAATTATTTTTTTAAATTCAAACCAATTCAGTTTTATCAAACGACGTTCTACTGAAAACGTTTATTCATACAAATGTGAGCAACAACAAAACAGTAGCTTCTGTAATCATTGACATAAAAAAAAGCTTGTGAGTATAGGCTTTCGTGGCACAGCACTACAGTATTTATAAGTTATTTACTTCATATAATACAAAAAGTGAGAATTAATGATTCGCTTAGTTCAGAAAGTACAGTGAACATTGGAGTTCCACAAGGCTCAATACTGGGGCCAGTTCTGTTTCTCATATAAACTAGATTTTTCCATGTTCTCTTTCTGGTGATTGAGTTTCTTTGGCTATTGATACAGCAATATTGTACTCGGCGACAGTTATTTAGGCATTGAATTTACTATTATTAAAGACTTAGTAATATTACGTAAATGAAACTAATATTTGTTGGTCCAAAACAAAAGGGGTCAGAAAGAAAAACTTGTATCGTGAGTAGTTGGGCCTTAACATAACAAATGATTGCTCAGGGAAAGTTCACATTAATAATATTTATAAGAACTTACTGAATTCGATCAGTAAATTTTATTTGATGCGCAGTTTTGCCCAAAAGAAATATTAAAGTTGTATTATTACGCAATGATCCATTCACACCTCCAGTTGTGGTATATATCATGCGCCTTTAAGCCCCCTAATAATTGCACAGAAACATTCTATGTCCCCTTTCCGTTATTTCGCCAAATTAAATATACTGGAGTTCAGACAGTTATATATACATATATATATATATATATATATATATATATATATATATATATATATATATATATATATATATATATATATATATATATATATATATATATATATATATATATATATATATATATATATATATATATATATATATATATATATATATATATATATATATATATATATATATATATAATATATATATATATATATATATATATATATATATATATATAGATATATATATATATATATATATATATATATATATATATATATATATATATATATATATATATATATATTTATATTTATATGTATTAGAATGTTTCTGTGCAATTATGTGATGTGTAATATATATATGTATATATACATATATAAGGTCCAAAAAGTTTTCGTCAGTAGAAGTGGAAACCTCAATTCAATATTTATTTTAACAACGAAAATCAAGTTCGAAATGCCACGTAGAAGTTTCATGTACAATGGTGCCTTATATTTACAATAAAATTCCTTCACACTTAAATCAATATGATAATATAATTGATCTTAAGAGAGCAATATAATCTTGGCTCCTTTATTTGGAAAGTGCTGGAAATATTTTAAAGGGTTTTTATTGAAACTTGTTAAAAGAAATTTGGTTTACGGATCTGATATTTCACGTAACTTTAGTTATATTTATTTTAACCGTGGTTAACTTATTAATCGTTTTCTATTATTCGGTCGATTAGTAATTATTAAATTAACTAATAACTTTTGTAAATGAAATAATGCAACAATGTAAGTAGTTTTTATGGGCCCAAAAAACCGAAAAACGGACCAAAATTTACTTTGAGATACTTTGAATTGTTAATCAATCAGGATCATCTTACTTATTTTATCTGTGTTAACTTCTGTTTTTTTGTATTATTATTTAAAGCTTTTGAACATAATCAAAGTTACAAAAAACAAAGTTTTCTTTAAATGTTTCGTTTCAATAAAATTTTTCTAAAATTCCAGCTTAATAAGACAGAGTCGTAATACATTCAAGTTAACCGGTTAATATTCTTAATGTTAGGCATCATTGAATATTGAATTAAACCAAAATTTGAATAAAACTTATTTTTATGCTTATATGATGATGTTATTGTGAGTGAGTCTTATTCCACTGGGAGTTGTTCGCCACGTTCTCAGACTGAAGTTCCGATCGCTTCCGCTTGTTTGATGGAGTTGACGGTTGAGCCTGATATAGATGTTGACCATCTTGTATTACCGTATTTTTTAATATTGGTACTTAAGAACAGATGTTTATAAACACACGACCGAATGTCATTTCCCCCCGCTTCGCTGTTGTCTCATTCCACATATAACAGTAAGCAGTGTTCGTTTCTTGGTCATGAACAGTCAATTTGTACGTCCACAACTGGCGTTTATAAAAGGAAACAGAATTTTTTAAGAAGGACGTGAAGATCGAACGCATATAATTTTACATTGTTATTGTCTTTAGCTACCGCTATATATCAGTATCTTTCGCTTTGTAAGCACTGTTCACTATTTCGTGATGCTGTTGTTGTCTTGTTTCAGCGCTACCAATGCTTCTCCCTGTGATGAATCTATTTTTGCTTTAAGCAAATCGCAACGACTAAATGTATCGTTTTTTGTTGGTTTAAATTTCAAATTCATAGACTTAAATACTTCAACATATTTTCTAATTGAAACCAGAATTAATTCCATCTTGGAAATGCTTAAATCTCCCTGCAGATGCTACTCGTATAGTAACAATCTTTATAGTAACAATTAGCGCGTCCGAATATTAGTTTGCGGAAGAATACTTTAGATTTTTTTCGACGATGGTCGAATCATCATTTCGACGATCATCTACAATCAAATAATAGTGGAAAGAAAATCTTCTTAATTTATTTGGACCGGCAAATAATCAATAGTCTCCAAAATTCCCGAATAATTGAGAAAATTTAAAGAATTATCGGAAAATTTCGACAATTTTGAATAATAATAGAATAATCAATAATCTCGAAACATTCTAGAAAATAATTTCGAATTACCTCGAAACCTGTACCATACCAAGGTTAAGAGTATATAACATCCAGCAACTCAAACCTATGCAATATTCAAATAAGATTGAGAAAATCGGATTGATTCCCGAAAATCTCAATCCAAAGATCAATCCAGATCAATCCAAAAATTTCAAATAATCCCAAAACTTGGGATTATTTGAAATTTTTGGAAACTTCAAATAATCTCAAATATTCCTTAAAATCTGGAATAATTTTAAAATTCCTGAACATCAAAATTAAGCAATAAGGGTAAGACAAAGGGTAAGCCACATAAAGGTAAGCAAATCTACGTTATATATATATAACCAAAATTTTCGAAAAAATATCGAATATTCTTTATTCAGACAATTCAGACAAACAAATTATATAAAGTCGACAATAATCTGAAAAGAAGGATGGCTGATAATCCAATACTCCTTTGAATAATTGGCTTCTCTATAAACCGTGGTGAAAATGAAGTGCAAATTTTGATATAACTATTAAATTTTTCACTGGACCGTTTTTTTTTTTTTTTAAACAATTTTAAGAACTCAGCATAACTTAAAACCGGTTAACATCGCCTTCACTTACATTAACCTGAAATCAAGTTTACAAATGGTTTACAGGTCATTGAAGACAGAAAAGGTTTTATTTGTTCCAATAAAACAAAATTAATCCAGCGTTTGGATTGCAGAAGCAACTAGGAATGGTATAGGTATTTGGATATTATTTTTCGATATTGTAAAACAAAACTTAGAAGTATTTGTAGGATAAATTCCAGCATATTTATTGTATATTTGTATTTGTACATTAATCGTAAAATTTTGTCAAGGTAATAAATTTTAAAAATGTAAGAAATATCCTGTAACCAACCTTTTCGATGGACATATTTATACTCCAATTAAAAATGCAAATAAAATTTCTGACAGCTAAAATAATCAATACATAAGCCGGTAGAAGAATCCATTCATTCATTCACTGACGAATTATGTAAATCAAAATAAAATCAAATTAAAATGTCTTATACTCGCAGCAGCATAAACACAAAACATTAAAATTATTATTTCATTTATTATTCATTGGAATTATTATTATGATTATTTTTCAATAATTGAAAAAAAAAATAAAAATAATAATAATAATTTTACTGATTCCTATTGAATATACAGGTATGTATCGGGATACGGATTCGAAATAAAAAAGAAATCCTTAGTTTGTATTCAAATTATTTTTATTTTATTGAAAAATAATTTTCAGTTTGATTGAAAAGAAATCCCGATACAAGGTAAGAAATGTGACATGACTAAACACAAGTCAATAGAGGGGTGGAAATTTATTTATTTGTATAATATAATGTCCCCCTGTCTGTATATTATTCGTCTATCATTTTGACAAATATTATTTATGTACGCACATAATAATGAAAAATCACACAAACATAAAAAAAAAAATTCACACAGTGGGTGATATTGACCGCCAATTGAAAATAATATTAAATCTTAACAATAAAACTAAAGTAGGTTCATATATCGTGACATGTTTGTTGCCGTATACGAATCAATAATACCCCTGGATCGTTTTATTTTTATCATACCAAAGGGTGTCAATTTTTATTTGATGCTTTACTGTTTTTTATTATTTTATTCTATTTAAAAATTGATAAATATTTTCTATTTTAAAGTGAAAAGTTGTCACCTTCCAAAAAATTGATTTTAAAAATGTCATTTGCACTATGCGTACCAGTTAAATTGTAAACTTTTGATCTTTTTACAAATTGTTATGTTTTGTAATTACAGTGCAGTTCAAACAAATAAAAAAAAAAAAAAAAAAACAGAATCAGCTTAATGGAAAATCTTGCACTTTTTGAAATTTATTTTAATCAAGACAAAGTACGTTCTATTTTTTAATAAATCTTACGCCAACACATTAGGGATTTAAAATCACTAAAGTAGTATTTTATCTTAAAAAAAAGCAATAAAATTGTAAAATTCAATTTAAAATATTTTATTTTAAAATCGCCAAACACCATATAAAATCCTTTTCTATACTGTTATCTGATCAAAAACTATGTACACTGTAGGTACTGTAAATAGTTTCCATATATGTACATACAACACCATATAAATGCAATGTTTATCTTTTGGATATATTTTTCAAATTGAATTTTTGGATTTTCATCTATTTATTTAATTTTCCAATTTTCTGCTATCACCAAACGATATAACCACAATATAGCACCTAACACTGATCATATACACAAAGCGCTTGCAACAAAAAAAAAAAAAATAATCATAAAATTTCCATTTTAAAATTGGTGTTTAAATTTAAACATTACAATAAGAAGGTTTTTCCGATTTTTCAAATCGTGTATTGTGTGTGTATGTGTGTGCGAGAAAAATTCGATTTATTTAAAATAAAAATAATGTTGGGAAAATTGAAAAAAAAAAAAAAAAAAAAAAAAAAATGTTTTTGCCAATTCTTATCAATTCTTTTCAACAATACCACACCAGCACCACCCGATCATTCAATTGTATATTGAGTTGACCAGGAAAAAAATTTAATTCGAAACATTAAGAGGGTTGTTTAGCAAAAAAAAAAAAAAAAAATTCGATATAAAGATGGACCTATTTGAGATGATGGGAGGTGTTAATCTTATACACAATAAAATAATAGCAAAGCAATTTTATTTCTTCTCCGTTTTGCGAGAGGCGACGAGAACAATAGAAAGCAAATCGTTAAGTTTTTTTTTCTGTTCAGATTGTACATACATACCATTGGTTTGATGTTTAAAACGTGTTTTGTATTTTAAATTGAAGACAATTTGAAAAAAAAAAAAAAAAAACTCACAAAATTATAGTCTTTTCGATAAGAATAATTTCGAATTTTAAATTGAATAAAAATAACAAAAAAAAAAAAATGTTAAAATCAGACAAAAGTTTCAAACGATTCGAATTTTTCTTCTATTGTCCAAAAATAAAAACTGGATGGAACATTAAATCTTAAGTGTTTTTATACTATACGTACAATTGATTTTCTAAATACATACACATACAGTATACAGTTTAAGGGGTAGGAGGTGATGATTTAATCAAAATGTCTATATTTACATAATTTGATTAATTTTCGATTAATTTTTAATAATTTATTTTTATATAGAGAATTCAAAATATCTTGGGGCATTTATTTATTTTACAACAACATCCCATTATTTATTTATGGCCGGGCCTTAGTATATAAACAAAACCAAAACCAAAAAAAAAAAATTTGAATTAAATAATAAATTTTTGATAAGATCATAATTTTTGGTTACATTATAAATAGGAATTGTAACAATAATACTGTTTGTCTTTGTATATAAGGAGGACACACTTCTGGGTTATTCAAAAAAATGTTGTGAAAGTAAATATGGATATAGGGTTCACCTACATAAGTTTATTAAAATGCCTTAAACTATTTGTTTTGTTTTTCAAATGATCAATAAAAGGGTTAGGAATTAAGCAGAAAACTTGCTATCATTTTTCATTCAACCATTTGTGTAATCTTCTTTATTAGGTTAATTCAGCTTGATGCAGCTGTAAAACTAAAAGTTCTTCTATAATCGCAGGCCAAATTACCTGATTACCTTCTACCTGATTTAAATCACCATGCTTGACCCTACCTCAGGGTACCCTGTTCCACTTTGCTGCTAGATTCTGTAAAAGAAATACGAGTATAACATTGTGTAAATGTAAAAACTGAGGCAGGAGTTTGCTCTTAAATGAGACCGGAGAGCTAGCCTAACCGAACGAATGTTTTTTGGCTTACCGAAAAACAGAGATATGGTATAAACAGTTTACAATTTATTTCGCTAAATCTTCCAATATGTCGCCTCGTTTCGATGTGTGGCCAACTTCAATTTGGCCATTCGTCAATAACAAAGCGTCAAGAAACGCTTAAAACCTTATGAATCCAACGTTAAATATGTAAAAGCAGACAAATAAAAGGTATCGGATGCTTTGGCTGCCATCAATACTCCAGTCAGTCTATTCATCGTAGTCTGCATATTTATTACCATAAGAACAAAAATCAATAAGATTCTTTCGGCTTTTTATACACAAAATATATTAAAAATAATGGCATTCACAACAATTTCGACTTGTTAATCAGAAAAAATGAAGAGGCCAATCAATATTTCTACCAGAAAAAGTAGAAATATAAAAATCCCATCCGTACTTTAACCCGAGGGCAATACAAAGTGTATCGACTCCAAAATGCTAACTTTCCTTGAGCTTTCTCTGTGATAGTTTGGTTTCGTACTGATAAGTTCGTACAAACAAAAAGTTCGGTCTACTCATCAGGTAGCTACGATACGACCAAACTACAAAAATAATTTTTTTTTTTTTTTAATTTAAATAAATTTTATTGCCAAATATAAATGTGATACATTGCTTTTTTTACATTATTCCTTAAAACTATTACTTAACAGAGGCCAGCCTCTTTACCTAATTATAAACCTTATTTAATTTATTTATATTTGTATTTTATTTATTGTTTACTAATTTTCATTTTGTATTAACTACACATGATGGCAGTTGGGTAGTTATGGGGAAGGGTTGAGGGTAGGGGTCATCCAATGGAAGGGGAGGGTTAGTTTGATTTTTTGTTTCTTTTCTTGACTTTTCTTTGTTTGTTTTATTGGTTCATATTATACACCTGATGTTGAGTACCTATTCTGAATGGTTAGTGATAATGAAGTAGTTTTGACTCATCAAATAGTTGATTAAGATTATTAAGTCTTATGATGTTACAAGGTGGGGGTAACGCTGAGTTTCGTCTTGGATGTTTGATTCTATATCAACACTATTGACCACTAAATCATTTTTACTGTGTTTTGAATTTTCGAGGAATTTTATGCAGCTATTAATCATAAATTTGTCAATTCTTATAATATTAGACTCTGTGTAAAGCTTTGAGTTATTGATACACTCGTAAGAATCGGGTTTATATTTTATATTCATACAACTTCTTAAGATTTTTCTTTCGCTTATTCTCAGTTTTTCCATTTGGCTTGAAGATAAGTCTGCCCATGAAGGAAATCCATAATTTAATATTGGCCTTATTATTTGTTTGTAACATATTATTTTAATTTTTTTTTTCCAGTTTACTTTTATAATTTAATATTGTTCTTATGCTATTGTAGGCCATAGTAGCTTTTCTTATTATGTATTTGACATGTTTATAGGGCTTTAGATCTTCAGTCAGTATTAATCCCAAATATTTAACCTCTCGACTATATTTGATGACTTCTTGGTTTAATTTGAGTTGAATATTCTTACTGAAGTCCTTTTGGAATTTAGTTAAAACTTTAGATCCTTTGAAGCATATTGACTCGCATTTTTCTGGGTTAATTTTAATCTTCCATTCATTAAAGTACTCGTTTAGTCTCTCTAGATGTTTATTAAGATCAGAAACAGCCCTCCGAAGATTTCTCCTTGACAGGTATATGATGATATCGTCCGCAAAAGTTAAGGTCTTCACATCCAAAGAGAATGACATTGGCATATCGGATTTATAAATAATGAATAGCAATGGCTCCAATATAGATCCCTGAGGCACCCCCGAACTGGTTTCGAATATTCTCGAGAGAGTGATTCAAACCCTCACTTGATATGTTCTATTAGTCAAAAAATTATGTATGACCCGAATCAAAAATGAGCTGAATTTAAATCTAATCATCTTATACACAATACCTATAATCCATACAGTGTCAAAAGCCTTTTCAATATCAAGTAGGCATGCTATCGTAGGTGTTTATTGATTGAGTTTACAACTTATATCGTTTTTTAAGACTACTACTGCTTGAGTGGTTGAATGAGAGGCCCTTAATCCAAACTGACTATCAGGTAGTAGTCTATTAGTTTCACAGTGATCAACTACCTTATCATATAGAAATTTCTCATAAATTTTGCTGATATTTGTAAGTAGAGATATCGGTCTGTAACTATATACAGGTATGTACCACTCTAGCCATCTTCCAAACATGAGGAAAGTAGCCAATAATATAAAAATGATTAATTAACAATGTTAGTTTCTCTACAAATTTTACCGAAAGCTTCTTTAGAACAAAATTAGATATATTATCGTTACCCGCTGTATTTTTATTATTCCTTGACTTTATATGCGCTTTAATTCCTGAATATGTACTAAAATTCGATGCTATATCTATACAACCACTAAATTTAATATCGTCAATGCGATTCTGATTATTAAGCTCTACAATATTATTCTTATTCCTATTCATAAACCTCTCCACCTCCTGTCCTACCTCAGAAACAAACAAATCACTTCCCATAGAGTCATTTTGCTTGTGAATACCCTCAAATACCTTTCCTAACCAATCCGCCTTATCGCCTTCCTGAATTATTGTTTCATTATTAGTGATATCTTTAAGCACTGGAATTTCCATAAATACTTTTCTTCCCGTTATTTTATTAATTTCCCTAAAAGTATTGTTATTCATACTAATGTTTGCTAGTTTTTCATTCCAGTAATTAATATAATGAATATCAATTAATTCTTTAATCAAAGTATTCGTATTATTTATCTCAGCTTTTAAAACTCTAGCAGAAGGACTGTTTCTACTTCTATGGAATGATCTACGAAGTTGGTTTTTAAACTTAATAAATTTTATTAAATTTAGTGGCAGTGGGATCTGATTAGAGAAATTCAACGTGGTAGTTGAAACATATTTTATGACATTATCTTCGACAATCTTTTGTAATTTTAATAGCAAAAAATCAATTTCTCTCCTATCTAACATCCTATTTACAGGAATATCGATTTCCTCCAGTCTACGATTAAGAACATCATTGAAATGGGTCCAGTCCACCGCATTGTAATTTAATATTTTCTTAGGTGGTAAAGGTTTCAAAGATGATTTCAACGATATTTTCAGTACCACAGCAGCATGGTCTGATTCAAACACAATTGCCTGTAAGTATGGGGCTCTATGATGATCAAAATTAATTCTTAGACTATTAGATATATAATAAACAAATCCAAATATGAGAATGCTCTGGTGGTACAATAAGTTGGCAAATCAGTGCTTAATAGCTTAAGACCCCAATTAAAGCAATTTAACGTGAACCAATCCAATAACTTATTTCCATTAATATTGGAATCAATATTACCCCAAAAAGGATGTTTCGCATTCAAATCTCCACCCAATATGAATGACGCATCATTCTTTCTAGAATAACCAATATTTTTTTATAAATCTTCCGTAACAAGATACCTATAATTTATACTTGGTGTAAAATATGCTGCTATTAGTATAATTTTTTCACTTGAGGACCCAATTTTAATTATCGTTGTTAATATCGTGAATAATATATTATTCTTTATAAGTATTCAAATACCACCTCCCAAATTATTAGTTCTATCATTTCTGATGAAATTAAAATTTTTAAAATTTACTTTAGGGACTGGTTTTAGCTTTGTTTCTTCCAGTACTAAAATGTGGGGATTCGTATTCTTCAGAAATAATTCTAATTCTTGTCTATTCTTTTTGCTAATTAATGAATTAACATTTATTTGTATAATTTTTAGGAAAGAGTGCTTGCTACTCATAAGGTACTAGTTAAGCTAGCAAAAAATTCAAACATTGCTAACTTTTTCTGAGTAGGATCCGTTAAGAATCTGTAGGAAAAGGGTAAATTCACTGAACTGACGCAAAGTATCGTTAAAATCTGATCCAAATAAGTTTTTACATTCATTATCCCAATGAAGGTTAGGATGACTGGCTTTGTTCAACTTTACCCTACTATTACTATTGTGTGACGCAATATTCTCTTTATTCCCGCTAACAATATTCGCAAAAGACCGATTAGGCTTAAAATATCTATTATACATTTGCATTTTTTCAATTTTTTGACTCTCCAATCGTGACCTTAAAGCTTTCTTTCTCTCTAATAACTCCTTATATTTGGGGCACTGTTTATAATTGGCCGGATGCCCAGCTTGACCACAGTTTATACAATGCGGCATTACATTCTTATCTTTATTCTCACATTCTCCAGGGCCATGTTTTCCAATACACTTCATACACCTATACGGCATCCTTCAATTAGGCGCAGCTTGCCCATATCTTTGGCAGTTTTTACACTGTATGGAATTCTTCATAATTAAGCTTTCAAATCTTACTGATTGGTTTAATAAATATCTAATATCTTTAAATACCGAAATATCAGTATTGAGAGCTAACCTCAGGAGCCATAAACGAAAACCATCCCTTGCATTGACCATTCTCTTTGTTACAAATTCAGATATCTTAACAATATGCTGACTTACCCCTTGAGTCTTCAGTTCATTCCCAATGTCCTCTTTGGTGTAGGGTTTATCAATACCTTTTAGAAAAATACAGCTTTGTTTCAGTGATTTCGGCGTATATTTAAAAAAATGTTTCTTCTCATTCTTTAACATTCATCATTATAATTGTTATTATTATTATTCATATTACTATTTTTGGTATTATCCGTATTATCACTATTAATATTCATAAATATATTATCATTTTCAGCATTCAACTCCGTATGTGTCTCTTCATCGTCATAATTTGCCAAAATTTCGAAATTAGTATTTTCTAATTCCGTGTTAAGATTAATTAACATATCATTTTGATTTTTTAACTCGCCTATGAACTTGTTTAATGTTTTAATCTGATTTTTCAGATCACCTATAATTTCACTTAAACTATCAATTTCTTCTTTATTCTCCTTCATTTTTATTATTGTGTTAATTTCTTTTTTTTATTATTTACATTTTTTAATAATTTATTATATTTATGTTTTAATTTATATACATGAACTGCGCTGAGCGATTGTCTATTTGTGGGCATTGCCCACAAATTATAAGCACTACATTTATTGTTTTTACTGTGGTGCACTACTTTTTGTCACTACTGTTTAACTTACAAATGTCACTTATACTTATTTAAACTATACACTTTATCATTTGATTCCAAATTATTCTTTTGATGTGATGAACTTGTGTGGTGTGAACTACAAAAATAAAATTCTAACTTCATACATTACGTATGAGGCAAGAACGCATTGACTTAGCGAATTATAAAATGCTCCAAATCAAAAACTCAAGGAAAACTGTAATTTCTGTGTTTTATGCCCACACAAATAATAGAAAGAGAAAGTTCAAGGAAAGTTTTCATTTTGGAGTCGATACACTTTGTCGAGTTCCAAATTAAAACAATTCTTTTTTTTATTTTTTTATTGAAGGAAAGTTGGTCTACTTTCCGAAGGTGGAGCTCGCTTTTGGATTCAAATAAAACTTTTCTAAACAAGAAAACAAAATTAATTTTAAGACCGTCAACGAGCATTACTACATATTAATTTATTCGCAAACCCACATTTTCAAATTTTTAGTATGAAACTATTGAAATTTCTGTAAGACTCCTCCTTGCCGAGTTATTGCAGTTTTAGCGAAAAGTATGACAAAAATTGAAATACAAATGTATTTATTTTACGGCCGAAACTTTGATGCATGTGAAGTTGACCCAAAATGCATCTCAAAAAACGCAGTGACAACACTAAAAAAAAAAATGTTCTTGATATTTAAGAATCAGCTCTAATAAAAAACTAGAAAAATGTTCAGAAATTCAAATTAAATTAAAAAAATTAACAACACCACATGATAAAATTTTGAAAAAAATTCGAAGTACTGGCAATTAGTATGTCTAAAAGAAAACATCATGTGATTAGGCCAACAATATAGAACTTAAAAAGAAACTCAGTTGAATTGCGAAAATCAAATTATAATAAATACCACTCACGAGTTTTTGTGCCACATTTGACCATATGACCCATGACAAGATTCTAAAAGAAAAGTCAGAGTTCTGGCAATTGATCTAACAGAAAACATCGGGAGGTTGACGTCAATGGTTTTACGTTTATTGTATTTAGTGTTTATTTGGAACAATAAACAGCAAAAAAAGTTTGATTTGGTAAAATTTTTGGTGGCATCTGTTATTTAATATTTAATACTAAACTAATTGTAGAGAAAATATTGGAATATATCTTGATATTATATTCTCTTATATTTTTCCGTCGCGATAGTTTACTTTTTATCATATTGTAAGATTTGAGGTGGTGTTGCCAACGTTGATAATCACCAGTATTTGGAAAACTGCATTAACTAAACTTGTCGTACAGAAATTTCATTAGTCTGGTTTCTAAATTCTCGGCGAAACGGCTAATTTTGATTTGCAAATAAAAATTTAGGGAAGTTGACAGTCTTAAAATTTGTTTTTTTTTTTGTTTAGCTTTTTATTTGAACCAAAAACAAGTCATAAAAAACAAAAAAAATACAAATAAAAACGAACTCCAGCTCTGAAACAGAAACAATTGAAAAACTAAGATTGCTCAAATTCACTTGTGTTTTGGCGGGAATGGTCTCTTTCGATATGACAACGTCAAATTTGTGAATAGTGGAGAACCCTATGAATTGACAAGCCGTGAAATTATTTACCGCGATACAGAGTGTGCACAACACTATACAACGGTAAATGTCTGATTATTGCTAATTACCATTATCTAATAATAAATATTTTAATACTCTGGAAAAAGTTAGTTGTAGTAAACTGAGTATAAAACAGCTACTCGTAATTGTAGATTAAAAATAATTATTGAAACCAAAAAATTTGTTTATGCTTTTAGTTATGTTTATACTAAAAGCACAAAAAATATGTTGGTTTCATTTTTTTTCTATCCTACAATACTTTTATTTAGAACGGTTAATCAAGGATTTAATTCTCAATTTACAAAAACTAAATTTTCCAAAGTATACAAATATTTAATATTTTAAATGCATTTCAATGCTCCTTTCCACTACCCATAAATTTGAGGTTCTCATATCGCGAGAGCTATATTATGAGTTGTGTAAGGCATATGACGGGATCTATTGGAAAACTTTAGAGTCAATCCTACATAATAAATTGAACAACATTTTCAACACAGCTTGTTAGCGCATAGTGATCCCCACCACCCATTAATTTGACATTGTCATCTCGAAAGCATTTACTGCTGTGATCAAAAATTTGTAGGAATTTTCCAAGTAAAATAAGTAGTTTTTTTCGTGGATTGGTAGCCCCCTAACAGACATCTATTTTAAATTTCGTGTCAATATCTTTAGTAGTTAATGAAATATGCTTGTTTAAATGTTGTTGTTTGCAAAACATGGGAAATGTTGGAAAAGATTTTGGTAACAATGAATTGTCCAGAGCATGTGTTTTTATTGGTATAAATTGTTCAAAGAAGACAGAGAACGCGTTGAAGATGTTAAATTCCCTTGACGTCCTTTAATGTTTACCGGTGAACACCACGCCAGGGAAGTCAAGGGTTTGGAGCTGAAAAATCGTCGATTGACAATTACAGATCTCGTTGATATCACGCAAATTTCGTTCGAATCAGAATTTCGGGCAGACAGGTCTTGGTTTTTGCATCATTATAATGCGCCATCTTACACTGCATATATTTTTGTACGTGAATGTTTGGCACAAAATTCGACTAACATTATTCCACAACCGCCCTATATTCGCCTGATTTAGCTTCGTCTGAATTCTGGCTATTCCCGAATCACAAAAAATCGTTTCGGGGTTCTCCAATAAATTGTCGAATATTTTCGCCAAAACACGTTTAAATTAGGACAATCTTAAGGATACTGAAATTTATGTGTTCTTTGTTTTTTTATAAATTTTATTATCAGAATAATTATTTATCCTGTAAATTTCTTATTGAATTACAGTGTAAAAAAATATGTGCATTTGCGGCCATATTCGCTTTGACAAATTTTGTCAGGACTTTCCTGCGGGATTTGTATTATTTGTTCCAAAGATTTTTGTTAGTTCTTCTAACGACCGTGGTTCAATTGTCGTGGTTAATAAGCGTTCTGCGGACGAAAATGTAAAAAATGCAAACCGAATGCGCAACGAAAAACGTAAATGCTTTGGTTTCCGATTCTCAGCAATTATGTGATGCCCTTATCAGATTTTGTGATGCATTTTTAAGGCTGCCGATTACGCTTCTGGAGTTTAAACTTTAAGCACCAGCGAGTTGTTAGTATTCAGTTTACAGACTCTGCTAAATTGCGCAGTTTGGAAACAATAGTTCGTTTGGAATCAATTAATTCGATTTATGCTTAAATCGGGTAACAGAAACACCATTCTTTTTTGGGTTTCTCTTGTCACGTATTTGGTATTGTGGCGAAACGAGGTCAGGTGGACTTTATCTACGCTGATTTCTCTGAAGCTTTTGTCATTTTGGATCAAGCAATTTTAATTCGGAAACTATAGTGGATTTCGGTTCGGATTTCATTCCGATACGTAAATCTTTCACGAGAGACTCACTTTGGTCCAAATGGTGGATGGCCCTAAAATGTTTACTAATTTTAATCTTTGATTGATAGACTGATCGTATCAAAACCAACTTGACATATTTTGCAATTATCTACACCGAATAAATTGCCTTTAACTTAAGAGTCATTCTTCAGAGCAACGTTATCTTGTGCTGAGTTCCAAATGTTTTTTCGGGTGAACAATTGAGCTGAGTTTAAGACTTTCGTGATCTTGGAGTTGTTTTCACGAGTAATTTAAATTTTAACAAGCATTTTGATTATATAATTAACAAAGCATATTCGATGTTAGGACATGTTAGGACTTACTAAAGATCATGGTTGTGACTTTCGTCAGAAACTTGACATTTACACTCCTTTACCTTATCGTCATAATAATTCTAAATGCACCAAACCACTTTTCAATATCCTGGTTACTTTCAGTGCATGTTTTAGTTAATTGTATTTTAACGTGTCTAAAATGAGACTCGAGAGTTGTACGATTTTATATACACTAGCCAGGGCTGTGGCACTCTTATGCTAAAGTCGATTGAAATTAAAGCTTTTTACTAACACAATCACGAATTAAAATCATTAAAACAAGGTCTCAGTCGTTTCCAAAAAAATGTTTTATTTGAAATAAAATATTTCGTAATGAATTTTCTTTTAATTGAATCCATAAAGCCTTAAAATTAAGTTTAAGGCAGGATAATCAGTGTTTGGTTATTTTGATTTCGCTTTATCGAAATTTTTTCAATTATTTTTTGCTTTTTCAAAAAGAAATCATGTTGAAAAAAACTAATGAAAAGTTGCACAACATTCTCATCAAAGAATTTATTTTAATAGTTTCCTTTAGTTGTACGATGTTAAAAACTTTTGCAATCAGCAAATATATAGCAACTACTAGCTGTTAAGTAATTTTCGATAGTTTTTCGAACCGCTAGCTGTATATTAATGGAACCGTTCTGACTTTTCACTAAGCCCAAATACTTTTTCTTAAAATAGCAGGCATTAAGCGGTTCTTTAAATGGCGATTTTATTCCCTGTGATAGTGCTAATATTTCTTTGAGCATTATACTAGAATACTGAAGTCTTTACGATATGAGTTACTCAAATTTATGCAGAGACCCTTAAGCTTACCTGTTAATTTAATACCTATCTAAAATCCATTGAAATGTTTTTTGTTTTTTAATGGATGTTTTGTAAATTACGGGGATACACAATTTGGTTTGGCGTTTTTTAATTAACGAAACCCAAACAGTAAAACCCCATATTTAACTCAAATTCGAACTTAAGCCGTCATAACCAAACCGGAAAGCTTTATAATTTTTTGGGTCAACATTTGTATAGTGTTAATTTTATGTTATTTTATTTATTATTTATATTTTTATTCAATCTGCGAATCCAAGTTGTTACGTGTATATTTACAATATTTACATCACTACTGAGAAAAAATTTTGAAGTTACTTTCTACACTTGAAAATGGAACAAATCATCCACAGCTAAGGCTCCCAATAAAAATGATTTTAAACCTGACTGAAATGTATTTAATTAACGTGAGTTTTTTAATTCATCCTGTAGGCTATTGAATATTTGTGGTGCCAATATTAGAAATGAATTTTGGAAATTTGTTGTTGTACATTTTTCAAGCCGAATATACTGCTTATATCACATTAGTCAACATTAGACTGAATGAACTTTAATAGGAAAAAATGCTTTTAAAACTTTATAGACAAACAGATGTCTAACAGGAAAAATCGCCGACAGCTAAAACAAAGGCCGCGAAGCAAACAGCCTCTGTGCGTTTAGCTTGATATGAAAAATATGTTTTTAAGCTATAATAAGGGGATGAATTCTTGAATAATAAGTCCCTCCCAGCCGGCTAATTCATAGGACAGCCTCGATTCTGCAAGGGCAAAATAAATATTTTTTAAGCCTGCGAAGGACGGACTGAACGTAAAATATAAAGTTTTCGACAAGAAATTTTGCCATTTGGTTCATGAATTAAAAAAGCCCCAAAAACGAAAATCTTGTCTATTTGTTTTCCTAAAGCAAATTTTATTCTATTAATTACCGAACCAAACGCTTTAAAAAATAATCGATTTTAAATACCGATACTGCGTATTTATGTCGTCAACATATCTAAAGTAATATAACGGTTGATAGTCCAAAGTGTTTAATACTGAAATTCTTAAATGTTCTATTAATAAATTTGTTAGTATGTGCTAATGGTAGTACCCATAGGGGAGCCACACGTTTGTTTATAAATTTTGTTATCAAAAAGAAATTCTGAATTGTTCAAAATAATGTCCAAAGCAGTAAAAAAATGAACTTTCGTTAATTTAGATTCAGAATTTTTCTTTATATTTTTCCAATTTTGACTGATAATTTTTCATACAATTTGGCTATCGACATTTGTAAACAAAGATTTAATATCTCAAGAGATTGACAGGGAATTTAGTGGAATGGTAATTAATTAATTTTGTTTTCGAAATCCTCAGAATTTAGAATAAATGAATTTGCTTTTCCTAAACTAGGTTTAAGAATATTGCCTAAAAATTATGATGACAAGCTTGTAGGGCTATGTATCGAGCTTATAATTGGCCTGTACTGTTCATTTGGCTTGTGAATTTTCGGTAACCCATTTAATTTTGAAATCACTGTGTTACTAAATTCCCCCTATTCTTTTACTATGGAGTTAACTTTCGTCTGAATATGTCAAGCGCCGTGGAGTGAACTCCAAAAAAGGAACAATTTTGTAAATATTTTTCATTATGCTTTTGACCATGATCCCGTATTGGGATTGAAAGCTCAAGTGTAAATAAGTTAAAATTAAGAGCCCTATACCAAAAAATAATTCATTTAAATATAAAGAATTTGCTCAATATATGTATGTAAATAAAAATAAACATTAAACAGTTTAGGAGAGTTTTGTAAGTGATTTTAAGTAATTCCCAACAAACTTTAGTATTTTTTAAATTTTATTAAAATGGATGACGTTGGACATTAAACCTTACGTCACTATTTATTAATGAGATTTTCGTAGCTATAGAATGCAGCATAAAGTACCTTAAAATATAAGGTTATTATAATAAGGTAGTTAGATTTGCCGACAGTTTTGTATAGTGATGAAATTTTTCATAAACTCTCATTTAAATGTCATCTCGATTGAATGTGTCTTGTAAAATCGAAAACTTATTCATTGAACTTTCGAAATAATCCGTTTGGCACAACTAAAAACATGATGTTGAGTTGATTTATATTACGTAGATGATAACACTTAAAATCAACTCAAAATCTACCACATTTGAGAAAAATTTCAAGTTCAAAAATTGTAAGAAAAGCAAAACAAGATCATTAAGAACATGAACATTTTATTTTTAAATAACTTTAGAAATAATTTTAAAGAAAACTTCAACAAGTACCATTTTACTTCGTCAAAGCAAACTTTGATGTATTTTTCAAAATGAAAGTTTAAAAAATATATTTTGAACATATGACGTTTAATTTTAATATTTCTCCAATTAATATTTATTTAATACCAATATAGTCTTTTTGTATGTTATTGTTAAAGGTATGTAGAAAACTTTTATACAAAAGTTTTATAAGATTTGTGGGTTTTTCATTGAAAAACTTGAAGCTAAAAACCATCAATTTTACAAAGAATTCCTACGAGGAACGGTGAAAAGTTATTCTAGTAAAAAAGCTTCTAAAAAAATATGACATATGATTATGGCTCTATACTATAGAGGGCTCTGCTAAAATTCGTGCTCCGACCACAAATGTTGTTCGTAAAACGAGACTTGAGAGTTGCGATTTTGCGAGAAAAGGAAAGAGTTTCAAGAAACTCAATGAAAACCAAGCCATTTTTGTTTTACAAAGCTACACGATCAACACCTGCCCAGTTCATCTTAACAATTATAGATTTTTAGCAAAAGAGGATTTTTTTAGTTGTGGGCTTAATAGAAAGTAATTCACTAAGTCGCCTTAGGCCAAAATTGGAATTAAAGTTCCCATACCTAAATTGATCGGTTTGCAGGGCACAACCATCTAAGAAGTATTATAAAGTGATTAGTAACTAATATGTTTGAAGACAAGACCCGTTATACTTTTTAATTCATCGAATTATAATATGCATTTAGCCTGACAAATTTTTCTTAAAGCTTTAGTATGAAATTTAATTACCCCAGTACTTTGTAAGCGCTCGCTGATATACGGAATATTCCTTTAGGGTAACCTAACCAAAACTTAAATTATTCAACTATCTAAACATTTCTGCTAGTCAATATTTGTAAAGATAATTATACTCAACAACCTACCCTTACGTATTATGTGAACAATGTCACATGCAATGCTTCTTCACTTAAGACGCACAATTACTGTTATGTTGCCACACCTTTTCTTATTTTGTTTAGAAACTCGAGAAAAAAAAAATGTTTAGTTCTAGATTTGTGCAGACAATAGGAGCCCCTATAAATGATAATACCTTCTATGCCAATTCTGAGTACAAGCATTTTTGTGTATAAATTAAAAACAAAACAACAAGTTCATTTATTCAACAACAAGAAATTTAATTTTTGTCATTTTTATTGTTTAACACAATAAACAGAACCTACCGATTGCCACCACCACCGACCACATACCTACAACGTCAACAGAAATATTTATTTATATAAGTAGAGGGAAACTACGAAAAAAAAAATAAGGAAACCTTATTCAGTAGATTTTTCGTTATAAATGTTTGATGATGCTGATGGTATATGTACAATATGCCGTAAAAAAAATCATTTTGTTTCATCAACACTTTGTTGAGGTATAATAAATGTATGTACAATGTAAATTATATATAAAGACACAATCATCTTTATTATTAACACATAAATTGCACAGTTCAAAATTTCTTTGTCTCAGCTTCGTTTTAATTGGATTTTTCTAGCATTATACAAAAATATTGTTGTAAATATAAAAATGTCATTACCGAAATACAAAAAGTTAATTTTCTTGTCTCTTGGTGATGGCACTTTTTTGTGCTGTGTCGAGACCACCAATGATGAAAATTAATTATTATAACAACAACAAAAAAAAAAAAATTTTAATAAAAACGTTATGAGATTAAAATTGATAATTTCAATGTGATGGTAATAATACGTAAACATATACACAAAACCATACCCCTTTGACCTCGTTCTATGACAAAACATATTTTCTTATTATCCATATTTCATTTCTTCCGTTAGAACAGTCTCCAACAACAAATTTCATGTAATTACCTTGTCAATATAATAAAATAACAAGCAAACAAAATACAGAAAGAATAAAAGCCACATAACTACACCACAATTGAAGAAAAACGACAACAATGAATGTAGGAAAAACAATTTCCATTTTACCTTCCATAAACTTTCTGTTTATTTTTTTTTGGAAAACAGAACAACCAAACTTTTATGATTAAAAGAATTTTTGTTTGCTTCCTTCCCAGCTTTTATTTATTTTATATTTTTTTATTTTGAAGGTATACTTTTATATATAAGGAGGACATAATGAAAAATTTCTGATTCAATTTATCTTTGAAATAAAAATAGAAAATTATAAATTTTCTTCAATTTCAAAGTAGTCCCCTTATTAAACCAGAAAATAAGAAAAAAAGTTTATTAAAAATAATAAATTAATTTTAATTGTTATTGTATTTTATTAATGACACAAAACATTTGTTTTCTGTTATCACCGGCGTTAGAAAGTGCGTATCTCCTTTAAAAAAAAAAACAAAAAAAAAAAAAATCGAACTATTGATTTCCCATCAACATCCCAAATAAATCAGCACACGCATTTTTCCCGATTTAATCTATTTTTCATTTACCATAAATCAAATTGACTTTCAATTTATAAAATTTTAATTTTTTTTTTTTTTTGTGTAGATTACAATCTGTCTGTGATCTCAATTTGCCATACCGTCGTCGTGATTCTATAAGTAATATCTGTTTTATGGTAAAAAGAAAACTGTAATGCTGTGCTTTGTTTTTTTTATATTTCTATTTATATGGATGGAAAGAAGTGAGAAAATTTATAAAAACATAAAATTGAAAATTATGTATGTTTTTGACATTTGACAACACTTTCTGGCAAATGTTACATTGCAAAAAAAAAAATGTTCGAAATTATTACCCATAGAAAGTAAAAAGTAAATCGTATTTTATCATGTATTCGGTAAATACAAGTAGGTATAGATAAAAGGGATGATGCAATAATAACACGGATATTTGACACAGTTGGTGTAGTGTTTGTTGATGGGAGATGAAATTTGAAAATTGGGTCGCCTTGATGGAATTTTAAAGATGATTTAACGATAAATAATTTTTTTAATATTTTTTGATTGATTTAGTCAAAAAATTTTTCGGCTTTTAACGTATGATAAATTTAAAGTTTGCTTCTAAGAAAACCCTTTATATTAGAAAAAGAATATCACTTTAAATGTCTTTATAAGCAACACTGTTAGTAAATTTGAAATTTATAATAACTAAATTATGTTTTCTTACGGTCTTTTTTCACCGGTTCCTTGTTTTTAAATGATCACAATTGCAAAGGGAATTTAAAAAAACTTAATTCTTTTTTTGCAATGTTTTGGATACTAATAAATTTACTGTTGGGAAAGCATCACTGTGTAAAATCCCAATTGGCTGTATAATATGTTTGTAAAAGAGATGCAACGTTTTTAATCTAAATGGGTCCTTAAAGTTGGTGTTATTTCCAAAGCAAAATCTTGGGAAATGTTGGGAAAGCATCACTGTGTAAAAACCCAATTGGCTGTATACGATGTTTGTAAACGAGATTCAACGTTTTAAATCTGAATGGCTCCTTGAAGTTGGTGTTATTTCCAAAGCAAAATATGGTCGAAAAAAATGGAAATGATGTCTAACTTATTTTTAGGTAGAATTTTCTTTTAATGTGGAACTTAGACTAAGTGGTTTATGTTTAGAAGATCGCTGCTCCCGCTAGTTAGAAGATTAATTCCCAGTTAGGAAAGTACAACTCCAAAGGAGTGGGAATATAAGGGCGGAAAATTTGTGTTGGGTCACTTCTCTCCCAAATTAGCAAAATAACCATAAACTTTATTAATTTGAAATAGGGCCGAAAGGCCGAATGTCGAAGGGCCGAATGTCGAAAGGCCGAATGTGTTGAAGGGCCGAATATCGAAAAGCCGAATTTCGAAAGGCCGAATGTGTCGAAAGGCAGAACAGGTTGAAAGGCCGAATAGGTTGAAAGGCCGAATGTCGGATTGTTTCGAAGGCCGAACGTCGAAAGGTCTTTTGTGTCGAAATTAATTTTAATTTGTCATCTTTTTATGAATAAAATTTTCAAAATTTATATTTTTATGAAAACCAAAATTTATATTGTTATCGAAATTTTTGTATAACAATGTTTAATAGTAAATCACCCTAAATATTAAAATCCTATTACGTTTTTTTTGTGGGTTGAGTATAATATCTCGACAAACGTAATATCGAAATCACAATCTCAAAATCGAAATCTCGAATTTCAAAATCTCGAATTTCGAAATATCGAATTTTTAAAAACTCGAAATCAAAATCACGAATTATCTCGAATCCCGAATAAATAATATGATTTTGTAAAATTGTTTGCGGCGCTGGAAATAATTTTACAAAATTATATTAATAATTCGGGATTCGAGGATTGGATTGTTTCTTTAGTAATTTCTAAATTTGTTTCGGGATTTTTTTTCTGGATTTTTAATTTTCAATTATTCTGGATCTTAAAATTTCTGGATTTTTTTTTCAGTCAAATGTAGTGATCCCAATTTGATCACATTAATATGCTACAAACACAGGATTTATTAGAACGAATTTTCAATTTATTTAGATCATTTTACATTAAGAAATAAATTCAATGGTTAAAAATATTGATTTCAATCAATTAAGTGAAGCAAAATTTAATGAAAATTCGGTCTTTCGACCCAATCGGCCTTTCCACACGTTCGGCCATTCCACCTATTTGGCCTTTTGACATTCGGCCTTTCGACCGATACGGCCTTTAGACCGATTCGGCCCTTAGACATTCAGCCTTTCAAAATTTTCGGTCTTTCGACCCAATCGACATTCGGCCTTTCGACACATTCGGCCATACGACATTCGGCCTTTCGACATGCGGTCTTTCGACCCAATCGACCATTAGACATTCTTCCTTTCGACACATTCGGCGATACGACATTCATTCGGCCTTTCGACCGATTCGGCCTTTCGACCCATTTGGCATTTAGACATTCGGCCTTTCAACACTTTCGGCCTTTCGACCCAATCGGCCTTCCCACACGTTCGGCCATTCCACCTATTTGGCCTTTTGACATTCGGCCTTTCGACCGATACGGCCTTTAGACCGATTCGGTCCTTAGACATTCAGCCTTTCAAAATTTTCGGTCTTTCGACCCAATCGACATTCGGCCTTTCGACACATTCGGCCATACGACATTCGGCCTTTCGACATGCGGTCTTTCGACCCAATCGACCATTAGACATTCGTCATTTCGACACATTCGGCCATACGACATTCATTCAGTCTTTCGACCGATTCGGCCTTTCGACACATTCGGCTATACGACATTCTTTGTTTGTTGAGGTTAACAAATATTTTTGTCGGTGTTGATTATTCATTAAATTAATTAACTCCAAAAAGTTTAGAGCCGTTACCTTAAAAAGTTGAAAAAATATATTTTCGCTTAAAATCTAATTTTATAGTATTATACTATTATCCCAATTTAAATTTAAAATTAAATTAATTTTAATTAATTTAATTTTAAAATTGGCATTTATCCATTTAATTAAATTTTCAATTATTTATGTTTGCAAGCAAATATTTTTTCGATACTCATGTTATTTAAAGTAAATTTGTTTATTTAATTAGATAATATTGATTTTAAAGTTTTAATTGTTGGTGTGGTTACAAAATCATTTATATATGGGACGTTTCACGTCAACCGGGCCACCTCCATGCACAACATTTAAAGAATCCTAAAAATATCTTAAGGGCACCAATATTTTCATTATTTCGTTTAATATTTGGCAAACCATTTTACACTCACAAATTTTACAAAATGTTTTAAATTTCACAAATGGATACTTTAATTATCTGAAATTGAAACGATTTTATTGCACTAAATAATGGTTGATTGACGTTAGACTGAAATGGCGGCATATATTGAACCATTGTATGCATTCTATTAGGCACATCGCATATTATTCAAGATATTTATTTAAATCATTTATCCTTGATTTTGATAATAAATGTACTTGGTTTTTTTTAATAATAAATAATGAAAATGTTGAGTTGGAGAACGCAATAACATAGACAAATGATGCTTGTATGTCGAAATCCAATGAGAAATGAAGTTCATTTTTCAAAATCCAATTCTATCAAAAAAAAAAAAAAAAACAGCACCATCTATCGGTCGGCAGCATATAGCACAAGAATTTTGTTGACTGCGCGAACATATTGTGTAAATATGGATCATTTCGGTTTATAAATATAAAATTTATTAATAACTTGATCGTAGCGCCACCTATCGGGTCCAGATTTTGTGATTTTTTTTTAACAGTAAACCAACACATATATATTGTGAATATGATACATTTTGCTCCATAAATACTACCTATCGGTGGTGCTGTAGTCTTGTAGTATTTATGGAGCAAAACAAATATATTGCGTGAATATAATCTCAATCGGTCAAATCGTTCAGAAGTTACACGATCACAAACAGTGGCACCAACGATCATATAGATCCTCGCCGCCATATTGAGCTGCCATTTTGTTTTTTTTAAAACGGCACTTGGCATTTGGTAGTAGATGTTTCTACGGAAATATTAGCGCCCTTAATATATTTTTAGGATGCTTTAAATTGTTGGTATGAATGTGCCAAATTAGCTAAATCATCTGTTGTAACTCATTGTGTTAGGAGGCAGGAAGTGAGGAGGAAGCTAGGAGGCTTTAAAGTCTCCAAGTATGGATGTTCCCCAACTCCTGGAGCATGGAAGTTTAATGTTGACCTATGCCTATGTATTATAGAATACAACCCATAGAAGCAAAGATCAAAATATACAAAAATATTGACGAAAGAAATTTAGTAAAACACGAAAACCAATGTTTTATAAAGAAATTCAAGCATTTGTGTTGGTACTAAGTATCGACATTGGCGGTTATAAAACACAAAATAAAAGTTACAGAATTTAGTTGCAAAAAATTGTTTTGTGGTAAACCAAAATTACAATATATTCAATCATAATTTCAAGATTTCCAATTTTTCTAGCTTAAGCTTTTTAATTGTTTTTCCAACGTTCGAAAACTAATTTAAATTTTAGGTTTCTCGTAAAAACTAAATTATATTTGTGCGGTCAAGACCTCATCCGCCCGCTGCAAAGTTTTTGCTGCAAGTCAAAAAAAAATGAGAATTACAACAATTACCGAAACATTGCCCCTATTCCAGGTTTGCCCGAAAAATGGCAATTGAGAATTGTTGGCGTTTTTGTAGAGGTTGGGAATTTTACCCTCAAACTGTATTCTGACGATTGAAAACTTTTTTTAATTGGGAAAATGTAATTCAATTTTATCACAGTTTTTGAAGTTTATTTTTGTCTGCACATTCTTTGAAGATATTAGTAAACTTTCAAATGTTCTCTTTAAATGAACCAAATGTATTTTTAAAAACTAAGAATTCCGTATTATGAATTTTTAGAAATATTCTGTTGTATATAAATTTTCTAAAATTTTAGAGCGACAAATTTAGAATTATGTGTTTAATTAAAAGCTAAAAAATGTAAAATTGAAATTCCTGAAAGCTTGAATTTGTTGAATTTAGTTTTAAGAGCCAAATACAAAAGCATGTGGACGCTACAAGAAAAAATTAGTGATCATACTGACCCAAATTATATTTTTAAAAATTCTTACGGGTTTTATATTTATGTATATAATTAATCACAATGGCTTTTCCGGATGTTTAGCTTAATTTCCTTGAGGAAATAAGCTGGGAATAAAATATGTAGGAGGCTGAACTGAATTTATTCAAAGTAGTTTTTCCTAATTTCGGATAAAAAACTGAAACAAAAAAAAATATTTAAATCAGTAAAATACTAAAAGGTAAAGCCTTATTGAAACTGTATGGAACTATTCTTGGGATTATTCTGTTTTGAATGCATCAAATCTACAAATACGAGTAATAACTCATCAAAAAATTAGAGCAGTGGTGGTTGTTGGATATTCAGTTGCGATACTAAGCTTTCACGTTTTCTTTAAGTTTCTTACATACGATATTTTGAATCGGAACTTTATCTGTTAAGAAAAATTTTAAAGTCCGAAAATTTTGAACTTTGCAGTTTTAGAGTAAAAAGTTTAATTTAAAATTGAAACTTAACAAACTTTCAATTGTTGTTCTAGAATATCGTATTTCAGTCTAACCCTCTGATTATAACGTCTGGATCAAATTGACCCATTGCGATGAAAATTTAACAAAAATAGAAAAATTCATATTTAGTGTGATTTTGCCAATTTGAAGGAGGCGGTTGATTATTTTAGAAAGTGTCCGATCAATTTTTTTTAAATATTTTTCATATCAACGGGTGATTTTGACCCACGTTAGTAAATATTTTATAAGAATTAAATTTAGATAATTTTCGATTATTTTTAATAGGACTGAATAAAAATATTAAATATAATTTATTTTTTATGTACAATTATAGTAAGCGTTTAATTGAAGAAAAAAAGAAATAGTTTAGGTGTAAATACTATAATTTTGGTTTTTTTAATTACGGGTTCATTTTGGCCCTTGGTTGTAACCATATTAGTTAAATTAACGTTAATACCAGAGAGTTAAGCTAAGGTAAGAATAGAAACCCCATATCTGAATTTTTAATTCAATTTTAAGGAAATACGAATTTATCATTTTTGAAGTATGCCTTAAAATAATTAATAATTATGATTCTAATCTAGATAAAAACTAGAAAAAACTAGAAGAAAAACTAGAAAATCTAGATACAAAATGTTTGGCTGAATGCAAACCCTTTATATATCAGAATAATAAATTTACAATAAGTACTTGATTTCTGAGTGGTTCAATGGGAAAAAATGCATACCTTTGGCCAACAAGCACTACTACCAGTTACAAACCAGCAAGTTATAAACTCGATGAGATATCGTTTTTAAAAATTTCTGAAAATTGTTAGATTATTTAAAAACATTCAAAATCACACATTCAACATTCAGTTTTAATTCGGTTTCAAAAATCATCAAACTGAAACCAAAATTATACACAAAGTATTGGTAATTTGTAACATGTGTGGCCTACTTCCCCACAGGACATTAAAGTTAAAACACTTAAATACCGTAAAAC
The DNA here is from genome assembly GCA_958295665.1 of Tipula vernalis. Lineage (NCBI taxonomy): Eukaryota > Metazoa > Arthropoda > Insecta > Diptera > Tipulidae > Tipula > Tipula vernalis. The sequence goes on from OY282558.1 coordinate 156,343,736, forward strand.
AAAAATAAAAATATTAAAACTTGGACACTCCAGCTTACCATATACAATAATACAAATTAAAGATTTGGCTCCAGGAAATACCTCCTCCCTGAAATAATCTCATAATATGTATTACTATTCCATAGTACGTTTAGAATTTATTCAAACAAAATTGATCACCAAAATGTGGGAATTATTTCTTTCTATTTGGGAATTTTACTCAAAAGTTGCAATCAAAATGTTGTTTGTTGCGGAATGAAAGCCTCAAAACAATGATTTAATGGAATACAGAGATTTAATTTTAAAATTTGAATGGAAATACTATTCTAGAATGTATCAAAATTATATCTTCCTTTTCCATAAATTTTGGAAAAAAAAGATTTAATTTAAAATATTCTGGAAAAGGAAGATTTAAAATATTTTTTTCAGTTCGCAACGCTCGCCAGAATTAGTCAAAATAAATTAATTCATTTTGCTCAGGTAAAGGAAAATTTTACTTCAAAATATTATGTGAAAGTCGACTCCATTCTATTTTTAAAGTTAGATTTAAAACAAAATTATATTTTGCAGAGTATTTTAAAATGTAACTTCCTTTTGCAGAAAATGGAACAATGAAACCAGTCTTTAAAATAATTTTTGAGTGTTATTTATTGGCTGATATTCAGGGAATATTTAGCGAAACAATTTCCGAAATGTTGGAGTTTAGTTTGATTTTAGATAGTGTTGGATTTCCACAGTAATATTAGTCAATTATTTAATGGCGATTTGAGGAGTCATTTTATTGGGGAGTTATTACCCCCCCCCCCTCCAATTTTTGGTTTCCTAATTTTAGATCTATAGTTTTAACAAGAGCCTAATTCGCTAATCAATAATCTAATTGATTCTGAAATTTTAAGGGAAGTTTTTTAAAGATATCGTTTTATTCGGTTTATACGTTATAGAATGGAAGCAACCGACCCCGCATTCCAAACTTTAACTTTATTTATAACCAACAATTGCCAGAAAATTTCAAAAATCATATTATTATTTTTATAACCACACAAATACTAACAGACTTGGTGAATTCGCCCTAAAAAATTGGCGATTTGTTTCACTTTTACTCTTATTTTAGGGTAGTTATTTCAAGAAGCCTAAAGATTTATAGTTTAAATTAGCCTGGTTAAATTCGAATTTTTAATTTTTGAAACAGAATTTTATGGAAGATGTTTTGATTTTATGATTTCGAGTTAAAGTAGTAGATAAGACTTAACGGGTCACGTAAAACATGCTTCAATTGTAATGTGTGTTATTCCGCGTATATTAAAAGAAATAACCACTCTGGGTACATTCCTATTAAGACCGCCATTAACATAATCCAAAAATAAGGAAAATGTCTCACATATTTAATATCGATGATTGTGAACTGGCCCATTTTTAAATGTTTCATCTTGAATCATGTCTTGAAGTTTTTCGTTTCTGGTAAAACGTCTTTACCGCCTTGTTGTGTTTGTGACCAATAAAATAATTAAAAATGTAGATTTTTAAAACTGGTAATCTTATTACTTTATTGAAATTTGAGAGTTAAAGATAATTGAGAGAACTGAAAAATTGTAATATAATATGTTGCTAGCGTGTTATAAACGGTAAGCCCAAAAGGAACCTTAATAAATGAGTTCATATTTATAGCAAAAAAAAAAATATAAAAATTACAATACCTGTCTAACATATTAAACTTCATCGACGTGCTTTTATACTTTATAGATTATGCCGTGACCCATGAACCATTGACTTACCTAAAAATAAAAAATAAATCTTATTATTATGCCCCATTTCTTTCAATTATGATTTTTTGAGTATTTGATTTGATAAAAATCAGTCAGTCTTATAAAAAAAAAAAAAAACGTAAAGTCAAATTTATATAAAAAATAATCAAATCGAATAAATTTAAATATAAAATCATAATGATTGGCCCTTCATCGTCTTTATCCAGGATCTAACATTTTTTGACTCTCAACTATATAAATATACTTGAAAAAAAAAAAAAATCTTATCAATAGAATAGAATTCAGTTTAGATTCGTAACGATCGAATTTTATGTTGTACTTCCCCATTTATATAATGTGGACGGTAAAACCGTAAACATACATATATATATATATATATATATATATATATATATATATATATATATATATATATATATATATATATATATATATATATATATATATATGTACATCTCTTAACATATGTCATTACATACAAGCATATTTTTATTTATTTTATTGTTATTACGAACAAAAATCAACCGCCCTTATTCTTTCCTTCATCTTAAAGACTTGTATATAAAATATTCTAGTATAGTATAGTAACATACAGCATAAATATGTTTTGTGTACATAAATTCGTTTCACAATATCTATACATTTTCAATAATAATTTTCCTTTTTTATGCTCTAAGACAATAATGGTTTTAACGACCGAATACAAATTGTGCGGTATGTATACGGAACTGAATATTATGAGAAAATACTTGAGACACATTGAGCATTATTGTAATACATATACACATTTATTTATGTTATATGTATGTATGTTGTAAAGAGTTCAAACAATCAAGGTCTTTGTATTATTTATAATTTGATGAATTTAATGATTTTGATAGGAATTTCAATTTCTTACCATTGACTTTTTATTTAACTTCTTATTTGAACAACTGATGATTACACTGACAACACTTTTTTAGTACTAAATGCGTTACAAAATGTTGTATAATGGCGACTTATCGTTCAAATTAATTATCTATATTTGCAAAAAAAAAATTATTTATAGGGATTGGTCGGTTCAAGTGTCTTTTGTAATAGATATGTATTATTAAATATTGTAACCAATAGGGCATCATTTAAGTTAAATTTTAAAGATAGTGTCCGCCAAAAATATAAGTAGGTCGGCCAATTTCTATCATTGCGTATTATTAATTTTGACAGTTTGATAGGCGGAGATAAGAAATATTTTCCTATATTATTTATGAAAGACGCGTTTTCCTAGAAATTTTGTGATATTTAGTGTAGATATTGGCGATTTATTGGGACGATTAATTTTATTTCTATAATGCGTTTGCTGATCGTTCGATTAAATTTTACTACACTATTTTATTTTTTTTAATTATTTTATTGCTTTGTGCTTTTACATTTTTTTTAGCTAGTCTTAATCACATTAATCTAATCACATTATTCCTAAGCTTAAATTGCACATAACACATTTCACTAGACACAATTCCACTGAGCCAATTCTTCTTGGCACAATTTCACTTTGTATAATATATCTATAATATCTATAGACCAATTACAATAAGTATTGCTGTACAATACAACTTGAGTTGTGTAAGTTCACAACTCAAAGTTTTGAAAATCAAAGGCATGTGAAAATGAAGCGGAATTTTAGATACTATCAATACAAACTTTAATAAATTAAAAAAATAAAAATAATCTTAACCATTTATGCTTTCTATAAATAAATTTGTCAATCTTACTTCTCACTTCTAAACTTGCTTTGCTCAAATTGCAATATCCCTTCTAACAACACTAGACGACTACTATCAAAAACATCAAATTGCGCTGAGTTTTTACGACTAAACTTCTTTGAATTTATTCTCTCGATATATTTTCTAGTGAACAATAGCTATGCTAGTAGTTATTTGAAATGACTGTTTATTAGTCGTCTAGGATAATTGTGGTGATAGTATGAAATTTTTAAAATCCCCATCTGCAAAAATGTTGTACAATTTTCCTTTGAATTTTTCTTTGGTCCACATTACAAGTGAAAAGAATTCACAATTGCGAAATATTTAGTCAAAGCAGCTGAACGTGGTCAATTTCTTGAACGAAGCAATGGCCTGAAAGGTGGTTTTCAAAAAATTAGCCATCGAATTTGACATAACTGAATTAAGATTCTGAGATGCGCAGGAATCAAACCATACAATCATAGTGAACGTAAGATTATTTCTCAAAATTGCTTCCACAAATTTTGTAAGCGCACTAGCTAAATTGTACACTTGCATCTTCTTTGATAGTACATTAAGCCTGTTGTGATGTATATTTTTTGAAGGTGTTTGCCTTGTTTGGATTTACCAATGTGGGTCATTTTTAGCTAACAGCAAGTATTCTTAAACAGAATTTTTTACAAACTCGAATTTCTTTTTGTTTGATCCACGATTTCGTCTTGTGGATGCATTCCTTTGTGTGGTTTCTAAAATGAAGTTCGTTTTGCATATTCTGCATCCGTTTGATAAAACTAATTAAACATATGCGTTCATTTATCTTCACTTATAGGTGGGCAGCACCAACCTGTCGTAGTTTCTTTCTTTTATTGATTTTCCAATACTTGAATTTTGCTGTTTTTACGAGGTCGCTAACGTGTAACGTGTAATAATAATGTAAACGAATCTTAAGTTCTCATGTGACTTTTGTAAAGTGAGCTACTGTAACAAATGTCATTGACAGTGCAGTGGAGCATCAACCATTATACAACCAACATGCACAAATTATAGTTGAATAAAGAACATTATTATTAACGTTAAACTAGTTGTGTTGTATTATTTCTAACAGTACATTACATAACAGAATAGCTTCCTCTTCTTCAAAATATACAATGTCGTCGCAGGGTTCTGGTTCCGAGACTTTGAACTATATTGATATCATTGTGTTGCGTCACACAGTTTTCATTCGTTACATTTTCATCATTTAATTCCAAACTAATTCCTAAAACTAATTATTTAGAAAAGCAGTATTCTACAATTGGATATCTAATTTTAAATAATTTAGTAAGAATTTAAAAGGATTATTAAAATTATTTACGAAACCATAAAATTCTATTTCAGCATAACTGAACAGTAAATAATTGTGTTATAAAATTAATACTATAAAATACTAAAACATGTTTTATAGAACTTTATAATTTTTTTTACATTTGCGTTAAGATTAATAAAGTTTCGTTGAGTTGACGTAAATTTTACAATCAAAGTTCTAAAACACGGGTAGTTTGAACGCTTATATTGATCAGTTTTATAAAATAAGGAATTCGTCAATTAAACAATTTATTCCTCGTTCGTCCGTAGGTTTGTCGGCACGCGTGCTATGGTTTAATCGTCGCTTGTCAGGCTTACAAAATCGGAAATCTAAAGTTCATAAATGCTATAAATTAAATCGATCCGTCGTAATTAAAGCGGAACTGTAGAGGTATACCGTCGCAAATATCTCTCAATCCGCATAGAATCACTAACATTTTTGCAGCATTATTTCAAAATGTGTATGTCCCTTCTTCGAGTGAGAATGACGCTTTTGATTTTAATAATAATCCAAACATTCAATTTCAGTTTACTACCGATGACGTTCTGCATGCTCTGTTGAATAAATATGTGAATATGAGTTGTGGGCCAGCCATAATTCACCTTCTTCTGTTAAAAGAGTGTGCTTATGTCTTGGTTCAACCGCTGACATACCTCTTCAATTTGAGTTTGGCAAATGAAGTATTTCCTTCAATTTGGAAATCCAGTTTCATTAAGCCAATATTTAAGAGTGGACGGAGAACGGATATCGAAAATTACCGCGGTCTGTATAAAATAACAGCGGTTTTACTCCGGACGATCAACTGTAACAAATCTCGTTTTTTTCACAAATTTTTTGACTTCAGCATTAGAAGGTGGTGATAGTGTTGAAGTAGTGTTTACTGATCTAAGTAAAGAATTCGGCAAAATCAGCATAGGGTGGAATTTCAGCATAGGGTGGAATTAGGGATTTGCAGACCTTCTGCATCTCCCATATCATGTCCATTACACATGGTTAAGAAAAAAGATCTCGATTGGCGACCATGTGGGGATTATAGACGGTTAAACACGGTGACTACACCTGATCGTTATCCTATTCCTCACATTCAAAATTTCTCCATGCACTTACATGAATGCAAAATTTTCTCGAAAATCGATCTTGTCAGAGCTTTTCATTTGATTCCTGTTTCGCCTGAAGACGTTTACAAAACGGCTATAACGACACCCTTTGGCCTTTTCGAATTCACTCGAATGCCATTCGGTCTACGCAATGCCGCCCAAACGTTTCAGCGTTTTATGAACGAAGTCGTTCGAAACTTAGACTTTGTTTTCATCTACATTGACGATATTCTTGTGGCATCGCAAACTGAGGAACAGTACAAACTCCACTTGGAACAACTCTTTCAAAGATTAACTGAGTTTGATGTTCACATCAACAGTTCCAAATGCGTCTTTGGCGCATCAACTCTTGATTTCCTTAGCCACAAAATAACCCCTAATGGTACTCTGCCGTTTGAAGAACGAATTAACGCCATTAGGGAATTCCCAGCTCCAAGCTCAATTAAGCACATCCAGCAGTTCATCGGTATGGTAAATTATTATCACCGATTTATACCAAAGCTTGCTGAAATACTTGCACCAGTTCACAGCCATTTGGTCGTACTTCTACTTAAACCCAAAACACCCAAGAATTTCTCTTGGTTGACGAATGTCAACAAGCATTCACGTCACTTAATGCTGAACTTGCGAAATTAACACTATTGGCACACCCATTGAGCGATTCGAAACTAAGTTTAACTACTAACGCATCTAACACTGCCGTTGGGGCAATACTGCAACAGTACAACAACGAATGTTGGGAGCCATTGGAATTTTTCTCAAAGAAACTTTCGGATGCTGAGAAGAAATATTCTGCATTCGATCGGAAATTTATCGCAATATATCTGGCAGTGAAACACTGCAGATATTTTGTCGAAGATCGGGAATTCACCATTTTTACCGACCATAAACCTCTGACAAGAGCAATTCAGTCTAAAACTAAACGTAATCCGAGGCAAGCTCGCCACTTAGATTATATTAGTCAATTAACCACGGACATTCAGCATGTTCACGGACATGACAACGTTGTTGCAGATACACTCTCTCGCACAACAGACAATGAAACGGCCTTAGTCGAAACACAATTCGACTTAAACAAAATCGCAATTGTACAAAAAGCTGACCTAGAACTTCAGAATTTATTTTCTGGTTCCGAATGTCACTCTGGCTTATCAATGAAACTGGTTCTTTTCCAATTGCCTGGCCTCGACATTATCTGCAAAACATCAACTGGGTACAATCGCCCATTCATCGTTCAAGCACTACGTCGAACCATCTTCGATACTTTACGTAACATTTCGCATCCTAGTGTCCGTGCTACTCGTAAATTGATTACTGCTCGATATTTTTGGCCTAGTATGAACAGGGACGTAAGCCTTTGGGCTCAGTCCTGTTTATCCTGCCAACGTGCCAAAGTCCAAAGGCATACGAAATCATCCCATGGACAATTCCAAATACCATCTGCTCGATTTGAACATATCCATATAGATATAGTAGGACCTCTTCCTCCTTCTCTTCCTCTGTGTCGATAGATCTACTCGCTGGCCTCAAGCTTATTGCATGACTAATATATCAGGTGCAACCATTGCCTTGACTTTTGTCAACAATTACGTTTCACGATTCGTCGTGCCCCTTAATATCACTACTGAGCCATGAACGCAGTTTGAGTCAAAGCTTTTTACCGAGTTAACAAAACTCCTTGGCTCACATCGTATTCGTACAACGGCTTATCACCCTCAAGCCAATGGCCACCAATGGTCGAACGTTTTCACCGGCAACTCAAAGCCGCGTTAAGGCCAGAGGGAACACAATCAATTGGTCTTCGGAAATACCCATCGTACTACTGTGAATCCGAGCAACTGTGGAAGAAGATCTGAATTGCTCTCCAGCCGAAATGGTTTATGGACAAACCATCAAGCTACCAGGCGAGTTCTTCGTCGAAAATCCTCTTACACCACTTCCAACTAGCAACACAGTTATCGAACAACTACGTGAGACTATGCAAAACCTTATTCCGAATTCAACACGGCAAGCCAAACAAGATGATATTTTTGTTCCAAGGCACTTGCCAACTGTGAGTTTGTTTTCGTAAGAACAGATAAGGTTCCCACAGGCTTATCTACTCCGTATGAAGGCCCATTTAAAGTTATTCGACGCCTTCGGAAACAGTTGACCGTGTTAATTAATGGAAAAAATCAAACCATTTCAATTGATCGGCTCAAACCGGCTTAGGCCTACTATGTTCCACTGATGCAAAATCAGTTTATCGTCAACATAAATCTGTTCGTTTTCAGCCTTACACTGAACTTCCTTAGGAAGGGGGACTCATTTGCGGAGGTGTCCTGTAGCGGCTCACGCATTGAAATCACATAAATTAATTATTTGTTGATATAAATTGCAATGCATTCACCACCACATACACATTTGGTTTACGCATAAGATATCTCTTTGCGTAACGTATTTTCATTTGCCCTCTAACGAGATGACATGTACACAAAATATAATTGAACACTAAATTATATTTTGTGATATTTGCCCCATCTCGTTAACATTGTTTTTCTGAAATAAACGTGAGTTATATTCTTTATGATTCCATCTCGTTAATAATAGAACAACGAAGTTTGGCATGCGATTCTTCTCGTAAGCCAACACAAAAAAATTAAAACAAAATAAATTTTCTACATGAACCCAACTGCACGTTGGGTACCAACATAACGAGAAGAAAACAATCAAAAAAAAGAGACAATTATTTTGTATCATTCGATACGGTCGAGTTTTATTTTTACTCTTTGATACAGGTTTATATATATAACGATTCATTCAAATTAGCATCTGGTGATTGAGTAATTTTAAGAAAATGTAAAGTTGAAATTTCTCATTTTATACATATAATTAAATAGTTATTTGGTGATTAAAGTGAGTAAGTCTTTATTATCAATTCCTCGTGTTGGCGTCATTTCATACGCAAAAATACAATAAATTGTTCAGAACTACTGTCCTTGTATTCAATTCGTACGCCCATACGGTCAGTCAGATATCGAGGCTTTGCGATTGACCACCACCTCGGTGGAGCACTGATGGCTAAACTGACGACTAAATAAATAAATAAATTAATAACCTTATAGAAGTTTTCGTCACAAACGGAGGTAAAAAAACTGATATAACTAGAACAAGAAATAATGAAAGATAACAAGCGCCAATACACTGCAGTACGCTGTAGAACATTTTAACATCAAAATCTCAGTTAACCAATAAATGTCATTTAGAAATTAGAACCCTATAATCCTTAATCGATAATATTACGAAAAATAACTACATTATTCCCGAGTTTTGACCTTCAGGGTGTTCTAAGATATTTTTTATTTTGTATTTCTTCAGCCTAAAGAGACTATTTCTCTTATTTTGCCTTTTTTCGACTGAAGGTATAAATCTAATTAAAATAATCTTCTTTTTTTCTCGTAAATTTCATTTACATATTTCTTATTTTTATTCAATTTTAAAATCAAATTTCCAGAATATCAAATCATAATCTGTAGAAATTAAGCTTTACACTTTTCTTTATCCTTTACCCAATGTATTGCCTGTCTTGAAAGTTATATGTGGGTTTAAAAATTTGGTTCTTCTAAAAAATATATTTTAAAATTTACCAATAGTGATATTGATTGCAGAAAAAATTTTGAACAAAGTTCGTTTTCGTAAACAGGATCTGTCGAAACGTTCCTCGTTACCCTTTTTCATTCCGGTTCAGCTTCCATTAAAATTTATTTAAATGCTCCGGTTACGGTTCGGCTGCAGTGTAATATTGCCAATTTCATCCAATTAATGACAAGTAGCCTTTTTTAAGTAAAACTTTTCTAGACCACAAGATCACCGATTTTTAGTTATAATTTCACGACATTTTATTTTACCTAACTGTGGCGGATTCAAGTAACGCACTGAATAGCAATCTAGAAGATGTTCTCGAGTATCGAACAAAAATTTGGAAGTAAAATTTAGACAAATAAATCTAAAACCTCAAAATTAAAAACCCGTTGAATTAAATATTGTGAAAAACTCGTTGAATATTATTTATAGTATAAATTCACAAATATCTCAGGTGATAAACCCAAAGATACACCTCTAACCCTTAGAGAATAACCTATCTAACCCCCTTCAAAGTATATCTAAATTTTCAAAATTAAAATTGTCACACACTCTTCAATAAATCTAAATTTAATTAATTCACCATTATCCAGTTGAAAAATGTTCAAATCCTTCTTGAAAATTAACTCTATCTTTTTTTTTAATATTGCAAAAACCCTTTTTTATATGAAAAATCTGCAAATTATTGAAAAAAAAAACGGATTCACACGAATCGATAATTTAAGCCCTATTTAACCAATCCCGATAATTTTTTTTCTTCTGCTAAATCCATTTCCTATTTAATACATTATCGCATGTTTCTTAGAGATTAGGCGCGCACACAAGTTACATACAGTAGCAGATAATAAAAATATTTTTTTTTTTAGAGGGGTTACAATCAATAAAAATTGATTTTCTTTGTATCAAATTAAATAACAATCTTCTTCAGATTAAGACATTTAATTTAATTTTTTTTTTCCAAAAAATTGTAAAAATGTTTATATACGTATGAAAAGGGTTCGTGACATATCAATCAAAGGGGTTATAATATATAAAACGTTTACAAATCCTTTAGCCGCTTATTAAATTAAGAAATGTCTATTTTATAGTAAAAAACCGTCTTCTGATCACGCAAAGATAATTTAATTAATATTTATTGGTTTATTTTTATGTTCTTATAGGTACAGTTCAATTTGTGGTTTTGGAAGATACACAATAATTTTAAAATAAGGGTCGCAACATTTGTCAAGTAATTTTTTTTTTTTTTTTGTTGACCTCGCACAATGCGCATTGAGTATTATTATTTAGCGTGATTAACGTTAAAATCATGTATTTGATTGAACGAATAGAACTTAACTCATAAAACTTTTTGAACACAATCATCATAAAAAAAAAGTCAAGAAAATGTGCATGCACACAAAACACATATACTCGTATAGGGTGACATATTTCTTTAAAGCTTTTTTATATTATTTTAATTTAAAATAATTAGAAAATTTACAATTTCGTGTTTTAAAGCTTTATAATGATCATCATGAAATAGTGATTAAAATATAAGATAAATAGTTAGGTATATATGACGAGATTGTATGCCAATGTATTACAAACAATTCTTTGTTGAGTAAATTCAACCCACTAATTTTTATACCTTACCACTACAACCCATTTGGCTTGAAATTTATAACTGCAATTTACTAAGGTATACATATAAGTAAAGGTGATTATCTTAAAACACACATTGCAGTTTTTCATTCTAATTCTCATTTTTTTTTTTGTGTGTTATATAACAATTGGAATATTTTAATTTAAATAATAGAAAGACGATATATGATTTTCTTTTAATATAAGAATATAAAAAAATAATTTATCATGAAATCAAAAAAAAAAAAAACTTTATTATGTTGTTGAAATGACACGGCGCACGCCAGTTCATTTCCGGCAAACTATTATTCCTCGTCATTATTATTATTGAGTCTTGAATTATAATTTTTTGAAAAGACTTCCGTTCACCTTTTTTTTTACTTCTTCATCATCGTGAAGAAAATTTAATGTACATAAAATATGATTGTTTAAAGATACCGAGTTAGAGTAGTTTTTCTATGTGAGTGAGGATCGTGAAACGCCTTCGATTGCAATTTTAAATGTATACCAAACAAAATAATAATAAAATTCTTGAAAAACGAGTTTTGTATAAACATTTCGTATATAGAGGAGGAAAATCATCTGCAATTTTTGGTTTTCGTTTGTTTACAATGGAACTTAGTTACTATAGATATATAGGCGGAATGCATGTTTTTTGGTCAAATTCAATTTTGAAGTATACCGTTGACCAACATATTGAACAGCTGGTGTCGCATGTCACAATATTTCACATTAATTTTTCTATATCTGCATATCGTATATATGTACATACGTACATAAATTTTATATTATTTATTATTCACATTAAAATAATATGTGGTGTCCACTTTATCTTATATAGAGCACAACCGTTCAACTCAAGACGATACACAGTCATAAAGAAAAGAGGAAAATAAAACAGAGCATAATTTTCTTAATTTTACGACTTTCTGCGTAGTATGTATAATGGTCAAAACGTGACTTTAAACCGTTTTTGTTGTGTTTATACACACAGGCTAATAAATCGTAAAAAAATAAAAAACACAAAATAAAATTGGTGACAAGTATCTCTGTTGTTGCACCCAGAATGTACGATACCCAGTATACCAGTGTATAACAATAATAATCCTCTGTATATGCAAATGAGATCAATCATAATTCAAGTCAACAACAACAAAAAAGGTTGTGTATTGTTAACTGATTGATTTTTTTTTTTTTGTGTCTTTATGTTGTTAACATGCAAATTATGTCATATGATGTGGAAATCTATATACAATAAATATTCTATACAAAAGTATAGTTAGATATGAGTTTTAATAAAAATTCCCGCCAAAAATTTCGTATACCTTGAAAAATACCCTCGGGTTAAGTTTGATTAGATTTTTTATGTTTTATTATTGTATTTTGCCTTCTTACAATAATAGTGATGTGAAGTGATTTCAATTTTTTTATTTCTTCAGTTTTGTATAATAACTATTATTATCACCATTAGGGGTCTTAACTTTCAATTTTTTTTTTTTTCAGTTGATGGTTATTTCAATTCAAAGTATTTATATAAAGACGACAACCGAAAATATCTTGTGAGAATTCTAATTGTCAGATGTGACTTAATTGTGACAAAGATCAACTGATTTCTTTTTTATCCATTTATGTAATATATCAGCAGTGCAGGATGGCGTATTTTTATTAATTAGTGATTTAATGTGGTTATAAGGACTATCGGATTTTTTTTTCTTTATTTGGATTGATTACAGCCCTTGGGGTATATATTTCTTAAATATGTAGGGTTTAAAACCAGGTTTTGCCGGGGTTTTAAGCAACGGTGTAGCAAATTTAATGCTCAGTAAACTTACAAAAATTTAAAAAGTTTCATAATGTAAAGTGAGAAATTCGTAGAGAATTTGTCCTTAGATCAATTAAATTTCCGGCAAACTAATTTTAATTATTATTAAATATTATCATGAAAAATTTGATAAACCTCGCAACTCGGATCAATTTTACATAAACACAAAACTTTAAATTATAAAAATTTTATTCCGTAGAAGCCCATAAGCTGCGAAGAATATGATATGATTTAAATATTTTGAAAATTCACGATTTTCAAAATTCTCTAATTTCTCAGAATTGCACTCATCTATCTTATAGTAGTGTTACAATTTTAATCGCATTCAATTCTGGAATAATAAATTTGGAAATGTACCTATTTGGTATAAATTCAGCTAACGTACTATTCTATGATTTGATAATATCAAATATATGTTGGTTAGAATTTTTGAAAATTTTCTATTTGGAGAACTTTAAATGGAAAATTCTCAGAATATTTTTGAAAGATTTCAACTTGGGTCACCCAACATTGGATATCACACATGACTAAGTGAAACGTAAATTTTGAGCTTTGAGGAACATTTGATTAAAGAAATAAAATTTCACTATAAACATGTGCAGAAACTGTAGTACAGAAACCAAAAAAAAAAAACCGACAATCCTGCCTCTGCCTTAAATATTGCGAATATTTCAAGAGAACCACAAGTAAAGGTATCATATTTATTTTAGGGCATCGTTATCATCGTTGAACGATCCGATTGAAGATATACATATCAAAGAGTAATAAATTATGCCTGGCAATAAAGCGGCACACAAATAATTAATATTTGAGATACAAAAAATTAATAAAGCGACACAAATTTATGAGCAACAAAAAAAAAAATTCTTGGCGTTATAAAATAAATTTTTTGGAACAAAATATTATAATTTGGCAACATTTATTATTTTTTGGCATTATTTGAAGGGAACACAAAAAATTATTTTTGGACATTGAATTAAAGGTTTTGAGAGTCAACCATTAGAAACAAAAATAATAAATAGGCATCAAATAAAATATTTGGCTGATGACAAATGTCTATACAAAAAATGTTCTTTAAGGAACCAAATAAAATAAAGTGGGGACAAAAATTATCATCAAAATTAATTTTTTGCCAACAAATTAAAATAGGGCAAATTTTTGGGCATACAATTTTTTTTTTTTTTTTTTTTTGTAAAAAAATTTTATGAGGTTTTCGGAAAAATTAAGTAATACAACCTCGGTTTGCGTTATATAAAATTGGTTATTTTAAATTTTCGAATCTCTTTCTTCAATTTGTTACTGAAATGAAGCTTTTCTAAATGTGCTACGAAATTTTAGGTTTGCTTTATTTGTTAGACTGGAGTAATTCCTACTTTCATTTTCATTTTACAGTGAAAATATCATTTGAATCATTTTGTTCGGCAAATAGTTAGCATCCAATTAATTTTATTCTTTAAAGTTGATAACATTAAACAAACATTTAAAAGTCTTTAGCTGTGAAATTGTCATACTTGTAGTCTTACTTTAGGAATTTTACAACAACAATGCCATGTATTTTCATTCCGGAATGAATAGTTTCAAACCAACGTTTTATTGGTATATAATTATTCTATAAATAATTTAAAATTTTTTTTTTTGGTTTTTTTATTTAATTTTTAATGTCAACTGATAAAAGTAAAAGTAATTTTTTCGGTTTTTATTTTGAGCGTAATTTGCATTTTTATTTTTATACCAATAAGATGAATTCAAGTGTCCAAATGACCAAGTATTCAAGTGACCAAGTGAGTTTAGTTGTTTATTACCCTTTGAACAAAGCGGCTCGTTTACAATATACAATTTGATTTGTTCTTTGTTATTTATTTGCGATTTTCATCAACAAAGGGTGAAACATAAGCGTGAAGGTGGGCGCATGCCAAAAGACTTCAAGTTTCTCGACACGCATTCTACACTTAGGCCCTCTTCCAATTACCTACTTGTTTGATGGAACCTAACTTATTCAATGTAATTTCTTATGTATTAAGTTAGGTTCCACCAAATAAGTAAATAATTGGAAATGGTTGTTTTTGAAATCAATACTTATTTCATACTTATTTACTTATTCGACGCCATCTTAAATAAGTAAGTAAAATCATTCGAATTCATTTCACTTACTTATTTTGATAGCAATAATAAAAATTTATTTTTTTTCCATTTTTTTGAGTTAAGGACACTGCCATTCGCAACATAATACGTTTATAACACTAACGCTTGATAAAACAATGAGAGCAATGAATTTTGATGATCTCTAAATAATTAATTATCTGAAAGAATTCATTTTTTACTTCAGTGTTGTTCAAAAGCAAATTTTAAATTTTTCGGTATCGCGCTACATTAGAAAAATATTCATAGGCAAAATGACAAGCAATTTAGATTTTTTTGTAAGAAAGGGATAGAAAATAAGTCACCTCGATATACTTATTTGAATAAGTTAGGTTCCACAAATAAGTATTCGTTTCGAAAACAGCTTTATAAGCGAACCAGCGAGTCAGTAACAACTTTAAGTAAGAAAGCGATGTATAGAAAATACGTGTTACTGACCAGCGAGATGTCACTTAACAGAGCGAAACTTAACGCACAAACTGAAGGATATGTCAGAATACATCAAAATTTTCAAAGGATACTTTTCTTAAAAATAATAAGTTTTGCTACTCACATTACAATTTTGATACTGTATTTGTCAATTGTTACAGATTCGATGGCCAATTTGTCAAATATTTTGTAAGGAAATATTTTCGTCAAATTCTGTAAGGATTCTTACTGATTCGCTGGTTAGCCCTTAAGGCTGTTTAATACTGTTGAATACTTATTTGTGGAACCTAACTTATTGAAATAAGTATCTTATCGAGGTCTCTCTGATATCTCTCCAATATAATAAAAAGACGCACGGTATGTGTTCGCTAATATGAAACTACATGTATTTTAATTTCAGCGGCGCTTCGAACGTTTGGCGCATTAAGCGTGAAACACACCGAGTAGCGGCAGCGAGCAGCAACTTTAAATATATGTTAATTTGCTTATGTATTCATAGATGTATTTCTTTGAATCTCAAAATGCATTTTCGAATTTTGCTGTCATATTAAAATATATTCTTAACTTTTTGTATATGATGGATAAAGGCTGAAACACACCAAGCGCTGCGCGACATGTCCCACATATTCCACTTGTGTTAGATTTTCTTTAAATCAACATTTATCTATTAAAATTATCATAAATTTAAAGGTTTTTATAAAAATTACTTATACTTTTCCTTAACATACGACTATCTATGAATACATAAGCAAATCAATATATATTTAAATTTGCTGCTTGCTGCCGCTGCTCGGTATGTTTTACGCTTTAGCTTGAAGATATCTCATTCGATCTTAAATAGACAGTTAAGTTTAATGATCGAAAATTGGCATATAAAATTATTCAGGATGTATTTCCGAAAACGCCTAAGATATAACATTGGGCCTGTTTTCCAAAAGTGACTTATTTGCCGCTATTTTAAATAAGTAAATAAAGTCATTCCGATCGATTTAGCTTATACTCCAAACAGATTAGCGGCGCTCTACGCATGACTTCGGTTCTCTTCATCTTTATTTTTTTTTTTCAACCAGATAAGTGGCTTTCACACGCATCATAATCAAATACCGAACTGAATTACCTAATCCGAAAGATGGTCGTGTGAAATGTGCAAATCTAATGCCGAAGTGGATTATCAAATACACTTTATAATTCGGTATTATGTAATCCACTGCGCGGTACTGAATTACCGTGTGAAAAGAATGATAGATATTAATCTGATAACTGAATAGATGTTTTTGGAATTTTGATTAATATCTTAATTAATATTTTTTTAGTTGAATTTGATACGTTTGTCGAAAATTATTTATTTTTGTTTAATTAAATTCATATTTTAAAAATGTGTAATTGATTTTTAACAAATACATTTTTGACAACCAATTTGTAACATTCGAAATGAAACTAGTTGCGCTTCAGTCAAATTAGAAATCTTCGATACGTGTGAAAAGGCATACTTATGAAAGCTAATTATCAAATCCACTTCGGTAATGGATTATGGTGCATGTGAAGGTAGGCGCATTCCAAAAAACTTCAGGTTTTTCGACACGCATTCCACACTAACTATACTAACTATATTAAAAAGGTAAATTTATATTGTGTGTTTATATTCTAAAAAGTTACTAATTTTATTTGTTGTTGTTGTATTATGTTTAGTAATTTTTTATAATATAACACGCGAGAGATGGAAAAAATGTATATTTTTAGTGTAGAACGCGTATCGAAAAACCCGAAGTCTTTTGGCATGCGCCCACTAAATAAATATATGAGGTGGGGAAATACGCCAGAAAATTATTAAACATATTCGGACAGCATAATAAAAAATTGTGAATATAATAGTTAATGCCGCTTATACCTCTTTAGGGGGTACATCATGCGATTTTGAAGTTGGAAACATTCCGGTTTCCGTGTGGATTGTTTGTTGGGAATTTCCGACAGCTTTAAGGCCCTTTCCGAAAGTTATACTCATTTATTTAGACATACTTATTTAAATAAGTATGTTGGCGAGGTAACTTAAAATAAGTATGTTCTTACAAAAAAAAAAAAATCTAAACTGAAAACCAAAATTCTGTTAAAAAAATACAGAAAATTAAATTTTGTTTTTTTATTGTCGGCAAAATTTTGTCTTTGATGCTGAAATATATTTTTTTGTATAACCTTAATAATTTAACCACATAATATTATATTTGCTACTAATTTCTAATTTTTGATGCTACTCTTTGTCGCTAAACTATTTTTTTTGACGCTGAAAATTATTTGTTTGTATTTTCATTGTTTTATTCCAAAATATTATATTTGTTGCCAATTTATTCATTTTGATGCCAATGTTTGTCGTCACAGTATTTAATTATGCCCTTCAAAAATATTTGTTTGTTTTTTCATATGTTGTTCCAAAATATTATTTGTGATGCCAAATTATTTTTTAAAATGCTAATGTTTGTTGCCAAAATTTTTTTCTTGTATGCCCGTTTAAATTGTCACATAAATTATTACCATTTATCGTCAGTTGAGTACTTGCAATTCAAGCAGACGATGGAGCCACTTTTATTAATAAAAAAAACGAATAAGTCAGCACTTTTTCACTTAATTTGTTTTCAGGTTATATTTAGATTTGATATTATTGTGATGGGGTGATCGCCTTTCCAAATTAGTTACTTTCGTAAGTTTTATGTAAACCATCAAATTTAATTAAATTTTCAATATTATGATTTTCTCAATTAAGTAGATCAGCAAAGTTACTCTTAACATGTTATCGAAGTATTTGAAAACCTGGAAAAATTATTGTTTTGTTCCCAAACTGAGCGTAAGGAGGACGAATTCAAACAAAAAGAAAATAAGATTGATTTTGTTATGTTCTTAAATTCATTGAAATTATTAATGATTCAATACTACGTTAATTTTGATAATATTATGTAAAAAAAATTTAAATGAAATCTCAAAAGCAGCCAAGCAAAGATAGATTTCAAGCAAACTTTTATTTCAATAAAAACCGCTTTGGAATTTTGAAAATAATATTGGCAGAGAAAGTTGTAAATAAAGCACCACAAGAAATTTTGCCGATGTGTCTCATTTAAACGAGATAGAAGATCATTTATTAAATTAGGGTTTCACCAAATTACTGGATAACATCTATTTGAATTAATTAAATTAACTGTTATTTTGAAAAAATGCAGCAGTGTCTAATTTCTTCCATAAATTCTATTTTAATTATTAGATTACTTTTGAAAAGAATTTAATTCATTGAACAATTCATTTAAATGTAAAATTATTAAATTCAGATGCCATTATGTGAAATTGCTGTTCAATAATCAAAAATTCCCTATTTAATCACAATAGGATTAAACCTTTACGATATAATCGAGAATAATATATGAACGATTTCCTAAATTGTGTTAAATTCCACCTTCTCAAATGTGCTACAAAATGTTGAATTTAAGCTTTAATTCACTGAGGCTTCTGTTTAATAAAATAGAAATAATTACGCTCTTAACATAATGTAAATTAAACTCGTTTCATGCTACTTATTCTTAGTACAATAGGTAGAGGTTTTTGAATCACGAACTTTTTACATTTCTATTATCCAATTTGGAGACTATTTTCTAAAATAAATTTTATTGGTTTTGATATAGAAAATTCAAATTAGTTTAGTAAACTCGAAATGATTGTTCAGATGCACTTATTCGTATTTCAATTTTAAATTTTTTTTTGAGTTATTCGGTTGTCACACGACTCTGTGCATGTATGTATTTATCTATCTATATGTTTGTTATTTGTTCCAAATCACTCCTCCCAGAAATATTTTCTAAATCCTTCGCTGCCTTATCTCTAACTACTTACAAAAAGGAACCTTGAAAATGGAAACAGAACTATACCTAACCTTTTTGGCAGTGCCGACCTACCCATATGGCTGAATAGCAAATTAATTGTTGAGTCATATGTACCTATCAATGTAAATACAATGGATTGTTAAATTATGATGGTTTGATTATTGAATTCGGCGTTGAATTTGGGGTTGATTTGAAGGTTAAGTTAGTGGTCAATCTGCGGGTTTAGTTGAAGTTGAGTTCGAGTTGAGTTGGGGCTGGATAGGATATAGTGAGTTGTTGACCAATTTTTTATATACAGTCCTAACCAAAATTATTTGTACCTGCTAAATTTTTGATGCAACGTAACGGAAACAACTTTAAAAATTATATAAATAATAAACTTTTTTTAAATATTAATTTAAATTCAATAAATTTAATTACCCAGCATTACATTTCTATACATTATTTTTTTTAATTTTAGTTCTAGGAGAAATTACCGTTAATTTAGTTTTTGCCAAAATTATTTGTACCCACAAATTTGTTCTCAATACTATTTGTGCAATATGGAAAAAAATCAAAATAAAATAGTAAATCAATTTGATTTACGATTATTTTTTGCTAAATTAATTATGATATAGTCTCTCATGTTTTGTATGCAGATGGTCAGTTTTTCTTTAGCCTCTTTAACATCTAGCAAGTGGTTCAAAAATTTGTTGTTAACATCAGCTAGAATCTAATCCCCCTCAGTTTTCTTGGCACTTTGTTACAAATTTTTGGTCTTTTTAGATCATGAATATCTTCCAATTTAATTTAAACCTCCGCAAGTTTAAATCGCAACACTGCCCTGGCCAAGACAAATAATTAGATTCAAGATTTTTGTGTAATTTCGTGGCAATGTCTTTTCTTATGTATGGAAGCATTATTGTGCTAAAGAGCAAATTGAGGACCGACTAGTTTATCATCAACCAGGAATATTACTTCATCAAATAAACCGAAACAGAACATTCTCCTTTAATAGTTCAGTTTGTACAGCCGTGTCAGGTTTTATTTGCAGCCCAAGGAAAACTAAACGAGGCAGTATCCAGACTAATTGTTACTCGATGATCATGTAATAATAAAAATATTTGCAATATTATCAAATTAAGACCAAAACGCAATAATTGGGGCATAAAATAGGTCTCTATAGATCATAGGGTATATCTTAAGATGCCGTTCACGTTTCATTACCTGACGGTAGATCGTATTCCGTTTGTTTGTATGCCCTATAACCTAAAACTGTTCAAGGCCATAGTTCCATTTCGGTTTATTTGATGAAGTAATATTCCTGGTTGATGGTAAACTAGTCGATCCTCAATTTGCTCTCCAGCACAATAATGCTCCCATACATAAGAAGAGTCACTACCACAAAATTATACAAAAATCTTAAATACAATTATTTGTCTCGGCCAGAGCAGGGTTTCGATTCAAACTTGCGGAGGCCTAAGTTAAAGTGGAAAGTATTCATGATCTAACAAGACCAAACATTTGTGGCAGGGTGCTAAGAAAACCGAGTGGGATCAGATTCTAGGTGATGTTAACAACAAATTTTTGAACCACTTGCGAGATGTTAAAGAGGCTAAAGAAAAACTGACCATCTGCATACAAAACATGAGTGACTATATCATAATTAATTTAGCAAAAAATAATCGTAAATCAAATTGATTTACTATTTTATTTTGATTTTTTTCCATATTGCACAAATAATATTGAGAACAAATTTGTGGGTACAAATAATTTTGGCAAAAACTAAATTAACTGTAATTTCTCCTAGAACTAAAATTAAAAAAAAATGTTGATAGCAATGTAAAGCAGGGTAATTAAATTTATTGAATTTCAATTAATATTTTCAAAAAGTTTATTATTTATATAATTTTTAAAGTTGTTTCCATTACGTTGCATCAAAAATTTAGCAGGTACAAATAATTTTGGTTAGGACTGTATGCTTGCTTGAGTAGTGAGTTTGGCGTAAAGTTTACGGTTTAGTTAAAGTTAAGTTGAGTTCCGTTTGTAAGTTGAATTAGGGTTGTGTTGTAGTTTAGTTGGGGTTGGATTAGGGTTTAGTGAGCTGTTGAGCAATCTATATATATAGAGAAACCTCACTACAACGGAAATCGACGGGACCAAAAACGTTGTCCGTTAAACTGAGGA
Source organism: Tipula vernalis (assembly GCA_958295665.1). Taxonomy (NCBI): domain Eukaryota; kingdom Metazoa; phylum Arthropoda; class Insecta; order Diptera; family Tipulidae; genus Tipula; species Tipula vernalis. Next base: position 156,365,295 of record OY282558.1, read on the forward strand.
TTTGTGATTTTTTTTTATAAAAATTTTATTAGGATTCTATATCTCTCTCTTCAAAGCTCTGGAATATGGCCAGGTAAGACGGAACTTGTCTGTTCCTTAATTGTTTATGATAAAATTTAACATGTGCGTTCTTGAATATGGCCAATTAGAATGGAACTTGGTTTTTTCTTAACGGATTTGAGTGAAATTTGATATTTGCCATGGAAATGGGATTCTAAAGTGATTTTTGGATATAGTTTTGGAATATGGCAAGGAAAGATGGAACTTGGCTATTTCAAAACCAATTATGATGAAATTTGACATATGCGATGGAAATTTGGTTCTAAACTGAGTTTTAGATCTAAAAATCAATTTAGAATTCCTATTCCAATGCACATGTCAAATTTCTAGAATTTTATCCAAAAATCATTTAAGAATCGCTTTTCAATCATGGATACAAAATTTCACTAAAACCGGCTAAGAAATTGCCAAGTTCCACCCAAATTGGCCATACATATAATTTAGTAAATATTCAATTTGAAATGTAAAAACGTCCATTTGAAATGTTAAAGGTTCAATTTGAAGTGTAAAAGGAACAAATTAAAGAGGTAAAGTTTCAATTTGAATTGTACTCGTGAAACCTGTATCATCGCAGAAATATCTGTCCTTGCCCGCTCTAATAAAGTGTCAGCTTATCTAAGGGAGGTTTTCTTTGGAAAACTGCAGTTGCATGCGACTTAAAAGTTTGTCCGTTGAAGTGAGGATTCCGCTAAAATCAGTGTCTGTTGAAATGATGTTTCACTGTATTTGCAAGTGAATGTATGTATAGTATATATGTGGGATATTTAAACAAATGTACACGCAATGAACGATTTGAATCAAACTTTGTACAAATATTGTTTAAGACTTTAAGAAAGGCCACTGTTAATATCTCAAATATTCATCTCCTCCTAGAGAGATGATAATCAGGTCTAAAGTTACTATAGAGGAATTTCTAAAATTTCAAAGATTGAGTCGATTTTTGATTACGGTATGGTGCTATGAAGGTATAATGTTATGATGGTATAATGGTATGATGGTTTGTGTATGAGAATTGTGCGATGGTGATGGTAATGGTGATGGTGGTATGATGATGATGATGTTATAAGGTATGATGGTATGGTGGTATAATGATATGTTGGTATAATGGTATGAGTTGAGCAGAGGGTTGAGATTTGGTTCGAGCTAAGTTGAGCTGAAGTTGAGTTAGGGTTTAGTTAGCCTGCATTGGGGTTAAGTGAGTTGTTCGGTTGGGGAATTATTTAAGAGAATTGATTTGGAGTAAAGTTAAAAGTTAATTTGAAAGTTGATTTGGGGTTGATTTGATGATTGTTTTGAGGGTTTGGTTGGCGGTTAAATTGGTGATTGCGGTTAGAATTATGTTGCGATTGAGATCGAGGTTGATTTATATATTGAATAGAAGGCTGAGCTGAAGATTGACTTAAGAGATTCATTTCGGGATTAAATGGGAAGTTGAATTAATGAAGACCGAAGTTCTGACCACCTCATGTGGTTTCAGCCCTTTATATTTTATTTGATATTATCACGATAAAACAAACAGATCACCAATCTGAATCTCCCAAACAAGAATTTTAAAATCTTTCTTGTTTCAATGATACATTAAAGCTTAAAAGTTGGGAGCTGCTGTCTTTATACCGCCTTCTTTCGAGAATTTTAATAAACTTAAGAATTTATAGATCATTAGATCTATTTGCACCATCTTACAAACCAAAAAATTTAACAAAAAAAAAACACAAAAAATCTTCATATTTTGTTAAATTCTGAAATATTTCTGCAGAATTGCAAAGTTGGCTCTGACAAGTTAACATACTACTTGCTAAATTTATCTTTAGTTTTACTAGTGTACGTAAGATGTCTAAAATGTTTACAGAAAAATACGGCAAAAAATTATTTAATGACAAAATTATCAAACATTCATAATATTTTGTGAATTTGTTTTGCTTTTCCTACAATTTTTATACTTGAAATTTCCTCAGGTGGTAATTTTTGGTATTATTTTACGAAATTTTCACAGCTATCACTGCCATCTATGTAATGAATATTAATTTAATGAACAAACGAATTTGAGTAAGTTTTTATTTCAATTTGACCAGAATCCTGTTCAGATGAAATTTTTCTTATATTTTGTTTTAAATAAATCAATTATTACAAGAAAATGAAAACAATTTACTTAAACGACATTCGTAATGTTGAAATTCAAATATTTAAGAAAGTATGTCAGAAATCATAATTAAGAATTTGTAACGTTTTTGTTTAAAAATTTGTCTTAGGAAAAAAAGTGAGTTTTGTTTGTTTTACTATGAAAAATTTAGTTTTTCCTCGTATAAAAGCTGCCCTTTTTAGACTATGGCTTTGTATAATTAAGGTTGCTTTGGTTTTTTAGATAAAAATATTTCCGCCAATTTCTCCACTTTAAACAATTTTATGTGGTTGTTTACTTTAAAACAAGAAGAAGCTCGTTCTGTAAAATGTCAGAATATTTCTTAAGACATACTATTCAAAAAATTGATGTTACCACCAAATGTTTGAATACTATGACTTAAGGAATACTTTGATATTATAAAAAACAAGCTCCTCCTTATTTTAAGGTAAACAACCACACACAATTTTACTTTATTAATTTTTCGTTGAATGTTAATTATTAAAAATTAATAAAATCAAATTAGCTTACACACAGAGCTGTGTGAACATCGTGAAGAAGAAAAATTGTAAGAGAGTTCATCTGTATTAGTTATGATTCGCTAGTACTTAACGCACATCACATTCTGTATATGTAGAATGTAAATTGTGGTATAATCAGTTCAGTCGCCGTGGCCTGATGAGAAGATTGATTTTTTCATAATCATAAGCTCATCAGTTCGAAACTGGATTGAATTCTCTTACAATCTTTGGAACATATTAAAAATCACACATACAATTGTTTAAGTTCGATGTCTTTTGATTTTGATGGAAACCGACGAAAATGTTCTCTACATGAAATAACACGACCCAGCGTAGTTCGCCGTTTTCTGTTTTTTCAAATGAACGGTAATAAGCTGTTATTTTATATTAACTCTACTAAATAAAGGCCAAATTAATTTCTTGTTAATGAAAAATATCATTGTTTTAAATAATGCCATTTTTAGTCATCTTCGACAACGGTCGTTTGCTAACTTTTTCATAATTTGTTTGAAGCTTACTTATTTTGCTAAGAAATAAAGAGCTACTACTCCTTTCATTTTTAAATATTCATTATTTAATATATCAGGATAAATAAAATCGAGAAAATCCATCCAAATATTTTCTTTGATAATTTATGATATTTTTGAGAAGCTGCGTTTTAATTTTACCTGCAATATACTATATTATGAATAGAGTTCGTGTGACATTTGGTATTCAAATAATATTTAGAAATTCGGTCTAGCAGAATTCATCTTAATAACTCCTCCTAACGCATCGCAAAGTCCCTTTATACGGCAATTTGCAATTTGCAAATATCTAAAAAAATTCCTATAAAATGAGATAGATGAAATAGTTGTCAAACTGTGACAAAATGTACATAGATCCATGGAAACAGGAACCATATCATAATAATCATTGTCTTTTACATAATATTTAAAAAACACCAAATGTTGGGCCGCTTTGCTCCAAAGAACAATGGCTTAGAGGGAATCAAAAATATGGGTCATGGCACGCTAAATTTTAAAAAAAATTTAGTTCAATCAAGTGACACTCATTCATGGTTATTAAAAACTAATTGTCATGTAAAATAAGTGCAGGAATCTTTCTTTATTTTCAGTGCAGGAATCCTTCTTTATGAAAATTTTGGCCAGCAAATCAAAAATTGGTTGATTAGTTGAATGATCCTTAATATAATTAGCAAAATATATTCAACATCAACGTCCCTTTTCGTAGATTTACATTCAAATAATACGATCAGATAATACATGGTGAATATAACAATTTAATTTACATTTTTCGGCATTAGGAAACAAGAAAGAAAAATGCTCTACCGTAAAACCATTTAAACAAATTTCCTGAAATGTTAGCCGATAGAAACGTCTGCGGGTACAGTTGTTTTGGAAAACGTGTACGTTAATTTTATTAAAATAGGCAATCATAAAATTCATTGTAAAATCCATATTCCACCATGCACTCAAATATGTCCTAGAAATATGTTACTAGAGCTATCATGATACCAAATGAGAATACATTTTTTCCATAAATGAATTAGTCACTCTTCTTTGTTTATGCATAACCTCATATTCAGATAAATTTAAATTATCCAGTTATCTGGCACGTACACATGATTAAATTCATCTCAATATATTGATTTGTTGTTTTTGAAAGACATGAATCAATGAATGTTCAGTCATAATAATATAAAGTCGCTTGTTCTTAAATGTTTTCAAAGAAAGATGTTAATTACGTTTATCTGTAAGCACAGCATGCAAAATCCATTCCGTGAAATAATTGGAATATGGGTTGTCCTATAATATAATTATAGAATACACTAAGATTTAATTAATCTAACTGTTTATGTGCAGTAAAAAGATGATGAAACGGTATAAAAAGAAAACAGCTGATAAGATAGGTGTTCCCAGAAATTATAATTCTGTTATCAAATTATCAGACATTACATAAACAATTTGATTAGTGCCATCAAATAAACGTGTGAAGTACCTAAACTAGGTTTGTGATTATTGTCAGTCTTTATTATCTATGAAAGTTTTCCGTTCCTTATATCTGTGTGTGATGGTTTAAGAATTTGACAATTTTATCATGTCTTTAATAAAATCATTTCTTAGAACTATTATCAATCGGATCGGTTGGCTTTTTTCAATTCTATTTTTTTTGGGCTGTATAAGTCTTATCCAAATTTAATAAATATCGCTAATTTATTGATAAAATAATAATAATTAATTAAGTGAAAATAGCACAAATATAATAATTATATTTATTTTTATGAATCATAAAATCAAAAAGATTAATTTTGAATTGAAATGTATAATGAATGTTTTAAATTTTAAAAAATCCTACGCTATCTGGCTGGCATACACACTTTAAATACCTCCAATTCCAAGAATTTACTTATCAAAATGATAAAACATGTGTGTCTAATGGTTATACACGAAAACAACTCCATAATATTGTCCACTGCATACAATAAATTTCGTCACAATCTATATAGTATATACACCAGAAATTCTTTACAATTATCTATTTATAAAAATGTGTTTGTGTATATTTTGTCTGTTCATACACACCCGTTTATAAAAATATCAAACTTACCCATTTTATCTTGCCCAAAAAACACGAAGTTCTCGGAACCATAAACTTTGAAAGCAATATCGTGCATTAAATCAATTTTTTTTTTATTCGCACTTCCCAGAATAATGTTCGACTTTTAATTTAAATTTTATAATCAATTAATAAATAAATCAAATTTTTATTATGATAGTGTGTCCTAATTTTAAAATTTTGCGGAATTATTGGTAAGTTTTAAAATTGTTAATAATTATTGTATTAGTTTTTGTTGTTGCTGTTTAAAAATTTTCTGATTTGATCTCTTATGCCAATAACCTTTATCATACATCACAATAATTAATACCAAACCACATCCTTTTTGGCGCACAATTATACATACAAGTGGAAAGAGTCAAGTGTTTTTTTTTTTTGTAATCTGTTTTCAACAAAAAAAAGAAAACCATCACCTATTGTCATGAAAAATGTTACGGTTCATTTCGAGATTTTCATTTTAGAATAATGTAACATCAACATCCAGCATCAGTGTGTGAATAGAAGGAAAAATCATTTTTATTGCTTTGGTTGTCTCCGCCACGTGACCTAACCACATTTTGCACTTTAGAATTGTGTTTACTCTCATTTATTTTGAGAAAAATATCCATTTCGTTTCGGGATGAAAAATGATTTTTTTTTTTTTTTTTTCATTTCGCTTTTCTTTCATGATGATTGAAGCGTAGAAATTCGATGCAAGGTGAATGGAATGGGGCTTGAAATTTTATTGATTGTATCAAGCAAGTGCATCGAAGAAATTTAAAATTCATTTATTGTGTATCACGCTAGAAGGATTTTCATGGAGCAGTGCTATAGGTGACGATTTTTAAATGTTTGATGCTTCAAATACAATGAGTTGCTTTCTCTGCATGAATAGATTCATCTTAAGAAGTATTCAAAGGCATTTATCAAATCGTTTTATCAACTATTTACAAAGACGACCATCACAATGTGCCAGACTGAAAATTATTAGCATTTCTAAATGTTTTTAACTCTCTTGGCAGTGAGTTAATTCTAGATGCCTCAAGTTTCTTAATAAACTATTTTTGTGAAATATTTTTGCTTTGAAGAGGTCCCAACACATTTGAAAACAAACTCTTCATCAATTGAAAATAATAACGTCGCATTATTCTGTCTTCTGAGGGTCATTCCATATGGAATCGTACATAAAAATGGGATTTTGGGACTCGATGTCTCGAAAATAGTTCGAACTTAATTTATTCGATTTATCTATTACGTTTTTCATTATATTTTCGGAACGGTTTCACCGATTTAGGTTTTCTCAACGGTTTCACAATGCTAGTAGAATATGGAAAATTCTGAAATTATTACTTTTTAATCATTTTTAATTTTGGAATTTTGGTGATTTTTTGAATCTGTATTTATTAGTATCTCGATAAAATAAAAAGTATTTTCTTTAAATTTACGTCAAAGCACTTGTAAATAATGACATTTAAATCTTTGAAAAATTCAGCTTGGCAGTAGAACAAAAATGTTGAGATATAGTCTTTTGAACTCAAAATTGTACATCCTTCAAAATACAAAACTTTGAGACATGTGAAATATGTAGAATAGAACTTGTTGAAGTCGACACCGTAATAAAAGTGTAGTAATAAAATTTAGAAATTCGCTTTTCTTTCTATGAAAGATAAATAGAGGATTAATTATTTTATTGTCATCTATTTTCGTAAATTAGGTCTGACCTGTGTGCTATGTGTCATTTTCCTTTTTGTAATTTTCGTCATAAAATTAGCGACCATCTTAAAAAATGCAAGTAGAAACAAGTGACACTATTAAAATTATTCCGTTATCTAATATTCATCATAAAAATACCGCCCATTTGCACAACCTGCAGGTACAGTTTAGATTTTTGTATATAGATTTTGCTCTTCAAATTCAACCTTTTACAAAACACAATCATCCTTTTCAAAATCAAATTCACCTTTATCCAAAACGAGACGATATAAAACCAACATAATTTATTTTATTTAATAAATTTACTGTAATTAAACTCTAGGTACAAAATAACAAGTTAATGTATATATAATAAAATAAACTTTTACTATAATATGGGAATAAAATTCACCTTAAAATTCGGCCTATGGTTTATCATAAACTTCACCTTAGATATCATGATAAAATTCACTGTAGAATTGATCCCAAATTGATCTAAATTCAACTTAAAATTCATTCCCAAATTTACCATATAATGTCTTGTTAACTAAAAATTCACCTTTAAATTTTTCTTAAAACTAAGATGCATTGTAACTTTACCGTACAACAAAGCCTTCCCAAAGCTCATCCTAAAATTCACCCCAAAATCAATCCAAATTCTCAATCCAATTCATCATAAATTTACCCCAAATTGACTTTAAAATTCTTTCTAAAATTACGACAAATTAATTCTGAAATTCACTCTTTAATTCAACCTAGAAGTCACTATAAAATTAACCCTAAAATTTTACTTAAAATTTACCCTAAAATATACCCTTTAATTTAACCTACCCTAGAAATCACTCTAAAATTCACTAGAAAGTCCTCTATAAACCTAACGCTGAACTTCACTCTAAAATTCACCCAAGTGTCAGGAATTTAGAAAGCAAAATCCCTTAGAAGCTTAAATAACGATTTTATCAAATTTAAGAATTCTGGAGTTTGGAATATTAGAATTTAATAAAAATATTGCTGATTTGCGAAGGTAAAAATGGAAAATAAGAGTTTAAAGATCTAAATCTTTAAAGTTAGTATAAACTTAGAAAGAATTTAGAGAATTTTACAAAATTTTTGAAATGTAGAATTTTTATTAGGAAATAGACATTTAGAGTGCCAGGCAAGTTTAGGTTATCCCCCGCTTCATTACTGAATTTCGAAATAATCTCAAAAATATTGGTCACAAAGAATCTCAAAAATTCTAAATAAGAATTATCAGAGAGTCAAAGGACTTCAATCCGATGTTTTTTAATGTGATATTTTCATAAATGATGAATTTGATTTGGGAAAGGTTGAATTTGGAGTGCAAAACCTATGTTATAGTAATGTAATAACTGTTAGTTTTTAGTAGTTTTATTGTTAAATTGGAATATATTAAAATATTTAATAAAGTGGTGGAATAGTGATTTATGATTAATTTCATATTCGTGATCATAAATTTTACAAAAAAGACATTTAAATTATTCTGTAACCCTTGATAATCTTGATCCGCCTCCAAGAAAAACTCTCCAGATTCGGAAAGTAACTGGACATGTTATTTCTGAGGCTATGAAGGTGAGAAACCTGCAACAACTGAACAAAGAAAATTTCATTTGTGGTGCGGATATCTGAAGATGCCCCCAAAGAAGATTCAGATACAACTAGCAGTGTACACCACACCAGAAGGAACAGATATGGAATCAGCTGATATCATCCAAATTGAACAAAATGAAGCTATATTACAGGCTAACTTGCGGAGCGAAACATATGGACAGGAAAAAATACGGAATGTTCAATTTTGAGTAAAGTAATTCAAATTTCAGATCCATGCATCGCAAGTTACTCTGACATCAGTTTTATTTATTGAAAACGGATTGGATTCCTGGATTTTAAATTTTAAAAAAGCGTTCAAAAAGGAAACAAACCAAAGTCAAAGGATATACATAATTATTAACCACATTGCCAGCTAGTTGGAGTCAAAAGCGTATAGAAGAAGAATTTGAAGTAATCAGACAAGTGAAACAACTATTTACTACCAAAGGAGATTCTACAGATTTTATTGCCGCTTACCGGTTTCAAATTTCTATGTCCTGGATTTTACGTTTTATAACTATTAAACGCTTTCTAATGAACAGGGGCCAATCAAGTTATTCTAGAATATTATTCAGAATGCCGTGTGTATTCGATTGTTCGATTAAATCAGGAATCTTAGAGCCAATTCTGTTTTGCTTAATGTTACTGTAACTTTCACAAATAATTCGATAATTTCACGACTTATAAAGACCTTTCCAGATTATTCCAGATTTTTCTGGGTAATCGAAATAATTCCCCGTTTATTGTCAATTTTCTAGTTTTTCAATATTTTCGGGATTTTTCAAGATTTTCACCCGGCATTATGCTTATATTTCATTAACTTCAATTTAGTAAATTTTGAAGATTTTCCAAAAAGATAAATTGCTATTTTTCGAAATTTT